>CM045759.1:179335230-179935230 GCA_025200525.1 Camellia lanceoleosa | reverse complement strand
AGATAACTCAACCTCCACCCACAGGCATTCAAGGCAGTTATATCACATAAGCATTTAGCCTCATGGTAAGCATGCTATCATGGCAACACTCACACGCATGCAAGGATGCTAAAGCATAAAAGCTCACCTAGTACTCCAAGCCAAAACAGAAAACTGATTAGGAATCATGCATGAATCCTAAATATAATGAAATGCCTAATGCAACACATGCAAAAATGCAACTATAGCTAGCTCGGCTATTCTAAACATAGTATATGAGATGCAGCGACTATCGGTACTCAACTTGGAATTGAAATCTGGATCACGGTTTGTATGATCTTGAGAGCAGTGCATGCAAAAGCAGATGAATGATGCAAACATCTTTGTCATCTTTGTATGCTAATTGAAATATGCCTATATCTAACCATTGTAGCGAGATAAATAAAAGGGAGAAAAGAAATGGGGGTTGGAAGACATACATCACACTCACATCCTTATTACAATTATGCCCTCGCCGCAGGGTAGAATAAATATCTGATCGAAATAAAAGAATATTACTGTCAAAATATACGATGAAATAATATACAAATTCCTAATTAATTAAACTAAGAAAGTTGTAAACTGGCATGCAAGCCAGGGACTGCCTTGCTGTGATGAATAGTGTGTGCTGGACTGCCTCGGGCGGAAATCCACTGGGATGCCCCAATTAGCCTCTGTTTGCACTATTTCTCGAAATCTTGCCCGGACTCGAAAAGTTGTTGATCCTCGGTTTCTTTAGCGAGAGCGGGGAAAAGGGCATAGCAATGTATTTTACAAATATATGCATGCTTGATCCTCGTGCCACCAATCACGCATACCGATGCATGATGGTAGAGAATCGGATTGCACAACTCAATATAGGATGAATGCGGATGAATGCTACAACAAAACCTAACTCCATCATGGGTAATCCGGTGTCGGTGACTTGGGAATTGAGACACACTCCGTCACTCGAGTCTGGAATGTACCTCGTTTCCGTGCGCTAACGCCTATCGATCACGATGCAATATGCATGGTATACATGAAATGCGCTAATATGCGGTCCTAACATACACAATGCCATGGAAATGAGTAACCTCGAAATCGTGCTGCAGACGCATAAGCGAAATAATGCATGAATGCAATCTAAGATACAACCTAGTATGCACAATTCGGATGAAAATGAGATGAAAATAAGATGCCTCGGCGTGCTCACGCACGCATAAACCGAGGCAATGATGAAATGAGAAATCGGATAAAATCGAAGTGCCTCGAAATCGTGCTCACGCACGCATAACCGAGGCGATGATGAAATAATCGGATAAAACGAAGTGCCTCGAAATCGTGCACGGGCATGCCAATCGAGCAATGATGAAATATCGGATAAAACCGGAAGTGCCTCGAAATGCGCGCCCGAGCACGCATAAACCGAGGCAATGATAAAATACAAATCGGATAAAACCGAAGTGCCTCGAAATGCGCGCCACAGTACGCATAAACCGAGGCAATGATAAAATAATCGGATAAAACCGAAGTGCCTCGAAATCGCGCACGCAGACCGCATAAGAGAAACAATGATGAAATAGAATGAAATGGCATACGGAATGCCACGATGGGCTTACACACCAACATGGGAGAGCCTCGGCTCACTCACATAGGAGGCCGATGAATGAAAGCGGAGTGCCTCGAAGTGCGTGCTTGCAGGCACGCATAAGCGAAACAATGCACTAAGGCATGAAATGACATGGACAACGATATGCAAGCATGCAAAACAAATTTCAGCAGCTAAATAAAGGGAAAACAGCCCGAAATGATGCTTGAAATGACAATCAACGCATGAAATCATCCCGAAATGTGATTTTAAGTACCCGAAATGGCCTACGGCTATGCTAAACATGCAAAATTGGTACATGAAAGTAAAAACAGTAGCAAGGAAGCCCCAAAAATAGCATCTTTTCAGTACAAAACATGGCCAAATTGTGAGCATAGATATGGCAACAATGGCATGCAAAAATGGGGGAAAAGAGGGGATTTATTAAGCAAGTAGTATATAGGAAATTCAAACCACAAAATTTCCTTCTACAACTTTGAAGAGGAGCCCAAAATATGCATATTTACAGTGAATGAAAACTCCAAAATCAGTATGTAGATAGGCTCAAAATAGCATGCAATATATGGACCAAAAGAAGGCTATAATGATAGGTCATGCATGGAAGCACCAAATGAGGTTGAGCCCTTCTACAATGTTGTAGAGGGGCTCAAAATAAGCCTAAAACAAGTAGGGGTTGGAGCCAAAAAAACAAATGTATATAAGCCAAAAATAGCATGCAAGATTATGACATACAAGGTGGATATTGAAACAAGTGGTATATAGAAGCATCAAACAAGGTTGAGCCCTTCTACAATGTTGTAGAGGGGATCAAAATGAGCCTAAAACCAGTAGGGGTCGGAGCCCAAAACAGTAGGCAAGTAGGGTAGAAATAGGAAGCAAGAAAATGTCACAAAAGATGGAATTTGAGACTTACCCTTGAAGATCCAACTTTTGCTACCTCTTGGCTTGAATTTGTTGCTTCTTAGCCCTTGAAGAACCTTCCTTTGCTGCTGGAATGGTAGTGGTGATGGTGAGGCTTAGGGTTGATGAAGGAATTAGCTAGGGACTTGAAACTTTTTAGGATTTTTGGCTATGGAAATGGAGCTTTTGGAAGAGAGGCTCTTGAGATCAAATGTTCTAACCTTGACAAAGAAGAGGGTCAGCCCCTTAAATGGGCAAGAAAGGGGTGTAAAAGGGAGGGAAATGCACCCAAGCTTTCCCTCCCAAAATATCCCCCGGAGGCAGAAGATATTTGGAAAAAGCATTTGTAAAAGTACTCAAAAGCGAGGCAGTAGGCAGTGGTTTCTTTGCAAGTGGCCGCGCAGCCCCCCCCCATGGCCGGCCAGCCACCTCCCATGGCCGGCCAGCCAAGGGCAAAAAATGAAATGTTGAATTAGTGGCCGACCATAGGAGATTAGGGTCCTCCCATGTGTCCTCAACACAACCATGTAGTTGAAAATTGGCAACTGTGAACCAGGAGAGACAACACTCAACTTGAAGGAGAGGCTCAAAAATGAAAACTGAATTACTGGCCGACCGCCACTTTTAGGGTCCTCCCATGTGTGTAGAACAAGGTTCCAAGGTTGGAATTTGGCAACTCTGAAACAGGAGTCACAACATATAATTTGAAAGAGAGGCTTAAAAATGAAAATCACAATTACTGGCCGACCACCACTTTTTGGGGTCCTCCCATGTCCCCTCATCACAAATATGTAGTCCCGGCTCGAAGAAAATATCACTAGGGTGTTCAACATTGGCCCGGAAGTGAGCAAAAGCAGTATGGGAGGAGCGAAGCTGGTTTCTAGGATAATTGCTGGCCTCCCACCCCGGTGATCTTCTGTTGTTGAAAGCAGATTACTGCCAAAATTGAACAAAAACTAATGAGAAATGAACGCTCGGGGCCCAAACCGCGCAGTTCGGGGTCCCGAAAATGGGCTGCAGGCACCGAAAGTGGCATACGGCAGTGAAGTGGGTATCTGCGACCCCAGTGTCCCTCGGAATGACAAAACAGAGGTTCCTGCCAAAAATCAGAGAAAACCGATGCAAAATGAATGCTTGGGGACCAAATCACGCAGTTCGGGGTCCAAAAGCCGAGCTGAACGAAAGTGACATCTGACCCGCAAGCGGGCATCGAAGGGCCAGTGTTCCTCGGAATGATAAACAGAGCACTTTCAAAACCGGAGAAATCGGAGATGGTTGGCGGTCGAGCCGAGCCTGCGGCACAGCGGTCCAGCAAGGGCAAGAGCTCGAAATGGGCAAAATGGCCTCTGACCCACGAAATGTAGCTCACGGCCACGGGAGATAGTCTCTGAGACCACTCTCTCCCCTCGGGAAAGAAAACAAAAAGAAAATCGAAGTCGGTTATAAGCAAGAGACAAAACCTGAAAGAGTTCGGAAGTCAGGAGGCGAGGCGCCGCAGCGCGACTACGAGACTGAGCACGATATGCAACATCACCGGCGCTCAATCGGTGGCGTCTGAGTCTTAAGGTCGATCAAAAAGGGGGTGTCTCTGATTGCCCTCTTTGTGAGAACTTCGGAAGTCAAGAAGTGGCGGGAGTAAATGTCAAAGCCGAGCGACCCATTTTCGACAAAGTGAAGACTTAGACAATCATACAAGATGAGCAGAGATATATGTGTGTCATGAGCGTGCCCTTGAGCAAAAGGGGGCAAAATGCAAATGATATGCCTGAGCGGTGATCATGCAAATGCAGCAAGCTGTAATGAGGCAAGTATTGACAAATAGATGCAACAGTTTTAAACAAGAATGCAAAGCAACAACTACATTTCATGTAGTTAGGAATGCGGAGAATTATTCAATTCTCGTGGCGTTTCACACGGAGAAGATACGATACCTGCGGTTAAATGCAGTCGCACTGACCTCAAATGAAGCATACATACAATATCGTGCCTGCAAAATAGAGAAATTCAACAAGAACAATATGCTAACAACATATATTCAATGTGATTCCTATGATTCCAAGAGTTGGACACACACAGTGTCGGCGAGTGAATGCATCGCGATGTGATCTGAGTAAGGTCGCCAAGATAGCGATAAAATGCATGCACAATGCAAGTAATGTGCACAAAATAGTGCGATCATAAAATAAGCGAGTGAAATGTAATGCACTAACAAGTGCAGTGGGGCCGCAAGGTAAGCGCGAATGCTACAATGCACAATGCAAGTAATGTGCACAAAATAGTGCGATCGCAAAATAAGCGCGAGTGAAATGTAATGCACTAACAAGTCACGGTGAGGAGAGCCATAAGATAAGCGCAAATGATACAATGCACAAAATAGTGCGTCGCTAAGTAGCGATTGATTTGAAATGCACAAAATAGTGCGATGTGATATGCAAAAGCAGGACGGTCACGATTGAGGTCGCAAAATAAGCGCGATGAATGCAATGCACAAGGCAGTCACGATGGAGTGCGCAAAATAAGCGCGAATGGTGAAGCGCACAAAATAGTGCGATTGTAGTGCAAAATAAGCGAATGTAAAAAGCGCACAAAAGCAGTGCGATTGAGGTCGCAAAATAGCGCGAATGATAAAAGCGCACAAAAGCAGTCTGCGATTAAGGTCGCATAAAATAAGCGCGATTGTAAAAGCGCACAAAATAGTGCGATTGAGATCATAAGATAAGCGAATGTAAGCGCACAAAAGCAGTCACGATTGAGGTCATAAAATAAGCGCGATTAAAAAGCACAAATCGGTCGCGATTGTTTGAAATGCACTAAGCGGTAGCGATATGCTAAGCAGTATGAGTGATTTGAAATGCACAAAAGCAGTCACGATCGCTAAACAATGAGTGATTTGAAATGCACAAGATAGTGCGAGTGAGATACAAAGTGTAAGTGCACAAGGCGGTCTGGCGAGATAAAATGCACAAGAAAGTGTGATAAAATGCATCTTCTATGCAAGTATGGGGGCATTTTCTATGCAATATTGAAAGCAAGCATATTCTATGCATGAAACAAGTAAAGCATATTCTATGCGGAATCGAAAACAAGCATATTCTATGCATGAATCATAATGATCTTGTGACGCATGCAACAACGGTGTATATGAAGCTTCGCACTCTATGCAATAGAGGGACAGCAAATATGTACTCGGGTGCCTCTGATTTGCCTCTTAGAGGACTTCACAACATACTCAGCTCAAAAGGGGCACACCCTATTCAAATTGACAAGAGGTAACATCTGTATGTGAAACCCTTTGGTCTTTGCTTGGTTTGCCATTACGACTTGAAGCGAGGCTTACACTTGGGGTCGAGACACACTCATACTCGGAGAAATGGCGAGGCTTGAGAAGATGCACCTGGGATGCAGTCTCGAATCTTGCTAAAGTTGAAACATGCTAAGATGCTCTAAATTTTTCCTCTTTTCTTTTGCTTTGCAGTATAGAACCTAAATAGCTTCAGATAGGCCCTTGTTCTACTGTTCACACTTATCGAGGCGGACCTGCGGCTTTTTGAAAGAACCAATCCTGTTTTGCACAAATGTGGAGAACGGCACGGCACTCGGAGCACAAAACGATTTTTTTTGAAAATGAGAGAATGATTCTCAACCGGGTATTGAGCCTACAACTGACCACAGCCAAACGACTCAACAAGGAAATAAAAGGTACACAACCTAGATACATCGAGTAACACTCGAAACGACTCAAAATAAGAATCGAGATAAAACAAAAGATACGACACTCGGGCGTGCAGGAACTGTTTCACGGGGTATTCTTTCCCACCCTTTCTCATTTGTGATTCTCCCATCACACGGCAATCAAGCTCTGTTTGCCTGAAAAAGGCCTTTTCTCACTTTTTTTCTCATCGCACATCTCTCTATTCTTCAATCTCTCATTTTCATCCCTCCCTCGGTGGTTGGTGGATAAGCAGAAGTGGAAGGCTCTCGCCCTAACACTCGGCTAGATTCTTCTTTCTTCCACTCCACTAGTGAATTCCTCCTGAGAGGGGTTCTTCTGGCCCAGGTGTGTTACCGTCTGCGGTGACATCGGTCGATGATGCTCTCTTTGGGGAGTTTGGGCGTGTCGAGATCTGTCGGATGATGGAGTGGAATATCTTGATCCATTCGATTCGTTAGCCGCGCAACTTGATACCTCGTTGCTTGGAGGATGTGAGAGAGCTTCGGCCCTTTGTTGTGCCATTTTACGGCGGATCTGTACCCTTTTTGGCAAGCACGTTGATAAAGGAAAAGCGAAAACGACTCAAGCTGTGCTCCTAGTTCATCATTTTGACCATTTTTGTTTTTGCTTTCTCCTAAAAAAAAAAAATTGACCAAAATGAGAGCTAGATCTTTATACTTGTTCAATTTTGATTTGAAATCATGCAAGTCGGGGCCATGAGCCTTTGAAAATTTTCCTTTTTGAGTCGAGGAAAAGGTCGATTTGGAAAAATAGGATAATTTTGAGAGAATTAGTCGACCTCGATAAAAATTCTCAAAAACTATTTTTGCAAAGCGGCCCTGCTCAGCAGTATGAAACTTACTCTGAGATGCACAACCTTGGATCCGGAGGAAAATTGCCCTTGCTTGGAGAGCTGCATGGCAATGGAAAGTTGCCTTGTTTGAAACGGCACATGGCGCATTGAATGGCAATGGAGAGTTGCCTTGTTTGAAATGAAACCGTGGCGTTTTGAATGGCGGAAAGTTGCCCTTGTTTGGATGGCACATGGCGCATTGAATCACGATCCTCGGTGTGAGCACAACCAAATCCTCGAATCTGAAGAAGACAAGGATGACGGAACCATCGCATGGACACAATCAAATTGAAGTGTTTCTGGTGGACTTGAGAATGAAGTTGCCTCGTATCCCAAACATGGGAATCAAGCCTTCGTAGTTCGGGTTAAGGTACACTCGGGTATTTCACCTCTCCTTTTTATGCTCTAACTTTTGCCAAGGCGCCCATTGCAGGTTTTCAACCTTGCGAGCTTTGTTCTTCTTTCTTTTTCTTTTTTTTTTCTATTCTTTTCATCTTTCTTTTTTTTGCATTTTTCTTTTCTTTTCTTTTGCATTTTTTCTCTTTTTTCTTTTTTTCATTCTCTTATTTGCTCTAACTTTTTCCTGGGTCGCCCTTCCAGGTTTTCGGCCCAGCAAGCCTCTCAAAGGGTAAAAGTGTAGCTTGGTCCATGCCAAATGGTTGTAAGGTTTTGAAGCCATCCGTATCCAGGAGAGTGGTTGTTGATTTGCAAGAGGACTCATCTTCGACTCTTCGAGCACATCGGACGTTTTTGCCCCTAGTTCGAGGAGTGCTTCCGTTCTAGCCATAAGCTTCTTCGATGGTCGACCTTCTTGATCGACTTTGGTGCCTCTTGTTCAAGGGTTGCTTCAAATCAGCCACACGGGCCTTGCATTGTGGTCAACCGTTGAACATTTTGAATGCTGCGTTCAAGGTTTGAAAGTAAAGGGGGTCGAGTCTCGGTGAGAGCGATCTAATTGCACAATCTCAAGAGCGATTCCACACATGTCTTCGCAGGACCGCGCAAAATATTTTTTTTTGAAAGTTTTTAAGAAAGCGACAAATCGCTCGTGCTGAAGACAATGTAGGATCAATCTGGATCAAAGCCAGGGTCCTTCTCAGTACTCACACTAACAAGCATGATTTCATTCATTAAGGGCTTAGTATGCCTCTCTTTCTCTCATATAATCAAAGTTTTGTAAATCCTGAGGAATTCCTCCCTCTTTGTTTTCATCGCAGTGTTCAAAAAGTTTTGAAAAACTTCAGTCATTATGATGACTTCAAGGCATAAGAGAAGCGGTGGAATGCCGCCATTTCATTCAAATCCGGCACAACTAGCACATGGCGAGAAGCAAATGCTTGAGGCGTGGAAATTATTGCTATGTTTCATTCAAAATCTGTTGGCATAAGCGGCTCCTGGCGAAGCAGACTCAAAACAAAACAAAAAGACAAGCATAAAACAAAATGGTGGCCTTAGGTAACACCCGGAATCACGACTTCTATACAACAGGACTGACTCGATACAACAAGACAGACCCAAGACAAAAGAGACTTAAAACAAAAAGACAGACTCAAAACAAAGTAACAAAAACTGACCCAATACCCAAGTCAGAAAGCACAAAACTGGTATTTGCATATTGCTCAGAACAGTGCGTGCCATTCCCACGTCTGGAGTTGATTGAGCGCCGCCCGCAGGTGGTTCATCCCCCATTCACATAACATTATCCCCCAAGTTCACTGACCCAGTGCCGATAGACTTTGCTGAGCTCGGCGGGAGGATGACCTCGTTGTCAAATAGATCATGTACTTCATGGCGAAAGCGAGGCGTTGTTGGTAGCATGGCGGTTCTTGATGGTATCTTGTGATCTTGGGTAGCATCATGTGTAGCCGGAAGAGGGTTCGGGAGAGACCGAGGCGCAAGGGGTTTGAGATGGCCTTGTCCAACAAGGATTTGGAAAGCTTTGGACAAAGGCATGTGGAGGGCATGGAAGACCCTCTGACCTCGGGGTTGGTATACGGGTTTGTGGATTTTCTTTGGGCGCACCATAAAGGATTGGCAGGTCCTGGCCTGGTTTGTTGATCTCTTCTAAGTGGAGGATTAGAGCTAACACGATTGCCTATGGTATAACGGCCCTTCTCCCGGTTTTCCCTTTGATTCGGACTGCCCCTGACTTGAGTGGCGAAAATGCCGTTCCACGATTTTTGCAACAAGCTGAGCACTTGCTCTTTGTTGATCCCTCGGCTTTCAAGGCCTCAACGATAGCAGAAGATACTCATGGGGATCCATGCCTACCCCTACCTTGTTCTTCCCACTTGCCTCCACTTTGCCAAGGATTGGCCTTCCTCGAGATGTAGCCCCAAGGCTGGGGAGCCTTTTGACATGAAATTCGGTATGTGGTGTGGTCGATGATGGAGCCAATGTCCGGAGGCGGATCGATCCTGATTCTTTGAAGATCTTCAATCATCCTCATCAGCTCGGAAGTGGTGGGTTCATGGATTTGAGATTATTGGGGTTCAGGTGCACCCATCATGCATAAGTCCATGCTTTCTGGAATAAACACCTTAGGCTTGGGTAGATGGGCCGGGGTGATGTATATGCTGGGGTCATAGGTGGATGGCAGTGTATGGATGAGATTGAGGTAGGTGGGAAATGTTTGGTCATTGGGGTCTGAAGGTGGAGCTATCGTCCGGTTATCGATGAGATTTTGGACCTCATAATGACGGTAACAGCAGTCGGTGCCATGACCATGGCTAGCGATGGTACATCTGATTACTTGGTGGGGTTATGTCATTTGGGAGTGGGTCGGGAAGAGGTTGAGGATCGAGGGTTTGAGATGCCCTTTTCCATCAAGACTTTTAGTGCGCTAGTCGAGCTCATATAGAGAGGGTGAAAGTTACGCCTGAGCTCGAAATTTGAAATTTGTAAGTAAACTTGGTTTGGCAAAAGGGTTGGTTCTGATGGTGTATTGATTTGATGGGTTGGAATAGTGCTACTTAGGCATTGGTACTCCTTGAAATCACCCTCCTTGTCGGTTCACTGTTGCAGGAATGATCCTTGTTGAGCGCATTCTCGACTGGACCCCAGTTCATGCAAACTTTTGAAAGTGAATAGCGGGCGACTATCAATTCTGCAACATATCATGCTCGAGGTTCCGCACCATCATGCACTTGATCCCTCTCGGAAGGCGGCGATCTGTCATTTGTGCTGCCTTTGCTCTCCACCTCGCAACAAATTTCACAAAAGGCTCTTTTGGATTTTGGCGGGTTGCTTCAAGCTCTTGGATGGTCATCTCAACTTGGGTGTTGTAGGAATACTGATCGACAAAGGCCTCAGCCAATTCTTCCCAGTTTTGCTTCACTTGGTCCTCCAACTTAGCGTACCAAGTGGCTGCTACACCGGACAGGGTTCTTCCATACAGAGAGAGTTTCTGTGGCTTAGTCAGACCCATCGGCTTTAGGACATCCAAGAAAAGTCGGATATGTACCATTGGATCCCTAGACCCGTCGAAACGGTCAATATATGGCATTTTGAATATGTCTGGGAGCCGTACAGCAGACTCGGTGTGCCCATCCTCAATGTCGGGAATGGAATTAAGGCCACTGCCTTGAATTGCTTCTCAAGGTTACTTAATTTTCACTACGGTCGAGATCAAGGTCATTAGCATCAAGGGATAACGCCTCTCATTAGGCTGCACCAGGGGTCCGAAAACTTGGGCTTGAGCCAGCCCTTCTCGAGCACCTGAACACTGCAGATCATCAACTGGCGGAAGTGGGGCAAAGTTAATTTGGGGTCCCAAAATTTGGATGTAAGGTAGATGCCCAGATGGGCTCTGCGTGTCAATCTTGGTCTCACCTTGCATGGCGGTTCACGATTCAACGCCGCTATCCGACCACAAATTCTTCGAACCTGTGCCATCACGAGTGGCGATTGAACAAAGGTGATGTGGTGGTAGTGGATCGAGATGAGTCGATGAGCCTGTATGGCCCTTCTTTGCCTTGCCTCGTGAAAGAACACGGTTTCCTTGAATTGAATCTCGACCTAACAAAGTCTACTGCACTAGTCCAATGTGCAGGGGATATTGGAGCCTATACAAGCTATGGTTCGGGACTACCTAGCAAAAGAAAAGCAGACTGACATCTCGGCTGATTTTACGAGCAGAATATGAGCATAGTTGAATGAGTGTGCCCTCTACTGAATTCTGTCCAAAATTCTGCCTCAAATCTGATACCCTCGGGTAAACTGAATCCCGAAATACTGAACTGGTGCCCGCAGGCCTGATGCCCAAACTCATAGACTGATATATGCATTCCCTGTAGAGATGCACTCTAACAAGCACATAACAGATAAGTGAGAGCCAAAACACCCCTATGTTGGGGTAGGGTTTCCCTGTCCTATTTTGTCAGGAGCTAGGGTTTCACTATGCCTTGTGACTTCAAACAACCTATAAATGGGTAAGCAACTTTGTCCTAGTTTGGAATGGTCACTATGGATCGAATATGCACTAGGTCGAATGGTCAAAAAGGGTGCCCGGTAAAAGGGGTTTGTGTTCTATCTTTGTCGAGCCCAGGCCGAAGCGGCCTTACGGACATGACTTGACAAGACAAGCCTCCGGCAAATCGTTCGGGAATGGCATATGGCAAACACGGTGTCCTAGGCGCACCAATACAAATGCAATGCAAAGAAACACACAAGTGTAGTCAAAACCAGATATCATGAGTTCGAGTCAAGTTCTCTAAGTCCCCAGCAGAGTCGCCAGAAACTGTAACAAGCCCGCGAGGGACCTCGCTACAATTCGGACTCGATTTTGTTGCGGTTCTCAATCTTGAACCAAAGAGTCCAAATCCGGCAAATCGTTTTGAAGGAAAACAGATTTTTTTGAAAGAAGTGCCAAACATGGACTTTGCGGATAACTGAGTCGCCACCTAAATATTTTAATATGGGAAATTTAGGAAACCACGACTCGGTGCGAAAAGGCCACGTAAAATCATCACCAAAGTTGCCTCGGCTCGGGAACTTGGGTACGATTGGGGAAGGTCACATCGTGAGCACCCCCGCTCGCCCGGTCAAAGATCGGCCTCTACTAACCATGATATCTGTTTTTGAAAACATTGTGAGTTCTTATTCCGGTTATTAGCCTAGATTACTATGTGATGCTCGCAGCAAACAAGTATAGACTGGGCCGTCTGAATTGGAACAAAATATTTCATGTTTATTTGTTTTGAAAATGGTGTGATGGTGCTACCCGCAGGTAGCCTAAAATGTGGAGTTGCCCCCCTCGGGTGGTCGTAGAAACCATGATGTTGCCACTCTCTAGTGGGCTTAAAACAACCAGCCAATGCATTGTCCCAATTCAAATAACTCAACCTCCACCCACAGGCATTCAAGGCAGTTATATCACATAAGCATTTAGCCTCATGGTAAGCATGCTATCATGGCAACACTCACACGCATGCAAGGATGCTAAAGCATAAAAGCTCACCTAGTACTCCAAGCCAAAACAGAAAACTGATTAGGAATCATGCCTGAATCCTAAATATACTGAAATGCCTAATACAACACATGTAAAAATGCAACTATAGCAGGCTCAGCTATTCTAAACATAGTATATGAGATGCAACGACTATCAGGTACTCAACTTGGAATTGTAATCTGAGATCACGGTTTGTATGATCGCCGAGCAGTGCGTGCAAAAGCAGATGAATGATGCAAACATCTTGTCATCTTTGTATGCTAATTGAAATATGCCTATATCTAACCATTGTAAGCAGATAGATAAAAGGGAGAAAGAAATGGGGGTTGGAAGACATACATCACACTCACACACCCTTATTACAATTATGCCCTCGCACAGAGGGTCCGAATAAATAATACAGTCCGAAATAAAAGAATATTACAGTCAAAATATCTGAGATGAAATAATATACAAATTCCTAATTAATTAAACTAAGAAAGTTGTAAGCGGCATGCAAGCCGAGGCGCCTTCTTTGTGATGAATAGTGTGTCTTTGGGCGCCTCGGTGAAATCCTTTGGGATGCCCCAATTAGCCTCTGTTTGCAGTATTTCTCGAAATGCGCGCCGGACTCCGAAAAGTTGTTGATCCTCGGTTTCTTTGCGCAGAAGCGAGGAAAAGGGCATAGCAATGTATTTTACAAATATATGCATGCTTCGATCCTCGTGCCACCAATCACGCATCCGATGCATGATGGTAGAGAATCGGATTGCACAACTCAATATAGGATGAATGCGGATGAATGCTACAACAAAACCTAACTCCATCATGGGTAATCCGGAGTGTCGGTGACTTGGGAATTGAGACACACTCCGTCACTCGGAGTACGGAATGTACCTCGTTTCCCGTGCCCGGGCTAACGCCTATCCCGATCACGATGCAATATGCATGGTATACATGAAATGCAGCTAATATGCGGTCCTAACATACACAATGCCATGGAAATGAGTAACCTCGAAATGCGTGCACACGGGCACGCAAACCGAGGTAATGCATGAATGCAATCTAAGATACAACCTAGTATGCACAATTCGGATGAAAATGAGATGAAAATAAGATGCCTCGAAAAGCGTGCTCACGGGCACGCAAACCGAGGCAATGATGAAATGAGAAATCGGATAAAACCGAAGTGCCTCGAAATGCGTGCTCACGGGCACGCAAACCGAGGCAATGATGAAATGAGAAATCGGATAAAACCGAAGTGCCTCGAAATGCGTGCACACGGGCATGCCAACCGAGGCAATGATGAAATGCAAATCGGATAAAACCGAAGTGCCTCGAAATGCGCGCCCACAGGCACGCAAACCGAGGCAATGATAAAATGCAAATCGGATAAAACCGAAGTGCCTCGAAATGCGCGCCCACAGGTACGCAAACCGAGGCAATGATAAAATGAAAATCGGATAAAACCGAAGTGCCTCGAAATGCGCGCCCACAGGCACGCAAACCGAGGCAATGATGAAATAGAATGAAATGGCATACGGAATGCCACGATGGGCTTACACCAACATGGGAGAGCCTCAGCTCACTCACATAGGAGGCCGATGAATGAAAACGGAGTGCCTCGAAGTGCGTGCCCACGGGCACGCAAACCGAGACAATGCACTAAGGCATGAAATGACATGGACAACGATATGCAAGCATGCAAAACAAATTTCAGCAGCTAAATAAAGGGGAAAACAGCCCCGAAATGATGCGAAATGACAATCAACGCATGAAATCATCCCGAAATGTGATTTTAAGTACCCGAAATGGCCTACGGCTATGCTAAACATGCAAAATTGGTACATGAAAGTAAAAACAGTAGCAAGGAAGCCCCAAAAATAGCATCTTTTCAGTACAAAACATGGCCAAATTGTGAGCATAGATATGGCAACAATGGCATGCAAAAATGGGGGAAAAGAGGGGATTTATTAAGCAAGTAGTATATAGGAAATTCAAACCACAAAATTTCCTTCTACAACTTTGAAGAGGAGCCCAAAATATGCATATTTACAGTGAATGAAAACTCCAAAATCAGTATGTAGATAGGCTCAAAATAGCATGCAATATATGGACCAAAAGAAGGCTATAATGATAGGTCATGCATGGAAGCACCAAATGAGGTTGAGCCCTTCTACAATGTTGTAGAGGGGCTCAAAATAAGCCTAAAACCAGTAGGGGTTGGAGCCAAAAAAACAAATGTATATAAGCCAAAAATAGCATGCAAGATTATGACATACAAGGTGGATATTGAAACAAGTGGTATATAGAAGCATCAAACAAGGTTGAGCCCTTCTACAATGTTGTAGAGGGGATCAAAATGAGCCTAAAACCAGTAGGGGTCGGAGCCCAAAACAGTAGGCAAGTAGGGTAGAAATAGGAAGCAAGAAAATGTCACAAAAGATGGAATTTGAGACTTACCCTTGAAGATCCAACTTTTGCTACCTCTTGGCTTGAATTTGTTGCTTCTTAGCCCTTGAAGAACCTTCCTTTGCTGCTGGAATGGTAGTGGTGATGGTGAGGCTTAGGGTTGATGAAGGAATTAGCTAGGGACTTGAAACTTTTTAGGATTTTTGGCTATGGAAATGGAGCTTTTGGAAGAGAGGCTCTTGAGATCAAATATTCTAACCTTGACAAAGAAGAGGGTCAGCCCCTTAAATGGGCAAGAAAGGGGTGTAAAAGGGAGGGAAATGCACCCAAGCTTTCCCTCCCAAAATATCCCCCGGAGGCAGAAGATATTTGGAAAAACAGCTGTAAAGTACTCAAAAGCAGGAAGCAGGCCGGCCAGGTGGTTTTGCTGCAAGTGGCCGGCCAGCCACCCCTCATGGCCGGCCAGCCACCTCCCATGGCCGGCCAGCCAAGGGCAAAAAATGAAATGTTGAATTAGTGGCCGACCATAGGAGATTAGGGTCCTCCCATGTGTCCTCAACACAACCATGTAGTTGAAAATTGGCAACTGTGAACCAGGAGAGACAACACTCAACTTGAAGGAGAGGCTCAAAAATGAAAACAAGAATTATTGGCCGACCACCACTTTTTAGGGTCCTCCCATGTGTGTAGAACAAGGTTCCAAGGTTGGAATTTGGCAACTCTGAAACAGGAGTCACAACATATAATTTGAAAGAGAGGCTTAAAAATGAAAATCACAATTACTGGCCGACCACCACTTTTTGGGGTCCTCCCATGTCCCCTCATCACAAATATGTAGTCCCGGCTCGAAGAAAATATCACTAGGGTGTTCAACATTGGCCCGGAAGTGAGCAAAACGGGCGCCGGAGGAGCGAAACTGGTTTTCTGGGATAATTGCTGGCCTCCCACCCCCCAGTGATCTTCCTGTTGTTGAAACAGAGGTACCTGCCAAAATTGAACAAAAACTAATGAGAAATGAACGCTCGGGGCCCAAACCGCGCAGTTCGGGGTCCCGAAAATGGGCTGCAGGCACCGAAAGTGGCATACGGCAGTGAAATGGGTATCTGCGACCCCAGTGTCCCTCGGAATGACAAAACAGAGGTTCCTGCCAAAAATCGGAGAAAACCGATGCAAAATGAATGCTTGGGGCCCAAATCACGCAGTTTGGGGTCCCGAAAACCGGCTACAGGCACCGAAAGTGGCATACGGCCACGAAGCGGGCATCAGAGGGCCCAGTGTTCCTCGGAATGATAAAACAGAGGCACTTGCCAAAAACCGGAGAAATCGGAGATGGTTGAGCGGTCCCGAGCCGAGGCACACGGCCTGACGGTCCCGAAAACCGGGAACCGGGCTCCGAAATGGGCAAAATGGCCTACGGCCACGAAATGTAGCTCACGGCCACCGGGAGATAGTCTACGGGACCACTCTCTCCCCTCAGGAAAGAAAACAAAGAAAATCGAGTCTGGTTCGCAAACCGAGACAAGGCACGAAAGAGAGTTCGGAAGTCCAGAGGCAGGGCGCACGGCCGCGACTCTGAGACTTCTGAACGAGCACGATATGCAACATCACCGAGCGCTCAATCGGTGACGTCTGAGTCTTAAGGTCAGTCAAAAAGGGGGTGTCTACAGTTGCCCCTCTTTGACAGAACTCGGAAGTCAAGAAGTGACGGGAGTAAATGTCAAAGCCCAGAGACGACCCATTTTCGACAAGGCTGAAGACTTAGACAATCATACAAGATGAACAGATATATGTGTGTCCGCAGGCGTGCCCGCAGGCAAAAGGGGGCAAAATGCAAATGATATGCACAGAGCCAGGTGATCATGCAAATGCAGCAAGCTGTAATGAGGCAAGTATTGACAAATAGATGCAACAGTTTTAAACAAGAATGCAAAGCAACAACTACATTTCATGCAGTTAGGAATGCGGAGAATTATTCAATTCTCGTGGCGTTTCACACGGAGAAGATACGATACTGGCGGTTAAATGCAGTCGCACCAAATTTCAAATGAACTGTACATACAATATCGTGCCTGCAAAATAGAGAAATTCAACAAGAACAATATGCTAACAACATATATTCAATGTGATTCCTATGATTCCAAGAGTTGGACACACACAGTGTCGGCGAGTGAATGCATCGCAGTGTGATACAGGTAAGGTGCGCAAGATAGCACGATAAAATGCATGCACAATGCAAGTAATGTGCACAAAATAGTGCGATGCGCAAAATAGCGCGAGTGAAATGTAATGCACTAACAAGTGCAGGTGGGACGCGCAAGGTAGCGCGAATGCTACAATGCACAATGCAAGTAATGTGCACAAAATAGTGCGATGCACAAAATATCGCGAGTGAAATGTAATGCACTAACAAGTGCAGGTGAGACGCGCAAGATAGCGCAAATGATACAATGCACAAAATAGTGCGATACGCTAAACAGCGCGATTGATTTGAAATGCACAAAATAGTGCGATGTGATATGCAAAGCACAGGACAGTGCGATTGAGGTGCGCAAAATAGCGCGATGAATGCAATGCACAAGACAGTGCGATGGAGGTGCGCAAAATAGCGCGAATGGTGAACTGCACAAAATAGTGCGATTGTGGTGCGCAAAATAGCGCGAATGTAAAAACTGCACAAAACAGTGCGATTGAGGTGCGCAAAATAGCGCGAATGATAAAACTGCACAAAACAGTGCGATTAAGGTGCGCAAAATAGCGCGATTGTAAAACTGCACAAAATAGTGCGATTGAGATGCGCAAGATAGCGCGAATGTAAAACTGCACAAAACAGTGCGATTGAGGTGCGCAAAATAGCGCGATTGTAAAACCGCACAAATCAAGGCGATTGTTTGAAATGCACTAACGGTAGCGACACGCTAAACAATATGAAAGTGATTTGAAATGCACAAAAGCGGCGACACGCTAAACAAATATGAAAGTGATTTGAAATGCACAAGATAGTGCGAGTGAGATACAAAGTGTAAGTGCACAAGACAGTGCGAGCGAGATAAAATGCACAAGAAAGTGTGATAAAATGCATCTTCTATGCAAGTATGGGGGCATTTTCTATGCAATATTGAAAGCAAGCATATTCTATGCATGAAACAAGTAAAGCATATTCTATGCGGAATCGAAAACAAGCATATTCTATGCATGAATCATAATGATGCGCGGCACGCATGCAACAACAGTGTATATGAAAGCTCGCACTCTATGCAATAGAGGGACAGCAAATATGTACTCTGGTGCCTCTGATTTGCCTCTTAGAGGACTTCACAACATACTCAGCTCAAAAGGGGCACACCCTATTCAAATTGACAAGAGGTAACATCTGCATGTGAAACCCTTTGGTGCTGCTTGGACTGCCATTCTGACTTGAAGCAGGCTTACACTTGGGGTCGAGACACACTCATACTCCAGAGAAATGGCGAGGCTTGAGAAGATGCACCTGGGATGCAGTCTCGAATCTTGCTAAAGTTGAAACATGCTAAGATGCTCTAAATTTTTCCTCTTTTCTTTTGCTTTGCAGTCCAGAACCTAAATAGCTTCAGATAGGCCCTTGTTCTACTGTTCACACTTATCGGGGGCGGACCCTGCGGCTTTTTGAAAGAACCAATCCTGTTTTGCACAAATGTGGAGAACGGCACGGCACTCGGAGCACAAAACGATTTTTTTTGAAAATGAGAGAATGATTCTCAACCGGGTATTGAGCCTACAACTGACCACAGCCAAACGACTCAACAAGGAAATAAAAGGTACACAACCTAGATACATCGAGTAACACTCGAAACGACTCAAAATAAGAATCGAGATAAAACAAAAGATACGACACTCAGACGTGCACAGGGAGCCTGTTTCACCGGGTATTATTTCCCACCCTTTCTCATTTGTGATTCTCACATCACTCGGCATTCAATCTCTGTTTTTCTGAAAAAGCCCTTTTCTCACTTTTTCTCTCATCGCACATCTCTCTATTCTTCAATCTCTCATTTTTCATCCCTCCCCCGGGTGGTTGGTGGATAAACAGGAAATGGAAGGCTCTCGCCCCTAACACTCAGCTAGATTCTTCTTTCTTCCACTCACAGCTAGTGAATTCCTCCCACAGAGGGGTTGCGCTACAACTGGGTGTGTTGCAAATCTGCAGCTGACATCAGTCGATGATGCTCTGCTGGGGAGTTTGGACGTGATCAGATCTGTCCAGATGATGGAGTGGAATATCTTGATCCATTCCAGTTCGTGCTTCGCACTTGGCTTGATACCTCGTTGCTTGGAGGATGTGAGAGAGCTTTCAGCCCTTTGTTGTGCCCTTTTCTGGCGGATACGGTACCCTTTTTGGCAAGCACGTTGATAAAGGGAAAAGGCAGAAAACCTGACTCAACTGTGCTCCTAGTTCATCATTTTGACCATTTTTTGTTTTTGCTTTCTCCTAAAAAAAAAAAAAAATTGACCAAAATGAGAGCTAGATTAACATACTTGTTCAATTTTTGATTTGAAATCATGCAAGTCAGGCCATGAGCACTGAAAATTTTCCTTTTTTGAGTCCAGGGAAAAGGTCCAGTTTTGGAAAAATAGGATAATTTTCGAGAGAATTAGTCAGCCTCAGTAAAAATTCTCAAAAACTATTTTTGCAAACGGCCCCTGCTCAACGAGTATGAAACTTACTCCTGAGATGCACAACCTTGGATCCGGAGGAAAATTGCCCTTTGCTTGGAGAGAGCTGCATGGCAACGGAAAGTTGCCCCTTGTTTGAACGGCACCGCGGCGCATTGAATGGCAATGGAGAGTTGCCCCTTGTTTGAAATGAAACCGTGGCGTTTTGAATGGCAACGGAAAGTTGCCCCTTGTTTGGATGGCACCGCGGCGCATTGAATGCAGTCCTCAGAGTGACGAGCACAACCAAATCCTCAGATACAGAGAAGACAAGGATGACCAGAACCATCGCATGGACACAATCAAATTGAAGTGTTTTACGGCTGGACTTCAGAATGAAGTTGCCTACGTATCCCAAACATGGGAATCAAGCCTTACGTAGTTCGGGGTTAAGGTACACTCGGGTATTTAACCTCTCCTTTTTATGCTCTAACTTTTGCCAAGGCGCCCATTGCAGGTTTTCAACCTTGCGAGCTTTGTTCTTCTTTCTTTTTCTTTTTTTCTATTCTTTTCATCTTTCTTTTTTTTGCATTTTTCTTTTCTTTTCTTTTGCATTTTTTCTCTTTTTTCTTTTTTTCATTCTCTTATTTGCTCTAACTTTTTCCTGGGTCGCCCTTCCAGGTTTTCGGCCCAGCAAGCCTCTCAAAGGGTAAAAGTGTAGCTTGGTCCATGCCAAATGGTTGTAAGGTTTTGAAGCCATCCGTATCCAGGAGAGTGGTTGTTGATTTGCAAGAGGACTCATCTTCGACTCTTCGAGCACATCGGACGTTTTTGCCCCTAGTTCGAGGAGTGCTTCCGTTCTAGCTTCGCAAGCTTCTTCTGATGAGGTCTGACCTTCTTGATCTGACTTTGGTGCCTCTTGTTCAAGGGTTGCTTCAAATCTGGCCACACAGGCCTTGCATTGTGGTCAACCGTTGAACATTTTGAATGCACGTTCAAGGTTTGAAAGTAAAGGGGGGGTCGAGTCTCGAGGCTGAGAGCGATCCTAAGCTGCACAATCTCAAGAGCGATTCCACACATGTCTTCGCAGGACCGCGCAAAATATTTTTTTTTGAAAGTTTTTAAGAAAGCGACAAATCGCTCGTGCTGAAGACAATGTAGGATCAATCTGGATCAAAGCCAGGGTCCTTCTCAGTACTCACACTAACAAGCATGATTTCATTCATTAAGGGCTTAGTATGCCTCTCTTTCTCTCATATAATCAAAGTTTTGTAAATCCTGAGGAATTCCTCCCTCTTTGTTTTCATCGCAGTGTTCAAAAAGTTTTGAAAAACTCAGGTCATTATGATGACTTCAAGGCATAAGAGAGCAGGTGGAATGCACTGCCATTTCATTCAAATCCCGGCACAACTAGCACATGGCAGAAGCAAATGCGAGAGCGTGGAAATTATTGCTGTTTCATTCAAAATCTGTTGGCATAACTGGCTCCCTGGCAGAAACAGACTCAAAACAAAACAAAAAGACAAACGCAAAACAAAATGGTGACGCCCGAGGTAACACCCCCGGAATCACCTGACTTCTATACAACAGGACTGACTCGGTACAACAAGACAGACCCAAGACAAAAGAGACTGACTCAAAACAAAAAGACAGACTCAAAACAAAGTAACAAAAACTGACCCAATACCCAAGTCAGAAAGCACAAAACTGGTATTTGCATATTGCTCAGAACAGTGCGTGCCATTCCCACGTCTGGAGTTGATTGAGCGCCGCCCGCAGGTGGTTCATCCCCCATTCACATAACATTATCCCCCAAGTTCACTGACCCAGTGCCGATAGACTTTACTGAGCTCGGCGGGAGGATGACCTCATTGTCAAGTAGATCCTGTACTTCATGACGAAGACGGAAGCAGTTGTTGGTAGCATGGCCAGTTTGCTGATGGTATGCGCAGTACTGGGTAGCATCATGTGTAGCCGGAAGAGGGTTCGGGAGAGACCGAGGCTCAAGGGGTTTGAGATGGCCTTGTCCAACAAGGATTTGGAAAGCTTTGGATAAAGGCATGTGGAGGGCATGGAAGACCCTCTGATCTCGGGGTTGGTACTTCTGGGTTTGTGGATTTTTGCTGGGCGCACCCGCAAAGGGATTGGCAGGTGCTGGCCTGGTTTGTTGATCTCTTCTAAGTGGAGGATTAGAGCTAACACGATTGCCTATGGTATAACGGCCCTTCTCCCGGTTTTCCCTTTGATTCGGACTGCCCCTGACTTGAGTGGCGAAAATGCCGTTCACAGTTTTTGCAACAACTGCGAGCACTTGCTCTTTGTTCAGTCCCTCAGCTTTCAAGGCCTCAACAGCCAACAGAAGATACTCATGGGGATCCATGCCTACCCCTACCTTGTTCTTCCCACTTGCCTCCACTTTGCCAAGGGATTGGCCTTCCTCAGATGTAGCCCGCCCCAAGACTGGGGAGCCTTTTGACATGAAATTCCCAGTATGTGGTGTGGTCGATGATGGAGCCAATGTCCCGGAGGCCAGATCGGTCACAGTTCTTTGAAGATCTTCAATCATCCTCATCAGCTCGGAAGTGGTGGGTTCATGGATTTGAGATGATTGGGGTTCAGGTGCACCCATCATGCATAAGTCCATGCTTTCTGGGATAAACACCTTAGGCTTGGGTAGATGGGCCGGGGTGATGTATATGCTGGGGTCATAGGTGGATGGCAGTGTATGGATGAGATTGAGGTAGGTGGGAAATGTTTGGTCATTGGGGTCTGAAGGTGGAGCTATCGTCCGGTTATCGATGAGATTTTGGACCTCATGACGAAGGCGGTAGCAACGGTCGGTGCCATGATCATGGCCGATGGTACATCTGATGCTTGGTGGGGTTATGTCTGGCTGGGAGTGGGTCGGGAAGAGGTTGAGGATCGAGGGGTTTGAGATGCCCCTTTTCCATCAAGACTTTTAGTGCGCTAGTCAGGCTCATATAGAGAGGGGTGAAAGTTCTGCCCTGAGCTCGGGCTGGGCTGGCTGTTTGTAGGCTTGGTTTGGCAAAAGGGTTGGTTGCAGTGACTGTATTGATTTCAGTGGGTTCGGGAATAGTGCTACTTCCGGCATTGGTACTCCTTGAAATCACCCTCCTTGTCGGTTCACCTGTTCTGGGAATGATCCCACTGTTGAACGCATTCTCGACCTGGACCCCCAGTTCATGCAAACTTTTGAAAGTGAATAGCGGAGCGACTATCAATTTCTGCAACATATCATGCTCGAGGTTCCGCACCATCATCTGCACTTGATCCCTCTCAGAAGGGCGGCGATCTGTCATTTGTGCTGCCTTTGCTCTCCACCTCGCAACAAATTTCACAAAAGGCTCTTTTGGATTTTGGCGGGTTGCTTCAAGCTCTTGGATGGTCATCTCAACTTGGGTGTTGTAGGAATACTGATCGACAAAGGCCTCAGCCAATTCTTCCCAGTTTTGCTTCACTTGGTCCTCCAACTTAGCGTACCAAGTGGCTGCTACACCGGACAGGGTTCTTCTATACAGAGAGAGTTTCTGTGGCTTAGTCAGACCCATCGGCTTTAGGACATCCAAGAAAAGTCGGATATGTACCATTGGATCCCTAGACCCGTCGAAACGGTCAATATATGGCATTTTGAATATGTCTGGGAGCCGTACAGCAGACTCGGTGTGCCCATCCTCAATGTCGGGAATGGAATTAAGGCCCTGTGCCTTTCTGAATTGCTTCTCAAGGTTCGCAATTTTCACTACGGTCAGATCAAGGTCATTAGCATCAAGGGGATAACGCCTCATTAGGTCGCACCAGGTCCGAAAACTTGGGCTTGAGCCAGCCCTTCTCGAGCACCTGAACACTGCAAATCTTCAACTGGCGGAAGTGGGTCAAAGTTCGGCTGGGGTCCCAAAGCTGGATGTAAGGTAGATGCCCCAGATGGGCTCTGCGTGTCAATACTGGTCTCACCTTGCATGGCAGTTCCCTGATTCAACGCTGCTATCACAGCCACAAATTCTTCCGAACCCTGTGCCATCACGGGCTGCTGATTCTGAACAAAGGTGATGTGACTGGTGACTGACGGATCAGATGAGTCAGTGAGCCCTGTATGGCCCTTCTTTGCCTTGCCTCAGCGAAAGAACACCGGTTTCCCTTGAATTGAATCTCTGACCTAACAAAGTCTACCTGCACTAGTCCAATGTACCCGGGGGATATTGGAGCCTTCTGAAGCTATGGTTCCAGGACTACCTAGCAAAAGAGAAAACAGACAGCATCTCAGCCTGATTTTACCTGAACAGATACGAGCATAGTTGAATGAGTGTGCCCTCTCAATTTCTGTCCAAAATTTCGCCTCAAATCTAATACCCTCGGTAAATGAATCCCAGATCGAATCTTGGCTGGTGCCCGCAGTTCGATGCCCAAACTCATAGACTGATATATGCATTCCCTGTAGAGACGCACTCTAACAAGCACATAACAGATAAGTGAGAGCCAAAACACCCCTATGTTGGGGTAGGGTTTCCCTGTCCTATTTTGTCAGGAGCTAGGGTTTCACTATGCACGCAGCGGCTTCAAACAACCTATAAATGGGTAAGCAACCTGTCCTAGTTTGGAATGGTCACTATGGATCCGAATATGCACTAGGTCGAATGGTCAAAAAGGGTGCCCCGGTAAAACCGGGGTTTGTGTTCCCATGCTGTCAGAGCCCAGAGCCGATCAGCCTTACGGACATGACTTGACAAGACAAGCCTCCGGCAAATCGTTCGGGAATGGCATATGGCAAACACGGTGTCCTAGGCGCACCAATGCAAATGCAATGCAAAGAAACACACAAGTGTAGTCAAAACCAGATATCATGAGTTCGAGTCAAGTTCTCTAAGTCCCCAGCAGAGTCGCCAGAAACTGTAACAACGCCCGCGGGGGACCTCGCTACAGTTCGGACTCGATTTTGTTGCGGTTCTCAATCTTGAACCAAAGAGTCCAAATCCGGCAAATCGTTTTGAAGGAAAACAGATTTTTTGAAAGAAGTGCCAAACATGGACTGCTTTGCCAGATAACAGAGTCGCCACCTAAATATTTTAAAATGGGAAATTTAGGAAACCCTGACTCGGTGCCGAAAGGCCACGTGTCCGTCATCACCAAAGTTGCCTCGGCTCGGGAACTTGGGTACGATTGGGGAAGGTCACATCGTGAGCACCCCCGCTCGCCCGGTCAAAGATCGGCCTCTACTAACCATGATATCTGTTTTTGAAAACATTGTGAGTTCTTATTCCGGTTATTAGCCTAGATTACTATGTGATGCTCGCAGCAAACAAGTATAGACTGGGCCGTCTGAATTGGAACAAAATATTTCATGTTTATTTGTTTTGAAAATGGTGTGATGGTGCTACCCGCAGGTAGGCTAAAATGCGGATTTGCCACCCTCAGGTGGGCTTAGAAAAACAGTGATGTTGCCACTATCTAGTGGGCTTAAAACAAACAGTCAATGCATTGTCCCAATTCAAATAACTCAACCTCCACCCACAGGCATTCAAGGCAGTTATATCACATAAGCATTTAGCCTCATGGTAAGCATGCTATCATGGCAACACTCACACGCATGCAAGGATGCTAAAGCATAAAAGCTCACCTAGTACTCCAAGCCAAAACAGAAAACTGATTAGGAATCATGCATGAATCCTAAATATACTGAAATGCCTAATGCAACACATGCAAAAATGCAACTATAGCAGGCTCGGCTATTCTAAACATAGTATATGAGATGCAACGACTATCAGGTACTCAACTTGGAATTGAAATACAGATGCAGTTTGTATGATGCGCCGAGCCCGGTGCGTGCAAAACAGATGAATGATGCAAACATCTTTGTCATCTTTGTATGCTAATTGAAATATGCCCTATATCTAACCATTGTAAGCAGATAAATAAAAGGGAGAAAGAAATGGGGGTTGGAAGACATACATCACACTCACACACCCTTATTACAATTATGCCCTCGCATAGGGTAGAATAAATATCTGATCCGAAATAAAAGAATATTACAGTCCGAAATATACAGATGAAATAATATACAAATTCCTAATTAATTAAACTAAGAAAGTTGTAAACTGGCATGCAAGCCAGGGACTGCCTTGCTGTGATGAATAGTGTGTGCTGGACTGCCTCGGGCGGAAATCCACTGGGATGCCCCAATTAGCCTCTGTTTGCAGTATTTCTCGAAATGCGCGCCGGACTCCGAAAAGTTGTTGATCCTCGGTTTTGCTGCAACAGAGAGCAGGAAAAGGGCATAGCAATGTATTTTACAAATATATGCATGCTTCGATCCTCGTGCCACCAATCACGCATACCGATGCATGATGGCCGAGGAATCGGATTGCACAACTCAATATAGGATGAATGCAGATGAATGCTACAACAAAACCTAACTCCATCATGGGTAATCCGGAGTGTCGGTGACTTGGGAATTGAGACACACTCCGTCACTTTCGAGTCTGGAAATGTACCTCGTTTCCGTGCAGGCTAACGCCTATCCCGATCACGATGCAATATGCATGGTATACATGAAATGCAGCTAATATGCGGTTCTAACATACACAATGCCATGGAAATGAGTAACCTCGAAATCGTGCACAGACGCATAAACCGAATAATGCATGAATGCAATCTAAGATACAACCTAGTATGCACAATTCGGATGAAAATGAGATGAAAATAAGATGCCTCGAAAAGCGTGCTCACGGGCATGCAAACCGAGGCAATGATGAAATGAGAAATCGGATAAAACCGAAGTGCCTCGAAATGCGTGCTCACGGGCACGCAAACTGAGGCAATGATGAAATGAGAAATCGAATAAAACCGAAGTGCCTCAAAATGCGTGCACACGGGCATGCCAACCGAGGCAATGATGAAATGCAAATCGGATAAAACCGAAGTGCCTCGAAATGCGCGCCCACAGGCACGCAAACCGAGGCAATGATAAAATGCAAATCGGATAAAACTGAAGTGCCTCGAAATGCGCGCCCATAGGTACGCAAACCGAGGCAATGATAAAATGAAAATCGGATAAAATCGAAGTGCCTCGAAATGCGCGCCCACAGGCACGCAAACCGAGGCAATGATGAAATAGAATGAAATGGCATACGGAATGCCACGATGGGCTTACACCAACATGGGAGAGCCTCAGCTCACTCACATAGGAGTAGATGAATGAAAGCGGAGTGCCTCGAAGTGCGTGCTTGCAGACACGCAAACCCGAACAATGCACTAAGGCATGAAATGACATGGACAACGATATGCAAGCATGCAAAACAAATTTCAGCAGCTAAATAAAGGGGAAAACAGCCCCGAAATGATGCGAAATGACAATCAACGCATGAAATCATCCCGAAATGTGATTTTAAGTACCCGAAATGGCCTACGGGTATCCTAAACATGCAAAATTGGTACATGAAACTAAAAACAGTAGGAAGGAAGGCCGAAAAATAGCATGTATTCAGTACAAAAGATGGGAAAATTGTGAGCATAGATATGGCAACAATGGCATGCAAAAATGGGGAAAAGAGGGATTTATTAAGCAAGTAGTATATAGGAAATTCAAACCACAAAATTTCCTTCTACAACTTTGAAGAGGAGCCCAAAATATGCATATTTACAGTGAATGAAAACTCCAAAATCAGTATGTAGGTAGGCTCAAAATAGCATGCAATATATGGACCAAAAGAGAAGGCTATAATGATAGGTCATGCATGGAAGCACCAAATGAGGTTGAGCCCTTCTACAATGTTGTATATGGGCTCAAAATAAGCCTAAAACCAGTAGGGGTTGGAGCCCAAAAAACAAATGTATATAAGCCAAAAATAGCATGCAAGATTATGACATACAAGGTGGATATTGAAACAAGTGGTATATAGAAGCATCAAACAAGGTTGAGCCCTTCTACAATGTTGTAGAGGGGATCAAAATGAGCCTAAAACCAGTAGGGGTCGGAGCCCAAAACAGTAGGCAAGTAGGGTAGAAATAGGAAGCAAGAAAATGTCACAAAAGATGGAATTTGAGACTTACCCTTGAAGATCCAACTTTTGCTACCTCTTGGCTTGAATTTGTTGCTTCTTAGCCCTTGAAGAACCTTCCTTTGCTGCTGGAATGGTAGTGGTGATGGTGAGGCTTAGGGTTGATGAAGGAATTAGCTAGGGACTTGAAACTTTTTAGGATTTTTGGCTATGGAAATGGAGCTTTTGGAAGAGAGGCTCTTGAGATCAAATGTTCTAACCTTGACAAAGAAGAGGGTCAGCCCCTTAAATGGGCAAGAAAGGGGGTGTAAAAGAGAGGGAAATGCACCCAAGCTTTCCCTCCCAAAATATCCCCCGGAGGCAGAAGATATTTGGAAAAACAGCTGTAAAGTACTCAAAAGCAGGAAGCAGGCCGGCCAGGTGGTTTTGCTGCAAGTGGCCGGCCAGCCACCCCTCATGGCCGGCCAGCCACCTCCCATGGCCGGCCAGCCAAGGGCAAAAAATGAAATGTTGAATTAGTGGCCGACCATAGGAGATTAGGGTCCTCCCATGTGTCCTCAACACAACCATGTAGTTGAAAATTGGCAACTGTGAACCAGGAGAGACAACACTCAACTTGAAGGAGAGGCTCAAAAATGAAAACAAGAATTATTGGCCGACCACCACTTTTTAGGGTCCTCCCATGTGTGTAGAACAAGGTTCCAAGGTTGGAATTTGGCAACTCTGAAACAGGAGTCACAACATATAATTTGAAAGAGGCTTAAAATGAAAATCACAATTCTTGGCCGACCACCACTTTTTGGGGTCCTCCATGTCCCTCATCACAAATATGTAGTCGGCTCGAAGAAAATATCACTAGGGTGTTCAACATTGGCGGGAAGTGAGCAAAGCAGGCGCCGGGAGGCCAAACTGGTTTACAGGATAATTGCTGGCCTCCCACCCCAGTGATCTTCTGTTGTTGAAAGCAGTACTGCCAAATTGAACAAAAACTAATGAGAAATGAGCGCTCGGGGCCCAAACAGCGTGATTGAGGTCCAAAAATGAGGCTGCGAGGCAAGAAAGTGGCATCTGGCGATGAAATGGGTATCTGCGACCCGGTGTCCCTCGGAATGACAAAGCAGAGTTCTGCCAAAAATCGGAGAAAACCGATGCAAAATGAATGCTTGGGCCCAAATCACGCGATTTGGGGTCCCGAAACTCTGAGCACGAAAGTGGCATCTGACCCTGGCGGGCATCGAAGAGCCAGTGTTCCTCGGAATGATAAAGCAGAGGCACTTGCCAAAACGGAGAAATCGGAGATGGTTGGCGGTCCCGAGCCGAGGCACCAGGCTGACGGTCCGAAATGGGCAAAATAGCCTCTGACCACGAAATGTAGCTCACGGCCACGGGAGATAGTCTCTGAGACCACTCTCCCCTCGGGAAAAACAAAGAAAATCGAGTGCAGTTATGGCAAGAGACAAGGCACGAAAAAGTTGAAGTCCAGAGGCAGGGCGCACGGCCGCGACTCTGAGACTTCTGAACGAGCACGATATGCAACATCACCGAGCGCTCAATCGGTGACGTCTGAGTCTTAAGGTCGGTCAAAAATGGGGTGTCTACAGTTACTACTGGTCTACCATGGAGGAGGATTGTATCGGTTTCGTCCGGCAATGCCACAAGTGTCAAATTCATGCAAATCGCATGAACATCCCGCCGTCAAAGCTGTACAATATGACTTCGCCATGGCCATTTTCAGTCTGGGGGATTGATGTGATCGGGGCTGTCACTCCAAAGGGGTCGAATGGGCATGAGTTCATCCTAGTTGCGATAGATTATTTTACAAAGTGGGTTGAGGCCCAATCTTATGCGGTGTTGAAGGCTTCACATGTTGCGAAGTTTATCATAAACAACATCATCTGTCGTTCTGAGGGTCCCAAAGCGAGATAATTTGGATAACGGTTCCCACTTCAAGAAGGAAGTGATAGACTTGTTGGAAAAATACAAGCGTGGCTTTTCATAAGTCATCTACATCTGACATGAGACCAATGGGCGGTTGAGGCCAACAAGAATATCAAGCACATATTGCGAAGATGGTGGAAACCTCTAGGGATTGGCGGATAAATGTAGTTTGCTCTGTGGGGCTCTGGGACTTCAATCGAACTTCTCTGGGGTGACTCGTATTCCTTTGGTTTATGGGATTGAGGCCGTTCTACCTATCGAGATTGAGGTTCCGTCATTGCAGTATTGGTGAGTGTCAAATAAGCGAGGCAGATTAGCGTGAGCGATTCGAGAACTCATGCTCTTCGATGAGAGAAAGGCGAAAGCAACGTACCACGTTCAAGGCTATCAGCTGAGAATTGCGACTTTCAACAAGAAGGTTAAGTCCAGGAATTTAAAGGAAGGAGATTTGGTACGCAAGGACAACCGAGCTCTCATCCATGACCCTAGGGGCAAGTTCAGACCCAATTGGACTGGTCCCTACATCATTAAGTCTATCTGGTCAGGTGGAGCTGTGGTTCTGATGGATCTGGATGGCTTAGAGTTCTCCAAATCGATCAACGTGGACAAGTTGAAGAAATATTACCCTTGAGAGGCTCGCTGGGCGAAAACCGAAAAGGCGACCTAAACAAAACTTCGGCGCAAAAAATTTGAAACTATAAAAACTGAGCTCGCAAGGTTGAAAACCCGCTAAGGGCGGCCTTGGCAAAAGTTAGAGCGTAAGCCTGAACTACGTAAGGCTTGATTTCCATCTTTGGGATACGTAGGCAACTTCATCCTGAAGTTCAGCCATAAAATTTTCCCCGATCAACTTTGTCCATTTGATCATCTCAGTCATCCTTGTCCATCAGCATTCATCGTGATCTCCGGTGCAGTGCTTTTCAGACTAAGGGCAACTTTCGTTCTTGTCTTGATCTTGCGGTGCTATCTGGAGACTAGGGGCAACTTTCCAGTTGCCGAAATCTGGGGTTGTGCATCTCAGTGACAGATCTCAGGCGTGTCCAATTCTGATCCATATCGAAAATGGTTTTTGAAAAGTTTTAATAAAAGTTGACTTTGTTCAAATTAAACCTTTTACAACTAAGACCATTTTTGGACCAAAGCGGAAAATTTTCAGTACCCACAACCTTCAATTTCATTGATTTCAAAAGCGAGTTCTCTGCTCTTGCATACAAATTGAAGTTGCTTTTATTACATTCATGAAGAAAACTTGAAAGTACTAGTAAAAGCAATAAATCCAGAAACGCGGATAAGTCAAGCATCCTTGTGCCCCCTCCCGGAGCTAGTAGAAGCCTCTGATGCCAAGCTGGGCCCAGTCTGTGCCTCCTCATTAAGCCAGTCCCAGCACTCGTCAGACAAAGCACAACTGAAAGTGGAAGCGGGGGCCAGGAGCTCTCGAGTCCTCCATGCCATGGCATAACGGGCATGCTGAGCGCCTCGGTTGGGAATCTTGGGTACTCTATCCCCTCTGGTGGGCAAGTCGATCATGTGGCCAAGGCTGGGCTGAGCAGGAAGTAAAACCTTGGTGGATAAGACCAACCAACTGGATCCCGACCAGTCGGGACATGCTATAGGTCATCGCCGGGAGATTGAGCCAAGGACAACGCCAAGCAATGCGATCTGCAGAAAAATTGCACATCCAGTCGAACCACCACCCCTCATCAAGGGTGTCGACTGAATGTTGACGAAAGAAGTAACAGCGAAATTTGAATAAAGTGGGCAAGAGTCCACAACACGCAATTTATCCATCAACCATACAGGGAGGGATGAAAATGAGAGAATAAAGAATAGAGATGTCACGATGAGAGAAAGCGAGAAAAGGATTTTGTGAGAAAAATCGGGCAGGGGCGAGTGATGTGAGCAATATATATGTGAGGTTGGGAGGAAAGCGATTACTGCGTGATAGTGGGCTCCTGCACCATGGTCGTCTCCCAGCGATAGAAAGTATCCAAGCCCATCAGCGTCTCGGCCAATGTCATGGCGATACAGCTCTTTCCTTCTCTCAAGCCTCGGGCAACTTCAATTAGACGAATGCTAGATCCACCAAAGCCTGAAGTGAGCAGAAAGTGGGATAGCATGCACAAGCAAAGGGCGTGTTGCCGAAAACCTTGCCAATAATGGTTGCCACGGTCACCGGCGTCAGAAAAGCGATGGATCAAGTCGAGAATGTCCAGTTCCCCATTGCAGATCAGAGACCGAGCATCATGCATGGTGAGTCCACACATTTCCCCTAAAGCTTGGGCGTGGCCAAAGTGAAATTGAGGCAAAATTTCTTCACAGCGTTCAGATTCCATCAAAACTTGAAAATCTTCGAAAGTTGGACATACCTCTTGCTTGGAAAGTGAAAACATCGTCCTTTGGGTTCCAAAACCTCGCGGCATGGAGGAAGGAAAGTGCAGGAGTCTTGACTCAACGTGAATAGTGCATTCAAGTTGAAACCGGAAATTAACTTTCGAGCCGTCTAAAGAAACCATCAAGCTGAGATTTTACGTGAAAGGCCTCCATTTTGGTGAAAAATTAAGATGAAATGACTCTACCACGAGGATGGGGGCTTTTAAAGAGGAGAAGACACTATTCGGGGACACGTGTCAAAGATTTGGTGGGCTGGCGAGCAATGTGGCCGGCCGGCCACCTTTTCTAGCAAGCCGGCTACCTTTTCCTCCTCAGATACAAAAGTGGCCGGCCATGCTCTAATGTGTGTCATTGATCCTGTTTTACCCTGCGGAAGGAAGTTCCAAGCATTTCCATGCACCGGGTGTGTTGAAGGCCACCATTTCCCTCTGTTTCGGATGCGTTCTGTCGCCCAGATCGTCCGAAATACACTTTGTTTATTGAGTTGTTGTTTAGTCTTGCTTATCGAGTTGTTGTTTTGCTTATCGAGTTGTCATTGTGTTAGTCGAGCTGTTTTGTTTATCGAGTTGTCAAGATTTGTGAATTTGAGTTGTTACTCTTTGCTTATCAATTTTGTTTTGTTTTGCTTATCGAGTTGTAAACTTGCTAAGATTTTGTTGCTTCTTAGTAAGTTAGGTTGTTTGGTTTGTTGTGTCGATTCACTACCTGACCTGGTAAATACACAGTGCACATTTCCATTCAAAACTCTTTTTTTGTGCAAAATGATGCGATACGATGCTGAGAGCATAAAATACAACACTTTTTCAAAAGCTGTTTCATTCCATCATTACAACATTTTACAAACAAGGGTACAAGTTTCACAGAAAATGAAACTGCCTAGTAATATACAATATGCTACAAACTACTAGCAAAAAGGTAAATAAAACAGGGAACAGCAGCATCAATGCTCTCAAGAGCGGGAATAAGAGGCCCTCCTCATCCTCTTCTGCGAAGCAACCTCTGCACCACCATCACCATCCGAGTCGGAGCTGTCGTCCTCGGGATCCCCCTCAGCCTCGTCTCCACTCCCAGAACCAAGACCGGAGCCCTCCTCTCTATCAGCAGATGTCTCTGACTGACGATCTGCAGCCTCCTCCTCCTCATCCTCACCGGGCTCCTCCACTATGATGTGTGCTCGGCGTCTATGAGACGACCCCCCTCCTCGAGCTCCTCGAAAAGGCCTGGATGGCCCAGCTCCTCGAAAAGGCCTGGATGGCCCGGCTCCTCGAAAAGGCCCAGATGGTCCACCTCCCCAAGAAAGCCCAGGTGGCCCACCCTACGGCTGAGCATATCTAGGGGCATATGAAAATAAGAGTTCAATTTGAATACATCGGCTCAAACATGTATATCAAATCACGGATACAAAAAGATTACATGAAGTGGGCATGTAAATCTGATATGTAAATAGGGTATGTGTCAGATGTGCTCTACACAAGTAGCCTATCAGTACAGTAGAATGTTCAAGATTGGCATGTCATCGGAAATATGATAAATGCAAGAAAACTGAGCAGTACCTGAACATCCATAATAGCCAGTTGTGCCTCTCTCCGCAAGATCATGCCCTCAAATGTGGCCATCATCCTGAGCATCTCATCCACGTACTCGATAGGAGGCTGTAGACACAAATGCAAAACTATCAGTAGGGGAATGAATGTCCAAGTGCCTGACTGATAAATCAAAGCTATAAAGGCATACCGGTGGTGAGTCAGGATCTCTGACGTATCTGTGGTCAGGCAGGGGAGGCTCTATCGGGATCGGGTAAGGAGTCCCGAATCGCCACCCCGTCAACTCAGTCGGCATGTCCGGCCATCCAGGATGATGATAAGTCGGAGGAATCGGTGGAACCGGTCCACCCCCACCTCTAGATGTACCGGCCCTGCTGGTGGAAGGGGCGTCTGTAGCCCGGGCTCGACTCGAAGATGGTATACTGGCAGGCCTCATCACCGGAGTACGAACTTCTGTCAATGGAGGCATCAGGTAGATGTGACAGTAAGTGGCATAATCTCCCTCCTCAAGATGCAGTAAGGCATCAGTATCCAGCATAGCACTAGTAACATCTCGGGAAGAGAGCCTGTCAGCAATCTGCATGCCAACTGGGGGTACTGAGGGAGGGTCTTGAGAAGTATAGCCCCATACCTGACGCAAGAAGCGCTCCCCCAGAAACCAGGCCCTACCAACTGGCCCTTCGAATAGGATCCTGTACTGAGAGGCACCCTGCCCTCCGGCAAACTGGAATCGGAGACCTTCACCTAAGGGCGCCCAAGGCTACCATGTAATCTACGGATAATCAATGCATAAACCAATCAGAAATCGGGAAAGTACAAGACAAATCAAAGATGAAAACAGAAAGGACTGAGAGTTCTGAAATACCTTCGTTGACCGCACCATGTCGAAATACTGCCGTAGATAAAGGAGAGACTCCCAAGGTCTTGGCCGATGCTGGCCTTCAAATACAAGTGAGTACGGGGTCACGAGGGGCCCCTCCACCACCAACTCTGGGGCTAATGTCGGGAAGTACTCATAGACCCATAACTGTGGAAAACAGTACAGAATGTAAATGCAAAATGCTGAGGGCAAAATACAGAGTGTAGAGTGCGCCGTGTGTGCAATGTACAAGTAATGAGGAGTAGAAATGTAAATCAAGAGGGCAGAAAGTACCTCCCTGGCTCTCCAATAGCATAAAGTAAATCCCCGTCATGGGAGGTCGCACTCATGTAGCGATAAGAAGTATGGCGGCACCACCCCAATCATATCGTCGACTGTGATAGGTCCACCAAAGCACTCAACAAATATAGCCCATGATGTTCCCCTATCGGCAAACAAAGTAGTCGAAGAGGAACATCGAAAAACCACGGCATCTTGTCTTGCCTCCTAAGAGTCGAGCTCCATTTCCATCCTCGAAAATGGGAAGAGAACCAGGTGTATCGAACCCTGCCCGAAGACCTATCAACAGGAGGGCGAGCCCCCAATAAATATATCCAAGCGGCGTCCCACTCGCCCATGTCCTCGTCGTAAGGGATGGGCCAAACTTCCATGTCAAGGCCAGTCAACACGGCAAAGTCAAGCGGGGTCATAGTCAAGTCCCCCGTCGCAGAAAAATAGAAGGAGTTGGTAGTGTCCCACCATCTCTCCACCAAGACGGCCAACAACGTCCTCTGGCGAGAACAGCGAGATAGTCGATCTGAAGGGCCCAAACCACCAAGTCAACCAAATCTCGGACGACCTCAAGGCTCGGCGTACCAATCCGTGCATGATGAGAGCCATATCCCCGCGGTCGAAATCACTGCATTGAGAATGAATCGTGTTTGACATTTTAGAATGAAATAAACAAAGGCTGCGTGCAAATGAAATGAATAAGCTGCGTGCAAATGAAATGACTAAGCTATGTGCAAATGAAATGAATGAAATGCGTGCAAGCGAAATGAATAAATTTGTGTGTTGAAAATCGGTGTTAATTGCGTGTTCAACTCTCAATCGGTGTGTGCAGCGTGTTCACTTTCAATCCCAGGCTATGTGTTGAAAATCAGTGTTTGGGCTGCGTGTTCAACTCTCAATTAGTGTGTGCTGCGTGTTCACCTTCAATCTGGGCTGTGTGTTCAAAAAATCAGTGTTTGGGCTGCGTGTTCAACTCTCAATCAGTGTGTGCTGCGTGTTCACCTTCAATTTGGGCTGTGTGTTGAAAATCGGTGTTAATTTGCGTGTTCAACTCTCAATCAGTGTGTGCTGCGTGTTCACCTTCAATCTGGGCTGTGTGTTCAGAAAATCAGTGTTCGGGCTGCGTGTTCAACTCTCAATCAGTGTGTGCTGCGTGTTCACCTTCAATCTGGGTTGTGTGTTCAGAAAATCAGTGTTTGGGCTGCGTGTTCAACTCTCAATCAGTGTATGCTATGTGTTCAACTTCAATTCGAACCGTGTGTTCAGGAAATTAGAGTTTGGACTACGTGTTCTATTCTCAACCAGTGTGTTCCGTGTGTTCACAATCAATTTATGGATTGAGTGTTCAGAAATTCAAGTGATTGAATTGTGTGTTCAGAATGTAAACAGAACGCTATGTCATAGACTAAACATTCTGAATAAGCTGTGTACTCAAGATAAGCAGACAAACATGGCAAGGGCACGGAATGCATGTAAAAAGCAGAATACGTTGCAGAAAAGAGGAAAAACGACATAAATACCTCTCGTGCCTCATGGGAGAGGTGATACTCTGGCTCTCGTAGAAGGAGATCCCCAGATGCTCGCTTGTCAAAATCGGTGAAGTGATGGAAAATAGCCCGCGGAAGAATATGTGCCAGCGGGTCGTACCTCTCGAGTATGAAGGGTCGAACCCTCGGAGGCAGAGCCATGATATTGGAATCATCTCTGATGCCCGAAGGACCTCCACCATGAGGAAAATGACCAGCCATTTTAGAAAATTTGCAAAAAGGAGCAAAAATGAGCAAAAACGAGCCAAAATTGGAAAAAGTCACCAAAAGTCAACTCTCGGGAAATGAAAAAGTCAACAAAAGTCAACTCCCGAGAAAATCTTCCAAATATTGAGACAAACTCACCTTAAGTGGCGAAAATGAGAAAAGAAGCCCCGAAATCAAAATTTAATCGGTTCAAAGTGTTTAAAACTGAAAGTTTTCGCAAAAACAACTTACGTGGGGCGTTGGAAAACGTGTATAGAGCTCAGATCTAAAGAGGAAAATGGTTTGGGAAGGTGGAAAAGATGTTTTCGGAGTTGATGTTGCGAGCACAAAGTCTTTGGATAAGTGGATTTAAAGAAAAGTGGATGAAAAGACCAAAATGCCTGCGGATTAGACAAAGTGGCGGTGGCCACCTTTTCAGCAGCCGACCATTCCTTTTCAAAAAGCGGCGTGGCCTCTCCTTGGGAAGAGAGCTGGCTAGTGGTGTTCCCCATGCCCCGAGGTCCCTACAAATTTTGGGGAGGATTGGAGTCCCCGGGACCTGAAAAAGTACAAGAGAAGTGCACTTCCTGTCGCGAAATCGCTCCGCCGGAACCTCAGCTTCAACTTCCGATGCGTGTCTCATCATTGCTCATCGAAAGTGAGATATATCCTTTCGAACATGTTGTAACCTCTCCGGGAAATGAACCGGAGGCCGCGATCGAGTTGCCCTCGCCGAAACGCGCTTTTCCTTGCTCGTTGTTTTGAGACAAACATACATCCTGGTTTACGCTTGTTCTGCATTATCATACACATAACTTGCATCCTCATACACATACTTGCATTGTTATGCACGTCACTTTGATATCACCAAGCCTTCGTGCTTAAACTCACGTTGTCACGCGCGTTTCTTCCTGCATTGCGATGCACTTTTCCATCGGCACCGCGATTGTCTGCATCCGATATCACATTGAGCATATGTTGTTAGATATGTTGTGCTTGTTGAGTTTCTTTCTTTTGCAGGCACGATATTGTATGTACGGTTCATTTGAAGCTGGTACGACCAGACGAATCACGCAGGTATCGTATCTTCTCCGTGTGAGACGCGACGAGAATTGAATAATTCTCCGCATTCCTAACTGCATGAAATGTAGTTGTAACTTTGCATTCTTGCTTAAAATTGTTGCATCTATTTGCGAATACTTGCTTCATTACAGCTTGCTGCATTTGCATGATTGTTAAGTCACATCTAGCCTTGTGCATACCGCTTTGCATTTTGCCCCCTGCCTGCGGGCACGCCTGCAGGCACATCTCTGTTTATCTCGCCTGTTTGTCTAAGTCTTTGGCCTTGTCAAAAATGGGTCGTCTCTGGGCTTTGACATTCACTCCCGTCACTTATGACTTTCGAGTTCTGTCAAAGAGGGGCAACTGTAGACACCCCATTTTTGACCGACCTTAAGACTCAGACGTCACCGATTGAGCGCTTGGTGATGTTGCATATCGTGCTCGTTCAGAGGTTTCAGAGTCTCGGCTGCGAGCCTTGCCTCCGGACTTCCAAACTCTTTCATGCTTTGCCTCGCTTTGCGAACTAGGCTCGGTTTTCCCTGTTTCTCTTCGGAAGGAGAGAGGTCTCGTAGATCAACTCCGAATGGCCGTAGGCTACGTTTAAATGGTCGTAGGCCATTTGCCCGTTGGAGCGGTTTACGGTTTTTGAGCCGTTGGCGTGTGCCTCGGTTGGGACCATAACCACCTCCGTTTGCTCCGGTTTTGGCATACACCTTTTCTACTCCTTTTGAGGACAACGTGGTCCGAGACCGACTTTGTGGTCGAACACCACTTAGGTGTCTAACGATCGATTTTGGGGCCCCGAACTCTGGCGTTTGACCCGAACCTTCATTTTGCATCGGTTTGAGTTCATTTTTGGCAGGGACCTCTGTTTCATTGTTAGAAAGGTCGTAGAAGGGTGGGAGGCCAGCAATTGTTCTAACAACCAGTTTTATTCCTCTATCGCCCTCCGTCGCCCGTTTTTCTCACTTGAAAGCCAATGTTGACCACCCTCGGGCCACTTTTTCTAGCCCTAAACCACATATTTGTGTTGTACACACCTGGGAAGCCACCAATATCACATGGCCGGCCAGTAATTGTGTGTGACCCTTTTGGACCCCTCCTAAAAGTGGCCTTTTCTCTCTCCTGGTTCACTTTCTCCAGCTTTTGATCACATGGTTGCGTTGAGCACACTTGGGAAGCCAGCTTTTTGGCATGGCCAGCCATTAATCAGTCTTGAACCTTTTGAGCCTTGCCCGGCCGGCCATAGGGAGGGCCAGCCGGCCACCTGCAGCTTGGATAACCAGCCGGCCTTGCTCCTCTCCTCTGGTACATTGCAAATATGTATTTTGTTTCCCCCCAGATTGTGTATCCGGGGGGCTGCACTTTTGGGGGGAAACTTGAATTGTTTTCCCCCCCATTTTTTCCCCCTCTTCTTCCACCCCTTGGCCTATATCGCCAGCCCCTCCCCTTCAATTTTAAGAGTTGAAAAATCCTCCTAAGAGCTTGTCATACATACACCTTCCTCTCCCTCTCTTCCAACCTTAAAAACCCTCAAGTCCCACACCTTTTACTCTACAAGCCATAGCACTATACCTCCAACCTCCATTGCAGCCACTTGGAGCTGTTTTCCAGAGCTGAGAAGCAACATTTCTTGGTCCAAAGGCTGTCAAAGGTTTGGTCTTCAAGGGTAAGTCCTCTCCTCCCTCTTTCTTGCCTTATTTTGCTCAATATATTAGCCATACTTGCTTGCATATTTGGGCTCCGACCCTAACTGAAAATAGTATTATTTTGAGCTCATTTTCATGTTTGTTTAAGGGCCTCTCCCTGTTTGAAGCTTCCTTTTTACACTTGCTTCTTTACCTCTCTTGTATGCCTCTTTCTTGCATAGTATTTTAGGCTCATTTGTAAATTGTTTTGAGCTTGGTCATAAACTGAAAAGTGGCTTGTTTTGAGACCTTATTCAACATTGTTGAAGGGATCTTCACTATTTGAGGCTTCCTTTTGTCACTTGCCTCTTTACCTCTCTTTTGGCCTTATTTTTGCATGCTTTGTTAGTCCTTTTTGCTTGTATTTTTGGGCTCTGGTCTGAACTGTAAATAGCCTTATTTTGATCCCCTCTTCATTTTTGATCAAGGGTCTTTTGTTTTTTGAGGTTTCCTTTTTGCTCTTTGTGTTTATACTCTCTTTTGGCTTTATTTTGCATAGTATTTTAAGCTTGCATGTGCACTGTTTTGGGCCCCTCTTCAACTTTGTTGAAGGGTCCTTCCCTGTTTGAGGCCAGAAACAATCATTTGCTTCTTTTCCTCCCTTTTGGCCCATTTCTTGCACAATAGTTTAGCCATAATTGCGTTTGTTTTCGTGGCTTGTTGTAAACTTTAAAGTGCTTCATTTTGAGCCCCTCTTAAAATTTTTTGAAGGGCTCTTGGCCATTTAGGGCCAGAAGCTGCTACTTGCTTCATTATCTCTCTTTCGGGGCCATTTTTGCATGCTAGCTTAGTCCTATTTATATTCATTGTTTGGCCTTGCTTAAAACTGTAAACATGCTTGTTTCAGGACTGTCTTGATTCTGTCTTCACACTTCATGTTCGAATAATGCATGCTTTGTATAGCCATAGGTCATTCCATGTACCTAATTTCATGTTTCGGGTCTCATTTCATGCATCGGGTGCCATGTTTCTATGATTCGGGGCTGTTTTGCATCATATTTTAGTACTGAAATTTGCATTCTTATATTTCATACCCCATGCCTTGCCATGCCTTGTTAGAGTGGCATTCGTGCCTTAGGTTCGGTCCTCGATTTGCGTGCATGCGTGCACGCATCTCGAGAGTCTCATTTTCAACTTATGGCCTCCTATGTGAGTGTGGCTGAGGTCCACTTGTGTTGGTGTAAGTCCATTATGCATTGTGTATGCCATTTCATTTCATAGCATTGTGTATGCTAGGTTGTATGTTAGTGCATTGTGTATGCCATGTTACCTCGTGCATCGTGTATGTCATTTCATAGCATTGTGCATGTTAGGTTGTATCCTAGTTGCATTCATGCATGTCATGCATATTGCATTGTGTTTGGGATAGGAGTTAGCCCGAGCACGGGAAACGAGAATGCGTTCAGTACTCGAGTGTGAACATGTCTCAATTCGATCCGAAACACTCCGGATCATCCATGATGGAGTCTAGGTCTTGTTGTGTTTTCATGAGCATTCATTCCATATTGAGTTGTACAATTCGATTCCTCGGCCATCATGCATCGATATGCGTGATTGGTGGCACAAGGATCGAGGCATGCACACATATGTGAAAATACATTGTTATGCCCCTTTCCTGCTCTCTGTTGCAGCAAATCAAGAATTAGCAGTCTTTCGGAACTTGGCGCGCTTTCCAAGAATAATTGCAAAAAAAGGCTAATCGGGGCATCCCAGTGGATTTCCGCGCAAGGCAGCCCAAACATACATCATTCATCAGAGTCGAGACAGTCCCTAGCTTGCATGCCAATTTATAGCTTTCCTAGATTAATTTGTAAACTAATTAGGATTTTTTGTATTTATTCGGGACTGTATTATTTATTTATTTGGGACTGTATATTATTCTTTTGGACCCTCCGCGCGAGGGCAATGTTGTAATAAGTGTGTGTGCGTGTGATGTATGTCTTCCAACCCCACGTCTTTCTCCCTTTTATTTACTAGCTTATGATGGTTAGATTAAGGCAAGTTTCAATTAGCATACAGTATGATAGCATGTTTGCATTTATCCATCTTTTTGCATGCACCGGGCTCGGCGCATCATACTGGTTGCATTGTATTTCAATTCCAAGTTGAATACTTGTTAGCTGTCGCATTCCACATGCCATGTTTAGAATAGCCGAGCCTGCTTGTAGTTGCATTTTGCATGTGTTACATTAGGCATTTCTGTATAATTAGGATCATGCATGGATTTCTAATCAGCTTCTGTTTTGGCTTGGAGTACTCGGTAAGTTTTATGCTTTAGCATCCTTGCATGTGTGTGAGTGACTGCTATTAATAGCATGCTTACCATGAGGCTACGTGCTTATGTGATATAACTGCTTGAATGCCTGTGGGTGAAGGTTGGGTTATTTGGATTGGAACAATTCGTTAAAATTTGTGTTTTAAGCCCACTAGATAGTGGCAAAATCATGTTTTCTAAGCCCACCCGAGGGTGGCAAATCCACGTCTTAGCCTACTTACGAGTAGCACCATCAAACCATTTTCAAATAAACAAACATGAAATGTTTTGTTCCAATTCAGGCGACCTGGTCTATACTTGTATGCTGTGTGCATCACATAGTAAATCTAGGCTAATAACCGGAATAAGAACACATAATGTTTTCAAAACTCGATATCATGGTTAGCAGAGGCCGATCTTTGATCGGGCGAGCGAGGGTGCTCACGAAGTGACCTTCCCCAATCGTACCCAAGTTCCCGAGCCGAGGCAACTTTGGTGATGACGGACACGTGGCCTTAAGCAACGAGTCAGGGTTTCTTAAATTTTTCAAAATAAAATATTTAGGTGGCGACTCTGTATCTGGCAAAGCAGTCCATGTTTGGCACTTCTTTCTAAAATTTTGTTTTCTCAAAACGATTTGCCGGATTTGGACTTTTTGGTTCAAGATTAAGAACCGTAACTCGAATCGAGTCCGAGCTATAGCGAGGTCCCCCGCGGACCTGTCTACAGTTAGCTAAAAGCCATCTATTTTTTCGGTGCTCACCAGTTGATTACTAAGCGGGCAGTGTGATTAGAAAATCACTCGCACAATTTGGCATTGTCTGTGGGAAAGAAAGAAGAATAGATGGCTAATGAAAGAAAGAAGAATAAATGGCCAATGACAGACAGAAGGATCAGACTGGAGACAACGCTCCTGCTGGGAATGGGAGACCTATCAACCTCGACGTTGAAAGGGACAACCACAACACAGAAACTCGTGACCAGAGTCACGGAGTGAAAGACGCCGGCTAGGAAGGTAATGCACCAAACACAACAGATCGAAGCGGATACTACAACGAAGATGACCTCCAGGTATGGAAGGATAGATACTTGCGGAGGAACGAAGACCCTTCCAGAAGGGATGCAAAGACAGGGGGCATGAGCGCTCCCAAGGAGATAACATTCAAGTATAGAAGAACTCATCCTAAGTGAGCAGGTCCCGGATTCCAGATCCTGGATTCCGGATCCGAGAAGACATGATCTCAGCCTAGACAAGTAGGCCCGAGAAGACGAGAGCTCAACCTAAGTGAGCAAATCTCGGATTCCAGATCCCAGATCCTAGAAGACATGATCTCGGTGTAGATGAGTAGGTCTGAGAAGAGAAGAGCTCAACTTGAGTGAGCAGATCCAAGATTCTAACAGACAAGATCTCGGCACTTAAGTCCGAAAAGAGAAGAGCTCAGTGAGCAAATCTCAGATCCTAGAAGATAAAAAAGAAAACACACAAGGTTGGACTACAGTTATCCAGGTTGAAGACCTTTTATAAGGTTTGCAAAGGAGTATGTGGAAGCCATGCAGGGGGCAGAGAGAAGAAGAATATGTTTAACACTTGTTGAAATTTGTAGCAATTTACAAGTTGGTTAAACCGATATGATGTTTACCACTTGTTGAAATTTGTAGCAACTTACAAGTTGGTTAAACCGATATGATGTTTACCACTTGTTGAAATTCTGTGTGAATTTACAAGTTGAAGTTAAACCGAGATGATGTTTAACACTTGTTGAAATTCTGTTTGAATTTACAAGTTGAAGTTAAACCAATGTGATATTTAACACTTGTTGAAATTCTGTGTGAATTTACAAGTTGAAGTTAAACCGAGATGATGTTTAACACTTGTTGAAATTCTGTGTGAATTTACAAGTTGAAGTTAAATCGAGGTCATGTTTAACACTTATTGAAATTCTGTGTGAATTTACAAGTTGAAGTTAAACCGAGATGATGTTTAACACTTGTTGAAATTCTGTGTGAATTTGCAAGTTGAAGTTAAATCGAGGTCATGTTTAACACTTATTGAAATTCTGTGTGAATTTACAAGTTGAAGTTAAACTGATGTGATATTTAACACTTGTTGAAATTCTGTGTGAATTTACAAGTTGAAGTTAAACCGAGATGATGTTTACCACTTGTTGAAATTTGTAGCAATTTACAAGTTGGTTAAACTGATATGATGTTTACCACTTGTTGAAATTCTGTGTGAATTTACAAGTTGAAGTTAAACCAATGTGATATTTAACACTTGTTGAAATTATGTGTGAATTTACAAGTTGAAGTTAAACTGAGATGATGTTTAACACTTGTTGAAATTCTGTGTGAATTTACAAGTTGAAGTTAAACCGAGGTCATGTTTAACACTTGTTGAAATTCTGTATGAATTTACAAGTTGAAGTTAAACTGATGTGATATTTAACACTTGCTGAAATTCTGTGTGAATTTACAAGTTGAAGTTAAACTGAGGTCGTATCGGAAGAAGATTGGTTTAAACACTTGTTGAAATTTTGAGAAAAATTTACAAGTTGAAGTTAAGCCGAGGTTATGATAAAGGATGATAGTTAAACACTTGTTGAAATTTTTGAGAAAAATTTACAAGTTTAAGTCAAGCTCAAGCAATATTTGCGTACTTGCCGAGACTACCAGGTTGTTAAAACTTGATATATGGAAAACTGAAGGCTTGATAGAAGACATTGAGAAGGTGACAAGTCCTAGACACCACTTGTGAAATTATTTGTTACAATATTTTCAAGTGTTAGGACAAGGCCGAGATGAGCAAGATTAGAAGTTGTGACAGAGGTATTTTACTTTAAGAGATTGCATAGTCAAGGTGTACTTTGAAGACATGCAAATTATTCTAAGTATAGAATCATACAAGAGTAGAAAAAAGAAGACATACATTCAAAAAAGAAATCAGAGAAATGCATTTAAAGAAGAAAGAAGGCACTTTGGCCTGAATATTGAAAAATAAATTATTCAAACTACAAAATGGCACGTCGGCCAGATTAAAAGCATACAAAGACGGACAAAGTACAAGGTACAAGGTACAAGGAGTAAAAGAAGGAAACAAAACTACTCGGCATCAATGGCAGGATATAGAAGACAGTTGGAAAGACTTCTCAGCAGCCTTCTCGGCCTCGAGCTCAGCATCGATCTCCCGAAGAGTTTGATCAAGGCTTTTCTCGGCGATTGGCACCTCGGAGTTTGAAAGTAAGGATTGAAAGCAAGAATCTGGAAAAGGACACAGAAAACAGAAACAAGAATGTAATTCGTAATCAAGAATGGTGATGAAGCTATCAGGAAATCAAGACAAAAAGATTGCACAGGTGTGTCAAGTCAAGAACAGTGACAGAAATCAATAGATGTGTGAACAGTGTGTATTCAAGAAGATGATTTGGAAACAACGGGTAAAACAACAATGGTGATTAACAATGAAGCAGAGCTTCTTGGAAAGCAACAAGAAATAAAACCAGGAGGAACAGTGGCTTACCAGAAAGAGGGAAGCCGGAATGAGAATTGCCGAAGTCTGACGACAATGACAGAACGACGCAAGCTTCACCGGAGGAGAGGAACGAAGACAGTTGCAGAAGCTTGAAAGCTTGGAACAATGACGGATTTAAGCAAAAGAGCTAGAAAGAGAAAAAGCCAGATGATTGAATGAAAAAAGAGAAAAATAGTCAAGAAGACGACAAAGTTCAAGAATAAAGCCAAGTGCACAGGCACTAAGTAAGTATGTGAAGAACAAGAAAGTAATGACCCAGACACGATGCTAGCAACAGAAAGCGGATATGACAAGAACAGTGCCAGACATTCAAACAATTCAAAACTTAAAGACAGACGAAAATAGAAGGCAACAGATGGCAAGTAAACAGATTCAGAAGAGTTATGAAAGATTGAGCTTAATAGCAAGTAAAGAGTTTATGAACCTACCAAGTGAAATGAACGCCGATATGAAAATCGCCGGAGTCAAATAGATGACTGGAAATCGGGAACTCACCAGAGAGTGTGAGTGTGTAACAAGCCCATGGGGACCTCGCTACAGTTCGGACTCGATTTGTGTCATGGTTCTAATTCTTGAACCAAAGAGTCCCAATCCAGCAAATCGTTTTGAGAAAATAGATTTTTAGAAAGAAGTGCCAAACATGGACTGCTTTGCCAGATACAGAGTCGCCACCTAAATATTTTATTTTGGGAAATTTAGGAAACCCTGACTCGTTTGCCTAAGGCCACGTGTCCGTCATCACCAAAGTTGCCTCGGCTCGGGAACTTGGGTACGATTAGGGAAGGTCAGTTCGTGAGCATCCCCGCTCGCCCGATCAAAGATCGGCCTCTACTAACCATGATATCTAGTTTTGAAAACATTATGCGTTCTTATTCCGGTTATTAGCCTAGATTTACTATGTGATGCGCACAACATACAAGTATAGACTGGATTGCCTGAATTGGAACAAAACATTTCATGTTTGTTTTTGAAAATGATTTGATGGTGCTACTCGCAAGTAGGCTAAGACATGAATTTGCCACCCTCAGGTGGGCTTAAGAAAACATGATTTTGTCACTATCTAGTGGGCTTAAAACTCACAGTCGATGATTTGTTCCAATCCAAATAACTCAACCTTTACCCACAGGCATTCAGGCAGTTATATCACATAAGCATATAGCCTCATAGTAAGCATACTGTCATGGCAGTCACTCACACACATGCAAGGATGCTAAAGCATAAAACTTACCGAGTACTCACACCAAAACGAAGCTAATTAGAAATCATGCATGATCCTAAATATCTGAAGTGCCTAATGCAACACATGCAAATGCAACTAAAAGAGCTCGGCTATTCTAAACATGGCATATGGAATGCGATAGCTAACAAGTATTCAACTTGGAATTGAAATACAATGCGATTAGTATGATACGCCGAGCCCAAAGGCATGCAAAACAGATGAATGAATGCAAACATGCTATCATACTGTATGCTAATTGAAACATGCCCTAATCTAACCATCATAAGCTGGTAAATAAAAGGGAGAAAGATGTGGGGTTGGAAGACATACATCACACACACGCACACTTATTACAACATTGCCCTCGCTCGGAGGGTCCAAAAGAATAATATACAATCCCAAATAAATAATACAGTCCGAATACAATACAAAACCCTAATTAATTAACAAATTAACCTAGGAAAGCTGTAAACTAGCATGCAAGCTAGGGACTGCCTCGACTCTACTTCGGATGATGGATGATGCATGTTTGGGTTGCTTGGCGCGGAAATCCATTGCAACTCCCCGATTAGCCTCTGTTTACAGTTTATGCTCGGAATTTTGTGCAAAGCTCTGAAAGGCTGTTGATTCTTGATTTGCTGCAACAGAGAGCAAGAAATGGGCATGGCAATGTATTTTCACATATGTATGCATGCCTCGATCCTCGTGCCACCAATCACGCATATCGATGCATGATGGCCGAGGGATCAAATTACACGATTCAATATGAAATGAATGCACATATAAATACAACAAGACCAAGACTCCATCATGGATAATCCGGAGTGTCGGTGACTAGGAATTGAGACACGTTCCGTCACTCGGAGTACGAAACGGACCTCGTTTCCCGTGCTCGGGCTCCTATCTCAAACACAATGCAATATGCATGACATGCATGAATGCAACTAAGATACAACCTAACATGCACAATACTATGAAATGGCATACACGATGCACGAGATAACATGGCATACACAATGCGTTAACATACAACCTAGCATACACAATGCTATGAAATGAAATGGCATACACAATGCATGATGGACTTACACCAACACAAGTGGACCTCAGTCACACTCACATAGGAGGCCATTAGGTGAAAATGAGACACTCAAAATGCGCGCACACATGCACGTAAACCGAGGACCGAACCTAAGGCATCAAATGCCACTCTACCAAAGCATGGCAAGACATGGAATATGGCATACAAACATGCAAATTTCAGCGCTAAAATATGGTGCTAAATGGCCCCGAAACATGGAAACATGGCACCCGATGCATGGAATGATCCCGAAACACGAAACTAGGCACATGGAATGACTTACAGCTATACAAAGCATGCATTATTTGATCATGAAGCATGAATACAGAAGCAAGGCAATCCCAAAACATGCATATTTCCAGTTCGAAGCATGGCCAAAAGATGCTAGCAAGATGGACTAAATTAGCATGCAATTTTGACTAGCTAACATGGATTACATGGTATGTACATGAAGCAAGTGAGAACTAATCAAACCAACAAAAATCAATGAATGAAATATGTGAAAATAGGCCCAAATAACCACTGATATGCAACCATGGCCAGCAAAAATGATGAGCTACTTTAGAGGGCCATGCAAGGGATTCTTAAGCACATGCATCAAGGACATTTAGAATGGCATAAGAAACTCTAAAAATCAAATATGGTAGTCCCAAAACTCACAAAATTGGCCCTGAAATCAGTCAACAAAGCATGCAAGATAGGACCTCTTTGGAAGGCCAAAATGACCACCAAACAAGTCAAGGTGAGGGAGGGTCATCCCCCTCTGTATTGGAGGCTCAAAAAAGCATCAAAGCCATTGGAAATCCACTGGATTCCAGTGGCTAGAATACCAAACAAGGCATGCACCAAGAGCTTAGGTATAAGGCTCAAAGTAAGAAGCAAACAAGCATACAATGGAACATATGACCTCAAAAAAAAATGGAACCTTAAACAAACTTGAAGATGAGATTAAAAAAAGACTTTTTTCAGTTTATAAAAAGTCTCAATAATAAACACAAATAGGGCTAATCTATCATGCGAAAATGGCCCTAAAAGAGAGAATAGAGACAAGGGGCAGCAGCCGGCCCCAAATGGCAAAGAACCCTTCAACAAAGGTGAAGAGGGGCTCAAAATAAGGCACTTCACAGTTTATAGAAAGCCACGAAAATGAACATAAGCAAGGCTAAACTAGCATGCAAGAAAAAGGCCTAAAAGAGGGATAAAGAAACAAGTGGCAGCAGATGGCCTCAAAAAGATGAGGGCCATTCAACAAAGTTGAAGAAGGGCTAAAAAAAATCCACTTTACAGTTTATCGAAAAGTCCAAAACAGCTCAAAAATGAGCCTAAAATACTATGCAAAAATAGGTCTAAAAGAGAGTTTAAACACAAAGGGCAAGAAGGAGGCCTCAAACAGGGAAAGACCCTTAATCAAACATGAAAAAGAGCTCAAAATAAGACTATTTTCAGTTAGGGTCAGAGCCCAAAAATGTAAGCACAAGGAGCTAAGATATAGGCCAAAAAAATGCACAAAATAGGGAAAATGGGACTCACCCTTGTAGCCTATATCTTCAACAACTCTTGGTCCAAGAAATGGAGCTCCTAGCCTCTGGAAATGGCCCCTAAGCTGCTGGAATGGAGTGTGTATGTGTTGTGCTATGGGTTGATGTAGAAAGGGTGTAGGACTTGAGGGGTTTTGAGGATTGAAGTGTAAAGAGAGAGAGATTCAATGCAAGAGCCCAAAAGGATTTTTTGTCACCCTGGAAATAGGAGCTGGGGGGCTGGTTTTATAGAGAAGAGGAGTGGAGAAAAGAGGGGGGGGAATTTCAAATTCAAATTTCCCCTCCAAAAGACCCCCCTCGAATACAGGATCTGGGGGGAAAATGAGGGTGTATCTGCAATGTACCTGATGTGAGGATCATGGCCGGCCAGTTTTTTAGGGTTTAGGTTGCCGGCCGACCTCCCCCATGGCCGGTCTGCCAAGGGTCAAAAGGGTCAATGAAGATTGCTGGTCAGCCATCTCAAATTGGTGGCCTCCCATGTGTGCACATTACAATTATGTGGTCAAAAAATGGAAGAAGTGAATCAAGAGAGAGAAAAACCCATTTTTTAAAGGGGTTCAAAAGGGTCAGAAGTAATTACTGGCCGGCCACATCATATTGGTGGCCTTCCAAGTGTGTACAACACAAATATGTGGTTTAGGGCTAGAAAAAGTGGCCTAAGGGTGGTCAACATTGGCTTTCTAGTGAGAAAAATGGGCGACGGAGGGCGATGAAGAAATAAAACTGGTTGTCAGAACAATTACTGGCCTCCCACCCTTCTACAGCCTTCCTAACAATGAAAATAAGACCTCCACCAAAAATGAACCAAAACCGATGCAAAATGAAGGTTCGGGGGCCAAAACGCGTAGCTTGGGGCCCCGAAAACTGACTGTTAAGCACCAGAGGTGGTGTTCGACCACGAAGTTGGTCTCTCAAGTCACAGTGTCCCTCAAAAAGGGGGGAAAATAAGGTATGTGCCAAAAACCGGAGCAAACGGAGGTGGTTAAGCGGTCTCGAACCGAGGCACGCGGCCAACGGCTCCGAAAAACTGGAAACCAGGCTCCAAACGGGAAAAATGGCCTACAACCACGAAACGTAGCCTACGGCCACTGAGAGATGATCTACGAGACCTCTCCCTCCCTTCGGGAAGAGAAAACAGAGAAAACGGAGCCTGGTTCGCAAACTGAGGCAAGACACGAAAGAGCCCGGAAGTACGGAAGCAAGGCTCGCAGCCGAGACTCTGAAACTTCTGAACGAGCACAATATGCAACATCACCAAGCGCTCAATCGGTGACATCTGAGTCTTAAGGTCGGTCAAAAATGGAGTGTCTACAGAGTGGAGCAGTTTCAAAGGTCTTGGAGTTTACGAATTAATGGAACCCAAACCTTGGCTAGGAGGTGCGATTTTCAAGCAGCTTGGAAAGCATGAAACTTGATTCTTGACACCAGTGGACAGTAAAGTCTAGGGAACTTTGAGGTCGGTGAGTTTGATCTCAGACAGAGGGGCACAGATGAACGAACAGTGTAGGTTCCATCACCTCAGAATGCCGAGATAATAGAACCTAGGGGGCAGTTGTGGGGATATATTTTCTGAGTACCAACACGTGGCAAGGTAATGCCGACGTGTCAGCCGAGGTGCCATGTGTCCTGGTCGTGACGCCGAGGTGATCTCGGCAAGGCCGAGGTTATCTCCGAAGATATCGGAATCCGAGATAAGTGGATAAGGGACAAGTGTCCTAGAATGAAAAGGGAACTCAACCTGGATGAGGGACAAGAGGCCTAGAATGAGAGAAGACTTCAGTTTGTATTAAGATAAGACTTTTAGAGAGTTTATCCTAATCTTACTGGGAGTCCAAGATTAGCAGTAATCTTGAGTCCATAGAAGTTAGGCTTCTATTGGGACTAGGTTTATATTGGCTATAAAAGAGAGGCACCCCCATGGGTCTAAGGTATGCTTTTTATGCTCAAGCTAGTGAGTTTAGCACTATTGATTATCTTTGAGAGATATTGAGTACTGACTTGATCGTCGGAGTATCCCCGGATGGCGAACCACCACCGGAGTCTTCTCTTTCTGTTGCAGGTTAGCTAAAAACTATCTATTCTGCCGGTGCTTACCAGTTGATTACTAAGCGGGCAGTGTGATCAGAAAATCACTCACACAAAAACTATTCAAAGTCCTACTGAAACTCATACGTAGCTCCACTACAAGCTTGATTTGAATCTTTCATGAAGATTAATTCCCTGCTAGCCATGGGTTCTCTTTGAGTATATTTTATTATTCAGTTAGTTCCTTTATCTATTTCTAGATTATTGCCTTGTTGTTATCAGATCTATATATCTCAAAATGAGCTAAAGATTGTAAAAATTACCACAACAACCAAAAAATAAAAATAAAAAATTACAATAAGCAAAATTGTCATAAAGTGAAACCAGCCATTGGTAATTACCTGATATCTTCCTGATCCTAAAATCAATGGAAAAGGTTTGAAAACAAGATTTTCTTGAAGGTTTGACTGGTGTAGAGCACCATATTTTGGAGACTAATTCTATATAATTAGGTAATCAAATCCTATGCATATTAAGTTTCCTAGTAGATTCCAGACTCTACTCTATTTTAACCCAAATACATGTATAAATCAACCTAATAACTGTATGGGACCCACCGTTATTACATGAGTAAACTAATCCTAACAAATGATACGTCCCACATATGGGGTCTACTATGTATAAAACCTACTCACTATCTCACATTTGTGTTTCATTTTATAAAAATTATATGTGCATTTAAATTAACTCAATGGCTATAAAAAAAATTATGTATGAATAGACAGAAGGCTTTGTTACCGTAAAAAATTGAGTTTCGTGATCAATTTATATAAAACTCTAGTTCATCTTCTTAATTATTCGCAATCTGCATATAATCATATTTTGATGTAAATTTTAGGATAAAATGTGTATTGATGAAAAATGTAGATGATTTTTCTTTGTTACCCTCATGTCGTAGTCACATTCTTATCACATGAATAAATTCTGCTAAAGATTTTAATAATTGAGTAACAAAAATCGGACACTGACATGTAGGAACCAAAGTGAGATTTGACCAGAACTATTGGAAATTGATTGTCACAATTTCATGTGGAAAGACAAAAATGGGATTTGACCAGAAGTATAAGGTGTTGACCATCATGATTTCATGTATAGGGGTCAAAATGAGATTTTGTGCAAAATATAGAGGTACAAAGTGTAATTTATCCAAAATAGAGAATACATGTGAGATGACCAAAACACTCAAAACTTACACCACTATCTGAGCCCCCATGCTCAAGGGTTGTTGAGCCTTTACTCACCTTGGTGCCCTTGGTATTTTTTTTTCTTACACTATACATCTCTATTTTGTCCCTCATCACTTTTTTAATCTCTTTCAAGAAAACCTTATACTTCACATGACTATTTATAATAGTCTATCTATGTGAATTGTGATTACATACATTTAGGTAACCAAATCCTACACATATTAAGTTTCCTAGAAGATTCCAAACTTTATTATTCTAACCCAAATATATATAAACCAACATAATAATTGTATGAGACTCACCTTTATTACATGGGTGGACTAATCCTAATAATCACCCCATCCACCCATGTGGGATAAATGTTATGTGCACCCTCCAACTTAGGTGTCTGCATTCCACCTTCACCTAAAAGATATTGCACCTCCTAAATCATATGCCTACATTATTTGCATTTCACGCAATATTGACCAAACGTTTTCTTTGTAGCTTCTTGTCGCACCTTCTTGAGGCATTTCCATTGCCACAAATTAAACCTTAATAGAAAAAAGACTTGCGTCCTACCTCGGTGCACACCTTCTTGTCGTGACCTCTATCTCAATTTCTATGCCCGGACCTTCCTTTTTATGAACAATCTGTAACATGTTGTCTTATTCTTTGGCTAGTATATCCTCAAGAATCGTTGCTTTAACTCGTACTACTCGCTTAATGTTTGACAACAACTTCCTTCTTGTTACAACATACTCCACGAGCCTGTACCAATTGTCAATCATGATGTCCAATTAGAAAAATGACATCTGATTTACCTTATAATGACTAGATTTCCTTGTTGATTGAATCAAATTACTCTTGGATCGCCCTTGATCACCTACGGTCAAACCCGATCACTTAGATCACTGCCGAATCTATCCAATCCGTTTAAACTTGTTCAGAATCTAAAAATTCTGATTGTACCGATGAATCCGCCACGACTGAAAACCTTAGAAACCACCTTCACCTTGAATTTTTCTATTATACACACACACCAATATAATAAACTTATTCTAAACCGTTGATTTTATGATTTTTGTCTCATAAGATCATAACCCTTTAACAAGCTAAAGCCACAAAATCCAAATAATGCCTCCACCACGTTGCCTTCATTGAATTTTGATTTTTCTCCCCCTATACTATGGGGATTTCTCTATTCTCACATGAGTCCTCTGTGGACAATAACTGGATCCTCTGCCAACCACACTTGGGATCACTAACCTTTAGCTTTGATACTTGATTTCTCTCAAGAAAATCATATAGTCCACATAACTATTTATAATAGTCTATCCATGAATCCTAATTCCATACAATTATGTAATTAAATCTTACACATATTAGGGCCTATTTTGGGAAGTGATTTTTTTTTTTTAACACTTTATTTTTTTTAATACTATATTTTTTATTTTATTTTATTTTTTTTTAAAAAAACGTGCAAAAAAGTAAAAAGGTGATGTGACACAAATAAGCAAATAAGTTGGCTTGTTTTTGCCTTTTCAAAATCCTAGTAGATTTCAAACTTTACTATTGTAACACAAATACATGTATAAACCAACCTAATAACTATATGGGACTTACATTCATGACAAAGGTGGACTAATCTTAACAAATGACACGTGGAGTCTGCTATGTATATGACCCACTCTCTGTCTCACATTTGTGTTTCATTTTTTTAAAATTATCTACGGATTTAAATTTGTTCAATGGTTATATATTTTGTGTTTTGACGAAAGTCATGTTGGTTGTGTGTCTCCGATAAATTAAGCGGTTAAATACTTACTTGTATAATATATATTTTGTTAAAACTATATATATTTTTTAAATATATATTTTGTTAAAACTCCTGCATCTTACTAGAAGGCCAGTAATTCGAAAATCCCCACCTACGTGTGGGTCTTATTCTCAACCCGTTTATTAATTTTTCTTTCTTTCCCACTTTGAGAGTTTCTTTGTAAAAATAGTTTGTATTATTTTTTTATCTTCATTATTATGATTATAATTCATTAGGTTTCATGAAGAAAATATCAAGAAAAACTTCATGAAGCTTTTAAAAATAATTTAGTGTGATAGGCAACAAAATAAGAAAGAAGCTAAATCCTTTAAGTTTTCAAAATTTATAAGTATCCCTACGCTATTTAAAATAGTTTCACTGATAGACTTCAATTTTAAGTTTTAAGTTAAGAATTAAGTTAATTCTTGTAAGACCCTATGAGACTCTCAAATTTGGTATGAGAGCTTAAAAATCAAATATAGGAATAATTTTGAATATGGAAATTCAATATTTAATGCATGATATAATAGACGTAAAAGAAAAAAATTATATATCTTGATCATAAAAATTTAAACCACAAAACTATTAAACAATCTAATAGAAGTGAATAAAAAATGTTAAGTATTTGCAGAAATTATAATATTATGATTATTGAAATATGTAAAGAATTAAGAGAAATAAAAGAAATTTCTTAAAATTCAAAAAGAAAGTTTTATTAAAAAATTTAGAAGTCATTTTATAAGTTTTAGTTTGCAAATAGCATAAATTTAGTTTTGTTTTATAGTGTTATATGATTAGTAGTTTACATGTAATTGCATAACATACAATAAAATATTAAAAATTAATCTACAAGTGGAGAATCTTTCTAAAAAGTTTCCTAAAGCGTACCATTGCTTTATAACATAACACTATTTGAATTTTAACTTTTCATTTATTTTTTGGATCAATTTCTCAATACCTATTCTAGGTAGTTAAGAAATTGATCATGGCTCACAGGGTTAAAAAGTAAAACCAAGCCCATAGGGCGAAAATGTAAGGTTTATTGATCATGGCTCCAGACAGATTCTCATGTTGTGTTTTGTTTTCTTACATCACAAACCAATTGCTCACCATGGATGCAATATCTTGTTGATGATTTCAGGTTCTTTCTTTAGTGTGATTGGACTTTGCAGACAAACTCAGTTGCTGATGCTATGGCAAAGTTTGCACAATCATTTTCACAAGAAGTAGGAGAGCTGCCCCACGTTATGTAGCTCGTTTATCTACTTAAATAAATAAACCTTACATTTTCGCCCTATGGGCTTGGTTTTATTTTTTGAATTTTATATTTATTTTAGTTGGGGTGAAGGGAGTGTTGGATTGCAACTGAGGAGCATAGAAAAACTGTTTCAGAAATTTTTTTTAAAAAAATCTGTCAAAGTTTGATGCTTACAATAAAATTAATCTTAAGTTTTTAATTTTCTTAATTTAAATTCTTATTTTTAATTTATTTTAAATTTAAATTATTTCTTATTTTCGTTAAGTACAGTAAAATTAATTAAAAAAAAAGATAATATTTTAATAAATAGACTAAAAAAGAAAAGGAATATTTTAGATTCTCAATTTAATAACATGCATGAAAAGAAATAGACATATATAGGTTGCACCCATTAAACAGTTAATGAAGCTGTCAAAAAGATACAAGTATATCACTCTGGCTCTTTATTTTAGTAATGCAGTTCCATTACAAGATTATTTCATTAGTGATCTCTAGTAGTCGATGATGTTGTGTAGGGATTCTAATAGTCGAGATGTTGAGGAGAGTGGTGGTGAGGCGAGGTGGTGGAGGCGAGGTGGTGGCGAGGTGGTGGTGGAGGCGTGGGAGGCGGTGGAGGCGAGGTGGTGGAGGGTGGTGGAGGCAGGCGAGGTGGTGGAGGCGACGAGGTGGTGGAGGGTGGTGGAGGGTGGTGAAGGGTGACGGAGGCGGTGGTGAGGTGGTGGAGGGGGTGGTGAAGGTGAGGGAGGCGGTGGTGACAAGGGTGGGGGAGGAGGCGGTGGAGGGGTGTGGTGACGGGGTGGTGGAGGGTGGTGAAGGCGACGGAGGCGGTGGTGGAGGGGGTGAGGGCGGGGGCGGCGAAGGCGACGGTGGCGGTGGTGACGGAGGTGGTGGAGGGGGTGGTGAAGGCGATGGAGGCGGTGGTGATGGGGGTGGTGGGCATCGGCATGGGAATGGTGGGCGTGGGCATCGGCATGGGAATGGGAATGGGAATGGGGGTTTAGGACGATGTGGTGGACGTGGACGTGGATGTGGAAAGGGATGCAAGTTATCATCATCAGCAGTGTATACAGTAGTTGCCATAGCAATGAAGATTGCTAGCACCACCCATAACTGCACTTGTTTCTCTTGCCTTGCCATTTCATCAAACAAACAGTGATAAAGTTGTGTTTTGATATCTTCAATAGCTGATTGAAGTAAAATCAAACTTTGATAATATCAACTGCTACTGTTTTCAGTTCACCCCATTGCAAGACATTTTTACTGTTTAGTTTATTTGATGGCAACACATTAACCTATACCTCACTTATATAGTTTGTCCTTAAGAGATCTTTTGCAAGTATTTACTTAAGTCTTGTTTGGGTACTCCCAAATAATTCAAAAAGTCAAAAAATTACTCAAAAAGTTAAAAAGTTAACACTATTTACCAAAAGTCAACAATTACAGCTGCACAACTCCCAATTCAAATTTTCCTCTAAAAACCAATTTTTACAATTTTTTATTACACATTTTTTCATAAAAAGTCAAAAAGTTAACCCAAACATCCATATTTTCAATCTTAATTTTTTAGTCAAAAAAGACAAAAAATACACTTATTTAGTCTTCCCAAACTTGGCCTTAATGTCGTGCCTAATTTGTTATCAAAGTATGACTTTTTTGGGGGTGGGATAAATTACACTTTTTCACTTTCATAATTTGACTTGAATTTTATTTTAATTTCTATTATTTGAATTTGGACAATTTAATTTTAGTTTCCATTTAGTTTTTCTGTCAATTTTTTTCACGCTTATAATTCAAGAGGGTAACACTTGTCACAAAATTAATAATTTTAATGTCTAATTTGATTGAAACACTAAATTGAAACTAAATTTGAAATATCATGATCAAATTGTTTAAATTAAAAAAATAAAAACCAAAATCAAATTTGAATATAAAAAATATGAAAAATAAATAAATAAATAACTTACCCAACTTTTGTTAATACCATAAGGCCTGGTTTGGGGTGATCTATTTCAGCTAAAAAGCCAAAAAGTTACTCCAAAATCCAAAAATACATCACTATTCACCCAAAAAAAAAAAAAAATATTTTGTTTCTGCCCAAAGGACAGACAGAAGTGACAAACACGGCTGCTGTCGGCGGAAGTGCCTATATACGGAAATAATTGGGTGTGATTGGCACACACGGCTGTTTGGCCTGTGGGGCTATCATGGGTCCCGTTTTAATAATCTGAACCGTTAAATATGTAAAACTCATCGAGTACTATATGTCTGCAAAAAATCACATTGATCGGATATCAATAACTATATGATCAGATCATTTACGTACGAAAAATGGATAGTGTTATAATTAATGATTGAAAAATAAATATATCTGATCAGATAGCTATCAATATCCGATTAACGTGATTTTTTATAAGTATATAGTTTTCGACGAGTTACACACATTGAACGGTTCAGATTATTAAAATGGGACCCGTGATGACCCCCAACGGAACAAACAAAACCGTCCAATACTTTGTACAAAAATTACCCAATAATTTTTCACCCCAATACACGGCTGCCGAATTGTACTGTGGGGCCACCTGTCACTATTCACTTCTTACACACTCTTTTTATACAATTTTTTAATATACATTTTTCAAAAAAAAATTCAAAAAGTTAACCCAAACCTCCATATTTTTTTCTCAACTTTTTTAGTCTAAAAAGACAAAAAGTGCACTTTTTTAATACACCCCAAACCAGCCCTAAATGTCAATAGGCTAAATTTGTACACGCAAAAAGAGCCCCAACCATACAGACCCCTACCCAAAATTTAAGGTAACTACCAATAGGTTTTAATAATTTAACTTAATTTCTATTAAGTTGTATTAAAAATAAATCCTAATAAAATCATTGTTAAAAATAATTTTTTGTGATATTTTTTGTATATGTCGCTAAAAATTTACAATTAGTAACTTTTTTTGTTATGGATTTTATAAATTGTTACTAAAAATTACAATTTTTGTGACGAATTTTCTAAATTGTCATTGAATTTTGAAAATTAGTGAACTTTTTTTTTTGTGACGATCTTTTTAAACTATCGCTAAAACTTATAATTGTGACATTTTTTGTGACAATTTTTAAACTGTCATTGAAAATTAACTTGTGACATTTTTAATAGTATTTGACAAAAACACTATTAATTCTCGTACAACCTATTGGATAATAAGTCCAGTTATTAAGGCATACATAAGTTTTCTCAAAATTTATGCCCTCCACATCTGATAGCCTCTAAAATTTGTTCCAACCCCACCCAAACCCTCACTTAAAATTTTAAAATTAATTGCAGCCACCAAGTTAATAAAGGTTCCTTGGTCAATATTTGTATCTATACTACTATACCATATATGAAATTTTGTAAGTGTCTAATTAAGCACTTTATACACCTACATGTTGCGAGTATATCTGACGTTTTTATTATTGGAAATTTCAGTCCAATTTAAGTTCTAAGAAATAAATATAAATAAATAATAAATCGTATGAATATTAATAATTAAAATTACAAAATTTTTCTATGACGTTCTAACAACTTTTGAAATTATAACTGAATGGTATTTTTTTTTTCATATCAATTTATTTCAACATTTAACGAAAAAAAATGAGAAAGAATGATGTGTGCGTTGATAGTGTTTGTAAGAGAAACACTTTTGGTGATATGCAGAGGGGTAAATTACATTGACCTTCCTTGAGGTTTTGGAAAATATAGTAATTAAATCTCATAGTATTAGCATAATTACATTTGGCTTCTTTAAAGTTTAATTCATATAATACTTAACCTCTTTTTTATCAATAATTATATAAATACAAAATTTGTTGGAAAAAATGGCTTTAAAATATTATTTTTCATAAACTTTGACATATAATTAATGTATGACCCACATGCCATTTTTTTGTGAGTTCGAGTGGTGATGCATTCATTGCCGTGTGACAAATAAGAATATATAATTAGTTAGTCAAAACTATTTACAAGTAAATGAAAAATTGAATTCAAAGTAAACCTCATGAACTTGGTATATGATTGTGTGGTTCTCAACTAGTTGTTGTGTATTCTTGTCTCACATAGAAAACTTGCGAAAAATTTTAGAGTATTTATAAACTCCTAGTTGGACAAGTGGAAATGGCCCCAAAGGACAACCGAGTTATATAAGGTGGGGTGTGATGGGCAAAGGTGAGTTGCCCCCAACTGGACCCAAAATCACACACTGCCACCCTTTCCTAGACCAAATTTGAGTTGGATTGGACTAGCTCAATACTTCTCATTTTAAATTTAAATTTTTGCTCTAATTCAAATTTCAGATTCAAAATCTTAGGCCAAAACTTTTGAAATCCAAATTCAAACTCTGGTCATCTTCTCCGATCGGTCGCATCTTTTGGATGCGACTATAAAGTCGCAACTTTTCTGCTCATTCGAACACATTTCTTTGCCTATATAAAGGCAATCCCTCTTTCCGTTTTTCTCATCGAATTTGTTCTTTGCTTTTTTCTTCATCTTCTATTCTAATTCTGAATATTATATATTCTAAAAGCTTGAAATTGGGAGAATGCAAAGCATAATTAATGTTTGGTTCGTTGTACACACAAAATATATGCATATTCTGTGTCGTGATGATTATTGTATCTTAGAAACATAATGTTCATTCTATCTTAAAAATACAACGTTCAAACACCGGTTTCAATCACAATCTATTCTTCGCAATAGACAAAACGTTTGTAAGTAACTTCGTTATTTGTTGTTTATTTACTTAGTTTGATTTTTGGACAAATTATACCGGTGGTCCTTACATTTTACCCATTGTCATTTTAATTCCTAAACTTTCATTTGACTCAATTTTGACCCTTTTAAATTTTTTGTTCATTTGATCCAATTGATAATATCATTAGTGTTTTTTTTTTATGAAAAATTATCACTAATTTGATTGAGGTTAACTCACTGAGTTTATTAAATTTATAATTTTGTTCTTAAAAATATGACACATGACATTTTTGTTCATATTTTTCATAAAAAGATGCTAAGAGTTATAATCATTTGGACCAAATTGAGACAAAATCATTAATTCAGTGTCAAAATTGAATCAATTGAAATTGTAGAGATCAAAATGACACAATGACCAAAGTATAGGTACTACTGTCTTAATTTTTCCTTGATTTTTTATTTGCATTATAAATTGATTTCCTGAAATTACTTTTAACAAAAATGATATTATCCTCTCTTTTATATTTAATGATTTTTTCCCCCTTTTTATCATTATATTTTTACACTATTTGCATTAATTTCAACTTCCTTAACTTTACTTAAAAAAATAAGTATAACTATATTAAAATTGTAAATCAATTTATATATTTTTTAACCCTGAAGAGAGGTCATTGTAATTTACCCCATGCGGAGAGCAGTGTTGGACCATAGCGTTTAATGTGTCAACAGGGGGTGAGTTTGCGATCAAAAAAAAAAAAATTCTTTTGCACCTCTTTATTTTTATTTTTAAGATTTTCAAGTTCTTCTAGAGTGGAAGAATCTTAAAATTAAAAAAATAAAAATATATAAAAAGGGGTACACTATAATATTTTCTTAGTTTAGTAACATTTCAGAGTGGCACAAAACTATTAGTTTAATGACATTTTTTAGTCTTGTGGCATTTTGAACAATTGTCATTTGTATCCGTGCCACGGTAGATAATACTTGATATTATTTGTGACACTATTAAGCGACATTAAAAAATGAATTAGTGACACTTATAAGTGTCATTACACCATCAAAACTAAAACCTTTCAGTGACACTTTAATGTCATGGTAGGCACTATTCGTGACGCTATCAAGTGCCATTCGTGACGGTAATTCGTTGTAGAACAATTTGATCCGCTCTTGCGGAGACTTGAACCGCCAACCTCCCGTACCATAAACCTTATACACCACACTCTTCCCACTACACCTCTATAGCACCACATGATTATATATGCAACATATATTATTTATATAGTACATACATCTATATTAATATAAAAGTATATGTATAAACATAATTATTTTATTGAACATAATTTATGTAAAATAAACTATTTACTAGCCAAAAAAAAAAAAAAAACCACTTTTGGCAACTAAAAATATTTTTTAGTCTCTAATTCTATACTTTTGGCTACTAATTGTTTTTTAGTTGCTAAAAAACTTAACTTTTGCCAACCAAAATCGAATTTGGTCGCCGAAGATGCACTTTCAACTATCAAAATTTGATTCCCGCCTTAGGATTTTAGTTATCCCGCGCTAAAAATGACCACTTTTGGGGACTAAATTTATTTTTTAGTCGCCAATTGTAGACTTTTGGCTACTAAAATTTTTTTAGTCACCAAAAAGCTTTATTTTTTGCTACTAAAATTTTTTTAGTCCGTAAAACCCATATAATCAGCGACCAAACTTATTTTTAGTCCCCAATTATAGACTTTTGGCTACTAAATTTTTTTAGTCACCAAAAAGCTTTACTTTAGGTTACTAAAAAATTTTTAGTCACTAAAACCCATATAATCAGCGACCAAACTTAGTTTTAGTCGCCAATTGTAGGCTTTTGGCTATTAATGCTGTTTTGGTCGCTGAAAGCTATACTTTTAGCGACCAAATTTTTTTTGATCAAGAAATTTAGTCGCCAAATGTGCTTTTTCCTATAGTGTATATTGAGTTTAATTTATTTATTTTTAATCATTTACTGCATTTTAAAAATTTAGAAAATATATTGGCATTTTTTGCTTTTTCAAAAATGCCATTATAAGCTTGGAAAGTTTTTGGCTTAGTAGCATTTCTCAAAATGCTATAAAATATTTGTTTATGACACTTTTCACTTAAGTGCCATAAAAAGTAATTTGCACCTACCTAGTGTCCTGACATTTTTTAAAAAATGCCATTGCTACTAAAGTTTAGTGGCATCTATTGGTAAATGTCACGGACATAATTTTTTGTGTCATTATTTTATAAAATGCCATAAAATTGATGTGACATTTCTTTATTGAAATGCCACTAGAGCCTTATATGTTTGTGGTTCTGTGGCATTTTTCTAAAACATTTAATGCCAATTTTTATTTTTGTGGCATTTTCTAAAAACATGCCACTAGTGTAGTGTCACTAAAGTGTAAATTTGTTGTAGTGACATTTTTGTTGTAGTGAAGTGACACTTTTTTTAATTGAAATGCCACTAGAGCCTTGTATGTTTGTGGCTCTATGACATTTTTCTAAAAAATGCCACAAAATATTCTTTTTGTGACATTTTTAAGAACATGCTACTAGTATGGTGTCACTAAAATGTGTTTTTGTTGTAGTGGTAAACTATAAATACATTCTCATGAGATTTGCTTAAAATACTAATTGGCTATGTACTTCTGAAAATTACTTTTCATCTCTTAAAATTTCTGATTGGACAAATTATTTTTCTCATTAATCAACCATTAAATCAATTAAAAGTTTTTAATGATATTAGCAATATATTTCAATTAACAGTTTTGGTAATTTTATTGTTGTACAGAAAGATAGTTAAAATTTTTATTTTTTTTGTCAATTATGTTAAATAACCAATTAGGACAAAGGAATATTTGTAATTTTCTGTCATGATCCAAACCTGTCCCTAATAGTTTGGTTCATAACCGGCCAGTAATCACACGATTACCTATGGCCTTATACAGAAACAAATGTCTTTAATAATGGGCCTTAAGCAAAAGCAAATTTTAGAAATAACGTCCATTGAGCAATGCTTAAACGGTCAAAATAGAATACTTATATACATATGAGCCAAGACATAAGTTACACATCCACAAAACCAACATAACAAACACCGGACAAAAGTTTTAACATAGACATAAGTCAAAAGACAACAGCTCTATCTAGGAGTTTCGACATGACAGGTCCTTATAAGCAATTTCCTGAGGCTGATTGGTTGACTTCCATGCTGATCATCTACACACATACAACATAGGGGGTGAGTGACACTCAATGAATAATAGTAAAGTAAAGAGTATCAAATGAATAATTTTGAATTAAAAAAAATCATATTATGTGAACACAATACTTTTCCACAATTACATCCTTCACAACATTATCCATAATTACATTTACAGAACGGCCTTAGAACCAACATATTACGGAACGACCTCAGGCCCAACATATAATAGAACGGCCTCAAGCCCAACATATAACAGAATGGCCTCAGGCCCACATATATCACAACGGCCTCGGGCCTATATATATCACAACGGCGTCGGGCTCACTCATATATTATCATATCATTAACAGAACGGCCTTGGGTCCAAGCACATCATAGCATAGATGGAACGACTTTAGGTCCATATTGCACATGTCATTGAACGTTCATAAAACTCATTAATTTCAGTCAAAACACAATATCAGAATAAGTCACTGTACCTAGATCAAAATAATCAATTAAAACATATCTTTACAATACTATTACTTACAGTTATGTTGGCTGTGCGACGGTCCTTCTGGCAGTTGACCTACACAACATAACACATATACAAATTCGGTAAACAATTCATTTATTTCTTAGTTTTTTCCTTTATCTATTCGTTTTACAATTCGTTCATTTTCCGTTCATCTTTAGGCATTACAGAAGGTCAAAGCATGCACATAAACAAATTCAGAGGGTCGAAGAAGTTAAAAGAAAAAGACAAGTTTTATGCTTGTTTTCCGCAAGTGCGGAAGCCCCTCACCGCAAGTGCAGAAGGTGCCGCACCTAGGGTCGCATGTGCAATTAAAGCAAGCAGGCGAGCCTGTTCCATCTATATTACTGACGTGCGGTTCTCCGACCGCACGCGTGCGCTTCTAGGTATCTGATCCAAATTCAAAATGGCACAAAGTGTAAACTTCTATACTCATTTCCAAGCACAAATTCATGCAAAACTAACTCAAAAACATGATATACTAGCATCATTCAAGTAATTTCAACTCAAACACATCAATCTTGCTTCAATGTCAAATTCAAGGTCTCATCTTTTCATAAGTTCATGAATTACATGATCAATCTTAAAATACAAATAAACATGGATGATCTTTCAACAAATCTTTGTTATATGAACAATCTAGAGTTTATTTCATGAATTATTCACAAGGTTGAACTCAAATCAACAAAGTTGAAGAGATTAAAGTTCCATTTCTTGAATTTAGTTCAAACAATTACATATCCCAAAACCCTAACTCATATAAGTGTTGAAATTTCAAATTCCTCTTGATTTCAAGCAAAAGATGAGTTATTTACAAAGATTCTAAGTAGATTTCCATAACTTAGCTCAAATTTAGGGTTTCCCTTTGAATCTATTCCAAATCTTTAGCTTCTCCTCTTCGTCTCTCTCTAACTCACTCTCTAGCAAAAGCTCTCAACAAATGATGAACTCAAGAAGCAATATACATATACCCAACTTAGGCTAATTAACCAAATTAAATCATTACAAATCGTAATTTTACAAAATTCCACAATAGGCTCTACAAATCATGCTAAGCACAAATATGAAGTCGATTTTGATTTTTGGCGACTCTAAGGCTTTCAATTTTTGTTCAAAGTTGTAATTGCAACATAGATTCCTACATTCAACAGATATAATTTCAAAATAACATACTTCACACACTTAAACATGCAAATTCATATCAAACACATAATCACATGCATAATTAAGCATAATACAGGTTGGGTTATCACATTTTCACAATCATTGGGGGAAGTTATAGCGTGTATTTGTAATTTATCAAAAAATAAGTTTACTAAAGCCAATAAAACCCACAAAAAAAAAAAAAAAAAATTCTTTTGGCTTTTTTCCGTTTTTCTATAGTTGATTTTTTTCAATTTTTTTGGTTATTATTATTTTGATTTGTCGAGTAGAATTTAAAAGTACAATTTTTTTTTAAATTAAAAAAAACTAACTAAAAATAAATTAAAAAAATCATTAAAAAAGCTAATTTCAAACACACCTATGCAAGAGTTCAGAGAGAAAATTTGTATGAGAGGGTCCATGAAAAACTAGTTAGAGTTGGCATGTCTCATAAATGGTTTACTTTCTTTATTGCTCTTTAAATATTTATTTATTTGAGACTTGCAATATTTAATGAGGAAAAAAAAAGTAAAAAAATTTTCATGTACATTGAACTTTTGATCCATGTGTTGCAGTACTAATAAACTAAGAAAGGAAGATAAAAAGATAAAAGAAAATGATATATAAGGTCACTTTTTAGATTCATTTTTCAGATCTATTGATGTGTAAGTAAGATTATTGGCTGATGATTAGAGAAAATATGAAAAAAAAAATTACTTACATATTCTAATTGGTTGCCACATCACCCAATTTAGAAAATAAGTTTCATTTTTAGGTTTAAATAACAATACTCAAAAGATAATAAAAAGATAAAGCTCAACAAAGGATCTCACTTCCCATAGCAAGGAATGAATAATTTAAAAAATAACAAATAAAATAAAATAAAATTGCATGGGTAGGTGAGGACCTTTTCTAGGTGATAGTTAATATGGGGAGATGGGAAACACAACAATTATGAAGGCAAATGCGTGAGAGAAATGACAAAGAAAATGTGTTCTATAAAGAATGTTAGAGAAAGTCCAATGCATGAAATATACAATTTAAAGAATATTTGTAAAAAAAGGGGGGGTTAATTTTACCATGATCCTTTCAATTATCAGTAAATATCACTTTGATCCCTTCAAATTCATACATATTAACTCATTCAACTATGAAAATCAAACAAATATACCTATTTTAAAGGTGGTCTAGATGGGGTGAAACTGATATATTTTTATAGTTGAGGAAATCAAAATGCATAAATTCATAGACAAGAGGGTCAAAATGATATTCACTAGTAGTTAAAGAAGTAAGAGAAAGTCGGGAAAAATGCCCTCATCAAAAAGGTTAAGCAAAGTAAGGGCAAAAAAGAAAACAATCACACTACATATTTGGAATTTACACATATAATTTTATTTAGAATTATGAATGTATAGTCTAAATTTAATCAATTGATGATGAACCCACAATACATCATTTGAATCTCAACACTTTATTCATTTTCTAGATAGGCTTTTTCAAACATTGGATTCACTAAAAATAGTTCAATCCAAACATCTAATTCCATGACTAATCAAACATAGGATACAAAACCAATCAAACTAAATAGTCCGGGGACAATGTATCTTAGGACTAACAGTACGATGGATTACAATCCCCCCCTTATCCAGTCCGTCCAAACAAACACAACCTATAAGTAAATGCAGAAATATGAAATGGTCTTAAGGGGTCAATACAGGTGTCTATTTGTACACATCTCTTAGTGGAAAAGAAAAAAGGTGGCAATTCTCTCATCCAGCCCTCCTGACTTCAACTCTAAATATGTGATTTCATATGTGAGCTTCCCATCCCCAAAATATTTCCCTTATTCATCATCTTCTGAGATAATAGATCTTATTAAGAATAAGAAATGGGTTTTGCGGCTAAGAACTATTGCTCTCTTCTGTGTGTCATGGTGCTTTTGCCTCTAGTTTGTTACTCCCAGGATGCTTATGTGTGCTCTAGAGTAACCTATTATGGTAGCCCTGATTGCTTAGGGACTCCAAGTATGTATTCTCTCCTATATATACACACATCGTACTGATGTATATGTGTATTAGCAAATATATATATACTATGAAGCACGGACATAGACACGGGACACGACACGGATACGCAAATATGCAAATTTTCAAAAAATATGGGACACGGCACGCTGGGGACACGTTTAATATATATAATTAATTTTATTTATTATATATCATAAAATTATTTTTAAATTTTTTTTATTTTATTTAATGTTATTTTAATAAAAAAATAATTAATTTTATTTATTATATGTCATAATTAATTTTATTTATTATATTATATGTTCAATACATATTATTCAAATGAACAAAACTAATCAATTTTTTTTTTATTTATATAAAATGAATTAGAAAAAAGAAAAAAAAAAGAAGAGAGATGTTACACTGACCATTTAACAGAAAAAAAAAATAGTTCACTCAAAGGAGAAGAGAGAATGAATGAGAGAGAGAGAGAGAGAGAGAGAGAGAGACAACGACTAAGACCGAGAGAGAAGATCAGAGAAGAAGATTGCGAGAGCGCGAGAGACAACGACTGAGACCAAGAGAGAAGATCGGAGAAGAAGAAGAAGATCGAAAAAGAAGAAGAATGAAGAAGAGCAATGAAGGTGTACCTTAGATAACAGCCGACGAGCGACGGCGACCGACGAATGACCACCGAAAAGCGACCAAGTCTTCTCTATTTCGCTTCCGTTCTTCTATTCTGTCTTTCTTTTCTGTTCTAAATTGATTTAGGGAAAATATTGTTCTGGTTTTGTTTTCTTACAAATTGACCCATAGAAGTTTTATAAATTATGAAATTGACCTCAAACGAGTCTTGAAAGTGTTCGAAACGTGTCCGACTGCAAAAAAATCAAAAAAAAAAGGGGACACTCTTTGTTGCGTGTCGGACATGTGTCAACCGCGCGTCCGATGCGTGTCCGTGTCCGACATTGGCATAGAGCCCTCGGAGAGGTGTCCGTGCTTCATAGTATATATATATATATATGTATGTAAATTTTTACATTGATGATTTATCTACGATGATTAAAATGTGTTTAATGATGTTAAATTAGCGGGAGCTGACGGTTTGGTAAATATGGAAGAACCGTCTATGATCGAGGAATGAGCGGGGTTTCTAGGTTGTACTGGAATGGAACTGGCTGTGATGCATGCTATCAGGTAATTCAATTAAAAAACAACGTAATCTCTTTGAGTTTATTTGAGCTTGAAAGTAACAAAGAATGAAGTGTTGGACACTTTTAAAAGTATATTTGGAAGGATATGCATAAATACTGTTAGGTTCCTACGTAAAATTTCAAATAAAACAAATAAATATTTAATTGTGAGGCTTGTGACTATGTTAAAGTGCAACAACTTTAAACTATATGCCTTTCTTGAAGGCAAGAAACAGGCAGCCAATTGAAGTTGCTTCAGAACAAAAAAAACAAAAGTAGCTCCCTTATTTGTGTCTACTATGAAAGTTATTTGTTTATTGACAACTACATGTTAGGTGCAAAGTACCACAACTTTGCACTAAAGATGGAGTGAGGGTAGTGGTGACGGACTATGGTAAAGGGGACAAGACTGACTTCATCCTAAGCACTTGCACCTACTCAAGATTGGCTCGTCCCAACGCAACCTTGGATTTGTTTGCCTATGGCATGGTTGACATAGAATACGAAGAATTCCTTGCCAGTATCCAAGTTTAGGAATGACAACGGGACGGGGCAGAGCGGGGCAAGTCTAGAAACTACACTCCCCATCCCCCATCCCCGACAATGAGAGATTTCCGCCCCTACCGCCCGACTCAGAATTTCCTGAATTATAGCGGTGATCAATTTTTTGATCTGTCGATATTTTCAAATTAAAAAATATTTTCAAATTAAAAAAATCTGTCAACATATTTTCAATAGCATAATCTGTCAACATTTTCAACAAATTCAAATAATCTATCAACATTTTTTCAACAGCATATCATATTCATAGAGCATATCAATCTATCAATAGGGAATATGTCAATAACATATGAAAAAATCTGTAAACATTTTCAAATTAAAAAAATCTGTCACCATTTTTTCAATAGCATAATCTGTCAACATTTTCAACAAATTCAAAAAAACTATCAACATTTTTTCAACAGCATATCTGTCTAACATATTCAAAGAGCATATCAATCTGTCAATAGGGAATCTGTCAATAACATATCTGTCTAACATATTCAGAGAGCATATCTGTCTAACAAATTTTCAAAACATTGAAATAGCATATTCCATCCAGCAGCCCACACAAAGGAAAATTCAAAAAGTTGCAAAGAAAATAATTAGTCCGAAGCACAGCCCAGAAGGGATAGGCTACCCAAAAAATAAAATTAAAAACAAAAAAAAAAGAAATCCATTACAATATAAAAAACCAAATCCATCGTGAAAAAAAAAAAAAATAAGATTGTTTGTCCAATACTCATACAACCACATCACAACTTTCATCATCTCCTTCAACTTGAATTCCTGTTAAATAAGAAAAGGAAAAAAAAACAAATAATCAATACTAATAATACTTGAGAGTTAACTTCTGCCATTTTTAACCTTTACAAAAATAAAATGAAATCAATAAATAGAGGCAGCCCATTATAATGTAAACACTAATCACATCCAAATATCCTAATGAAATACCTATAATTACAACTACAATTAATGGCTGCCCAAGTAGAATGCAAAATATTTGGTAGCTGATCTCAACCAACACCCAAAATTTCAATTAAATTATCATCAAGTACATGAATTACAGTCTGGCTGCTGTTTTTTTGAGGCTAAACATGAAAACTAAAATTTGTCTACACAACTCAGAAAACTGTTTCAGATTCCAAAATTTGAATCCAATTAGACTCTTCACAATCTTATTCGCAGAAAAAAACCAATCCTAACTTGTAGTATAAAAATAAAAATATTTTTCATGATAATGTTGATTCCTTACTGTAACAACGCCCGCGAGGGACCTCGCTACAGTTCGGACTCGATTTTGTTGCGGTTCTCAATCTTGAACCAAAGAGTCCAAATCCGGCAAATCGTTTTGAAGGAAAACAGATTTTTTGAAAAGAAGTGCCAAACATGAACTGCTTTGCCAGATAACAGAGTCGCCACCTAAATATTTTAAAATGGGAAATTTAGGAAACCCTGACTCGGTGCCAAAAGGCCACGTGTCCGTCATTACCAAAGTTGGCTCGGGAACTTGGGTACGATTAGGGAAGGTCACATCGTGAGCACCCCTCTCGCCGGCCAAACACCGGCCTCTACTAACCATGATATCTGTTTTTGAAAATATTGTATGCTCTTATTCCGATTATTAGCCTAGGTTACTATGTGATGCTCGCAGCAAACAAGTATAGACTGAATCGCCTGAATTGGAAATAAACATCTCATGTTTGTTTGTGAAAGATGGTTTGCTACCCGCAGGTAGGCTTAAAATGCAGATTTTGCCACAATCTAGTGGGCTTAACAAACAATTGATGAATTGCTCCAATTCAGATAACTCAACCTCCACCCACAGGCATTCAAGGCAGTTATATCACATAAGCACATAGCCTCATGGTAAGCATGCTATCATGGCAACACTCACACGCATGCAAGGATGCTAAAGCATAAAAACTCACCGAGTACTCCAAGCCAAAACAGAAAATTGATTAGAAATCATGCATGAATCCTAAATGTACTGAAATGCCGAATGCAACACATGCAAAAATGCAACTATAGCAGGCTCGGCTATTCTAAACATGGCATGTGGAATGCTACAACTAACACATATTCAATTTGGAATTGAAATACAGATGCAGTTTGTATGATGCGCCGAGCCCGGTGCGTGCAAAACAGATGAATGATGCAAAACATGCTGTCATGCTGTATGCTAATTGAAATATGCCCTATATCTAACCATCCAAAGCGGGTAAATAAAAGGGAGAAAGAAGTGGGGGTTGGAAGACATACATCACACTCACACACCCTTATTACAAGTTTGCCCTCGCGCAGAGGGTCCGAATAAATAATAATACAGTCCGAAATAAAAGAATATTACAGTCCGAATAAATATACAGATTTCTAATTAATTGACAAATTAATTAATAAAAGCGGAAATAAGCAAGCCGTGGCGCTTTGCTTCGATAGATGCCGCCATTGCTGGCGCTGAAATCCTTCGGGATGCCCCGATTAGCCTCTGTTATAATATTTCTAAATGCGCGTCCGACTCCGAAAGTTGCTAAACTCTGAATTTTGCTGCAACAGAGAGCAGGAAAAGGGCACAGTAGTGTATTTCACAAATATATGCATGCCTCGATCCTCGTGCCACCAATCACGCATATCGATGCATGATGGCCGAGGAGCCGAATTGCACAACTCAATATCAGATGAATGCAGATGAATGCTACAACAAAAACCTAACTCCATCATGGGTAATCCGAGTATCGATGGAATCGGGAATTGAGACACACTCCGTCACCGAGTACGGAATGTACCTCGCTTTCCGCGGCGATATGCATGATATGCATGAAATGCAACTAATATACAACCTAGCATGCTCAATGCTATGAAAATGAGATGAAAATGAGGCGTGCACACGGGCACGCAAATCGAGGCGATGATATGAAATGCAAATCGGGTAAAACCAAAGTGCCTCGAAATGCGTGCACACGGGCACGCAAACCGATGCGATGATATGAAGTGCAAATCGAACAAAAGTGAAGTGCCTCGAAATGCGTGCACACGGGCACGCAAACCGAGGCAATGATATGAAGTGGAAATCGGATAAAACCGAAGTGCCTCGAAATACAAATCGGATAAAATAGAGTGCCTCGAAATGCGTGCACACGGTCACACAAACCGAGGCAATGATGAAATGCAACTCGGATAAAACCGAAGTGCCTCGAAATGCGTGCACACGGGCACGCAAATCGAGGCGAAGGCATACACAATGCCATGACATGGAAAATGCAGATTGGGCTTACACTAACATGAGAGGACCTCAGCCGCACTCACATAAGCTGCCGTCGGATAAAAAAGAGCTGCCTCGAAATACGTGCACACGGGCACGCAAACTGAGGCGATGCGGAATGACATGCGAAATGCAAATTGGGCTTATACCAACATGAGAGGACCTCAGCCACACTCACATGGGATGCCGTCGGATAAAAAAGATGTGCCTCGAAATGCGTGCACACGGGCACGCAAACCGAGGCGATGGCATACAAGCATGAAAATGCAAATTGGGCTTACGCCAACATGAGAGGGCCTCAACCACACTCACATAGGCTGCCGTCGGATAAAAATGAAGTGCCTCGAAATGCGTGCACACGGGCACGCAAACCGAGGCGAGGCTCTAAAGCACCAAAATGACATGCGAATGAGATGTGGCGAATGGCATAAGGAAGATGCAAAATTCAGCAACTAAAATAATGCAAAAACAGCCCCCAAATTATGATAAAATTGCAACCGATGCCCAAAATGCGAGGAAATGCACCCGAAATGGCCTACAGCCCTATTAAACATACAGAATATGGACATGGAATGCAAAACAGTGGCAAGGCAGCCCCTAAACTAGCATTTTATCAGCACAAAGAAAGGCCAAATAATGCTCACGAGTATGGAAACAAAAGCTTGCAAAAATACGGTAAAAGAGGTGAATTACAAAGCAAGTGATATGTACAATGCTCAAACCCAAAAAATCAGTTCTACAACATTGAAGATGGAACAAAAATATGCACAAATTCAAGAGATGAAAACCTATAAATCAGTATGTATATATGCTAAACATAGCATGCAAAATAAGGGCCAAAAGAGGGTTATAAAGAGAGGTACCAAATGGATGCACCAAACCACTTAAGACCCTTGAAAAAAAGTGTAGAATAGACCAAAAAAAGACACTCTCTAAGCCTGATGGAGGCTCAAAACAGTAGCTAAACAAGTCTAACAAAGCATGCAAATTTACGGTAAAATGAAAGGATTTCAAAGGAAGTACCAAAAATATACACCAAATGTCTTAAGACCCTAAACAAAACATGACAAGGAGACAAAAATAAGGCTATTTATAAGCCTGATGAAGGCTGAAATCCGGAGCCAAATAAGTCTAACAAAGCATGCAAAATAATGAACCAAAGAGAGGTCTTGAGACAAGTAGTATATAGAAAATTCAAACAGCAAAATTTCCTTCTACAACATTGAAGAGGAGCCCAAAATATGCATATTTACAGTAGATGTCATGCTCAAAATCAGATTACTCATGAGCCAAACAAAGCATGCAAAATAATGGCATGAAGAGTGATATTGAAACAAGCATTAGATAGGGACCCCAAATGATGTTGAGACCTTAAACAAACATGAAGAACACCTCAAAATAGTGACATTTCCAGTTAATCTCGGAACTCAAAACCATAAGCAAATAGGTCTAAGAAATGAGCCAAAATAGGGCTAGAAAAGAGGGAAAGAGGACTTACCCTTGTAGACAACTTCTTTGGCTGCTTCTAGGACCAAATTTGCTACCTCTTAGCTTCTGGAAAGCCTCCTGAGATGCTGGAAATGGAGTAGTGGTGGTGGTGCTTGGTGGTGATGAAGAAAATGGGTTGGAACTTGGTGTTTAGAGCTTGGAAATATAGAGAGGGAGAGAGATACAACACAAGAGCTCTCCAAGGATTTTTTCTAACCCTTCCCCCAGCTGGAAGTTGCTGGTTTTAAGGCCAAAAAGATGGAAATATCTCTCCTCAAATATCTAGATACTTTGAGGGCAAAATATCTAGATATTTTGAGGGCAAAAGAAAAAGATTTTGTTCGGCCACGAAGTGGGCATCTGAGACCGCAGTGTTCCTCGGAATGATGAAACAGAGGTACCTGCCAAAATTGAACAAAAACCGATGCAAAACGAAAGCTCGGGGATCAAAACCGCGCGGGGTCCCGAAAATGGGCTGTAGGCACCGGAAGTGGTGTTCGGCTGCAAAGTGGTTTTCTGAGCCCCCAGGGTTCCTCAGAATGCTAAAACAAAGGTCTCTGCCAAAAACCGGAGAAAACGGATGCGAAATGAATGCTCGGGACCAAAACCGCGCAGTTTGGGGTCCCGAAAATGGGCTGCCGGGCACCGGAAGTGGTGTTCGGCTGCGAAGTGGGTTTCTGAGCCCCCAGTGTCCCTCGGAAGGACCAAACAGAGGTGTCTGCCAAAAACCGGAGAAAACGGATGCGAAATGAATGTTCGGGACCAAACCGCATGATTTGGGGTCAAAATGAAATGGGCCGGCACCGGTGGTGTTCGTGCGAAGTGGGTTTCAGAGACCCGGTGTCCCTCGGAAGGACCAAGCAGAGGTGTCCGCCAAAAATGAGCAGACATTGATGCAAAATGAATGCTCGGGGCCAAAACTGCGTGGTTCGGATCCCGAAAATGGGCCGCCGCACCTAAGTGGTGTTTAGGCTGAAGTGGGTCTCGAGACCCAGTGTCCCTTAAATGGGAGTAAATGAGATGCATGCAAAAACCAGAGAAATCGGAGATGGTTGGGTCCCGAATCGAGGCACACGGGCCGACGGGCTCAAAACCGGAACCGGGCTCGAACGGCAAAATGGCCTACGGCCACAAAAAGTAGCTCACGGCCACCAGGAGATAGTCTACGGGACCACTCCTTTCCCTCAGGAAAGAAAACAGAGAAAACCGAGTCTGGTTCGCAAACCGAGACAAGGTAGAGAAGAAAGTTCGGAAGTCCGGAGGCAGGGCGCACGGCCGCAACTCGAGACTTCAACGAAAGCACAAAGATGCAACATCACCGAGTGCTCAATCGGTGACGTCTGAGTCTTAAGGTCGGTCAAAAATGGGGTGTCTACAGTTGCCCCTCTTTGACAGAACTCGGAAGTCATGAGAATGACGATAGTGAATGTCAAAGCCCAGAGACGACCCATTTTTGACAAGGCCGAAGACTTAGACAATCGTACAAGATAAACAAAGATATGTGCCCGCAGGCGTGCCCTCAGGCAAGGGGGCAAAATGCAAATGATATGCAAGAAGCCAGATGATCATGCAAGTGCAGCAAGCTGTAAGCAAGTATTCGCAAATAGATGCAACAGTTATAAGCAAGAATGCAAAGCAACATGATGCCAAAAGTAACTCGATGTTCGTGCAAATGCAGCAGGCTGTAATGAAGCAAGTATTCGCAAATAGATGCAACAGTTATAAGCAAGAATGCAAAGCAACAGGATGCCAAATGTAACTCGATGTTCGTGCAAATGCAGCAGGCTGTAATGAAGCAAGTATTCGCAAATAGATGCAACGGTTATAAGCAAGAATGCAAAGCAACAGAATGCCAAAAGTAACTCGATGTTCGGGGAAATGCAAAGAGTCAGAATGAAGCAAGTATTCGCAAATAGATGCACAGCTTATAAGCAAGAATGCAAAAGCAACAGGATGCCAAATGTAACTCGATGTTCAAATGCAAAGAAGTCAGAATGAAGCAAGTATTCGCAAATAGATACAACGATTATAAGCAAGAATGCAAAGCAACAGGATGCCAAATGTAACTCGATGTTCGTGCAAATGCAAAGGTCAGTAATGAAGCAAGTATTCGCAAATAGATGCAAGATTATAAGCAAGAATGCAAAGCAACAGGATGCCAAATGTAACTCGATGTTACGTGCAAATGCAAAGAGTTGTAATGAAGCAAGTATTCGCAAATAGATGCAATGATTATAAGCAAGAATGCAAAGCAACAGATGCCAAATGTAACTCGATGTTCAGGCAAATGCAAAGAAGTCGTAATGAAGCAAGTATTCGCAAATAGATGCAATGATTATAAGCAAGAATGCAAAGCAACAACTATATTTCATGCGTTAAGAATGCGGAGAATTATTCAATTCTCGCCGCGTCTCACACGGAGAAGATACGATACTGCGCGATTCGTCCGTCGAATGATCTGATGCACAAAACAGTGCGATCCGCAAAACAGCGCGATTGATTTGAAATGCACAAGACAGTGCGATACGCAAAACAACGCGATTGATTATCTGCACAAAACAGTGCGATGCGCAAAACAGCGCGATCGATTTGAAATGCACAAGACGGTCACGATCGAAAAAAGCAGCGATCGATTTGAAATGCACAAGATAAAGGCGATCGCAAAAGCAATGCGATTGATAAACTGCACAAAACAATGCGATGCGCAAAATAGCGCGAATGATTTGAAATGCACAAGACAGTGCGATTGAGGTGCGCAAAATAGCGCGATTGATTAACTGCACAAAACAGTGCGATGCGCAAAATAGCGCGATTGATTTGAATGCACAAGACAGTGCGATTGAGGTGCGCAAAATAGCGCGATTGATTAACTGCACAAAACAGTGCGATGCGCAAAATAGCGCGAATGATTTGAAATGCACAAGACAGTGCGATTGAGGTGCGCAAAATAGCGCGATTGATAAACTGCACAAAATAAAGGCGATACGCTAAACAGCGCGATTGATTTGTAATGCACTAACAAGTGCAGGTGAAGTGTGCATGACAATGCGAGTAATGAGCATGGTGTGATTGATACACAAAGTGAGCAGAGTATGATAGATATACTAAAGGTGAACACAAAATGTGATAGATGCACTAAGTGAACGAGTATGATGGATATACTAAAGGTGCGTGATGGATACACAAAATGTGATATAGAAAATGAGAATGTGTGTGATAGATACACAAAAATGAATGAAGTGTGATTGATACACTAAAATGAGAGAAGTGTGATCGATACACTAAGTGAAATGAGAAAGAAACTTGATAGGTACAATGCAATACAATGCATGATGCTTACGGAAAGCAATAAATGGACAAAGCGGCGCTTTTAGAAAGTACCTCATGAGGTGAGTGGCGGTGAACCGCTCTTCTCCAACGGGGATCTCCCCTCGTGCTGTTCGAACACTTTACCTTGAACTCACAGTATAAAGGCTTTGGAATACTGACAAGTAACAACATCTGCATGTAAGAGCTACGGCTGCTGCTTGTTTTCCTGATCATATTCACAACTTTCCTTATTCTCCAACGGGGTGACAGACTAGGTTGGTTCAGTATTCAGAACTGAGGCGCATACACATGCTATCTCAATCTATGGGGCTGCCATACAGATTTCAAGCCGAGGACACGCCTCTGGGTATTTAAACCAAACTTTAGTCTCGGAAATCCCGAACCTTTGCGTTCTAGGCCACGGCCATTCGAACTCTAGTTTCCACCGTCGCAGTTGGTCTCCTAGGAACTCATCGCAAACACGGCCAAGATGCCTCTGGTAGGGAATGGTACTCAGGGAGAGCACTCCTGATCGCCATTCTGGCTTGAAGTAGACTTGATTTTGAGCTTGAGGTAGAGGCACACTCATACTTCGGAACATTGGCAAGACCTGAAGAGGTACACACGGAGTATAGTCTCGGAACTTACTGAAGTTGGAACAAACTCAGATGCTCGACATTTTCCTCTTTTGCTTTGCAGTCTGGAACCTAAATAGCTTCAGATAGGTCCTGGTTTCACTGTTCTCATATGACCTGGGTTGAACCCTGCGGTTTTTTTGAAAGAACAAATTCTGTTTTGCACAAATGTGGAGAACGGCACGGCACTCGGAGCACAAAACGATTTTTTGAAATTGAGAGTGAGCATAAGTTCTCAACTGGGTATTGAGCCTACGACTGAATACAGCACACTACGACTCAACAAGAAAACAAAAGGCACACAACCTAGACACATCGAGTAACACTCGAGACGACTCAAAACAAGGATCGAGATAAAACAAAAAGACACGACACTCAGACGTGCACAGGGAGCCTGTTTCACCGGGTAGTGTTTCCCACCCTTTCTCATTTGTGGTTCTCACATCACTTGGCCCTCAAGCTCGGTTTTTCTCACAAAACCCTTATCTTACTTTTCTCTCATCGCACATCTCTCTATTCTTCAATCTCTCATTTTTCATCCCTCCCCTGGGTGGTTGATGGATAAACAGCAAGTTGAAGGCTTTTGCCCCTGGTATTCTACCAGATTCTTCTTCTTCTGCTCACAACAGTGAGTTTCTCCTACAGAGGGGTTGTGCTACAACAGGATGTGTAGCAAATCTGTAGTTGACATCGATTGATGATGCTTTGCTGGGGAGTTTGGACGTGATCAGATCTGTCCAGATGATGGAGTGGAATGTCTTGGCCCATTCCAACAGGTTTCAGACTTGGCTTGATACCTCGCTGCTTGGAGGGTGAGAGAGCCTTTTCGACCATTTTGTTGTCGCCTTCAGTTGTGCCTTCTTCTGGCAGGTAAAGTGCCCTTCTTGGCGAGTATGTTGATAAAGGGGGAAAGACAGAACTCCTGACCCAACTGTGCCCCTAGTTCATCATTTTGACCATTTTTTATTTTTGCTTTCTAAAAAAAATTTGGCCAAAATGGGAGTTAGATTAACATGCTTGTTCGATTTTTGATTTGAAATCATGCAAGTCAGGCTATGAGTACTGAAAATTTTCCTTTTTTGGGTCCAAGAAATGGTTCAGTTTTTTGGAAAAGATGGAACAATTTTCGAGAGAACTAGTCAGCCTCAGTAAAAATTCTCAAAATCTATTTTTGCAAACGGCCACTGCTCAACGAGCATAGAACCCGCTCTCGAGATGCACAACCTCGGACCCAAAGGAAAACTGTCTCGTGCTTGAAGAGGGCTATATGGCAACGGAAAGGTGCCCCTTGTTTGAACGGTACCGCGGCGCATTGAATGGCAACGGAAAGTTGCCCCTTGTTTGACTGGCGCCGCAGCACACTGAATGGCAACGGAAAGTTGCCCCTTGTTTGGATAGCATCGCAGTGTACTTGTAGTCAGTCCTCAGAGTGACGAGCACAACCAAATCCTCAGATACAGAGAAAACAAGGATGACCAGAACCATCGCATGGACACAATCAAATTGAAGTGTTTTACGGCTGGACTTCAGAATGAAGTTGCCTACGTATCCCAAACATGGGAATCAAGCCTTACGTAGTTCGGGGTTAAGGTACACTCGGGTATTTAACCTCTCCTTTTTATGCTCTAACTTTTGCCAAGGCGCCTGTTGCAGGTTTTCAACCTTGCGAGTCTTCTTCTTCTTTTTTTTTTTTCCTTTTTTTCTATTCTTTTCATCTTTTCTTTTCTTTTCTCTTTTTGCATTTTTGTATCTTTGCATTTTTTCTTTTTTCCTTTTCTTATTTTTTCTGTTCTTTTTTCTTTGCTCTAACTTTTGCCTGGGTCGCCTTTCCGGGTTTTCGGCCCAGCGAGCCTCTCAAAGGGTAAAAGTGTAACTTTGTCCATGTTGAATGGTTTGAGATTCTGAGGTCATCTGAATCCAGGAAAATGACTGCTGTATTGACTCGCAGAAGGATCCATCTTTCGGCTCTTCGAGCAGATCGGACGTTTTTGCCCCTAGTTCGAGGGGTGCTTCTGATTTAGCTTCGCAAGCTTTTTCTGATGAGGTCTGATCTTCTTAATCTGACTTTGGTGCCTCTTGTTCGAGGGTCGCTTCAACCGCCACAGGCCTCACATCGTAGTTGACCGTTGAACCTTCCAAATTCAAGTTCAAGGCTTGGAAGCGAAGGGGTTGAGTCTCGAGGCTGAGAGCGATCCTAGGCTGCACAATCTCAAGAGCAATTCCACACAGGTCTTCGCAAGACCGCGCAAAACATTTTGTTTTTGAAAATTTTTAAGAAAGCGACAAATCGCTCGCGCTGAAGATAGTGTGAAACCAGTCTGGATCAAGCCAGGGTCCTTCTCAGTACTCACGCTAACAAGCATGATTTCATTCATTAAGGGCTTAGCACGCCTCTCTTTCTCTCAATTGATCAAAGTTTTGCAAATCCCGAGGAATTCCTCCCTCTTTGTTTTCACCGTAGTGTTCAAAAAGTTTCGAAAAACTCAGGTCATTACAATGACTTCAAGGCACAAGAGAGCAGGTGGAATGCACTACTATTTTATTCAAATCCTGGCACAACTAGCACACGGCAGAAGCAAATGCGAGAGCGTGGAAATCACTGCTGTTTCATTCAAAATCTGTTGGCATAACTGGCTCCCTGGCAGAAACAGACTCAAAACAAAACAAAAAGACAAACGCAAAACAAAATGGTGACGCCCGAGGTAACACCCCCGGAATCACCCGACTCCTATACAACAGGACTGACTCGATACAACAAGACAGACCCAAGACAAAAGAGACTGACTCAAAACAAAAAGACAGACTCAAAACACAACAACAAGACCGACTCAATACCCAAGTCAGAACGCAAAATTAACAACACTTGTACATTGTTCAAAACGGTGCATGCCATTCACCACAGCTGGAGTAATCCGAGCGCCATCCGCAGGTGGTTCCTCCTCCGATCACATAATCACATTATCCCTTAAGTTCACCGATCCTGTGCCGATAGACTTTGCAGAGCTTGGCGGGAGGACAACCCCATTGTCAAATAGATCCTGTACTTCATGGCGAAGACGGAAGCAGTCGTCGGTAGTATGGCCAGTTTGCTGATGGTACGCGCAGTACTGGGTATCATCATGTGTAGCCGGAAGAGGGTTCGGGAGAGGCCGAGGCTCAAGGGGCTTGAGATGGCCTTGTCCTACAAGGATTTGGAAAGCTTTGGACAAAGGCATGTGAAGGGCATGGAAGACCCTCCGACCTCGGGGTTGGTACTTCTGGGTTTGTGGATTTTTGCTGGACGCACCAACAGAGAGATTGGCAGGTGCTGGCCTGGCTTGCTGATCTCTTCTAAGCACGGGATTAGAGCTAACAGGATTGCCTCTGGTATAACGGCCCTTCTCCTGGCTTGCCTCTCGATTCAAACTGCCCCCAACTTGAGTGGCAAAAGTGCCGTCTACAGTTTTTGCAGCAACTGCGAGTACTTGTTCTTTGTTCAGTCCCTCGGCTTTCAAAGCCCCAATAGCCAACAGAAGATGCTCATGGGGATCCATGCCTACCCCTACCTTGTTCTTTCCACTCGCCTCCACTTTGTCAAGGGATTGGCATTCCTCAGATGTAGCCCGCCCCAAGACTGGGGAGCCTTTTGACATGAAATTCCCAGTATGTGGTGTGGTCGATGATAGCGCCAATGTCCCGGAGGCTAGATCGGTCACAGTTCTTTGAAGATCTTTTATCATCCTCATCAGCTCGGAAGTAGTGGGTTCACGGGTTTGAGATGATTGGGATTCAGGTGCATCCATCATGCATATGTCCATGCTTTCCGAGATAAACACCTCAGGCTTGGGTAGGTGGGCCGGGGTGATGTATATGCTGGGGTCATAGGTGGGTGGCAGTATATGGATGAGATTGAGGTAGGCAGGAGATGTTTGGTCATTGGGGTCTGAAGGTGGAGCTATCGTCCGGTTATCGATGAGATTTTGGACCTCATGACGAAGGCGGTAGCAACGGTGCCATGATCACTGGCCGATGGTACATACAGTACTTGGAGGGGTTATGTCTGGCTGGGAGTGGGTTGGGAAGAGGTTGAGGATTGAGGGGTTTGAGATGCCCTTTTTCCATCAAGCCTTTTAGTGCGCTAGTTAAGCTCATATAGAGGGGGGTGAAAGTTCTGCCCTGAGCTCGGGCTGGGTCGGCTATTTGCAAGCTTGAATTGGCAAAAGGGTTGGCTGTGGTGATTGTATTGATTTCAGTGCGTTCGGGAATAGTGCTACTTTCGACATTGGTACTCCTTGAAATCACCCTCCTTGTTGGTTCACTTGTTCTGGGAATGATCCCGCTGTTGAACGCATTCTCGACCTGAACCCCCAGTTCATGCAAACTTTTGAAAGTGAATACCGGAGCGACTATCAATTTCTGCAACATATCATGCTCGAGGTTCCGCACCATCATCTGCACTTGATCCCTCTCAGAAGGGCGGCGATCTGTCATCTGGTCGCTTTTGCTCTCCATCTCGCAACAAATTTCACAAAAGACTCTGTTGGGTTATGGCGGGTTGCTCCAACCTCTTGGATGGTCATTTCAACCTGGGTATTGTAGGAATATTGATCGACAAAGGCCTCAGCTAATTCTTCCCAGTTTTGCTTCACTTTGTCCTCCAACCTAGTGTACCAAGTGGCTGCTACACCCGACAGGGTTCTTCCATACAGAGAGAGTTTTGTGGCTTAGTCGGACCCATCGGCTTTAGGACATCCAAGAAAAGTCGGATATGTATCATTGATCCCTGCATCCGTCAAACGGTCAATATATGGCATTTGAATCCGTCTGGGAGTCTGACAGAACTCGGTGTGCCCATCCTCAATGTCGGGAATGGAGTTAAGGCCATGTGCCCTTTTGAATTGCTTCTCAAGGTTCGCAATTTTCACGCGTCGATCGAGGTCATTAGCATCAAGGGATAACGCCTTATTAGGTCGCACCAAGGGTCTCAAAACTTGGGCTTGAGTCAACCCTTCTCGAGGACTTGGACATTGCAAATTTTCGGTTAGCGGAATTGGGTCAAAGTTCGGTTGGGATCCCAAAGTGGATGTGAGGCGACGCCCAGATGGGCGCGTTTCAATCTTGGTCTCAACTCGCATGGCGCTTCACGATTCAACGCTGTTACCACGGCCACAAATTCTTCCGAACCTTGTGCCATCACGGTCTGTTGAGTCCGAACAAAGGTGATGTGACTGGTGACTGACGGATCAGATGAACCGGAGAGCCCTGACTGGCCTTTCTTTGCCTTGCCTCAGTGAAAGAACACTGGTTTCCCTTGAATTGAATTTCTGACCTAATCCAGTCTATCAGCACTAGTCCAATGTACCCGGGAGATATTGGAGCCTTCTGAAGCTATGGTTCCAGACTACCCCCTAGCAAAAGAGAAAAACAGACAGCACCTCAGCCTGATTTCACCAGAATAGATACAAACAAAGCTGAATGAGTGTGCTCTCTACTGAATTCTGCTCAAAAATTCCGCCTGTAAGCTGATACCTTCAGAGAAAACTGATTCCACCTAAAAGTGATGCCCGCAGGCCTGTTACCCAAAATACTGAATTGGTGCCCGCAGGTAACCGATTCTCAATCACTGACTGATGCCCGCAGGCATGATGCACCAACTCACAAACTGATGCCCGCAGGCCTGATGCCCAAAATACTGAATTGGTGCCCGCAGGCCTGATGCCTAAACTCATAAACTGATATATGCATTCCCTGTAGAGACGCACTCTAACAAGCACATAACAGATAAGTGAGAGCCAAAACACCCCTATGTTGGGGTAGGGTTTCCCTGTCCAATTTTGTCAGGAACTAGGGGTTCACTACGCACACAGCGGCTTCAAACAACCTATAAACGGGTAAGCAACCTGTCCTAGTTTGGAATGGTCACTATGGATCCGAATATGCACTAGGTCGAATGGTCAAAAGGGTGCCCCGGTAAAACCGGGGTTTGTGTTCCCATGTCGAGCTCAGAGTCGATCAAATTTTTACGGACATGCTTTGCCAAGACAAGCCTCCGGCAAATCGTTCGGGAATGGCATATGGCAAACACGGTGTCCTAGGCGCACCGATGCAAATGCAATGCAAAGAAACACACAAGCGTAGTCAAAAATAGATATCACGAGTTCGAGTCAAGTTCTCTAAATCCCAGAAGTCGCCAAATCGTAATAACGCCTGAGGGACCTCGCCATGATCGACTCGATTTTGTTGCGGTTCTCAATCTTGAACCAAAGAGTCCAAATCCGGCAAATCGTTTTGAAGGAAAACAGATTTTTTGAAAAGAAGTGCCAAACATGGACTGCTTTGCGGATAATGAGTCGCCACCTAAATATTTTAAAATGGGAAATTTAGGAAACCCTGACTCGGTGCCAAAAGGCCACGTGTCCGTCATTACCAAAGTTGGCTCGGGAAATTGGGTACGATTAGGGAAGGTCACATCGTGAGCACCCCCTCGCCGGTCAAAGACCGCCTCTACTAACCATGATATCTGTTTTGAAAACATTGTATGCTCTTATTAGATTATTAGCCTAGGTTACTATGTGATGCTCGCAGCAAACAAGTATAGACTGAATCGCCTGAATTGGAAATAAACATCTCATGTTTGTTTGTGAAAGATGGTTTGCTACCCGCAGGTAGGCTTAAAATGCAGATTTTGCCACAATCTAGTGGGCTTAACAAACAATTGATGAATTGCTCCAATTCAAATAACTCAACCTCCACCCACAGGCATTCAAGGCAGTTATATCACATAAGCACATAGCCTCATGGTAAGCATGCTATCATGGCAACACTCACACGCATGCAAGGATGCTAAAGCATAAAAACTCACCGAGTACTCCAAGCCAAAACAGAAAATTGATTAGAAATCATGCATGAATCCTAAATGTACTGAAATCCGAATGAATGCAACACATGCAAAATGCAACTATAGCAGTGCTCGGCTATTCTAAACATGGCATGTGGAATGCTACTAACACATATTCAATTTGGAATTGAAATACAGATGCAGTTTGTATGATGCGCCGAGCCCGGTGCGTGCAAAACAGATGAATGATGCAAAACATGTTGTCATGCTGTATGCTAATTGAAATATGCCCTATATCTAACCATCCAAAGCGGGTAAATAAAAGGGAGAAAGAAGTGGGGGTTGGAAGACATACATCACACTCACACACCCTTATTACAAGTTTGCCCTCGCGCAGAGGGTCCGAATAAATAATAATACAGTCCGAAATAAAAGAATATTACAGTCCGAATAAATATACAGATTTCTAATTAATTGACAAATTAATTAATAAAAGCTGGCGTGCAAGCCGTGGATCGCCTTGCTTCGATAGATGCCGCTTTGCTTGGGCGCTGAAATCCTTTGGGATGCCCCGATTAGCCTCTGGCAATATTTCTCGAAATCTGGCGTCCGACTCGAAAAGTTGCTAAACTCAATTTTCCGCAACAGAGAGCGTGAAAAGGGCACAAAGATGTATTTCACAAATATATGCATGCCTCGATCCTCGTGCCACCAATCACGCATATCGATGCATGATGGCCGAGAGCCGAATTGCACAACTCAATATCGATGAATGCGGATGAATGCTACAACAAAACCTAACTCCATCATGGGTAATCCGAGTGGCGGGAATTGAGACACACTCGTCACCGAGTCTGGAATGTACCTCGTTTCCCGTGCGATATGCATGATATGCATGAAATGCAACTAATATACAACCTAGCATGCTCAATGCTATGAAAATGAGATGAAAATGAGACGCCTCAAAAAGCGTGCACACGGGCACGCAAATCGAGGCGATGATATGAAATGCAAATCGGGTAAAACCAAAGTGCCTCGAAATGCGTGCACACGGGCACGCAAACCGAGGCGATGATATGAAGTGCAAATCGGACAAAAGTGAAGTGCCTCGAAATGCGTGCACACGGGCACGCAAACCGAGGCAATGATATGAAGTGCAAATCGGATAAAACCGAAGTGCCTCGAAATACAAATCGGATAAAATAGAGTGCCTCGAAATGCGTGCACACGGGCACACAAACTGAGGCAATGATGAAATGCAACTCGGATAAAACCGAAGTGCCTCGAAATGCGTGGACACGGGCACGCAAACCGAGGCGAAGGCATACACAATGCCATGACATGGAAAATGCAGATTGGGCTTACACTAACATGAGAGGACCTCAGCCGCACTCACATAAGCTGCCGTCGGATAAAAAAGAGCTGCCTCGAAATGCGTGCACACGGGCACGCAAACTGAGGCGATGCGGAATGACATGCGAAATGCAAATTGGGCTTATACCAACATGAGAGGACCTCAGCCACACTCACACGGGATGCCGTCGGATAAAAAAGATGTGTCTCGAAATGCGTGCACACGGGCACGCAAACCGAGGCGATGGCATACAAGCATGAAAATGCAAATTGGGCTTACGCCAACATGAGAGGGCCTCAACCACACTGACATAGGCTGCCGTCGGATAAAAATGAAGTGCGTCGAAATGCGTGCACACGGGCACGCAAACCGAGGCGAGGCTCTAAAGCACCAAAATGACATGCGAATGAGATGTGGCGAATGGCATAAGGAAGATGCAAAATTCAGCAACTAAAATAATGCAAAAACAGCCCCCAAATTATGATAAAATTGCAACCGATGCCCAAAATGCGAGGAAATGCACCCAAAATGGCCTCTGACCCTATTAAACATCTGAGAATATGGACATGGAATGAAAAACAGTGGCAAGGCAGCCCCTAAACTAGCATTTTATCAGCACAAAGCAAGGCCAAATAATGCTCACGAGTATGGAAACAAAAGCTTGCAAAAATACGGTAAAAGAGGTGAATTACAAAGCAAGTGATATGTACAATGCTCAAACCCAAAAAATCAGTTCTACAACATTGAATATGGAACAAAAATATGCACAAATTCAAGAGATGACAACCTCTAAATCAGTATGTATATATGCTAAACATAGCATGCAAAATAAGGGCCAAATGAGGGTTATAAAGAGAGGTACCAAATGGATGGACCAAACCACTTAAGACCCTTGACAAAAAGTGTAGAATAGACCAAAAAAAGACACTCTCTAAGCCTGATGGAGGCTCAAAACAGTAGCTAAACAAGTCTAACAAAGCATGCAAATTTACGGTAAAATGAAAGGATTTCAAAGGAAGTACCAAAAATATACACCAAATGTCTTAAGACCCTAAACAAAACATGACAAGGAGACAAAAATAAGGCTATTTCTAAGCCTGATGAAGGCTGAAATCCGGAGCCAAATAAGTCTAACAAAGCATGCAAAATAATGAACCAAAGAGAGGTCTTGAGACAAGTAGTATATAGAAAATTCAAACAGCAAAATTTCCTTCTACAACATTGAAGAGGAGCCCAAAATATGCATATTTACAGTAGATGTCATGCTCAAAATCAGATTACTCATGAGCCAAACAAAGCATGCAAAATAATGGCATGAAGAGTGATATTGAAACAAGCATTAGATAGGGACCCCAAATGATGTTGAGACCTTAAACAAACATGAAGAACACCTCAAAATAGTGACATTTCCAGTTAATCTCGGAACTCAAAACCATAAGCAAATAGGTCTAAGAAATGAGCCAAAATAGGGCTAGAAAAGAGGGAAAGAGGACTTACCCTTGTAGACAACTTCTTTGGCTGCTTCTAGGACCAAATTTGCTACCTCTTAGCTTCTGGAAAGCCTCCTGAGATGCTGGAAATGGAGTAGTGGTGGTGGTGCTTGGTGGTGATGAAGAAAATGGGTTGGAACTTGGTGTTTAGAGCTTGGAAATATAGAGAGGGAGAGAGATACAACACAAGAGCTCTCCAAGGATTTTTTCTAACCCTTCCCCCAGCTGGAAGTTGCTGGTTTTAAGGCCAAAAAGATGGAAATATCTCTCCTCAAATATCTAGATACTTTGAGGGCAAAATATCTAGATATTTTGAGGGCAAAAAAAAAATTTTTTTTTTCCCCCAAAGTGGGCATCCGAGACCGCAGTTGTTCCTCGGAATGATGAAACAGGTACCGCCAAAATTGAACAAAACCGATGCAAAAAGCAGCTCGGGGATCAAAACCGCGGGGTCGAAAAAATGGGTCAGAGGCACCGGAAGTGGTGTCGGTTGCAAAGTGGTTTTTCGAGCCCCAGGTTCCTCGGAATGCTAAAACAAAGGTCTCGCCAAAACCGGAGAAAACGGATGCGAAATGAATGCTCGGGACCAAAACCGCAGCTTTTGGGGTCAAAATGGGTCACGGCACCGGAAGTGGTGTTCGGCTGCGAAGTGGGTTTCAGAGACCCCAGTGTCCCTCGGAAGGACCAAACAGAGGTGTCTGCCAAAAATGAACAGACATTGATGCAAAATGAATGCTCGGGGCCAAAACCGCGTGGTTCGGGATCCCGAAAATGGGCTGCCGGGCACCGGAAGTGGTGTTTGGCTGCGAAGTGGGTCTCAGAGACCCCAGTGTCCCTTAAATGGGAGTAAATGAGATGCATGCCAAAAACCGGAGAAATCGGAGATGGTTGGGCGGTCCCGAACTGAGGCACACGGCCTGACGGCTCCGAAAACCGGGAACCGGGCTCCGAAACGGGCAATATGGCCTACGGCCACGAAAAGTAGCTCACGGCCACCGGGAGATAGTCTACGGGACCACTCCCTTCCCTTAGGAAAGAAAACAGAGAAAATCGAGCCTGGTTCGCAAACCGAGACAAGGTAGAGAAGAAAGTTCGGAAGTCCGGAGGCAGGGCGCACGGCCGCAACTCTGAGACTTCTGAACGAGCACAGCATGCAACATCACCGAGTGCTCAATCGGTGACGTCTGAGTCTTAAGGTCGGTCAAAAATGGGGTGTCTACACTCACATGCTGAAATCAGAAAATGTAGTAGCTCATACCCATTCAAAATGAAGCACATGGACCTTTAATGAAGCACTTTCTTAGGGAAAACCCATAAGCATCATTCTACCAATTAAACAAGAATCTTACACTCTGGTTGGATGATTGTGATCTCTCATAAACAAAAGAAATGATTGTGTTTTTTCACTATAATATTTAGATAGGTAAGAAAGCAGATTATGTGATACAGGAATGTGAGTGAAATTTTCTTTTTTTTTTCTTTGTATTTTAATGGGCAATCTTGGTATTATATAAACTATAAAACTAATCGTGTTATTTCTCACCAAATCTCAGATGAAACCTATAAAAGAATAGGGTTCCATTTCAAATACTTTCTCAGCATTCTTCACCTAACTTATAAATAGTACTTTTTCTCTTTGATTTCTTATCATTTCTCACGAAATCACTTGATCCAAACGGAGTCTTATTCATCAAATCCAAAACTAAAAATAATCCCACTGTTTTGTAAACAGATCAATAATCCCACTGCTTTGACACACACACACACGCACACACATATATATAATAAATTTAGAGGACAAAAAAAAAAAAAAATAGAAGTCGAACCCTCCTCCCTAGATCGACATATGTATATATATTATACACTCAGATATATATATGTAAACCCTAGATCGAATTTGAAATCCCTAGAGAGAGAGAGAGAGAGATACCTTTTCAAAATCGGCGGTGAGGTGAGGGAGGATCGGCGGTGAGGGAGCAGAGAGAGCAACAGCCCCGTCGTATGAGAGAGAGAGAGAGGAAGGCGAAACCCTCAACAACAGCGGCGGTGAGGGAGGATCGGCGCGAGGGAGGATCGGCGGTGAGAGAGAGAGAGGGGGAGACCAAACCCTAAAGAACACAGCGGCGAGCGAGTGAGAGAGAGAGAAGAGCAGCGTCGTGTGTGAGTGAGAGATTGATGAGAGCAGCAGTGCAGTATGTGAAACCCTAAACAAACACACATATATTATATATACCAGGGACATAATGGTAATTTTGATGTCGGGCGCTAAGTGAGGCGGGGGTGGTGGCGGGGTCGGGTCTTGGACATGTATCTCCGTCCCCGGCCCGGATGTTATCGGGGATTAATTTTTTAATACCATCCCCGGTCCGTCGGGGGTATTTTTTGGGAAATAACCGCTTAATTCGGGGTCGGGTCCCCGTCGGGTTGGGTTCAGATTGCCATCCCTATCCAGGTTACAACCTCATGGTCAAGGTTTATGAGCACAGCAGGTTCCCTGAGTACCTAGCCTCAGTCATGTTGTACAAAGCTGGCCAAAACGACATCATTGCCGCAGAAGTGTGGCAGGTACAGTCTTCTAAACAAATTTGGTGAACTGGGTATTGTAAGCAAGTTGTCTTGTGTACGTATCATTTTAAGGGCAACCTAGTGACGAGGCTCTTGCTAAAGCAGGGTCTGGAAAGTCTAATAGTCATATATTTTCTTGATACAGGCGGATTGCCAGAAATGGAGGGGTATGCGAAAGGCCTACAGTGTAGTATGGGACATGGCTAACCCACCAGCAGGGGCACTTAACTTCAGGGTCCAAGTAAGTGGCAGTGCAGGGTTGAAGAAGGTGCAACTGACTAGTGTGATTCCTAGTGAATGGAAAGCTGGGGCTGTTTATGACACAACCATTCAGCTTACTTAAGCCCTATTAAACTCCTAATCCCAATGAAGACAAATATATCTCAAGTATATGTAGAGTATGAGATGCTTATTAATTATTTCCTAGTAGTTTTGATTCAGTGATTAAAGTTATGTTTGTCTACGGTGTTAGAGCTAGTGCTCTTCACCTTTCTCAATAAAGAATCAGATTGTGTACTATGTTTATTTCACATGCAAATAATGCAGCTAAAAGAGTGTGGACCCAACTAACTCTCAACCCTATCCAAACTCTTGGTGATAGTCCGAACACCACACGATTTTATGGTTAAAAAATAAGAGTTAACAACCTTTTAAATAAGAAGTTTCAAAGGCCAGCTCACAATCAAGCTAATTTGCAAAAGAAACTAAACAAAATGCCGATCTTATGTAAGAGTAAAGGGTATTGATATTGCAAGCAATTTGTCACTCCTAAGTAATCATCACGCTAAACAAATACGAGAAACATAAAGTTGCAACGCAGAAACACTAAAAAAAAAAGTCACTTACATCATAACTGTTCCACAAAATTCACATGTACAAATTCCAAATCATGCAAAATCAGCAAAACATGAAAAAGTGCCATCATTCCAAACTATAGAAGGTTACCAAGTTAGCGCTTCAGAATTTTCTCCCAAAATCACTAATTCAGCACATGTTATCAGAAAACAACTTGACTACTTGAGAAACCACTGTCAAAAAACTGATGTACAGACTAATGTTTGAGCTGCCACTACCTTAGAATATGATACGAACGAACCAACTATTTTAACCCTTCTTTCTCTCTTCTCTCTGCCTTCCATCAAAAGCAAATTCTCCTCTTGCGCTTTCCATCAAAAGCAAGGCTTGCCCATCTAAACAAGAACCATAAGCAAATCCACGAAAATAAGGGATGAGATGTAAAGTTCTTGCATTCATGAATTAGATTCTATATTACTTTAAGCATGAAGAAAATTTTATGATTTGTGAGGGCAGCCAGTTCAAGCAAATAGAGCTTAAGTTATTTCTATACCATGTCCCCCCCAGAGGTTTACGCCACTTTGTGAATTGGCCAGAAGTAATATCATTTTATATCTATAAAGTATGATCATAAATAAAAACCAGTGACAACATGACTTTGGGAAACTATCATAATGATAATGACATAATTAGATAACTGTTCAAGGTGTCTTCATCAAGAAAACATGATCACAGATGATAGACATAAAAATGCTGGAAGAAAGACCCTCAAAGTTACAACATGCAAAAATCAAGACATAACATGTTTTAGTTTGATTGAAATAACTAATAATTTCAGAAACAAGGAAGAGGAAGATGATGCACACAGCCAAGCCGCTTGGCAAAGTTACTGATCTTCAGGAGTCTGAGCTCTGAGCAAGGTGACAAACACCCACAGCAACCTCTCAGCCAAGGTTGCCTCCAACCCAAATGAAAATTTGGAGGTGCAAAGTATGGGTTACATGTAACTCAATCACAGCTCACATACATACCAACAAGCACAAGGTGATATTGTAAAACATTGTATGTTGTAATCTGTTAAGGTCCTGCAATCTTTGTTTATGTAACTTTATGTCATCTTGAAAAGTTTAGTAGTGTTGGGGTGTGTTTCAGTTCATGAAAATGATATTTGTCTTTATGTGTGCATCCATATTTTCTTGTTTCTGTTGAGGCATCCCAAGTACATGCTGAAACTAATTCAATATACAGCTTAGCACAGAGAGTAGATAATAAATCAAGTTCCACAACAAAGTAGTCAACGAGAACTTACATTAAGACACAAGGAATCTCTACTTCTGGAAAACCCCAAACTTTGTTCCCTGCATCAATACATCCTGCCAGTGCACTCTGCAGCACCACAATAGCAGCTCTTCATCTTAATATTTCCATTCAAATCTCGAACCTGATCGACGAAGTAATTATAGTGGTAAGTCAGCTCCTTCAAGGGAGGAATGTTTTCTGCAGCAAAGAGCATTATGTGGGGTTTACTCTTGTCCTTGATCATAGAGGACATTACGAGCATAAAGGTTAGGGAACAACTATGGTTGATGAACCTCCCACATTCCCACATCTTGTCTTTGCATCAGTTGTGAAACGCTCATCCTCTACAACTTCACTAGAACTTAACTGTACAACAGGCTTGAGAGTCAAAAGTCCACCAATGAGAGAACAATCACTGAAATTGTGTCCAATATCAAACAAGTATTCATCATTTTGTCTTTTTTCAGCTTCCTTGTTTTCAAGAAGCTTCCCAATATACTCACATAGAAAGCTTCCTGATGGAATAGAAGTTGGGGATCTGACACCCCAGCCCCTTGACTTCGTTTTGAAGATTTCAAGCTGTATTTTCATTCCATGCTGACTGACTTTATTATAGCAAGAAGGAGGGCATTTGCGAGAAGGACGACACTCTTATACCAGAGGCTTTGCTTCAACGATAGCCCCATTGCAGTTGTATGGAATCTTTCCTCCATTATTGAACATACATGAGCATTTTTTAGAGTCCAAGCATCCACCAATACAATCATAACCCTTGGGAGCAGTAGGGCAGTACCAATCAGGATATTTCATCTCAGTTATATGGGTGGTCTCTTATTATCTATGGTGTTCACAGCACAAATGGGAAATAACTCTTTCCCTCCTGATATATCACCAACACAAAGACCCTCCCGAATTTTAAATCTTTTTGATTTCTTCACTTCTTTCCAAGCAAGCTCTGGTTGGCCTGGAATTCTCTTCAACTCGAACTTAAAAACCAGCTTACCATGTGGCCCTACATCATGCATGTATCTCTCTATTGTATACAAGCCATCATAAGTATATGTCAGAACAATCATGGCTCTTGCATCCAAGGTAGATAACTTTGTCTCTTTAGAACCACGGATTACCCGAACATGATTCTTTGCTGATATACTATTTTTCAGAGCCAAGTTTCCTCTTTCAAGTTTCCGGTCTTCAGGTTGTTGTTTATCCCGACCAATTATATTTCCTCCATGGCCAGAGTATATTAAAACATCAGGGTTGTCCAAATCATCTACATAACCACCTGAGGCAACAATGCTTGTTGCAATGATCATCCCGCCATGTTTCATGTAATCAATACCAGCCTGATAGAGACGATGAATGCCAACAAGAGCAAGCTCCACCCTGTATTGAAACTCATCACCTACATCGACTCCCAGCACTGATCCTATTATCTATTTGCCTGTGTTAACTTCTTTTCCTTTAGCTCTGATAATTTGTGTTGCTTTCAGATCAGGCCTTCTGCTCAAGTACCCTTGTTTCTTCAACTTTGCTTCTTCTCCTTGGAAGAGCTTCCTACAAATAGCTTGGAATAGACATTGTGTTTCCCTCACTTTGTTATGCACATTACCATGACTCGAGCTATCAGGACCAAAAGGAGGCAGGATCACCTGAAAATCATGTGGTCTCTGACCTGCAGGAGAATCTTCATCTTGCTCATATATGGAAAAATCTCCCTTATCCTTGACAACCTGTGCACCTTTATTTTCATATGAAGCCTTTCCAGAAGGAAGCAATTTCTTCTTCATATTCCTTTTTTTGGCATTTCTATCTTGAACATCCCTATCCAATTCTTCAATGCCAGTCCTTGCTGTCTTTCTCACTAGACTGCATTCCTCCTTAGCCCTCACTGTCTCTCTTGACAGCATACCCTGCACAGCAGCCTCAACTGGAGCAACTAAAGTCTTGTTTCCCAAGGCAATTCTCAGGCGCTCTTCCTTAGTCGGACAAATAGCATGCATTCCACAAGAAGAAGGGAATTCACGAATAGCTCTAACCCTTCTCCTAAAATATTTAGCTTTCAGGTTAGTCTCCTTCGAAACATTGTCATCACTAATAGGCCACTCTGGAGGAAACTATGTTTTTGCACCACCTGATGGAACCATCCCATCAGCCATAGAAACAATCTCCAACACAATTTTGCTTTCTGGTGCACCCTCACTCTTCACCACGGCCTGAACTTCCACTTCGTGCAACTCCTTTGACAATTCTAGTGCATTATTTTCTAAAGCTTTCGGCAAGCCACTTCCTAGAGGCTCAACAATAGGGGACAATTCAGCCCCATTGACCTTCCCAGCCGCAACCACCACTTTCCCCAACAAATCATTCAATATGTTAGGCAATTCCAACTTCACTGGACTTTCCACCAATTGATGAGATGATGAATCATTCCCAATTTCAGAAGCTTTGACACAATCACCCTCTGCAACTTTCACCATCTTTTCATCAGCCACCAAATTCTCTTTATCACCTAGTGATGCTACTACCTCAGTATCCTGGGGCATTACATTGATAAATGAAGCATTCTGTCCACACCCATGTGGAAAATGGCGAACAGCACAAACCTTTCGCTTCTTGTACTTAAGCGAAACACCAGAAGAGGTGCAATAACCATTGTACAATGACCTCTTGTTAGAACTTCCATCAAATAAATCACCATTTGATAAGGAACACATCCTCCTCAATAACTAGCAAGCAAACTGGCTCTTTGTTGTCGTCAAGAAAAAATGCAGCAAATAGAAGAATATGTGATGAAAAAAAATACAACAAATGGAAATCAGTGCAGACAAGCTAATGAATATGGACAGATATAAACGGGAAAGAGAAAATAGACAAAATTCATGAGATGTATCTATGCATTAAAGGTACGAGAAGCTGTGAAACTACACAAATTAGAGTTGAAATATAAACAACGATAAATTTAGAACACCTAATATGTTAGAAGTTGCAGTTCTGGTCAAGAGAACACAAACTGATCAGAAAGGACACCAATCAACAGAAACTGATTTGTGTCCGTGGCCAGTTTGAATGGAGAGAGTTCTTGCATACCCATTATTTTTGGTAATAGTGGAAATTTCAAATTTGCCTCGTGGTTTTCCTCTCTTTCATTGAAGGTTTTCCACATAATGTTTGGTGTTCTATGTGGTTATGTATTTTTTCTTGTCTCCTTAATCCATTGTTGCATCCTTCAGTTCACACTTGATAGTGGTTGGAAGCGTATTTTCCTTAGAGCCAGCCAAACCCAAAACCGAACTGATCTTGGTTGGTTCTCAGTTTTGCACCCAAAACCGAACCAACCCAACCCGAGGAAATTCCAATTGGATTGAACTAGCCTCGCACGTCTAATTGTGTTGTTTAAAGCTTGACCTATTCATTGTTTTATTTTATTACTATAATGCAAAAAAATGGAGACCTATCTAGTATCCTCACAAGACTTAGTGATAACCAATAACATTCTATTATATAAAGCATACAACTCATTTGGTGTGAACTTTTGTCATACAATTTTGATTACCAAAAAACTACAACAACCCTATATTTCATTCCAAATATTTACTTTTGCCTAGCGGTTATTGTATCGACTAAAAAGTAATCAATTGCTACCCACTACACAAACACAGACTATCTCTTCACTCTTACCCACCCATAATCTCCATATTGACAGTTTCAAGTGCATGAGGTGTGCCCAATTAAACTATAAAACTTATAAAATTTTGTAAAAGCTTTTCAAGGATCGGTTCATGGGTTAGTTCGGGTTACCAGTCACCAACCCCACACAAAGGCAAACCGAATTGGCTGAATTTGAAATTTTCTGGCATATAACTGAACAAAAACCAATGCTAGAATTGTAGAACTAAACCAAACCAACCCATGAAGGCAGGACTGGTTCGGTTCACAGTTTATTTGGTTCTTTTGTGTACCCCTATTTTTTCCCAGATGTGAAATAAAACCAATTAGGGTTCAAATGCAACAAAAATAAATTATGTAGGAAATCAATGTAATGATTTTATTGATTGATACAATGTTCTTAACTATGAAGACCATATTACACTCCTTATATAGGAGAGAACAAGAGCTACTATTTGTGCCACTAAGAGCCACTATCTATATCCTTACATATTGTATACATCCACTACATCCACTATCTAATACACACCTAACACACTCACATCTACCTACCACACTAGGTGTGGAGTTTTTACATTTACTTTCAACAGCCCCCCTCAAACTCAAGGGGGTTAGGAACTAACTAACTTGAGTTTGGAGAGAGTAACAAAATAGGAAAATACTCTGACAAATAAAATAAAAGTGGATAGGAGACACTGTATGGTCGTGTCAGACCGTTGTAGAAGACAGTTTATGGGGTCATGTCGGACCGTTGTAGAAGATAGTTTATGGGGTCATATCGGACCGATGTAGAAAACAGTTTATGGGGTCATGTCGGACCGTTGTAGAAAAACAGTTTACTGGGTCATGTCGGATGTTGTAAGCAGTTCTTGGGTCATGTCGGACCGCTAGAAAAGCATCTTGGGTCATGTCGGACCGATATAGGAGCTAACCGGAATCAATGTCGGGACAGTTTACAGAGTCTTGTCGGACCCATATAGGAGCTAACCGGAATCAATGTCGGGACAGTTTACAGAGTCTTGTCGGACCCATATAAAAGCTAACCGGAATCAAAGTCGGGACAGTTTACAGAGTCTTGTCGGACCCATAAAAGTTGCACCCTCAAAAGGCGTGCCCAATCTTATCAAAAGGCGTGCCATCAAAAGGTGTGCCCGACAGCCATCAAAAGTCGAGCCATCAAAAGGCGCGCCATCAAAAGGCGTGCCGCTTTGTCGTCTTGCGCTGAGAGGCGCGTGAGGCGCATGTCTGCCTTGCCTATGTATACCAAGGCGAGGCTGCCGCTTATGCAGAACAAAACATCTGCTGAAAACTCCTCTGAAAACCTCTTCATTTTTGCTGAGAGAGATACTCTGTAACACTTCTGCCCAGAAAATGGCTTCTTCTTCCCGTTCCGCTCCCCAGAACATAGCCTCTTCTTCCTGGGGTCTGCTCACTCTCTTTCCCGACCTCAACGAGGCCACAACCCAGAATATGGCCCTTGAACCTCAACCAAGAGTCCCTGGACCAAGCCCCCCTGGTTTTGCGCCGTTGAACTATCCGATGGTGTCAGTGGAGCAGATAATGACTGCTCAGTCGGATATTGAGGCGAATTATTACACATTAAGGTCATGCGTTGAGACCATGACGGCGGTCAACAACTTGTCGCACCAACTTCAGTGTAGAACTAATGAGGTGCAGCAGTTAAACGCCCAACTGGCTCTGCTCCAGGGCATGTATAAGGATGCCCGAGCAGAGATATGTGTGCTGAAGGCAGAAAATAAGGAACTGAAGCGGAAGGCCACCGTGATGCTCAGATTTGGAGGGCCGCCATATGTGACGGTTGAGGAGCAACGGGAAGTGAACGTGCTCGGCGGCGTGGGAAACACGGAGGCAGCACCGGCAAGGGACGCCCAAGACAAAGGCAAGAAGAAGAGAATAGCTGAAGAGGCGAAGAAGTGAGGCCGGTTGTTTGTGGTGGTTGTGGTTGAAGAATTTGTTTTTTTTGTTTTTTTTTTGTAGTGTAAAATCGGGGTTGATCCCTGGGATAAATAAAATGAGTGTTTGTTTGGTTTTGGTAAAATCGTAACACTCCTTCAACTAATATGCCACCCCGCAGAAGAAACTCATTTTGCCTGCCCTTGTTTGAAGAAACTATGGGTGAAATCTCCAAAGTAATTGCATCAACTTGATAATCACGGAAAGCACCATGCGGACCAGTGGGAACACCTAATGCCTGGTGATATAATGAACTGGTGAGTGTAGCAGTGCCTTTAATTAATCTGCAACAGGCATACCAAATTTCCATTGAGGATTTAAGCTTCTAGCAACTTTTCCTAGAGACTCAAAGGTTTCACCGGGACCACGAGCCACTTAGAATCAAGCCAAGACGAGAATTTCTCCACCTTTACACGTAATCCCCGCCCATGTACAACCAAATAGCTCACAACGTGATGAGGTCAAGGTTTGGCATCTGCCCATTGGACGCCTCGGCATAAATACCGAGGGTTTCCTTCTCAACTTCATCGTTTCCATCGGCAACCTTAATGACAAGGGTAGCAGCCATGGTTCCAAAGACGTCTAAACACATCGAGATATACGCTCCAGAATCGGACTCCTTTTCAACTCATATAACATCGCTTTCATGACACATTTGAATTTAGTTTTGCCAAACCACCAAATAAAGGTGTCTCGATAATCTCTTAGCCAAGAAGCAAGAAGCATATTCTCCGTCTTTGTGAATCTGCGGCAAGCCATATAATATCCTTGGCTAGCCAAGTAATTGATTAAGTAAAGAAAATACCGAGAATGCAATGCCTAATGATAAGGCCTCACCCATGAGACATTCCTGAATTGTAAGGTGTCACCAAGACAATAGCTTCCTTCCCATCACCACGTGGAGCTCTTATAATTCCAACGGTGTTGATGCTATATGACGAACAACTGCAGTTCTCTTGGATTATTCAGTCGGGGCGAAAAGAAGTGCAGAGGAAGAAGCTGCAGAATCTGAAGCAAGAAAAATTCAGGCAATTTACAATTTCAAGGAGGGTTTGGGCAGTGATGGGAAGGTATGTGTAGAAAATAAGCGGAATAGGTTAAGGTCCGGCAGGCGGCCAAGGAAAGGTTGCTGCCCGCCAAAAGACGAAGAACACTAGGAGCTTAACCTTGCTCTGATACCATGTAGGAAATCAATGTAATGATTTTATTGATTGATACAATGTTCTTAACTATGAAGACCATATTACACTCCTTATATAGGAGAGAACAAGAGCTACTATTTGTGCCACTAAGAGCCACTATCACCACTAAGAGCCACTATCTATATCCTTACATATTGTATACATCCACTACATCCACTATCTAATACACACCTAACACACTCACATCTACCTACCACACTAGGTGTGGAGTTTTTACATTTACTTTCAACAAATTATGTTTGGAATTTACCAAACAATAAAAAGATGCCTATCCATTCTAAGAAACAATTGAAATGCTTTCCAAGGCCTCATTTGGGAACATGCTAATTTAGTAACTTTTTGGCTATTTGGCTAAAATATGAGCTAAAAAAAACTAGTATGTTTAGGATGATTTTTTGACTTTTTATGAAAAGATGTGCAAAAAGTAGAGAGAAAAGAGAATCTTTGACTTTTTGATATGGGTTGTTGGCTTTTTGATTTTTTTAGTAACTTTTTGACTTTTTAACTAAAAAAGCTACTTGCCAAACGAGGCCTAAAATTCTGTTAGCTAGAGCACCATTTGACATTGACAGCATTCCCAACAATTAAAGACGGAAAATTGATTGTTTGGGTAGGGGTGTAAATGAGTCAAGTGGAGCCAAACAATAAGTTGTTCAAATTTGACTTGAACTTAAAAATTTTCAAAAATTGTTCTAGCTTGACTTGTTTACCTTCAAGCTTTTAATTGAACTGGTAATGAGCTAAGTATGAATAGCTTGGTTTTTGTAGTATATAACTAAGGTATCGTTTGGAAAGTTGGCTATTTTAGTAGATTATTTTAGTTTTTGACTATTTTAATAGGCTAAAATATTTGTGTTTGGAAAGATGGTTAGATTTTTTTTTAATTGGGGGTGATGTTTGTAAGAGAAAAAATAAAATGATTATAGGTTTGATGTGACATTTTGTCTTTTGGTTATTTTAGCCTATTTTATCTTTTTGTAGATTTTAGCCCAAAAAGCAAAAAATAGCATTTGCCAAACAAAGCCTAAGCCAAGATGGCTAGTAGGTTATTCAAGCTCGACTTAAAAACTTAATGAGTTTTAAAATATATTCCAGATAGACTTGCTTATGTAAGGAGTCAATCTGAAATGGCATTTGACAAACCGGATACAAGTCGAGCTCGGAGTAGCTTGATTCACATTATAGCCTACGTTTTAGTGGCTAAAAAACGTGCATAAATTATTATTTTTTTAAATGAAAAAGGAAATTTATATATAAAAAGCATATATATATATTTTTTAACCCCCCCCCCCCCCAAAAAAAAATGGTGCTGAGAAACAAGTGATTTACGTGAAAACAACAATGGCAAAGAGAACCGAGACAATTCATGCACAGTATTGATGCATCCTAAGTAAGCGAAGACGCAAATTTAACAATATTCAGTTCCAACCTAACTTGAAATGACTCATAACCCATCGAATAGACCACCAAACAACAATAAACATGAGAAATTAACTGTTTGGAAGCTCAGAAAGTAAAGAAAGCTTAAAGTAACGCTAAAATTCAGGTAAACCAAGTAGAAACACGAAAGAAAACGAGAAATGTGAAGTGATTCAAATTTAACAATATCTAGTTCCAACCTAACTAAAAATGTGTCATAACCCATCAGATAGACCTCCAATCAACAATAAACACAAGAAATTAACTGTTTGGCAGCCAGGAAAATACTAACAAAAAATGAAAATGGATGAGAAAGTAAGAAAAAGCTGAAATTAGCACTAAAAATCAACTAAATTATGTAGAAACTTGCAAGAAAACGAGAATGTGAAGTGATTCAAACGAAGATTAAAACTAAAACAAATCACAGTTAGAAGTGTAAAAAAATAAGGTTTAAATCAACCTGATTTTGAGAAGAAGACCAAGAGATTCTTCGAAGGACTTAATGGTGATTCGTCGGTGGACTTGTGCAGAGAGTTGGGATCGAAAATTTAGGGTTTCTTGGTGGAAAATTTATAAGCGTTTCTGGAAAGAACTCCATGAGAGAGTGAAAGAAAGGTTTATGCTTTATATGGAAAATGGGTAGGAAAAGTTAATTGGTTTTAATTAAGAATTTAATTAATTATAAATTGTATCAACAATGCTAGGTATCATGAAAAGTCTTTCATGAAAATGGTCATGAAAGATTTGTGATCTTTGTGATCATTTTCATGAAAAAAATTTCATGATCCCTAACATTAATTTTGTTTTGCACACTTAGCTAGAACTTCTATTGGCTTAATCTTATATATTTTTGGTTAAAAATATAAGGTGATGCATTAATAAATCCCAAATTAATAACTTATACACTATTTAGTCCTAAATTTTTTTTTATAGACTAAAAGGTCCCATTAACATCAAACATCACAACATCATTATCAAAACAACATCAAACATCAAACATCATCAAAACAGATCAACATTAACAAAAAAAGATCAACATTAACATCATCAAAACAAATCAAACATCAAACATTAACATTAACATCAGCAAAACAGATCAACATTAACAAAATAGATCAACATTAACATCATCAAAACAGATCAAACATCAAACATCATCAAAACATATCAACATTAACAAAACGTCATCAACACAGTGATGTTCTTCCCTCAAATCGGAGATGAAACATCAAACATCATCAAAACAGATCAACATTAACAAAACATCATCAACACAGTGATGTTCTTCCCTCAAATCGGATCAAATATCGAATCTCCATATTCCGACCCAGGCTGCTCATATTCACTATTCTGCCCATACCTAGACCAGTATTCCGAACTGGGCACATCCGATTCAGGTCTACGATCGTATCCCTGAGTGGGTTCATTAAATCCAGTCTTCCTACCATACCCAGAAGAACCGTATTCCGAACCGGGCCTCTCATATTCAGGCTTCCGGCCATATTCCGAACCAGATCCAAACCCAGTGCCGCCAAACTCGGCCGCCGTAGAGGGACAAAGCAAGGCGGGGCTTGGGGTGGGCATAGCTCTTGTACTCGTTGTCGAGGGCATCGTCGGCGTAAGCGGAGGGCCGAGAGTAGGAGGAGTATTGAGGGCGATCGTAGTCCCACTTTTCCATCTCCATTGAACCAGACCTCCTCTCTCCCTCTCTGTCTAAAATCTGGATCTCACAATCAACAAATGCCATGTTCACGCCGCCGCTGCCACCTCCGGCCACCACCGACAAGCCCATCGTAGTTCGGTCAGTGTGGTCAGTCAATTTCAAGTCCAAAGGTTCAAACCTAGATTCAAAACCAAATTCAAATCGTGAAGTGTTCTTGGGGTTTTGATGATGTTAATGATGTTGTTGATGTTGCTGATGTAGATAGTGGGACTAAATGGCGCATAAGAAAATTTGTAGGATTAAATGGTTTAACTTTCTATCACATAGGATTTACCGGTAATTTTTTCAAAAATATATTATTTGTCTGGATGTCTACCTTTTCAAAATCTGCCCATCTATTTATCTATTGAAATATCATATATCACGTATTAATTTAATTATTTGTTTAAATGTCAACGATTTGTATAAGTGTGGTATTTTGAAAAGTTGATAAAAAATTGATTTTTTGACTTTTTGGCTTTTTTGGTGGAAAGCTAGGTTATTTTGGATAAAAAAGCTGACTTTTTTTACTAAAAAAGTTAAAAAGTCAAAAAGTTAACTTTTTACCATTGTTCCCAAAATAGCACAGTGTCACTTATCTATTTATATCTTTGTTTAATATCATCAACGGTTTCGATAGGCAGCTCGAATTTGAAGGCTCGAATTTGGCTCGAATTCGGAGAAGAAGAAGAAGGAAAGAAGAAGAAGAAGAGAAGGAGGAAAGAGGAGAACTGGAGGGGGCATAATCATAGGGGGAGGTGGAGGCGGAGTCGGGGCCGGAGGCGACGGCAGTGGTGCTGCGACGATCGGCGGCAGCGAGGCGACGACGGTGGTGCTGCGACAATCTCGTCTCCTCCTCTCTCCTCCTCTTTCTCTTCTCCTCTCTTCTTCCTCTGCTCTTCTCCTGTGTTCAACGAAGAAGAAGAAGAAAAGAAAGAAAGAAAAGAAAGAGAAAGAAAAGGCAGAAAGAAAAATTCGAAACCCAAAACGACGACGTCGTTTTGGGTTTTGAGCCGAATTCAGGCCACCGAATTCGAGCTACGAGTCATTTTCCTACCATCAATCTATCCACGTCATTATCACCAATCACCGCCGACCACCACCACCATCAGCTATCGATGACTTTCAGACAATTTTTCTGACCAATTTTTCGATAATTTTTTCGGCGTTAGTGAATTTTCATTATGTACCTTTACCACTAAAAAAAAAATTAAATCTTAAACCATATGACCCAATAAAAATGAATTTTTTACTAATTAATCATTTTGTTTACTCCCCTTGTAATGTTTGTTAACACATTCATCTCTTCTCATTTTTCTTTTCTTTTTTTTATACTATTTTTAATATTTTAGAAATGTATCATTTAGCAAAATTTTTAAATGAAAATTAAATAACCTTCTAAACAAAGCTAAAATTTAATTCATTTGGACGTAAAGCTCACCTCGGTGTACATAATTATAATCACATTGGTTAATCTAACACGTGTCACATCACATGACATTAAAAAAATGGTGAATATAATAAAAATAATAATGTATTTACATTAAAAAGAAATATTTTTAAAAATATCTTTGAACACTCTGGTTAATCTAACATGTGTCACATAATATTAAAAAATAAATGATGAATATAATAAAAATAATAATTTATTTACATAAAAGAAATATTTTAAAAAATGTCTTTGGAAGCTTCTAGACACACTAATTAATCTAACATGTGTCACATGGCATTAAAAAAAAAATGATGAATATAATAAAAATAATAATTTATTTACATTGAAAAGAAATATTTTTAAAAATATCCTTAGAAGTTTCTAGACACTATTTCTTAGATAGACGAAAAGCTTTATTAAACACACCTATACCTTCATAAATTAAAGGGCGAATTATACGAACAATCCCTATAATTTGGGGCTCGTGTCACTTTGGTTCATGACTTTTTAATTGTGACACATTTGACCCTGAATTTTAAATCTTATTCTAAATAAGGACAATTGAAAAATATCTTTGCTTAATTTCAAGGGCAAAATCTTCAATTTGATAAAATATAAACTAATTTGACAAAAATAAATATCAAATTTTTTTTTTTGAATTTTTAATTTTTTTTTCTACCCATTAAAGATAAAATTATGTAAAATTAATAAATATTTAGACTTTTTTTTTTACCAAATTAATTTTTATTATGTGTTTGCATGATGATTATGTAATGGATGGTTGTTAGGATTTTAATGCGTAATCAATATATTTAATACATGAAATGTTTTTACTTTTGAATTTTTTGATTTAATGGATCTGTTTAATAATAATATCAAAATTGTCGTCATATTTGACTTTTGGAAAAATAAAAACTAATTTTATGAAAATAAAAACTACCCATTACATGGTTATCATCCAAACAAATAATAAAAATTAATTTGGTAAGATAAATAAATAAATAAATAAATAAATAAATAAATAAATGTCTAAAAGATTTATTAATTTTATAAAATTTTATCTTTAGTGGTTAGAAATAATTTTTAAAAAATAAAAAATATTTTTTTTGACATTTATTTTTGTCAAATTAGTTTATATTTTATCAAATTGACGATTTTATCCTTGAAAATAAACAATGGTATCTTCAATTGTCCTTATTTAAAACAAGATTCAAAATTCATGGTCAAATGTGTCACAATTGAAAAGTTAGGAATCAAAGTGACACAAGTCTCAAACTATAAGGACCGTTAGTATAATTCGCCCTAGATTAAAACATGCTTTGATTTAAGAAAAATTAAATTAAGCCCATTTAATTTAAAATATTTACAAAATAATGGAAGCGCAACTTTTTTGTGTGCAAAGAAAACACAACAAGTTACACTACCAAAAGATTCTCAGGTTTTGTGTTATTTTTTCCCCCACCTCCCATTGATTAGTAATTTCTCCTCTCTAACAGGATTGATTTGAACATTGGAATACCCAATTTTGGATTAAATTATCATAACCAAATCTTCTTTTTTTTTTTTTAAGATTGTAGGATATTAGTTTTTTTAGTAAAATCAAATTACAATTAAAGGTGTAATAACCACATTCCGTAATCTGCTATTAATCAATAATTAAGAATGCTAATTAAGTATTTAAGATGACATTATGTGTTAATTGTGTGATTTATGTGATATTTGAAACTATATATGTTAGTTGTAGGATTATGTGTTGAGAATTTTGTTTTGTTATGAAAATTGAAGGCCTTAACGGCGTTAGAACACAAAATTGATTAGGTCAATAAGTTATTTGGAAATTTTAGAATTTCATGGTAAGTTTAATTAGATTTTGATTCAAATCCAAATAATTAGAATAAATTAATTAGCTTAAGTTAATTAAAACTATATTTATGTGACGTAATGAGCTTAGCTCATTTTGTTGAGCTCAAAACCTATCTAGAGAGCCTTAAAGAAAGAGATAGACTACAGTTTGAGAGAGATTATCATCTAGAGTAGAGGAAATGAAGAATTGTCAAGGAATTGGAGGAGATTTGAGAAGATCTAGCTAATAAACTCTCAATCCAAGCTCTAGGTAAGATCATCACTCTAAATTTTTGTAGAATTCACCATGTAAAAGTTAAAATTCATGAAGTTGTGAGGCCATTTGCGTGGATTGAGAAGAATGAGTTAGGCACCATAAATGTAGTCAATATGGGTTGAATTGGAACATGCATGTACAATTCATCATTTTCAAGCTTGATTTTCAAAGAATTCACACATGCATGAGGGTTTTACTTGTTATCCTAAAGGATTTTACATAATTCTCGACTAAACACCTCATATGTTCATGATTTGAAGGAAAAGAATCTACCTTGTTATATGCATGGTTGAGAAAGGAAGTTTTAAACTTGCTTTTAAGGAATTACCAAGATTTTGAGCTTTGATTTTGTACTTTGGCTTTGTGTTCATATTTTGAATGAAGTTCTACGAGTTTTTCAAGGTTATAGCTCAACCATGCAAGTTGAAGTTTTGGAATTTGTGTTTTGAACTTAGAAGTCAATTCTGGAAATTCTAAAATCTGGTTGCTCAAGCAATCAAATCGTCACTCGAGCGCATTTTCAAAGCTCTCAGTATTTTTGCAAACAAATGCAGCTGGCTCGAGGGACCAAATGTGCGCTCAAGCGAACTCACCTTTGCACGGCTTAGGGTTTGAGCGACCAAGAAGTTGGCTCGAGCCTAGATTTTCAACATCTAGAAGTTTTGCAGACTTTGCAGACCGCTCGAGCGACCAAGGGTGCGCTCGAGCAAATTGCTCTATTTTCAGCATTTTTGTAATGCATTTCTAATGCGTGAACTACTTTGTTTTCAGCATTTTTGTAATGCATTCCTACATGCATAATTTCATCTTCATTCCATTATTTGTATTCTTAAGCCATTGTTTAGACAACAATAATGAGGCAATGAGTTAGAAACACACTAAAGAGGATTGAATTAAATAGATATCGTTTGTGAATGTGTGTTTCAATGTGAATTTGTTATGTGTTTGTGTACGTCACGCGCTACAGTCAATCTGATCTATATGAGAAGCCATTTGTGAGTAACAATTCTGTAAAGCTATGTTTGATATAAAGTATTTTATGAATTACAAGCTATATTTGTTTCTAAACTGATGTTTTATGAATGAATGAATGATTGTCTGTTTTTCTGAAATGTAATCGTGGCATCCTTAGCATCTGTATCTGTTATTTGCAATCTATTATATGCTATATGTTACAGAGATCTCTGTCAGTTCCATTTATTGGAACTACGTACTATCTAACCTTTAAGGTTAACTGTATTGATGGCCATCAAATATGACTATTCTGGTCTATATGACCAACTCTATTGTTCTGTTAATTGATGTACCACGTATGACTGTTTACAAATACGAGTATGATTCTAATATGTTACAAATTTTGATTCTAGAATTGATTCCACCTTTATTTGTTTAACCGTTTTATTTACCGTAATGACCATCATTCATTATCCCTTTACGTTGTAGTTATTTACTAGACTCTAGCTCACTGTTTATATTTATGTATGTATGTGGTCAAGCGCATGACCAGGCTTGGAGCCTTCTATCTAGAGTCTGTTTTTGCAAGTCAACCCTTGTGCCTCACGTAGAGGTTCTAGAAGTGCCATTTGTCAAGGGCTTTTGTGTTCAAGGATTAAGTCCTTGTTTTCTTTTGTTAATTAAGATATTTGAATATTAAAGACAATTTTTTGTATATAGAGTTTAATCCCTTTTTGATTTGACTGTAATATGTGTATGACATAATAATGATGCCATAATATATGTATATAAGTGTATAAACTTTTCTGTCTCATATAAATCTGCACAACTCATTGAACAATTTATTTTGTTTATCTACTTCCGCTAGCCCCTATATTTATGAGTCTGTTCAAGAAGGTCTTTGGTAATCTTAGGATTACTGACCAGTCACTTCGCTAATCCCTTGGGGCAGGGGTTGGGCCATGACAAAAGGGTAGGATATTAATTTGTTAATAAAGTCATATTATAATTAAAGGAATCGCCATTGTTTTATCAACTTGAACCCTTGACCTTCTCCTTAATAAAATCAAAAATTTTCCCGTACACTTCCATAACTAAAAATGATAGGGTTACTTCTTCTTCTTCTTCTTAAAATAATATTACTTTTGTAATAAGCACTTGAATTATTCATGTCCAATACAATACATATGGGCCACATTTTAACTCAACTTTGTTCTTGAACACCAAGTTAATGGTTGTAGATATAGAGAGAGAATGTAAATACAGAGAGGAATTTGTGTAGGGAATTGTGAAAAATTAGGTGTGTTTCTGTCTTATTTGGCTACTTCTAAAATAAGTAACTCTTAGCTAAATAATAGAAAAATTATTTATTTTTGGTTTAACAAAAAAGTTAAAAACAACTTTTATCATTAACCCCAAAAGAAAAAAAAAAAAACTAAACAGTTAAGGAAAGTGAAAAAAAAAAAATCAACTAAACAGTTTCGATTTTACAAAAGTGAAAAAAGCAAAAAAAAAAAAAGAAAAAAAAGAAAAAAAAAAAAAAGGTAATTCCCAAACCAACATGTGTAAGAGTGTGTAAAGGACAAAGGGGTTTTATTACTTATGGGTGAAGTATTAAAATTTTGCACCACATGAGCTAAACAGTTAGGTTCGGTAGGTTTTAATTTTAAAATTTAAAAAATTGAAGATAAACCAAAATTAGTTTTTCTTATAAAATACAGCTCAAGCAACTTAAAGCCATAAAAGGTCAGTTTAGTTGGCCCAGTTATTATTAATCTTTTTGAGTAAATTACAAATACATCTCATCAGATTTATTTAAAATATGATTTATTTTCTATGATTTTTGAAATTATATCATATCCTTAAAATTTTTAATTTCATAACAAATGACTCATTTTATTAATAAATTATCAAGTCAATTAATATTTTTTAATGATGTTAGAATTTTATTATTATATAAGAGAACAGTTCAAAAAATTATTTTTTCAATTAATTATGATAAATACAAAATTTTGACAAAGGAATAATTATAATTTTTCAAATCATGAGAAACAATTTATATTTTAAAGAAATTTCATGTGGTATTTATAATTTTCCTTATTTTTTTTAGGGAAAATCGGTCTAGGGTCCCTCCCCCACTTTTCGTAATGGAAGAGATCCACAAAATTATGTTTTGATGTGTAAGGTCCCTCAACATATATCAGATAAATTTGACCATACCCAATCAAAACTCATCTCTCTCTCTCTCTCTCTAAACTTCTCCATTCTCACCTGTCCAGATACACGCACACGCAGAGAGCGCGAACCGTTCCGACGACCACCTCCGCGGAAACGTAGAGGCCACCATGGACGTCCCCTCCGACCATGGACGTCCCTTCTTCCTCATCATCAACGCCTAGTTTGCAGCTTTCTTTGGTCCTGCGTCGGCTTTGATCGACACAACCTCAACAAAACAGGGGCCTCACTGAATCGCTTCTCTTCACCATCCAAAACAATAGGGTTCTGATACTTCTCTCTGCAACTCTCATGCCATAAGATCTCTCTACCCTCTGCAATAGGGTTCTGATACTTATTCTTCTTAAAACTGCTCTTGATGCAATACCGTTACTCTTAAAGGTAAATTAGGTTGATTTCTTTTGCATTTATGGTTCTATGAGAGTCATGTAATTTGAAGTAATAAGTTTTCATTCATCTCAGGTGCTCAAGGACGCAAATAGTTATCTTCTTGGAAATGTTTACAGATCTGTATGTAAGAATGAAAAATATGCTTCAATAAGGAAAAGGTATAGTTGCAGGTTTGGTTCTGCTCTTTAATGACCAACTTTTATTTTGTCTGTGCTCAGTCATCCTTAGATGATTGTAAAACTTGGACTTTGACACTGCAAAGAGGCCTATTATGTGAATCCTAAAAACCTTTTTGATGGAATTTGAACCCAGAGAAATTTACAAATGGGATTTGATGGAATTTGAACCCAGAGAAAATTGAACAAAATAAATCCAGAGAATTTCCCTTTTCTTTCCCTTCCCTCCTCACAGCAGCTTCCTCCATACCTTCTCCCTTTCCTTCCAGAGAAATTCTCATTATGAGAAATTGTCTCCAGATACATGTTTTAACTGATTCATTTTTTAATCTTCTGGTATATTACTTCGTGCATCCAAACATTTTTGAACTGATTCATTTTTCAAATCCGACACTGCAGAGAAAGAGAGAGTTGATCAGAAGCTTGCTGCCATGGTTGCGCGTGGTGTTGAGGTTGGTGTTGAACTGATTTTTCTCTGTGTTGAAACCAGAGAAATTCTCTGGATCAACCCAGAGAAATTTCAGTTCAAGCCAGAGAGTTGAACCCAGAGAAAATTAACTATGGCCTGGATGTATGTGGCTGAGTGCTCGGAGTGGTTTTCAGCTTTTTGTTCACCAAGATGAGGTGGGTAAACTAGAGTCAATCATGGATTATACTCCTGTCTTAATATAAATTATTTTTTGTGTGTGTGGAAGCTAAATTCCACTAGCAGCATCCTGGTTGTATGATTATGAATTACAAATTCTTCAATTCTGCCAAAAGATTTCGTTTAATGTTAAACATGCCAAAAGATCCATGCTTGAAACCAGAGAAATTCTCTGGATAAGAGAAATTTCTCTGGGCCAGAATTTCTCTGACCAATTTTCTCGCTTTGACCGAATTTCTCGATGAAATTTCTCGGCGTAATTTCTCTGAACCAAATTTCTCTGGACTGAAATTTCTTTGGATCAAGGTTGAGGGACCTTAGACATTATGAAAATATTGTTGATGGACCTTAGACATTATGAAAATAGTTGGTGTCCTTTATGCTCTAAAATCATAATACCAAGGACCTGAAAAAAAATACCCCTTTTTTTTACATTCCTAAGTGAAGTGGTAAGGGCATAGGCACCAACTATTCTTTTTGTCCACCAAATTCTCGTAATTTCGTATTAATTATCTAAAATAAGGAGTTACGACTATGACAAAAATGAGACAAGTAATGCCACTCTTGGACAAACAACACCAATTTTCGGATAATCTTTCTTTTTCCATCCAATGGCCGGAAACAAATGCTCCATGACATACAATCTCATGAAATGGGTTTCACATTTTATCTATTCCCTTAGGGCATGTTTGTTTCACGACTTGAGTAGCTAGATTAGATTATCATGACTGTCGGTCCCACTTATAACTTATTTGGTAGTGAAATAGAAAGGCAAATTGATAGTACAAGGGGTTTAGTAATCCCCCTCAGCAAAAGGATTAGCTTGGTTTAGTTTTGGATGGAATTAGAAAAATAGTGAGAAGATTGAGTTTATTTTATATAAAAATTTTATTTTTTTTACCAAATGCATCTGTTTGTTTTAATATTTCTTTTAGTTTTTTTTTAATATAAAAATAATTTATTTATTTATTTTATACAAAAATAATTTAACAATCTCATCACTAACCATCTCACATACTATCATCAAAATAAATACACTTTTACTTAACCCCCTCACTAATAATCTCCACATTAACAATTTTTTTACTAACCATCATCTCATTAAAAATTTCATTTAACTTAATCTGCCAAACCAACATCACTTTAATTTCTAAAACTATTCCAATAAGAAAATGTGATTGTGAGACATATAAATGAGAGATTGGAGGGTTTGTTCGGCGTGATAGTGGGTGCTAGTGGTGTCACTCGCTAAATTTTTTTTAAAAAAATATAACAATAACAATCCAACAAAAAAGAATGAAAAACAGAGACGTGTACACTAAGGTCATGTTTGTTTGGGTAGACATGAGTTTGAGATTAGACAAATAATCTAATAAAATTATTAATTCGATGTTTGGTTAAACAATTGAGGTACGGACTAACAATCCATCCGGATATGATATTTTACATATGATGGACTATTCAATCTCATAGAGGGAGGTGAGATATAAATTAGAGGACTAAATCAAAGTCTGGACTGTTAGTCATTCTTTATAATCCTAACTCAATCCAAACGTAGAATATGATACACAATCTAAAGGGATTTATAAACCTATGACTATTAGTTATGAGAATACTAATTCAACCTAATCCAGTCCGCCTAAATAAACATGGCCCAAAGGTGATACCATTGGTCAAAGCTAAGAATGAAAATGGAAAAGCATGGCCAAAAGCCATGTGTCCCTAAAGGTTGACAAGTAACTATCAAGTGAATGTAGGTTGATGTCGATTATATCAGGACAATAGCGAACACTACAAGAAAATACACATTTGGCGACTAAATTTTTAGTTGCCAAAAGTCCCTTTTTCGTCGCCAAATGTCAAATTTCCACTTTCCCCGACAAAATCCTTTAGTCGCTGGGTTTGTCGCCAACAAACGGTCGCCAATACCTTTGGCGACTAAAAAACTTTTAGTCGGCAATACATGGGTCTTCAGCGACTAAGGTTTTAGTCGTCAATAGTGAATTAATTTTTTTATTATTTATACAATTGGCGACTATTTTTTTCGTCGGCAATGCTCAATCTTTTGGCGACCACAGTGTTTAGTTGCCAAAAGCATTTTTGAAAAAAAAAAAAAATTTCCCTTTGTGCTTCTGCCTCGGGCTTGAACACAGGACCTCCAGATGGTCTGAACCTTAACCACACACGCCACCCCACCATGCCACTGAACCATCTCCTGTATATAGTTGCAACTAATATTATTTATATATTACTTTCACTAGTATTAATACAAAATTATATATATAAATATAATTTTATATATTCAATATAATTTATGAAAAAAATATATTATTTATTAAAAAAATTTACATCATTTTTGGCGACTAAAAAAATTATTTAGTCGCCAATTCTATTATTTTTGGGCTACTAATTCATTTTCCGTCGCTAAAGAAAATTGTTCCGCCTAAAAACCTACCCTTTTGGCGACTAAACCTGTTTTTAGTCGCCAAAAACTCCCCTTTTGGCTACTAAAATGAATTTTAGTCGCCATAAACCTGTTTTTAGCTACTAATTTTTTTTTAGTAGCCAAAAAGCTTGACCTTCAGCGACCAAACTGTTTTTAGTCGCCAAAACAGGTACAATCAGCGACCAAAGTGGTTTTTAGTCGCCAAAACCTTAACGTTTGGCTACCAAATGGTTTTAGTCGCCAAAAACACTAACCTTTGGCTACTAAAAATTTTTTTGTCGCTAAAACCCATATATTTGGCGACTAAACTGCCTTTTAGTCGCTAAAACCATTCCATTCGGCGACTAAACTCTTTTAGTCGGCAAAAGTGACCAATTTTGGTGACTAATTCCATTTTAGTCGCCAATTCCACGACTTTTAGCGACGAAAATTCTTATTTTAGTCGCCAATAGTGTTTTTTGTTGTAGTGGAAAATTGGATTGGAAGATAATGAATGAGATAGATGAAGAAGATCCGTAACTTAAAATTTTACTCATTTCATAATTTTTTTTTTTATCTCATTCAAGTTGTGAGTATGATAATTTTCATCCATATGTATTTATTCCCTGACAAACTATCCCGACCCGCTATCAGATAGAGCTATATCCTCTTTGAACATATTATCTCGTCTTTAAATTGTGCAATCAAATGTACAGTGCATGCACTCTACATCTAAAATGATCAAATCGTGGCCGAAAGGTTTGCTTTTTCAGCTCAATGCAATGAAGAAGAATAATTGTTGATAAAAAAATAAGATAAATAATAAATATGTATTTACAAATGAATATCCAACTATTCAAAAATAGTATGGCCCCGTTTGGTAGAACTGTGAGAAAGTGAATATAGCTTATAACTTAACAGCTTGTAACTTATAATTGTGAACATAAGCTGATTTTTGATTTATAAATTAAGCTTCTCCTCCTCCACTCAAAGAATAAGTTGATTTTTGACTTACAAAAAGCTACAAGTTGTATTGTTAAGCTGAACCAAACACATCAAAATAACTTAAATTAAGTTAAAAACTGAAATAAGCTGGAAATAAGCTCTACCAAACAGGACCTATATGTGTTATCATTAATACAATAATCTCTTTTTATGTTTGGATGACAAAAAAAATATATATATCAAATCAAGTTTTATTGTTTGGAATTCAATTACTAGAAATCAAATTTCTAAGCCTTCCTTTGGCTAATTTAGTTGGGCTAAACAAGCACAAAAGACAAAATATGCTAAATAAGTCAATAAAACAAATATCACATCCAAACCATAATCATTTTACTTTTTCTCTCACAAAAGTTAAAAAAGCCAATAAATTCAAACCAAACAAACTTTTTAGTCCTAAGCTAAAAAAGTCCTAACTCAAAAAAGACAACTAAAAAAGTGAATGCCAACCGACAACTTTGTCAATGCCATTCAAGATTATAGTTAAGCATAAATCATAGTACCTGTTTGGCACAACTTAAAAGCTGCTTATTTCAGCTTTTAGCTTAATTTAAGCTAAAATATTGTGTTTGGTATAACTTAACTTAACAGATTATAGCTTAAGTTAAGCTATTTTTAGCTTATTTTCCAAAGCTGCTCCAAGGGTGCTTTAAAAATTTAACTTATGCGGGCAGCTGGCATGGGGGGTCTGAAATGACTTAAATGCCCCTCCAAAATTGAGGGAATTACGAAACTGCCATGATATATACCCTCTTCGTAGTTGCCTTAAGCTCCTCTCCTCTGACACTACTCTCCTTTCTGCTTCTCCTCTCCTCTTGGTAACCGACGACGACTCATTCACATCGTGAAGATCGTAGTTGATCATTCAGTTTGGCCCTCTATTTTCCGTTGATCTATACAAAAAAAGGTAAGATTTCATGCCCTTTGTGTGATAACCATGTTCCTTATTATGCTAATTGGTCCTTATTATGAGTATGATTATGTGTTTAGTATGATTCTGTGTGCCAATTATGTGAATATATGTGGTTTTGAATTTCTATCTGTTCACCGTAGGAATATCTGTTTGATTATCTACTTTGGAAATTAAATTGAAGACCTTATCGGCCACAGAAACCGAAATTGACTGTGCCATTGTGATTGGGATAATTTTTAGAATCTACGGTGAAATTTAATTAAAAATTGATTCGGATCAAAATAATTAGATTCAGAACGATTAATTAAGTGCCAAATTATTTAATATTGATACTTTTGATTAGTGGGACTTACCATAAGGGGACTATGCACTCAATATCTCTCTTTTACTTCATTTGGCTGATTTTGGCTCCTTAGAAAATGAGAGAACCGAATTAGAGAGAGAGAGTGTAGGAGATTGAAGATTTCTCAAGAAGCTTGAAGATTTTGGAGTGTAACTCAAGAATTAAGCATAAGTTTGGGAAGATTAAAGCTCCTAGGTGAGTAATCAACCCTTAACATATGAATTTGAGTTGTGATTTTGTGAATTGAAGATTAAATAGTGATCTAGAGCAAGAAATGAGTTGGTTTTGTTGAATTGGAAGCCAATATGTACATGCATGTAAGAAATTGCTTTGAATTTTCATATTTGAGCACAATGTGTATGATCCATGTTGAATTTTGGTTTAAGTCCATGTATTTGATCATCTCTTCACCAATTAAGTTGAGAATAATGAGTATCTCCCACATGCATATGCAAATCATGGAGGTGTGAGTTTGAATGTTTGAATTTAATGTGTTGGTGATGAGTTTGGGTCAATTTGAGGCATGCATGTAAGTAATTCAAGGAATTGAGCTTCATTGTGTTGTAATTTGGTGTTTGTACCATGTTAGTACTTGTATATATTAAGTTTGAGCTATTGCATGCAAGAAATGTTGGATGGAATGTCAAGTTGATGTTTAAGAACATAGCTGGAAAACCCAAAAATTTTGGTGTCCGCTCGAGCGGGGAAACTGCCGCTCAAGCGTGAAATACGGGCTCCCAGCATTTTTTTTGCAGACATGACTCCTGTTAGAGCGGGGGGGAGTTCACGCTCGAGCGGGGAGCCATGTAGAGAGGTCTTCTGCTCAAGCGCCAGAATTCACGCTTGAGCGTAAATTTGACATAGCCAGCACTTTTGCAGACCTCATGGGTTTGCTCGAGCGGGGAAGTCCACGCTAAAGCGGGGACCCTGATTTCTGAAATTTTGAAAAGGCATTCTGAGTTTCGTTTTCCATCCTCTTTCACGTTTTCCATCCTCTTTCACTTCAAAGTATTCTTAGGCATGCATTGAGCATTGTAATTGAGTTAAAGAGATAAGAATGAAGCCTAAAGAGGAAAATGTGAATTTAGAACGGATTGAATTGTTTGTGACCCTTTTGTGTTCATGGAAAGTGTAGGGTTGAGCTCTAGGGCAAACCAACCAATTGATCACTGTGAGTAATATCTTAACAAAGACATCTGAAACATGCTGTTGTCCAAATTACTTACTTCTATGTAAGTTTTATAAGTTCGTTGATTCGATTGGTGTAGAATGTTGCTATGCTACATGAATGGGCCAGAGGCCGTTTTGACATGAATGAATGGGCCAGAGGCTGTTTTGACATGAATGAATGGGCCAAATGCCGTTTTGACACGAATGAATGAATGGGCCAGAGGCCGTTTCAACATGAATAAATGAATAGGCTAAAGGCTAGTTTGATACGAATAAATGAATGGGCCAAAGGCCAGTTTGACATAAATGAAACTATGAATTGGGCCCAAGGCTGTTTGAAGCATGTTGTACTACATACCGTTTGTATAACTCCTTTATTTGATATTATTCACTGAGCTTTCACTTACGCTCATTTATGTATTTGTAGGTGAGCCAAGAAAAGTCCAAACCCAGCCCAGTGAAGTCTGTGAGGAACAACAAAGGTTTTGAAGAGTCAGCCCTTACGTCTCACGCACGAGACCCGTCTTCGCCTTTTTGTCATTCTGTTTTATTTTGTCATATGGGCAAAGTCTTTGAATATGCTGTGTATAGTTTTCTTGGGTTGACTTAGACTTATATGATCCTGTATGTACGGAACCTTGTATAGTACATATTTTGTTGTGAGTTATTAATATGCATATGTATGGTTTGTTATGATGTGCCATGTAAGCACAGCTCTATGGACAAAGTTTTAAACTGCTTCTGTTTGGCCCCCATTAACTCTGTTAACATACATTTGGTTTGGTTTGAGGCCGTAGGTAATCTCATGATTACTGGCCGGTTATGTCCTCAACCCACGGGGGCGGGTTCGGGTTATGACAGAGTGGTATCAAAGCACGAGTTAATAACTCACACACTTGTCCAAAAGAGCAATAAGCGTCTAGAAAAGATCTAGGATGCATTCATGTGATAAGTATAAATTTGGAAGCATCGAGAATATGCCTAACCGTTTTGATATGAACGATTATGTGCTATAAGTTTGTGAATTGCTTGCATTGCAATTGTTTGAATACGTGTGCTTTCTAGTATATGCATACTTGTGTATCTTTGGTATAAAGTATAATGTAAGTTTAATCAGATGGTGAGAACAAGAGGTGATGAGATAGAAGAGTCTTCTACTACCAGAATAGACAGAATGGAAAGATTAATTCAGGAAATGGCAGAAACGTTGAGGCAACAATAGGAGTGGCAACAACAGTGGCAACAACCACACCCTCCACCTCCACGTCCACCTCCACGTCCACCTCCACCTCCACCTCCGTCACCTCCTGTGCCAGATAATCAGAATGACGATCAGATAATAGCACTCACCAAAGAATTCAAGAAAATAAAACCACCACAGTTCCATGGGAGACTAGATCCGTTGAAAGCCGAAGCATGGGTCCTCAGCATTGGGAAACTGTTTGAAGTGTTCCCGTGTTCAGAGACACATAAAGTACTCCTAGCCACTTTTACGCTAGAAGACGAGGCAAGAAGATGGTGGATGTTAATGCGAGAAAATCATAAAGATGTTGACTGGGTGAAATTTCTGGAGATTTTCTATGACAAGTACTTCCCACAATGTGTTCGGGATAGGAAAGTGTTAGAATTCATGGAACTAAAGCAAGATAGTATGATTGTAGCTGAATATGAGGCCAAATTCACTGAATTGGCCAGGTTTGCACCATATGTAATTGATACTGACTATAAGAAGGCAAGACATTTTGAAGGTGGATTTCGAAGTGACATTTTAGAAAGAGTGAATGTCTTGAAGCTGGAGACCTACATTGGGGTGCTAGACAGGGCCATCATATCAGAGGCTAACATAGTTAAACAGACTAAGTCAACAACTGACTGGAAAAGTAACAAAAGGCAAGGCTTCTTCTCAAAAAAGAAATTTTCAAAAAGTCAAAATACGAGCTCCTCAAATACTTCAAATTCTTCCCGAGACACAACTCCCATGTGCAATATTTGTAGCAGAAAGCACTGTGTAGTTTTTACCGTATGTCAGGAGCCTGTTTTAAATGTGGGAAACAAGGACATATGGCCCGAGATTGCAATCAGAATGGTGGAAAGCTAGCTGCTAACTCAACCGCATCAATCCCGAAGCCGAGAAATACTTTGAAGTCTGCTACCACTGGGGATACCGTGAGACAGGGGAGAGTTTTTGCGCTTGTTCCAGGTGATACACAGAATGCTAACGCAGTTGTCTCAGGTACCATTTCTATATGTAATCAGGATGCCTTTGTGTTAATTGACTCTGGATCGACACACTCATTTGTAACATGTGCATTTGTATCTAGACTGAATAGACCTTTAGAATTACTACCATATCTGCTATGTGTGTCTACTCCATCTGGGGAATCTGTATTGTGTGAATCTATATATCGGTTTTGTGATATGCGTGTTGAGGATGCTATCCTATATGTAGATTTGTTACCCTTGAACTTTAGGCATTTCAATGTAATTTTGGGCATGGATTGGTTGACCAAATATTGTGCCACCATTGATTGTGTGACAAAACGGGTTGTGTTTAAACCACCAGAACATAAGGAAATTGTGTTTGTGGGTAATGGGGTAGTGCCTCCACCTTATTTGATATTTGCAATGAAAGCATGTAAACTGATCAGGAAAGGGTGCCAGGATTATTTGTGCTATGTGCTGTCTGAACAATCTGTGAATGTTGAATTGAATGATATCCCTATTGTCAGAGAATTTTCAGATGTGTTTCCAAATGGATTACTAGGGGAATTGGTAGATAGGGAGATAGAATTTACTATTGAAACTGTGCTAGGCACCCAGCCCATTTCTAAAACCCTTTACAGAATGGCTACTGCCGAAATGAAAGAATTGAAAGAATAGTTGCAAGACCTGCTTGACAAGGGGTTTATTTGACCTAGCACTTTGCCTTGGGGTGCACCATTATTATTTGTGAAAAAGAAGGATGGAACCCTACGCCTGTGTATCAATTATCGAGAATTGAACAAGGTAACAATAAAGAACAAATATCCCCTATCCCGTATTGATAACTTATTTGACCAGTTGTAGGGATCACAGGTGTTTTCTAAGATTGATTTGAGGTCCGGATATCATCAGTTGAAAGTTAAGGCAGAAGATGTTGAGAAAACCGCATTCAGAATAAGGTATGGACATTTTGAGTTTCTTGTTATGCCATTTGGAGTGACTAATGCTCCAGCGGCATTTATGGACTTAGTGAACCGAATTTTTAAAACCTACATTGACGAATTCGTTGTGGTTTTTATTGATGACATTTTGATATATTCTAAAGATAGACTTGAACATGAACATCATTTGAGAACTGTCCTACAAATACTTCGGGAAAGGAAATTATTTGCTAAGTTAAAGAAATGTGAGTTTTGGTTGGATGAAGTTGTTTTCTTAGGGCATGTTATCAACAAAGAAGGGATTTCAGTGGACCCACAGAAAATAGAAGCAATTGTGAATTGGCCCACATCGGCGAATGTAACAGAGGTCCGCAGTTTCATGGGCTTGGTCAGGTACTCCAGGAGGTTTGTGAAGGACTTTTCGAAATTAGCTATGCCTCTTACCCAATTGACACGAAAAGGGAAACCGTTTGAATGGAATAACGAAAGAGAAGCTACCTTTCATGAACTGAAAACAAGATTGACCACTGCACCAATTTTGACACTACCTTCAGGGTCGGAGAATTTTGTAATTTTCAGTGATGTGTCTTATAAAGGTTTGGGTTGTGTGTTAATGCAGAGTGGAAAGGTTATTGCTTACGCCTCCCGACCGTTGAGGCCACACGAGAAGAATTATCTAACACATGACCTAGAATTGGCCGCAGTTGTTTTTGCTTTGAAAATCTGGCGGCATTATCTGTATGGAGCAAAGTGTGAAGTCTACCCGGATCACAAAAGTCTGAAACACTTCTTCATGCAGAAGGAGTTGAATTTGCGATAGAGGAGATGGTTGGAACTGATAAAGGATTATGATTTAGAGATTCAGTATCACCCTGGGAAAGCTAACACAGTTGCTGATGCCTTGAGCAGAAAATCAATGGGAAGTATGGCTTGTTTGCTTACTGAACAGAAAGAGATCTTGTAAGATTTTGAGAAGTCTGAAATTGAAGTGGTAATGTGTGAACAGGGCAGATTGATAGCCGTTATTACAGCCGAGCAAGCAATCATTGATGAAATCAAATGAAGCGAAGAAGATGAATTCCTCAAGAGGGTGATAGATGAATTTGAGACAAGTTCGAAAGCAGAGTTTGGCATTGTAAATGAAGTGTTGAGATTTTGAAACCGAATGTGTGTCCCAGACATTCCGGAACTAAAGAAGAGGGTTTTAGATGAAGCCCACAAATCAACGTTTGCTATGCATCTGGGTAATAATAAAATGTATCGGGATTTGAAACAGACCTATTGGTGGCCTAAGATGAAAAAAGAGATTGCAGAATATGTGTCCAAATGTCTTCAGTGTCAGCAAGTTAAAGCTGAGCATCAGAAACCAAGCGGTCTACTGCAACCTCTCCTTATTCCTGAATGGAAATGGGAGCATGTGATTATGGATTTTGTTGTTGGCCTACCTCGGATTCTCGAGGTATGGATTCTATTTGGGTTGTAGTTGATAGACTGACTAAATCTACACATTTTCTACCTGTTAGAACTACATTTAATGCTTATAGATTGGCTACTATTTATATTGATGAGATCGCCCGTTTACATGGAGTTCCGGTATCTGTTGTGTCGGATAGAGATCCGAAATTTGTATCTAGATTGTAGAAGAGTTCGCAGGAAGCTATGGGGACAGAACTAAGGTTCAGTACTGCATTCTACCCACAGACAGATGGGCAATCAGAACGAACAATACAGACTTTGGAAGATATGCTTCGGATGTGTGTTTTGGATTTTCAGGGGAGTTGGGAAGACTATTTGCCACTTGTGGAATTTGCTTATAATAACAGCTTCCACTCCAGCATCGGTATGGCACCGTACGAGGCTTTGTATGGTAGAAGGTGTAGATCACCAATTTGTTGGACAGAAGTCAGGGATAGAGCTTTACTTGGGCCTGAAATTGTGCAAGATACTTCTGAGAAAATCAAAACTATTCGACAGAGGCTCAAAACAGCTCAAGACCGACAAAAGAATTATATAGATGTTCGGAGAAGACCTCTCGAGTATGAGGTTGGTGACCATGTGTTCATCCGTGTGTCTCCGATGAAAGGCCATGTCAGGTTTGGAAAGAAGGGCAAGTTGTCGCCCCGTTACATTGGGCCGTTTCAAATTCTGGAAAGGCTTGGTCCAGTTGCTTATAGAGTTGCTTTGCCACCAGGATTCGAACAAATCCATAATGTGTTTCACGTGTCGATGTTGAGGGGTTACTGTAGACACCCCATTTTTGACCGACCTTAAGACTCAGACGTCACCGATTGAGCGCTCGGTGATGTTGCATATTGTGCTCGTTCAGAAGTCTCAGAGTCGCGACCGTGAGCCCTGCCTCCGGACTTCCGAACCCTCTTCTGTACCTTGTCTCGGTTTGCGAACCAGACTCGGTTTTCTTTGTTTCTCTTCCTGAAGGGAGGGGGAGGTCCTATAGACCATCTCTCAGTGGCCGTAGGCTACATTTCGTGGCCGTAGGCCATTTTGCCCGTTTTGGAGTCCGGTTCCCGGTTTTCGGAGCCGTCAGGCCGTGTGCCTCGGTTCGGGACCATCTAACCATCTCCGATACCTCCGGTTCTTGGCATACATCTTATTTACTTCCTTTTGAGGGACACTAAGGTTTGAGAGACCCACTTCGTGGCCGAATGCCACTTTCGGTGCTTAACAGCCTATTTTCGGGATCCTGAACTGCGTGTTTTGGCCCCCGAGCATTCGTTTTGCATCGGTTTTCGTTCATTTTTGGCAGGTACCTCTGTTTTATCACCAGGAAGGTCACTGAAGGGTGGGAGGCCAGCAATTGTCTCAGCAACCAGTTATGCTCCTCCGGCGCCCTCCGACACCCGTTTTTCTCACATCCGAGCCAATGTTGACCACCCTAGGAGCATTTTCTTCAAGCCAAAACCACATATTTGTGTTGTACACACATGGGAGGCCCCTAATATTACATGGCCGGCCAGTAATTCTTTTTTTCACTTTTGAACCTCTCCTAAAAGTGGCTTGTTGTCTCTCCTGTTTTACAGTTGCCAATTTCCAACCACAGGGCCTTGTTGAGCACACATGGGAGGCCACCAATACGTGGTGGCCGGCCAGAAAATCCACTTTCCATTTTTGCCCTTGGCCGGCCGGCCACCTGCAACAAAAATACCTAGTCGGCCTGCTTCTTCAGGTTGAGTACATTCCAGTTGTGCCTTGGTTTTCCCCCAAAAAATATCGCTATCCGGGGGACCCTTTTGGAGGGAAATAAGGGCTCATTTCCCTCCACTTTTGCCTTAATTCTCCTCTCCCTCTCTTGCCTATATTGAGAGCCTCCCAACTCTAGAGAAAGGGTTACAAGGATTGGTTTGAGCATATACATACATATCATTCCATTTCCTTCAAGTTTAGGCTTTATTTCTTCATTATCTTCAAGCTCTACCATCACCACTCCATTCCAGCAGCAAAGGGAGGAATTCCACCAGCTTAGAGTCATCAAATTTGGTCCAAGAAGTAGTCAAAGTATTGGTCTTCAAGGGTAAGTAGACTTTCCCCCTTTTGTAGCCCATTTTTGCACCAATTTCTTAGCCTATTTTATTGTTGTTTTGAGCTCCGACCTTAACTGAAACTAGGCCTTTTTTGAGCCATTCTTCATGTTTGTTCAAGGGCTCAACCCTGTTTGAGCCCTCCATTTGGTATTTGCTTCAATACCCCTTGGTATGTCACATTTTTGCATGAAATTTCTAGCCTATGTGTGATCTGTTTTCGACCATAATGTAAACTGTAAGTGGGCCTCTTTTGAGCCCCTATTCAACATTGAAGAAGGGATCAACCATTTTTGGGCCCCCTATCTTGCACTTACTTCATAATCCATCCTATTTACCGTAAATTTGCATGATTTGTTTGGCCTATATGTGATCTGTTTTGGAGCATCTCATGAACTGATATTGTGCTTATTTTGAGCCCCTCTTCAACATTGAAGAAGGGATCAACCTTGTTTTCATGCTCCATATGCCACTTGCTTTGAATCCATGTTTTACCCTTGTTTTTGCATGCTTTGCTAGCCCATTTTTATTCTGTTTTTGGACCATGATCAGAACTGAAAGTGGTCATTTTTTGACCTTCTTGACATGATTTATTAAGGGTCTTTTGCTGTTTGGTGTTTATTTTGTATACCTCATGTTATAGCCTCTTTTGAGCCTCATCTTGCATGACATTTGGAGCACATTTTTATACTGATTTTGGGGCTGTCATAAACTGTAAATGTTCATATTTTTGGTCCCTCTTCAGTGTTGTAGAAGGGTATTTTGTTTTTTGGGCTTTGCATTTACCATCTACTTCAATACCCCTCTCTTGGCCCCTATTTTTGCATGCCATTGTTGCCCTATCTATGCTTGCTGTTTGGCCATGTTTTAGACTGGAAAATGCTTGTTTTGGGGCTGCCTTGCTACTGTATTTTCATTCCATGTCCATATTGTGCATGCATTGCATAGCTATAGGCCATTTCGGGTGCCTAAATTCGCATTTTGGGACCATTCCTTGCATTTGGTGTCATTTCGCCATCTTTCGGGACTGTTTTCCCCCATATTTCAGTGCTGAAATTCCATTGGCATGTTTGCATATCATTTTCTATGTCATTTCATGCCTTAATGCCATTGCCTCGGTTTGCGTGCCCGTGTACACGCATTTCGAGGCACTTCACTTTCATCCATCGGCCTCTTATGTGAGTGTGGCTGAGGCTCACTCATGTTAGTGTAAGTCCATTTTGCATTCTGTATGCCATTTTAGTCTCATTACATTGCGTATGCCATTGCCTCGGTTTGCGTGCCCGTGTGCACGCATTTCAAGGCACTTCATTTTCATCCATCGGCCTCTTATGTGAGTGTGGCTGAGGCTCACTCATGTTAGTGTAAGTCCATTTTGCATTCTGTATGCCATTTTAGTCTCATTGCATCGTGTATGCCATTGCCTCGGTTTGCGTGCCCGTGTGCACGCATTTCGAGGCATCTCATTTTTCATCTCTCGGCCTCTTATGTGAGTGTGGCTGAGGCTCTCTCATGTTAGTGTAAGCCCATATTGTATTGTTTATGTCATTTTAGCATCATTGCATTCCGTATGCCATTGCCTCGGTTTGCGTGCCCGTGTGCACGCATTTTGAGGCACTTCACTTTTGTCCGACGGCCTCTTATGTGAGTGTGGCTGAGGTCCACTCATGTTAGTGTAAGTCCAATTGCATTGCGTATGCCATTTTATGCCTTAGGATCATTTCCTCGGTTTGCGTGCCTGTGTGCACGCATTCCGAGACATCTCATTTTCATAGCATTGTGTATGTTAGGATTGTATCTTAGTTGCATTTTATACATATCATGCATATTGCATTGTGTTCGGGATAGGAGTTAGCCCGGGCACAGGAAACGAGGCACGTTTCGCGCTCCGAGCGACGGAACGGGTCTCAATTCCCAAGTCACCGACACTCCGGATCACCCATGATGGAGTTAGGTTTTGTTGTAGCATTCATATGCATTTATCTCATATTGAGTTGTGCAATTCGGCTCCTCGGCCATCATGCATCGATATGCGTGATTGGTGGCACGAGGATCGAGGCATGCATATACTTGTGAAATACATTGCTATGCCCCTTTCCTGCTCTCTGTTGCAGCAAAATGAAGAATTGGCAACTTTTTGGGATTTGGCACGCATTTCGAGAAACATTGAAAATAGAGGCTAATCGGGGCATCGCCGTGGATTTCCGCGCAAAGCAGCCCAAACATGCATCATCTCATTATCCGGAGCGGAGTCAAGGCAGTCCCTGGTTTGCATGCCAGTTTACAGTGTTTCTTAGTTAATTTGTTAATTAATTAGGATTTTTGTATATTATTCGGATTGTATTATTCTTTTATTTGGGACTGTATTATTTTATTCGGACCCTCTGCGCGAGGGCATAATTGTAATAAGTGTGGGTGAGTGTGATGTATGTCTTCCAACCCCACGTCTTTCTTCCCTTTTATTTACCCGCTTATGATGGTTAGATATAGGGCATATTTCAATTAGCATACAGTATGACAGCATGTTTGCATCATTCATCTGTTTTGCACGCACCGGGCTCGGCGCATCATACAAACTGCATTTGTATTTCAATTCTAAATTGAATACGTGTTAGTTGTAGCATTTCATATGCCATGTTTAGAATAGCTGAGTCTGCTATAGTTTGCATCTTTGCATGTGTTGCATTAGGCATTTCTGTATACTTAGGATCATGCATGATTTCTAATGTAGTTTCTTCTTTGGCTTGGAGTACTCGGTGAGTTTTATGCTTTAGCATCCTTGCATGCGTGTGAGTGTTGCCATGAATAGCATGCTTACCATGAGGCTAAATGCTTATGTGATATAACTGCCTTGAATGCCTGTGGGTGGAGGTTGAGTTATTTGGATTGGACGATTCATCAAATGTTTGTTTTAAGCCCACTAGATAGTGGCAAAATCACGTTTTTCTAAGCCCACCCGAGGGTGGCAAATTCACGTCTTAGCCTACCTGCGGGTAGCACCATCAAACCATTTTCAAACAAACAAGCATGAAGTGTCTTGTTCCAATTCAAGCGGCTCAGTCTATACTTGTATGCTGTGCGCATCACATAGTAACCTAGGCTAATAACCGGAATAAGAACTCACAATGTTTTCAAAATCAGATATCATGGTTAGTAGAGGCCGGTCTTTGACCGGGCGAACGGGGGTGCTCACGAAGTGACCTTCCCCAATCGTACCCAAGTTCCCAAACCGAGGCAACTTTGGTGATGATGGACACGTGGCCTTTGGCACCGAGTTAGGGTTTCCTAAATTTCCCATTTTAAAATATTTAGGTGGCGACTCTGTATCTGGCGAAGCAGTCCATGTTTGGCACTTCTTTCAAAAAATCTGTTTTCAAAACGATTTGCCGGATTTGGACTCTTCGGTTCAAGATTGAGAACCGTGACATTTGAGTCCTTCGAACTGTAGTGACCCAATATCGAACCAGAACAGGGGGGGATTCGCACTCCTTTCCCCCGGGATGCGTTCGGGGACGTCTACAGTTACCTCCGAGACCCGTTTCATGTGATTGATTATCACCGGGTAGCTATTGATGAAAATATGGAATACGTCGAATGGCCGGAACGAATTGTTAACCGACAAGTGAAACAACTGAGAAGCTAGTCCATCCCAATGGTGAAAGTGGAATGGAAAGAACACTATAGGACGGATGCCACGTGGGAAAAGGAGGATGAAATACGACTACGCTATCCACATTTGTTTCCTAACGAAGGTGTAACAAGCCCGCGAGGGACCTCGCTACAGTTCGGATTCGATTTTGTTGCGGTTCTCAATCTTGAACCAAAGAGTCCAAATCTGGCAAATCGTTTTGAAGGAAAACAGATTAGTGCCAAACATGGACTGCTTTGCCAGATAACAGAGTCGCCACCTAAATATTTTAAAATGGGAAATTTAGGAAACCCTGACTCGGTGCCAAAAGGCCACGTATCCGTCATCACCAAAGTTGGTTCGGGAACTTGGGTACGATTAGGGAAGGTCACATCGTGAGCACCCCCTCTCGCCCGGTCAAAGACCGGCCTCTACTAACCATGATATCTGTTTTTGAAAACTTCGTGCGTTCTTATTCCGGTTATTAGCCTAGGTTACTACGTGATGCGCACAGCATACAAGTATAGACTGAATCGCCTGAATTGGAACTAAACATTTCATGTTTGTTTGTTTGAAAATGGTGTGATGGTGCTACCCGCAGGTAGGCTAAAATGCGGATTTGCCACCCTCGGGTGGGCTTAGAAAACAGTGATGTTGCCACTATCTAGTGGGCTTAAAAAAAAAACAAACAATCAATGCATTGTCCCAATTCAAATAACTCAACCTCCACCCACAGGCATTCAAGGCAGTTTATATCACATAAGCATTTAGCCTCATGGTAAGCATGCAATCATAAGAACACTCACACGCATGCAAGGATGCTAAAGCATAAAACTCACCGAGTACTCCAAGCCAAAAACAGAAAACCGATTAGAAATCATGTATGATCCTAAGTATACTGTAATTCCTAATGCAACACATGCAAAATGCAACTATAGCAGGCTCGGCTATTCTAAACATGGTATATGAAATGCTACAGTTAGCATGTATTCAATTTGGAATTGAAATACAGATGCAGTTTGTATGATGCGCCGAGCTCGATGCGTGCAATACAGATGAATGAATGCAAACATGCTGTCATACTGTATGCTAATTGAAATATGCCCTATATCTAAACATCGTAAGCAGGTAAATAAAAGGGAGAAAGACGTGGGGTTGGAAGACATACATCACACTCACGCATCCTTATTACAACATTGCCCTCGCACAGAGGGTCCGAATAAATAATAATACAGACCCGAAATAAAAGAATATTACAATCCGAATAATACAGATTCTTAATTAATTAACAATTAACTACGAAAGAATCGGCATGCGAGCTGTGGCTTGCTTCGATGAATAGTGTATCCGGATCGCCTCGGAAATCCACTGGGATGCCCCAATTAGCCTCTGTTTGCAGTATTTCTCGAAATGCGCGCCGGACTCTGAAAAGTTGTTGGTCAACGGTTTTGCTGTAACAGAGAGGCGGAAAAGGGCATAGCAATGTATTTTCACAAATATATGCTTGCTTCGATCCTCGTGCCACCAATCACGCATCTCGATGCATGATGGCCGAGGAACCGAATTGCACAACTCAATATAGGATGAACGCAGATGAATGCTACAACAAAACCTAACTCCATCATGGGTAATCCAGAGTGTCGGTGACTTGGAAATTGAGACCCATTCCGTCACTCGGAGTACAGAACGTGCCTCGTTTCCCATGCCCGGGTTAACGCCTATCCCAAACACGATGCAATATGCATGATATGTATGAAATGCAGCTAACAATGCTATGAAAGTGAGATGTCTCGAAATGCGTGCCCGCAGGCACGCAAACCGAGAAGATTTATGAATGCAATCTAAGATACAACCTGGTATGCACTATAATGGAAAATGAGATAAAAATGAGATGCCTCGAAAAGCGTGCACGTGGGCACGCAAACCGAGGCCATGATGTGAGATGCAAATCAGATAAAACCGAAGTGTCTCGAAATGCGTGCCCACAGGTACGTAAATCGAGGCGATGATGTAAAATGCAAGTCGGATAAAACCGAAGTGTCTCGAAATGCGTGCCCACAGGCACGTAAACCGAGGCGATGATGAAATGGAATGCAAATCGGATAAAACCGAAGTGTCTCGAAATGCGTGCCCACAGGCACGTAAACCGAGGCGATGATGAAATGGAATGCAAATCGGATAAAACCGAAGTGTCTCGAAATGCGTGCCCACAGGCACGTAAACCGAGGCGATGATGAAATGGAATGAAATGGCATACGGAATGCAATGATGGGCTTACGCCAACGTGAGAGGGCCTCAGCCACACTCACATAGGCTGCCGTCGGATAAAACAGAGGTGCCTCAAAGTGCGTGCCCACGGGTACGCAAACCGAGGCGATGATATACAAGCATGAAAATGGTACAGAAATGCAATGATGGGCTTATACCAACATGAGAGAGCCTCAGCCTACTCACATAGGAAGCCAATGAATAAAAACGGAGTGCCTCGAAGTGCGTGCCTGTGCCGAGGCAATGCACTAAGGCATGAAATGACATGGAAAATGATATGCAAGCATGCAAACCAAATTTCAGCAGCTAAATGAAGGGGAAAACAGCCCCGAAATGATACGAAATGACAATCAATGCATGAAATCATCCCGAAATGTGATTTTAAGTACCCGAAATGGCCTATGGCTATGCTAAACATGCAAAATTGGTACATGAAAGCAAAAACAGTAGCAAGGAAGCCCCAAAAATAGCATCTTTTCAGTACAAAACATGGCCAAATTGTGAGCATAGATATGGCAACAATTGCATGCAAAAATGGGGGAAAAGAGGGGATTTATTAAGCAAGTAGTATATAGAAAATTCAAACCACAAAATTTCCTTCTAAAACTTTGAAGAGGAACCCAAAATATGCATATTTACAGTGAATGACAACTCCAAAATCAGTATGTAGATAGGCTCAAAATAGCATGCGATATATGGACCAAAAGAAGGCTATAATGATAGATCATGCATGGAAGCACCAAAAAACTTTGGACCCTAACAAAACATGAATAATGAGCCAAAATAAGATACTTTCTAAGCCTGATGAAGGCCTAAAATAGAAGTTAGAATGGCCTAAAAAATCATGCAATTTTACGGAAAATATGAAGGATATAACATGAAGTACCAAAAGCATTCGTCAAATGGCTTAAGGCACTTAATAAAACACAAATAATAGACCAAAATAAGGCTCTTTCTAAGCCTGATGAAGGCTGAAAACAGAAGCTAAGCAAGCTTAACAAAGCATGCAAATAATTGGCATAAAGGGTGATATTGAAAGAAGTGCATCATGGAGACACCAAACAGAGTTGAGCCCTTCTACAAAGTTGTAGAGGGGCTCAAAATAAGCCTAAAACCAGTAGGGTCGGAGCTCAAAACAAAAAGGAAATAGGGTAAAGAATTGATGGAAAATTATGCTCAAAAAGGGGAATTAGAGGCTTACCCTTGAAGATGTAACTTTTGTTGCTTCTTGGCTTCAATTTGCTGCTTCTTAACCTTTGGAAAACACTCCTTTGTTGCTGGAATGGAGTTGGTGATGGTGGTGCTTAGGGTTGATGAAGGATTGAGCTAGAACCTTGAAGGTTTTTTGAGCTTTGGAGATAGAAAATGGAGGTTTTGGAAGAGGAGCTTATGAGATGAAATTTTCTAACCCTAGCAAAGGAGTCATCGGCCCTTAAATAGGCAAGAAAGGGTGTAAAAGGGAGGAAATGGAGGCAAGCTTTCCTCCCAAAATATCTCGAGGGCGGGATATTTTGAAAAATATCCAGACAGCTGTAAAGAGGTGAAAAGGCAGTCGGCCGGCCAGTGGATTCTGAAGGTGGCGGCCGGCCACCCCAACTGTCGGCCGACCACTCACCTGGCCCGGCCATGGGCCAAAAATGGAACAAAAAATTTCTGGCCGACCACCATGTTTTAGGGTCCTCCCAAGTGTGTAGAATAAGGCCCCAGGGTTAGAATTTGGCAACACTGAAACAAGAGTCACAACATAGAACTTGAAGGAGAGGCTCAAAAATGAAAGAAACAATTACTGGCCGACCACCACTTTTTGGTGTCCTCCCATGTGTGTAGAACAAGGATCCAAGGCTGGAATTTGGCAACACTGGAACATGAGTCACAACATTGCATTTGAAGGAGAGGCTCAAAAATGAAATTCACAATTACTGGCCGACCATGCACTTTTAGGGTCCTCCCATGTGTGTAGAACAAGGATCCAAGGCTGGAATTTGGCAACACTGGAACAGGAGTCACAACATTGCATTTGAAGGAGAGGCTCAAAAATGAAATTCACAATTACTGGACGACCATGCACTTTTAGGGTCCTCCCATGTCCCCTCATCACAAATATGTAGCTTTGGTTGGAAGAAAATATCCCCAGGGTGTTCAACATAAGCCCGGAAGTGAGCAAAACGGGCGCCGGAGAAGCGAAACTGGTTTTCTGGAACAATTGCTGGCCTCCCACCCTCCAGTGATCTTCCTAATGTTGAAACAGAGGTACCTGCCAAAATTGAACAAAAACTAATGCAAAATGAATGCTCGGGGCCTAAATCGTGCAGTTCGGGGCCCCGAAAATGGGCTGTAGGCACCGAAAGTGGCGTTCGGCCACGAAGTGGGTATCTGAGACCCCAGTGTCCCTCGGAATGATAAAACAGAGGCACTCGTCGAAAATGAACAAAAACCGATGCAAAATGAATGCTCGGGGCCCAAACCGCGCAGTTCGGGGTCCCAAAAATGGGCTGTTGGGCATCGGGAGTGGTGTTCGACCACGAAGCGGGTATCTGAGACCCCAGTGTCCCTCGGTATGATAAAATAGAGGTGCATGCCAAAAACCGGAGAAATCGGAGATGGTTGGGCAGTCCCGAGCCGAGGCACACGGCCTGACGGCCTCAAAACCGGAACTCGGCTCGAATGGGAAAATGGCCTCTGGCCACGAAATGTAGCCCACGCCACCGAGATAGCCTCTGAGGACCACTCCTTCCCTCGGGAAAAGCAGAGAAAAAGTCCGTTCGCAAACCGAGACAAGGCATGAAGAGAGTTCGGAAGTCCGGAGGCGGGCGCCGCCGCGACTCGAGACTTCGAACCACATATGCAACATCACCAAGCGCTCAATCGGTGACGTCTGAGTCCCAAGGTCGGGCATATATGGGGTGTCTCTGATTGCCCCTCTTTGACAGAACTCGGAAGTCAAGAAGTGACGGGAGTGAATGTCAAAGCCTAGAGACGACCCATTTTTGACAAGGCCGAAGACTTAGACAATCATACAAGATAAACAGAGATGTGTGCCCGCAGGCATGCCTTCAGGCAAAAGGGGGCAAAATGCAAATGATAGGCACGGAGCCAGGTGATTATGCAAGTGCAACAAGCTGTAATGAAGCAAGTATTGACAAATAAATGCAACAGTTTTAAGCAAGAATGCAAAGCAACGACTACATTTCATGCAGTTAGGAATGCGGAGAATTATTCAATTCTCGTCGCGTCTCACACGGAGAAGATACGATACCTGCGCGATTAAATGCAGTCGCACCAGCCTCAAATGAACCGTACATACAATATCGTGCCTGCAAAATAGAGAAATTCAACAAGAACAATACGCTAACAACATATATTCAATGCGATTCCTATGATTCGAAAAGTTTGACACACACAGTGTCGGCGAGTGGATGCATCACAATGCGAGAAAAGATAATGCGTGACAATGCATGCTCAAGCACAGAAGTACTGTACACCAAAAAATCACGCATGACAATGCAAAACATTAATGAGAATGCAAATTATGAGCCAAATAATGCAAAACGAGCACAAATCAGGGTGCCCGTTTGTTGCGCAACAACGAGCTGGGAAACGCGCATTTCGGCGACGGCAACTCGATCGCGGCCTCTGATTTACCTCCCAGAGAGGTCACAACATGTTTAAAAAGGATACACTCTGATTTTGATGAATAATGATGAGACACATGTCAGAAATTGCAATTGAAGTTCCGGCGGAGCAATTCGGCGTCAGAAAATGCACTTTTCTTAAACTTCTTCAGGTCCCGGGAACTCTGATTTTCCTCAAAATTTGCAGAGAGGTAGGGGATGGGGTGGGGACCATGGTTGGCCAGCCCATTGCCCTAGGAGAGGCCATCGGCCAGGGCAAAAAGTAAAGGGGGCCGGCCAAGCAAGAGGGCATTTTGCATTTTGGTCTTTTTCAGCTATTTCTATATATAGGCACCTCCACTCCATCCGAAATCACTCCCCTAAGTGTGAAATTCTCTCCTCTTGCTTCCTAAGCCATTTGCTCTTTCAAATCTGCATTTTATACGCGCCCCTCGGCCTTCCACGCAAGTTGTTCTTGCGAAATCCTTCAGATTTAAGCACTTTGAGGCGACTAAATTTTGATTTCGGGGCTTCTCTTCTCATTTTCATCACTTGAGGTAATTTTGTCTCAATATTTGGAAGATTTTCCCGGGAGTTGACTTTTGTTGACTTTTTTTATTTTGGCTCATTTTGCTCATTTTTGCTTCTCTTTGCAGATTTCTCGACATGGCGGGTCACTTTCCTCACGGCGGAGGTTTTCCCGGCGCCGGAGATGATTTTGATATTATGACATTGCCCCCGAGGGTTCGCCCTTTTGTTCTCGATCGTCATATGATACATAGGCTTCATGAGTTTTTTCATCATTTCACCGATTTCAACGATCGGGTACCAGGGGATCTCCTTCTGCGAGAATCGGAGCAGCACCTCTCCTACGATGCAGAGGTATTTTACTTTATTTCATGTATCTTTCGTGCATTTTGTACCTTTCCCATGCTTAGACACACAGTTTAGCTTATGACATAGTACTTTACTTGCATCCCGAGCATGTGACTTAGCCACTTGAATTTCACGAACACACAATACATCGCCTGATTGTGAACGTATAGTACGCATTAGTTAGAAATTGAACACACGGCTCAAACATTGATTCACCGAACACACAGCCCGAAGTTAAAAATGAGCCCACAGCACATACTGACTAAGAGTAGAACACACAGCCCCAAACTCAAATTTTCTGAACACGCAGCCCAGATTTGAAGTGAACACACAGCCCACTGATTAAGAGTAGAACACACAGCCCTAAACTCTGATTTACTGAACACATGACCCAGTTGAAGTGAACCATGACCTTGATTAAGAGTAAAACACACAGAACTAAACTCTGATTTACTGAACACGCAGCCCAGATTTGAAGGGAACACGCAGCCCACTGATTAAGAGTAGAACACCTGACCCTAAACTCGATTCTTGAACATGACCCAGATTTGAAGCGAACACACAGCCTTGATTAAGAGTAGAACACACATCCCAAACTCAGATTCTTGAACACGACCCAGATTTGAAGTGAACACATTAATTGATTAAGAGTAGAACACCTGACCCTAAACTCGATTCTTGAACACGACCCAGATTTGATGTGAACACGCAGCCTTGATTAAGAGTAGAACACAGACCCTAAACTCGATTTCTTGAACACGACCCAGTTGAAGCGAACACACGTTATTGATTAAGAGTAGAACACATAGCCCTAAACTCGATTTCTTGAACACGACCCATTTGAAGTGAACGCAGCCCATCGATTAAGAGTAGAACACAAAGTCCCAAACTCGATTTCTTGAACACTGACCCAGTTTGAAGCGAACACACAGCCTTGATTAAGAGTAGAACACACAGTCCCAAACTCAGTTCTTGAACATGACCCAGTTGAAGCGAAAACACATTTAATCGATTAAGAGTAGAACACACAGTCCCAAACTCAGATTTACTGAACACGCAGCCCAGATTTGATGTGAACACACAGCCCACTAATTTTCTGAAATTTGAACACGCAGCCCAAATACCAAATTTACTGAACATGCAGCCCAGATTCAATGTGAACAGACAGCCCACTAATTTTCTGAAATTTGAACACAGCTCAAAACAATTCATTTGCACACAGCTCATTTTTACTTCATTTGCTGATACACGCATTCATTCTAAATCTGGTGGCTCTCGCCGCAGGCGAGATATGGCTCCACTGTCGCGAGGAGTGGTATCTTGAGCTTCGGAAGTCAGAGACTTGGTTGACTTTGCGAGATTCGGACCATTCTGAGGGTTATCTCCTTTGTCTTATCGATGGGACATTATTTCTTTGCTCCGGCGGAGAGATGGTGGGACACCACCAATTCTTTCCATTTTTCTGCGACCGGGGATATGACCATGACCCCACTGGACTTCGCTATGCTCACCGGCCTAGACCTAGGCGGTGGACCCATTTCCTACGACGAAGATATGGGTCAGTGGGAGGCTGCTTGGATGCATCTATTGGGGGCCCGCCCACCTGTAGACAAAGGTACCGGGAGGGTTCGGTATACTTGGTTCTCTTCCCATTTCCGGCGGCCAGAGATGGAGCCTGAGTCTCCCGAGGAGGTCGAGCAGTATACCCGTGGTTTCTTCATGTTCCTCTTTAGCACCACTCCGTTTGCCGATAGAGGGAACATGGTCGGGTTGTATCTACTGAGCGCTCTGGTAGACCTATCACAGGTCGGTCAGTATGATTGGGGCGGCGCTGGCCTGGCTACCCTTTACTGCTACATGAGCCTTGATCTCTCGCCTGGGGACTTACTTGGCGGCTACTGGAGAGCCTGGGAGGTACATTCTGTCCTCTTAATTTACATTTTTGCTCCTCATTACTTGTTCACTGCACACACGGCGCACTTTGCACTCTATATTCTGCCTTTTAGCACATTGTATTCACATCCCGCACTGCTTTTCTCAGTTATGGGTATATGCGTATTTCCCCACATTAGCTCCGGAGATGGAGGTGGCAGGACCTCCTATGACTCCATTTTCATTGATGTTTGAGGGCGAGCACTTATCGAGGCCTCGAGAGACTCTCTTCTCTCTGCGTGATGCCGACCTTTGTTCGGGCTACAGAGGTATTTGAGAAGACTCAGTTCTTTACATTTCATGTTTGATATGCTCTATATTGCTTGATTTCTGATTAATTTATGCCTTTGGTTATCCATGAATCACTTGGCAACCCTGGGCAGTCTTTGGCGACGATCTCGAGAATGAGTACTCTGGAGGGTCGACTAGTTCGATATAGGTTCTGCCGAGGACGGTCGGCGAGCTTGGTTCCTGGGGGAACGCTTTCAGCGTCAGGTGTGGGGGTATGATTCTCAGGACCCTCCTGCCGTGCCTCTACCCACTATGCGGACTGCCGACAGGCTATCTGCTGAGGAGGTCATTAGGGACATGCAGGGCACCGATGCTTTATTACATCTCATTGAGGGGAACTACGCCACCTATCTCTGCATATATCTGATGCCCCCCTTGACGGGAGTACGGGCTCCACCACTGAGACCTACCGGCACACCATCTTCGAGCCGTGCCCGTGCTGCAGGCATCCCCTCTTCTAGCAGGGCTGGTGCATCTAGAGGTAGAGGCAGTTCGATTCCTCCTATCCCTCCGACTCTCGATCATCCTGGATGGCCAGATATGCCGACTGAGTTGACGAGTTGGCAGTATGGGACTACTTCTCCAATTCCGATCCCTATGGAGCCTCCGATGCCTGGCCACAGATATGTCAGTGATCCTGACTCACCACCAGTATGTTCCACCATTTTTCATTTATCACACAGACATTTTGACAGTTGCTTATTTATTGATGAGTTGAGTTTGTGTCTGCAGCCACCTCGGGAGTACATAGACCAGATGCTCGGGGTGGTGGCCTCACTTGAGGGGATGGTCCTGCGTAGAGAGGCACAGATGTCCATCATGGGTTTCCAGGTACCCTTAATCTCTCTTGCATTTATCATATTTCTGTTAAAATGCTGATTTTGAGCATTCTGCTGCACTGATAGGCTGTGTAGAACACATCTGGCACACACCCCACTTACATACTGTACTTGTACCTGCTTTTTGTGTTTGAACTGATGTATTGCACTTCTCATTTTCAGATGCCTCCCGTATATGCTTCGACGCGAGGTGGGCCACCCGGGCCTTCTCAGAGAGGTCGAGGTGTTAGACCTACTCAGTCTTGGGCCAGGAGGCTGGGCCATCCAGGGCCTTACCGAGGAGCTCGGGGCGAGTGGTCTCATGAGCCTTGAGGCACCCATTGTCGAGGATGAGGAGGAGGTCGCAGACGTGTGTCGAAGACATCTCTGGGAGAGGCTCGGTCTTGGTTAGGAGCGGAGGCGAGGTGAGGATCCGGAGGACGACAGCTCTGATCCGGATGGTGATGATGGTGCAGAGGTTATCCCACAGAAGAGGATGAGAGGGCCTCCTCATTCCCGTTCTCGAGGATACTGATGTTATTTCCTGCTTTATTTTACTTTTTGACTAGTAGTTTGTAGCACTTTGCACATTGTTAGGCAGTTTTCTTTTCTGTAAAACTTGTACCTTTATTTTGTTGTAAAAAAAAACATGATGGAATGAAACAGCTTTTGAAAAGATGTTTGTATTTGAAATTCTTAGCATCGCATCGCATCATTTTGCACAAAATGGAATTGGATGAAAATGTGCCTCATATATTTATCGAATTAGGGTAGTGAACGGCGCAACAAATTAAAACAAATCGACTCTCTAAGAAATAACAGAATCTTAGCAAGTTTACAACTCGATAAACAAAGTACAACAATGTTAACGACTCAATAAACAAGACTTAACAAAATTGCGTAACCAAAAAAAGCAACAATTCAAAACATAAAATGCGACAGCTCGACAAAACTTACAACTCGATAAACAAAACAACAACTCGATAAGCAAAAACACAACAAAATATATTTCAGACAGACGATCTGGATGATGGAACGTATCCGAAACTGATAGAGATGAAGGCCTTTGACATTCCCGATGCTTAGAAATACTTCAAACTTCCTTCCAGAGGGCAAAACAGGACCAACGCGTGGCCGAAAGCATTTTGTATCTGGAAAACAGAGGGTGGCCGGCCTACTAGAATAGGTGGCCGGCCGGCCACCTTTCCCGTAACCCTTAGAATCTTGACACGTGTCCTTTGAATAGTGTTTTGCCCCTCTATAAAAGCCCCACCCTTGGAACTCATTCATTTCATCACCATTTCTCACAAAAATGGAGGCGTTTCTTGTAGAAAATCTCACATCTTGGATTTCTTCTTTAGATGGCTCGGAGAAGTTGAACTTCCGGGGTTTTGGCTTGAATGCACTATTCACGCTAGGCCGGACTCCACTGCATCTTCCTTTCCTCTATGCCGCGGCAAGGTTTTGGAACCCGGTGACGCACGTCTTTAGCTTTGGCGGGCAAGAGGTATGTCCTACTTTTGAAGATTTTCAAGCCTTGATGGAATCCGAGCGAGGCGAGGAAATCTTACCCCAGCTCAATTTTGGCTATGCCCAAACCCTAGGGCGGATGTGCGGTCTTAATGCGCATGATGCTAGATCTTTGATTGGTGATGGCATGTTGGATATCCCGAGCCTGATTTACCGATTCTCTGATGCCGGTGACCGCAGCAACCACTATTGGCAAGGCTTCAAAACGCGCCTTCTGCTTGTGCCTACTATCTCATTTTCATTTGTCTCGGGCTCGGAGGAATAGTACGTTGATTGAAGCCGCTCAAGGCTTGAGGATGGGAAGAGTCAGATCGCCATGACATTGGTGAGACAGCGATGGGCTTGGATGCTTTCTCACGGAGACAACCAGGTTATGGGAGTCCACCATCATTGCAGGTAATATTTCCCACCCAAGCTCACATGTATATTCACTCACATCACTCGGCCCTCGGGCTCGGTTTTTCTCACAAAACCCTTATCTTACTTTTCTCTCATCGCACATCTCTCTATTCTTTATTCTCTCATTTTTCATCCCTCCCCAGATATGGTTGATGGATAAATTGCAAGTTGTGGACTCTTGCCTTGCTTATTCAGCTCGCGGCTACTTCTTTCGGCAACGCCTAGTCAATGCTCCTGATGAGGGGTGGTGGTTTGAATGGATGTGCAACTTGTCGGCGGATCGCATTGCGTGGCGTTGTCCTTGGCTCAATCTCCCGGCAATGAGCTATAGCATGTCCCGGCAGATCGGGATTCGACTGATCGGCTTGACTCATTGTGTGTTCTACTTCCCTTTCCGTATTCTGCGCCAGTTCGGCCACGATCAGACTTGCCCACGGAGGGATAGAGTATCGGCTACATTTCGATTCGAGGTGCAAATTGGCTCGGTCGCAGCATGGAGAGTTAGAGAGCTTCTGGCCCCCGCCCTTACTTTCAGTTGCACTTTGTCTGACAAATGCTGGGATTGGCTCAACGAAGAAGCACAGGTTGGGCCTAAGTCGGCATCAGAGGCTTCGACCAGCTCTGGAAGGGGGCGCAGGGACATCTGACTTGGCTATGCCCCAGATTTATTGCTTTATTAGTACTTTCAAGTTTTCGTTATGAATTTAATAAAAAGCAACTTCAATTGTATGCAAGAGCAAGAGAACTCTGTTTCGAAATCAATGAAATTGAAGGTTGTGGTACTGAAAATTCTCCGCTTTGGTCCAAAAATGGTCTTAATTGTGAAAAGATTAATTTGAACAAAGTCAACTTTTATTAAAACTTTTCAAAACTATTTTCGAAATGAATCAGAACTAGACACGCTTGAGATCTGTCACTGAGATGCACAACCCCAAATCCTAGCAACTGGAAAGTTGCCCCTAGTCTGAAAAGTGCCTCGGCAATTCATAGCAACGGAAAGTTGCCCCTAGTCTGGATGATGCCGCAACACTTCATTGCAACGGAAAGTTGCCCCTAGTCTGAATAGCACTGTACCGGAGATCACAATAAATGCTGATGAATAGAGATGATTGAGATGATCAGAATGGACAAGGTTGATCGGGGAAAAAGATTGTGGCTGAACTTCAAGATAAAGTTGCCTACGTATCCCAAAGATGGGAATCAAGCCTTACGTAGTTCAGGCTTGGGTTCGCTCGGGTATTTTTACTCTCCTTTTGCGCTCTAACTTTTGCCAAGGCCGCCCTTTGCGGGTTTTCAACCTTACGAGCTCAGTTTTTATAATTTCAAATTTTCTATGCTCTGAATTTTGCCTAGGTCGCCCTTTCAGGTTTTCGGCCTAGTGAGCCTCTCAGGAGTAATATTTCTTCAACTTGTCCATGTTGATCGGTTGAGAAAACTCCAAGCCATCTAGATCCATCAGAATCACAGCTCCACCTGACCAGATTGACTTGATAATGTAAGGACCCGGTCAATTGGAGTCGAACTTGCCCTTGGGTCGTGGATGGGAGCTCGGTTGTCCTTGAGTACCAAATCTCCTTTTTTCAAGTTCATGGACTTAACCTTCTTGTTAAAAGCCCGGGCGATTCTGCGTTGATAACCTTGGACGTGGTACAGTGCTTTCAACCTTCTTTCATCGAAAAGCATGAGTTCCTCAAATCTGTTTTGCTGCCAATCCGCTTCGGCTATCTGGCACTCGGCCAATACTCGTAACGACGGGACCTCAATTTCAATAGGCAGAACGGCCTCCATCCCATAGACCAATGAGTACGGGGTCGCCCAGAGAAGTTCTCGATCAAGTCCTCAGAGCCTCACAGAGCAAGCGGCTTATCCGCCATCCGATAAGTTTCCACCATCTTCTGTAGTATGCGCTTGATGTTCTTGTTGGCGGCCTCAACTGCTCCATTGGTTTGCGGCCGGTAAGTAGACGACTTATGAAAAGCCACATTGTATTTATCTAACAAATCAATCACCTCTTTCTTGAAGTGGGAACCATTGTCTGAAACGATTTCATTCGGGACTCCGTAGCGACAGATGATGTTGTTTCTGATGAATTTTGCAACGTGCGAAGCTTTCAACACTGCACAAGATTGGGCCTCAACCCACTTTGTGAAATAATCTATTGCTACCAAGATGAACTCATGCCCATTCGACCCCTTCGTATGACCCGACATTACATCAATTCCCGAATGTAAAACGGCCATGGCGAAGTCATGTTGTACAGCTTTGACGGCGGGATGTTCATGCGATTTGCATGAATTTGACATTTGTGGCATCGTCGGACGAAACGGTGGACCAGTAATAGCCTTGTCTAAGGATCTTCCGTGCCAACATCACCCCATTCATGTGTGCACCACATTCACCCCCGTGGATGGCTTCCATCAGACGTTTGGACTCTTCAGCATCAACACACAGTTTATGCATTCCCAGATGACCCCGTTTATACAGTTTACCTCCGCAGATGATGAACTGAACTGCCATTCTTCTGATTGCCCTCTTGTCTTTGGCATTTACCCCTGGCGGGTATGTTTCTGTCTCCAAGAAGTTCCAGATATCGTAATACCAGGGGTGTTCGTCCTGAACTTCATCTATGGCTGCAATCGACTCATAGGCAGGTGCAAATTTCTGGTCAATAATGACTGGACGCATTCGGACTCCATACGGGATGTCTATCATAGATGATAGAGTTGCTAGCGAATCTGCGAACTTGTTGTTCTCTCTTAGTAGATGAGTAAAACTTAGTTTTTCAAACCGAGGAATCAGCAAATCCAAGGTTTGGTGATACATCATCATATTTTCCTCTTTAACTTTCCAGTCTCCTTTAGCTTGAGACACAACAAGGTTCGAATCCCCAATGACATCCAAAGTGCCTTGCCCCTAGTTCGTGGTCGCTTCCAAACCAACAATGCACGCTTCGTATTCTGCTTCATTGTTTGAGACTTTGAACCGGAGTTTGAAGGCTAGAGGGATACGGGAATCATCGGGTGCTATCAGCAACACTCCTATCCCATACCCATGTTGATTTGATGCTCCGTCAAAGTACATCGTCCAGGCTTCTTCGTCGATATGCAGAATTGATTCATCCGGGAATAGGTACTCAACTGCTTCATCCCCCTCAACCGGGTGGTCGGCAAGGAACTCTGCCACTGCTCTTCCTTTCATTGACTTGCGTGTGACGTATGTGAGGTCAAATTCGGAGAGCAATAGCAACCAACGGGCTAGCCTACCTGTAAGTGCTGGTTTCTCGAAGAGATATTTGATGGGATCAAGTCGTGAAACCAACATTACAAAGTGAGCTAACAAGTAGTGCCGCAGCTTCCTGGTAGCCCATACCAGAGCTAAGCAAGCTTTTTCGAGCGGTGTATATCGGGTCTCGTATTCCAGCATCTTCTTGCTCAAATAGTAGATGGCTTTCTCCACCCTATCTTCTGATTCTTGTGCAAGCATGCAGCCCATCGTGGTCTCAGTTACTGACAGATACAAAATCAACGGTTTCCCTGGTTCTGGTGGCGATAAAACGGGTGGGTTCTGTAGATATCCTTTAATCTGTTCAAATGCAGCTTGACATCGGCCGTCCCATTGGAACTTCTTGCCTTTCTTCAGAAGACCAAAAAGTGGTTCACAAGTCAAGGTTAGTTTTGAAATAAACCGTCTTATGAATTGCACTTTACCCAGAAAGCCTCGCACCTCCTTTTCAGTCCTTGGTGGCGGCATTTCTAAGATGGCCTTGATTTTGGAAGGGTCGACCTCGATGCCCCTTTGGGTAATCAGAAACCCCAACATTTTTCCCGCTGTAACACCAAATGTACATTTCTGAGGGTTTAGCCGCAACCGGAATTCCCTGATCCTTTGGAAAAACTTATGCAAGGCGGTGTAGTGGCCCTCTCTTTCCTTAGACTTGACAATCATGTCGTCCACATACACCTCAACCTCTTTGTGGATCATATCATGTAGTATTGTGGTCGCGGCTCGTTGATAAGTAGCCCCAGCGTTCTTTAACCCAAACGGCATTACCCGGTAACAGTATGTTCCCCACGGGGTGGTGAATGCAGTCTTTTCTCTGTCTTCTGGCGCCATCACTATCTGGTTGTATCCTGAGAAGCCATCCATGAATGAGAGCAATGCATGCCCTGCCGTGAAATCTACCAACTCATCGATATGTGGCAAGGGAAAGTCATCCTTCGGACTAGCTCTGTTCAAATCCCTGAAATCTACACACACCCGGATCCTGCCATCTTTCTTTGGCACCGGAACAATGTTGGCCAACCAAGTTGGATATTCAGATACCAGCAGGAAACCTGCGTCAATTTGCTTGGTGACCTCTTCCTTAATCTTGAGAGCCCAATCCGGGCGGATCCTTCTGAGTTTCTGCTTGACAGGTCGGGCCTCGGGGTCAAGGGGGATCCGATGCTGTACAATCTCAAGATCGATTCCAGGCATGTCTTCGTAGGACCACGCGAAAACATCTTTGAAATCTTTTAATAAAGCGACTAAGCGCTCGCGTTCTTCCGAAGACAACGTGGACCCGATCTGGACCAGTCGCGGGTCCTCCTCAGTACCAATGTTCACGGTAATGATTTCATCCATCAATGGTTTGACAAATCTCTCTTGCTCTTGTTCAATTAAACGTTGTAAAACTGGAGGAACTTCGTCCTCGTCGTTTTGATCAAAATTTTGAAAGTCTGAATTAATGCAATAAATTAGGGGCACAGAAAAGTACTCGGAAACCACAGATAGTTCATTCTCATTAGGCACATCCAAATCATCCAATTCATTGGTTACAACAGACTCAAACGAAAAGGAAAAAGACGACCTGGACAGGACTGTGGCATCCGGGTTAACATCCCCAAGAGTACCAGACTCAGACTTGGAATCGATTCGACTCACAAGACTTCGGTGGAATCGATTCGCTCACTACCCGACCCGAATCGCTGGACAAAAATCCTCCTCGCATCGCCAAGTGAGAGAGGTGCGATTGATGCATCCAAGATAGGCTGGCTGGCTCGCAAATTGCTTTCATCCCCAATCATGGAAACCATGAAGTTATTCCCCAAGCAATCTTGGTCGATCGGAGGATCAGAGAGGAGACATACTAGTGCTACCCCCATTTCCAATTCCGTGCCCTCAGAATCCGCTGCCTTATTCTGCTCAGCCTCAGTTGTTGGGTCTGTTTGCTCTGTGGCAACGTCATCCCCGGATAGTTGCAGGTCGAAGAAGATTTCGAAACCTGGTACGCGCTTCCTCTCCGCGTTGAACCATGGCTCTGGGAAGCCGCAAAATGGAAAATCTTCCCCCTCCCGGACAAAGCGTCCGTTCAGGGTACCCTGGATGGGCCTATGCATTAGATCAAAAGGCTTCCCAGCCTGCTTCGCTCTGGCTCTGCCGGCCATTTCCTTTCCTTTCCTTGCCCAATCTTCTTTGGTGGGCAGATAACCCAGTCCAAAGGTATGTGGATTATGTGGCTCTTCGGCCAACGCTGCGACTCCTTTCCTGCCGCTTCTTCCCAATCCCATCCCGGGGATATGTTGTAGCTTGTTCATGAGGTAGACGGCTTGAGCGCTGACATACACACCTTCATTCACAGCCATAATGTTTTGCACCACCCGGGCCTCAGCCAAAGTAAATCCTGATATGAACATGTCTTCCATGCCGTGTTCGATCTCCAGGACTGGCGTAGATACCTCCGGAGGAGGATGGATTGATGAATTCCCAAAAACAATGGCTACTCCCTTTCCATAGGGGTATTTCACCATTTGATGTAGAGTAGATGAGACAGCCTTCACCTGATGCAACCAGGGTCGCCCTAAAAGCATGTTAAAAGATGCAGGGACCTCCAAGACATGAAAATCTACCTCGTGTTGTCCAGGCCCAATCTTGGTTTGGATTTTTACTGTCCCCAGGACATCCCTACTTGTATTGTCGTAGGCTCTGATCACTTGAGTAGTCGGTGTGAAGTCCGCAGGTTTTAACCCAATTGCATACGCCGTTCTGGCCGGGCAGACATTAATAGCGGACCCAGTATCAACAAGTACTACCGGAATCCATTTGTCCCTGCATTCTACAGAGATGTAGAGGGTGCAGTATGATCCACGCCTCAGCGGCCGTTCATATCCGAAAAGGTCAATGCCGGGAACCTCCTCCGGAAAGACTAGCCCAACTAGTTGTTCGGCGTAGTTTCGATAGAGAGTTTGGCTTTGTCCATAGCGAGAGAGACTGCTGTCTGCACCCTTGAAGCCATAGCGGTCCCAGATGGAGATGTCTGCTTGTATTTTCTTTAACTGTTTCAGGACAGCCTCTTCTTCAACTTGCTTCTCCCTCTGCTTCTCCGCTTCTTTATCTTTCCCTGATGCCTCGGGTTGATCAAGGTGTGGGGGCTTGAAATACCGCCCACTTCTAGTCATATGGTCCACCTCTTCGAGGTACCAGGTGCCGTCTGGTTGGCCACCCGCCCAATCTTCGTCTGTGTGGGCGAGATACAAGTCGTCATCTTCCCACCACATTCCATTAGCATCTAACAGGCACCTGTCTGGTTCTGGCTTGTTTGCGCTCTCAACATTTTCCTCCCACATGCTCACAGCATGTTCAGTTTTCGTGCTCACAGCACTTTCAACTTCCTCCTCATGGTTCTTTGCTTTTCGGATCCTCTCAGAATCCCATTTCTTTTCTTGTTCCTCCAGTGTCAATTGCTCGATTTTCAAAGTGTCTTGCTCCTGAGCGAAATTCTTCATACCGGCGCTCTCCGGCAATTCAATCTGACCTTCGGCCCTTCCGGCCACAAATGGTACAATATCTGGCTGATCATCCAACCACCCGACGACTTGGTGACTCAGATTCGAACCAGTTAATTGATGCGTCCCTGATTCTTGGTCATTGAAAAACTGGAGGTTGGCGAAATCCTCTTCCATCGTTGTCAGATCATCCCCCGCTGATTCAAGTTTGTCCCCCCGGATCATACACAATTCAGCCTCTTCCGGCGGCCCCACACTCAGCTTAGACTGGCTCATTGACAAGATATATCCACTCGGATCATAAGCTCTGCCAGCTAAATTCTCAGACTGCTCCACCCCAGACTTAACAGTTTTGCTCTCCTCAAAAGCCTGCCTAGTTCCATTTTCGGTGGTCACCACCTTTGGCTCAGGTTGGGTTGTAGAGGTGTCCATCATGCACAAGTCAGTGCTATCAGGAAGGATCACCTCCGGCTTGGGTAAGTGGGAGGGAGTAATGTAGATACTAGGGTCGTAAGACACGTCCCCAGTTTGGATGAGATTGATTCTTTTGGGTGGATCTTGGTTATGTGCTGGGAGTGGGTTGGTTGTAACGTTGGGTCGCTCGGGAGGTAGAATGATGTTTTTGTCAATGAGATCTTGAATCTCATGACGCAGCCTGTAACATTGGTCGGTATCATGACCATGCTGCTGGTGGTATTTGCAATATTTGGTTGGGTTATGGGAAGGGGGGAGTGGATTTGGAGGGGGCCTCGGTTCCAAGGGTTTCAGATGCCCCTTTCTGACTAGAACCCCAACGACTTTGGTCAAAGGCATATGTAATGGAGAGAAGGTTCGTTGACCCCTGGATTGGTATCTTGAAGCTTGGTTACTGCTCCCAGATGCATCAGAAAAAGGTGTGGCCGCTGCGGGCCTTGGTTGGGAAGGGGGATTGGTGGTGACCATTCCGACCTCTGAAGTTCTTGCATTGGTAGAGCCGCTCGGGCCCGCATTGTTGTTACGGTTAAATGTTCTTCGGGGCTGCTCCCGATCCTGGTCAATCAACCCTTGCTTCATGGCATCCTCGATTTGCACCCCCATATCATGTAAGTCTGCGAAGGTGGGGAAGGGGACTACAATCATTTTCTGCATAAGCCTCGGTTGGAGATTGCGCACAATCATCCGAATTTGATCTTTATCAGTTGGCCTTAAGGTCATCATCGATGCCTTTGCTCTCCACCGAGTGACAAAATCAGAGAAAGTCTCTTTCTGTTCCTGCCTTGTTGTCTCGAGATCACGTGTTGTAATCTCGATCTGAGTATTATATGAATATTGTGCAACGAAGGCCTCGGCTAGCTCATTCCAATTTCTCTTGACATCATTATCCAACTTTGCATACCAGTTGGCGGCCACTCCTGACAGGGTTCGGCCAAACAATGAGAGTTTCTGTAGTCTGGTTAGGCCCATTGGCCGCAAAATGTCTGAAAACAGCCGTAGATGAACCATGGGGTCCCCGGATCCATCAAAGCGATCGATCTGGGGCATCTTAAATCTGTCCGGCAATGTTACGGCCACATCAGTGTAGCCATCTTCAATATCTGGGATGGCCTTCACCCCCTGTGATTTCTTGAAGATTTTTTCCAACTTGCTCAATTTCAGAGCTGTCTGGTCTACCTCGAACTCGAATGGAGAGTCCGAGTGATTGGGTGTAATATTTTTGGACAGTTGCGGCTGAAGCGGGGGCGGAGCCAGCCCCGTTGGAAGACCTGTGTCCTCTTGGGTGTCTTGGAAGTTTGGCAGAGCGTTCTGTGGATTTGGGAGGGTATTCTGGGTGTTCTGGGTATTCTGGGGATTTGGAGGAGCATTCTGGCCAGTAGATATCTGCTCAGGTAATGGAGCCCCGGGTGGAGGAGGAACCTGATGTGCCCCTAGTGGAGGAGGGACCTGGTGTGAAGCAGATGCGGCGTTCTGCTGTTGTAATCTGGTGATCAGCTCAGACTGTTGGGCCATGACAGCGGCCTGCTGTTTAGAAAATTCCGCCTGGCGGATAGCATCATCTTGCATTTGTTTCATGCTCTCATTCATCTGGCGCATCATCGCCTCCATTGTTGGATTCTGTTGTTCCATCTGAATAACCGGCAAGTGTATCTCTATAGCAGAAACAGGAATCTCAACCCGACTGTCTGACACTAGAGTAGACTGCTGTTCCGGTGATCCGTGCTCTGACACACTGTGCCTTCTCGGCCTTCTTCTAGTGACTGGGGGTAAAGAGTGGAACACTGGATGTCCGTCAACTAGATCCTCGGATCGGTTGAGTCGGCGACCTCGTGTCCAAATTGCTTGGGGAGTATCGACTGGCTCGGAAGCAATTGTGCTACAAACCTTGCCCTAGCAAAAAGATAAAGCAAAAAGGAAATAAATGACCGTAAAAGCGGCAAAGATAACAAATTAATTTAAATACACACAACACACACGCATACAACACACAGTTGAATAATTTGGAAATACATCGCCTCAACCATCGATCATCGTTCGTATCCTTGCTTTCCCTAAATCGAATCGATATCCGCAGACAACTAATTCTCGATATCTTGAATGATGCCCGCAGTTCGATGCCCAAACTTAATCGATACATACATTCCTCAGAGAGACGCACTCTAACAAGCACATAGCAGATAAGTGAGAGCCAAAACACCCCTATGTTGGGGTAGGGTTTTCCTGTCCTATTTCGTCAGGAACTAGGGGTTCACTACGCACGCAGCGGCTTCAAACAACCTATAAACGGGTAAGCAACCTGTTCTAGTTCGGAATAGTCACTATGGATCCGAATATGCACTAGGTCGAATGGTCAAAAAGGGTGCCCCGGCAAAACCGGGGTTTGTGTTCCCATGCTGTCAGAGCCCAGAGCCGATCAGCCTTATGGACATGCCTTGACAAGACAAGCCTCCGGCAAATCGTTCGGGAATGGCATATGGCAAACACGGTGTCCTAGGCGCACCAATGCAAATGCAATGCAAAGAAAAACACAAGTGTAGTCAAAACCAGATATCATGAGTTCGAGTCAAGTCCTCTAAATCCCCAGCAGAGTCGCCAGAAACTGTAACAAGCCCGCGAGGGACCTCGCTACAGTTCGGACTCGATTTTGTTGCGGTTCTCAATCTTGAACCAAAGAGTCCAAATCCGGCAAATCGTTTTGAAGGAAAACAGATTTTTTTGAAAGAAGTGCCAAACATGGACTGCTTTGCCAGATAATAGAGTCGCCACCTAAATATTTTAAAATGGGAAATTTAGGAAACCCTGACTCGGTGCCAAAAGGCCACGTATCCGTCATCACCAAAGTTGGTTCGGGAACTTGGGTACGATTAGGGAAGGTCACATCGTGAGCACCCCCTCTCGCCCGGTCAAAGACCGGCCTCTACTAACCATGATATCTGTTTTTGAAAACTTCGTGCGTTCTTATTCCGGTTATTAGCCTAGGTTACTACGTGATGCGCACAGCATACAAGTATAGACTGAATCGCCTGAATTGGAACTAAACATTTCATGTTTGTTTGTTTGAAAATGGTGTGATGGTGCTACCCGCATGTAGGCTAAAATGCGGATTTGTCACCATCGGGTGGGCTTAGAAAACAGTGATGTTGCCACTATCTAGTGGGCTTAAAAAAAAAAACAAACAATCAATGCATTGTCCCAATTCAAATAACTCAACCTCCACCCACAGGCATTCAAGGCAGTTTATATCACATAAGCATTTAGCCTCATGGTAAGCATGCAATCATGAGAACACTCACACGCATGCAAGGATGCTAAAGCATAAAACTCACCGAGTACTCCAAGCCAAAAACAGAAAACCGATTAGAAATCATGTATGATCCTAAGTATACTGTAATGCCTAATGCAACACATGCAAAATGCAACTATAGCAGGCTCGGCTATTCTAAACATGGTATATGAAATGCTACAGTTAGCATGTATTCAATTTGGAATTGAAATACAGATGCAGTTTGTATGATGCGCCGAGCCCGATGCGTGCAATACAGATGAATGAATGCAAACATGCTGTCATATTGTATGCTAATTGAAATATGCCCTATATCTAAACATCGTAAGCAGGTAAATAAAAGGGAGAAAGACGTGGGGTTGGAAGACATACATCACACTCACGCATCCTTATTACAACATTGCCCTCGCACAGAGGGTCCGAATAAATAATAATACAGACCCGAAATAAAAGAATATTACAATCCGAATAATACAGATTCTTAATTAATTAACAATTAACTCTAGCAAAGAATCGCATGCGAGCCAGGCCGCTTTGCTTCGATGAATAGTGTATGCCGGATCGCCAAGCGGAAATCCACTGGGATGCCCCAATTAGCCTCTGTTTGCAGTATTTCTCGAAATGCGCGTCGGATTCTGAAAAGTTGTTGGTCCTCGGTTTTGCTGTAACAGAGAGCAGGAAAAGGGCATAGCAATGTATTTTCACAAATATATGCATGCTTCGATCCTCGTGCCACCAATCACGCATCTCGATGCATGATGGCCGAGGAACCGAATTGCATAACTCAATATAGGATGAACGCAGATGAATGCTACAACAAAACCTAACTCCATCATAGGTAATCCGGAGTGTCGGTGACTTGGGAATTGAGACCCATTCCGTCACTCGGAGTACAGAACGTGCCTCGTTTCCCGTGCCCGGGCTAACGCCTATCCCGAACACGATGCAATATGCATGATATGCATGAAATGCAGCTAACAATGCTATGAAAGTGAGATGTCTCGAAATGCGTGCCCGCAGGCACGCAAACCGAGAAGATTCATGAATGCAATCTAAGATACAACCTGGTATGCACTATAATGGAAAATGAGATAAAAATGAGATGCCTCGAAAAGCGTACACGTGGGCACGCAAACCGAGGCCATGATGTGAGATGCAAATCGGATAAAACTGAAGTGTCTTGAAATGCGTGCCCACAGGCACGTAAACTGAGGCGATGATGTGAAATGCAAGTTGGATAAAACCGAAGTGTCTCGAAATGCGTGCCCACAGGCACATAAACTGAGGCGATGATGAAATGGAATGCAAATCGGATAAAACCGAAGTGTCTTGAAATGCGTGCCCACAAGCACGCAAACCGAGACGATGATGAAATGGAATGCAAATCGGATAAAACCGAAGTGTCTCGAAATGCGTGCCCACAGGCACGCAAACCGAGGTAAATTAAGTTGGACTTTGCAGACAAACTTAATTGCTCACCATGGATGCAATATCTTGTTGATGATTTCAGGTTCTTTCTTTAGTGTGATTGGACTTTGCAGACAAACTCAGTTGCTGATGCTATGGCAAAGTTTGCACAATCATTTTCACAAGAAGTAGGAGAGCTGCCCCACGTTATGTAGCTCCTTTATCTACTTAAATAAATAAACCTTACATTTTCGCCCTATGGGCTTGGTTTTATTTTTTGAATTTTATATTTATTTTAGTTGGGGTGAAGGGAGTGTTGGATTGCAACTGAGGAGCATAGAAAAACTGCTTTAAATTTTTTAAAAAAATCACAAAGTTTGATGCTTACAATAAAATTAATCTTAAGTTTTTAATTTTCTTAATTTAAATTCTTATTTTTAATTTATTTTAAATTTAAATTATTTCTTATTTTAGTTAAATACAGTAAAATTAATTAAAAAAAGATAATATTTTAATAAATAGACTAAAAAAGAAAAGGAATATTTTAGATTCTCAATTTAATAACATGCATGAAAAGAAATAGACATATATAGGTTGCACCCATTAAGCAGTTAATGAAGTTGCCAAAAAGATACAAGTATATCACTCGGCTCTTTATTTTTAGTAATGCAGTTCCATTACAAGATTATTTCATTAGTGATCTCTAGTAGCCGATGTTGTTGTGTAGGGATTCTAATAGTCGATGTTGAGGAGAGTAGTCGCTGTGGGACAGCTTGACGGAGGCGGAGGTGGTGAAGGGCAGGAGGCGGTGGTGGAGGCGACAGAGGCGTGATGACGAGGTGGAGGGGTGGTGAAGGCGACGGAGGCGGTGGTGACAAGGGTGGTGGAGGGGGTGGTGGAGTGGGTAGTGAAGGCGATGGAGGCAGTGGTGACGAGGGTGGTGGAGGAGTGGGTGGTGAAGGCGACGGAGGCGGGGGTGACGAGGGTGGTGGAGGGGGTGGTGGAGTGGGTGGTGTAGGCGAGGGAGGCGGTGGTGACAAGGGTGGTGGAGGAGGCGGTGGAGGGGGCGGTGGTGAAAGGGTGGTGGAGGTGGTGAAGGCGAAGGCGGTGGTGAGGGGGTGGTGGAGGGGTGGTGAAGGCGACGGAGGCGGTGGTGGAGGGGTGAGGCGGGCGGCGTGGCGACGTGTGGTGACGGAGGTGGTGGAGGGGTGGTGAAGGCGATGGAGGCGGTGGTGATGGGGTGGTGGGCATCGGCATGGGAATGGTGGGCGTGGGCATCGGCATGGGAATGGGAATGGGGTTTAGGACGATGTGGTGGACGTGGGCGTGGATGTGGAAAGGGATGCAAGTTATCATCATCAGCAGTATACAGTAGTTGCCATAGCAATGAAGATTGCTAGCACCACCCATAACTGCACTTGTTTCTCTTGCCTTGCCATTTCATCAAACAAACAGTGATAAAGTTGTGTTTTGATATCTTCAATAGCTGATTGAAGTAAAATCAAACTTTGATAATATCAACTGCTACTGTTTTCAGTTCACCCCATTGCAAGACATTTTTACTGTTTAGTTTATTTGATGGCAACACATTAACCTATACCTCACTTATATAGTTTGTCCTTAAGAGATCTTTTGCAAGTACTTACTTGTCGTGCCTAATTTGTTATCAAAGTATGACTTTTTTGGGGGGTGGGATAAATTACACTTTTTCACTTTCATAATTTGACTTGAATTTTATTTTAATTTCTATTATTTGAATTTGAACAATTTAATTTTAGTTTCCATTTAGTTTTTCTGTCAATTTTTTTCACGCTTATAATTCAAGAGGGTGACACTTGTCACAAAATTAATAATTTTAATGTCTAATTTGATTGAAACACTAAATTGAAACTAAATTTGAAATATCATGATCAAATTGTTTAAATTAAAAAAATAAAAACCAAAATCAAATTTGAATATAAAAAATATGAAAAATAAATAAATAAATAACTTACCCAACTTTTGTTAATACCATAAATGTCAATAGGCTAAATTTGTACACGCAAAAAGAGCCCCAACCATACAGACCCCTACCCAAAATTTAAGGTAACTACCAATAGGTTTTAATAATTTAACTTAATTTCTATTAAGTTGTATTGAAAATAAATCTTAATAAAATCATTGTTAAAAATAATTTTTTGTGATATTTTTTGTATATATCGCTAAAAATTGACAATTAGTAACTTTTTTTGTTATGGATTTTATAAATTGTTACTAAAAATTACAATTTTTGTGACGAATTTTCTAAATTGTTATTGAAATTTGAAAATTGGTGAACTTTTTTTTTTTGTGACGATCTTTTTAAACTATCGCTAAAGCTTATAATTGTGACATTTTTTGTGACAATTTTTAAACTGCCATTGAAAATTAACTTGTGACATTTTTAATAGTATTTGAGAAAAACGCTATTAATTCTCGTACAACCTATTGGATAATAAGTCCAGTTATTATGGCATACATAAGTTTTCTCAAAATTTATGCCCTCCACATCTGATAGCCTCTAAAATTTGTTCCAACCCCACCCAAACCCTCACTTAAAATTTTAAAATTAATTGCTGCCACCAAGTTAATAAAGGTTCCTTGGTCAATATTTGTATCTATACTACTATACCATATATGAAATTTTGTAAGTGTCTAATTAAGCACTTTATACACCTACATGTTGCGAGTATATCTGACGTTTTTATTATTGGAAATTTCAGTCCAATTTAAGTTCTAAGAAATAAATATAAATAAATAATAAATCGTATGAATATTAATAATTAAAATTACAAAATTTTTCTATGACGTTCTAACAACTTTTGAAATTATAACTAAATGGTATTTTTTTTTTCATATCAATTTATTTCAACATTTAACGAAAAAAATGAGAAAGAACGATGTGTGCGTGCTAGTGTTTGTAAGAGAAACACTTTTGGTGATATGCAGAGGGGTAGTGAACAGAATAGTGGAACTGGAAGAGAAGGATTTGAGTAGAATTGAAGGGGAACAAAGGGCACCCAGAACTTAACTGGTTGTCCATGGGAGTGTGGGTGTAAGTTGTGTGTTATTATGAAGATTTTATCTTGGAATGTTAGAGGGTTGGGAAGGCCAGAAAAAAGGGAAAAGATTAAAAGCTTGGTGAAGGAAAGAAGTGTTGAAGTGCTATTTCTTCAGGAGACTAAAAGAAGTTCTATGGATGAAAATTTTGTGAAATCAATCTGGCCTTATGACGAAGTGGAATTTATGGTGGTTGACTCTGAAGGTAGTGCTGGGGGCCTTCTTTGTATTTGGAAGCCACAAGTCTTCAAGCTCAAGGATTGTTGCAGTAGCAAAAATTTCGTTATACTTTCAGGTATGTCTAGTAACTCTTTTCAGTGCACTCTGGTGAATATCTATGCTCCTAATGAGGTCTTAAGGAGGAGACAATTGTGGGATTCTCTGGTTAGTCTCAATCAACATTTTCCAAACCCGTGGTGTGTGGGAGGGGATTTTAATGAGATTAGATACATGGGTGAGAGGAAAGGTTGCTCATCTAGAGATCGATGGATGAAGGACTTTAATGAGTTTGTGGAAAAATTGGAATTAACAGATATGCCTCTGCTAGGTAGGCAGTATACTTGGTGCAATGCTCTGGATGGGAATAGGTGGAGTAGGATTGACAGATTCCTGTTAGACTTGAAGTGGATGGAAAAGTTTTCTTTTAAGCAATGGGGTCTACATAGGACAATTTCTGACCACTGTCCAATCTTAATTAAAGAAGATGATAGGGACTGGGGTCCAAAGCCTTTTAAATTTATCAATGCCTGGTTATCTCATCCATCCTTCATGTTAGAAGTCAAAAAGAGGTGGGAGGAATCTCAAGTTCATGGGTGGGCTGGGTTTAGAGTGATGAGAAAACTGAATATGCTAAGGAGTCACTTAAGGGTGTAGAATAAGGAGGTGTTTGGCAATATAGATACGCAGTTAAAGGCAGCAGAGGAGGAATTACATGAATGGGATTTGAAGGCAGAGTCTAGGACCTTTGATGTTCAGGATCTTAAGCGAAGAAGAGAAGTTAGAAACCAGGTGTGGCAGCTGAGCAGGAGCAAGGAAAGGTTATGGCATCAAAAGTCAAGACAGTTATGGGCTCATTCTGGGGATAAAAACACTAGGTACTTTCACATTATGGCAAGTAGAAGGCAGAGGAAAAACCTGTTAGACTCTGTTGTTGTGGAGGGTACGAGGTTGGAGGACCCTGCTCAGGTGAAACAGGAAGTGCTTAGGCATTTTACTGTGTTGTACTCAGAGAATTGGAAGTTTAGGCCAAAAATTCTAGGCCCTTTTGCCGTTCTAAATACTGTGGATGTAGGTAACTTGGAAATTGAGTTCTCAGAAGATAAGGTATGGAATGCGGTACAGGATTGTGATGGGAACAAAGTGCCAGGCCCAGATGGATTTAATCTGAATTGCATTCAACGGTGTTGGTCTACATTGAAAGGGGAGATACTACAATTGGTGCATGAATTTTACCAAAATGGTAAGCTACCTAGAGGGGTCAATAGTTCTTTCATTACTCTAATTCCGAAGAAGGATAATCCAGTAGGTTTGGGGGAGTATAGACCTATAAGCTTGGTGAGTTCTGTCTACAAAATTTTAGCAAATGTGCTTTCCAGAAGACTTAAGAGAGTTTTGCCATCTGTGATTAGTGAGGTTCAGTCTGCTTTTGTGAGTGGAAGGTACATTTTAGATGGTGTGTTAATAGCCAATGAAGTTGTAGATGCATGGAATAGATCAAGAAAGAAAGGTGTTATTTTAAAACTAGATTTCGAAAAAGCTTATGACTCAATTAATTGGGAATTTCTATGGTCGATGTTAAACAACTTTGGTTTTGGTGAGAAATGGTTAGGTTGGATGAGGACTTGTGTTTCTACAACCAAGGTGTCTGTTTTGGTTAATGGCTCACCCACAGAAGAATTTCAGACTCAGAAGGGGCTCCGGCAGGGTGATCCCCTTTCACCTTTTTTGTTCATCATTGTAGCTGAAGCTCTTAATCTCTTATTAGTAAGGGCAGTGGAGAAAGGCCTGTTTAGAGGAGCCTTATTTGGTGGTAATGATCTGAGTATTTCACATCTCCAATTTGCAGATGACACAATAGTGTTTTGTGAAGGTGGTATGGAGGAGGTGCTAAATATTAAAAGGGTGTTGAGGTGTTTTGGAGTGATGTCGGGTTTGAAAATTAATTATCACAAGAGTGTCGTGTGCGGTGTGGGTTTTCAAGAGGAGGAAATTTTGGGTTTGGCTCAAAGATTGAATTGTATCTCTAAGAAATTACCTTTCAACTTTTTAGGTATGCCTCTAGGGGCCAATCCTAAGAGGAAGAGCACTTGGAGTCCAATAGTGGAAAATGTGAGGAAAAAGTTGTCTTCTTGGAAAAGAAAGCTACTATCTTTTGCCGGGCGTTTGACCCTGATCAAATTTGTTCTCTCTAATTTACCTATATACTTTCTCTCCATTTTCAAAATGCCCAAGGGGATAGTTAAGGCTTTGGTCAATATTCAATCCAATTTTCTGTGGGGTGGATCTGATACAAAGAGGAGTGTTCATTTGGTAAATTGGGGTGAGGTTACTAAAAGCAAAAATCAAGGGGGCTTGGGCGTCAGGGATTTGGGTGAGGTGAATGAGTGTTTGTTGCTAAAATGGTGGTAGAGATATGGTGTAGAGGATAAAGCCTTGTGGAAATCGGTGGTATGCTCAAGATATGGTAGATTTGGAGAGGGATGGGTGCCATCTCTGGAAAACATAGCTGGGGTATCCACTGTGTGGAAGGATATAGTGCAACTCAATTCTACAAACCAGCCTCTGGGTGAATTCTATGAACATAATCTAAAATTATTAGTGGGTAATGGGAGGAGAATTCAGTTTTGGACAGATGCTTGGCTCAATGGTAGAAGTTTGAAGGAGGATTACCCCAGGTTGTATAGTTTATCCATTGAGAAGGAAGAATCCTTATTGCAAATAAGTGCAAAGAAGAGGCTTGGGGTGTGGCACTTCCAATTTAGGAGAAGTCTGCTGGCTTGGGAGGAAGAGGAAGTGAAGAAGCTGTCCGAAGTTCTGGATTCAAGTCCAGCTCTTAGGGAGGAAGTTGAAGACACTTGCTCCTGGCTTGCAGCTAATTCTGGGAAGTTCTCAGTATCCTCTGTATGGTGCTGGTGGGCTTCAGTTAAAGAATCAGATTTGAGGGTGCCAGATGGGGTATGGGCGTGTAAGACACCTCCAAAGATGCAATTCTTCTGCTGGTTGGCTTGGAGAGACAGAGTGAAGACTTCTTCCTTTCTACATAGGATTGGGGTCTTACCTGCCAATGTAGTATCCCAGTGTGTGTTCTGTCAAAGCGATGAGGAGTCAGTGGAGCATGTGTTGCTGTTCTGTCCGCTGGTTTGGAAATGCTGGGCAGAAATGGCAAGATGGTGGGATCAGTCTTGGGTAATTCCGGGCTCAGTTGAGGGTTTGCTAAAGTGGTGGTCTGAGGGCAAAGGAAAGTCTTGGATGTCTAGAGCTTGGCAGGCCATCCCTCCTCTCGTGTTGTGGTCGGTTTGGAAATTAAGGAACGAATGTTTGTTTAAGGGTGTAGCTCCAGATTTTGGAGGTTTATGCGAGAGAATGAAGGTTCAAATAGCATTGTGGGTAAAATGGTTTTTCAAGGTGGATTATTCAATTCATGATCTGGTAGCCAATTTGTACCAGATCAGATTGCATGTTTGAAGTCTACGTAGGCATTGAAGTGGGAGCAGGATGGGAGCAGGATCAGATCTGTTCTGGAATTAAAGTGGGAGTAGCATTACAGAGTTGGTATTGGGTGATTTGTCTACTGCTGGTTTATCTGTCTAAACCTGATTGTTTTGTATTCTGTTGGTGTTGGTTGGCACTGGTCTGCATGGCGTTGCATTGCTGTGAGATGTCAGCTTCTGGTAGTTTTCGGTCTGTTTTTCTTTCCTTTTCTTGTTGGTTTCTCACCAACTGGAGCTTCAAGCTTTTTATAGCTCTGAGCTCCTCTTTATTGATGTACTATTTCAACTTTGTTTGGTTCCATCAATAAAGATTTATTTGGCCGATCAAAAAAAAATTACATTGACCTTCCTTGAGGTTTTGGAAAATATAGTAATTAAATCTCATAGTATTAGCATAATTACATTTGGCTTCTTTAAAGTTTAATTCATATAATACTTAACCTCTTTTTTATCAATAATTATATAAATACAAAATTTGTTGGAAAAAATGGCTTTAAAATATTATTTTTCATAAACTTTGACATATAATTAATGTATGACCCACATGCCATTTTTTTGTGAGTTTGAGTGGTGACGCATTCATTGCCGTGTGACAAATAAGAATATATAATTAGTTAGTCAAAACTATTTACAAGTAAATGAAAAATTGAATTCAAAGTAAACCTCATGAACTTGGTATATGATTGTGTGGTTCTCAACTAGTTGTTGTGTATTCTTGTCTCACATAGAAAACTTGCGAAAAATTCTATAGTGTTTATAAACTCCTAGTTGGACAAGTGGAAATGGCCCCAAAGGACAACCAAGTTATATAAGGTGGGGAGTGATGGGCAAAGGTGAGTTGGCCCCAACTGGATCCAAAATCACACACTGCCACCCTTTCCTAGACCAAATTTGAGTTGGATTGGGCTAGCTCAATACTTTTCTTTTTAAATTTAATTTTTTGCTCTAATTTGAATTTCATATTCAAAATCTTAGGCCAAACCTTTTGAAATCCAAATTCGAACTCCAGTCACCTTCTCCGATCCATCGCATCTTTCTAGCATAAGGATGCAACTATAAAGTCGCAACTTTTCTGCTCATCAGAATACATTTCTTTGCCTATATGAAGGCAATCCCTCTATCCGTTTTTCTCATCGAATTTGCTCTTTGCTTTTGTCTTCCTCTTATTCTGAATATTATATATTGTAAGAGCTTGAAATTGTGAGAATGCAAAGCATAATCTTTGGGCCGTTGTACACACAAAATCTATACATATTCTGTGTCATGATGACTGTTGTATCCTAGGGACAAGACATTCATTCTATCTTAAAGATACAGTGTTCAAATACCGGTCTCAATCACAATCTATTCTTTGCAATATACAAGATGTTTGTAAGTAACTTTGTTGTTTGCTGTTTATTTACTTAGTTTGATTTTTGGGCAAATTATATCGGTAATCCCTACATTTTACCCATTGTGTCATTTTCATCCCTAAACTTTCATTTGACTCAATTTTGAACCTTACTTTTAAATTTGGTATCCATTTGGTCCAATTGATAATATCGTTAGTATTTTTTTACAAAAAATTATCACTAAATTGATTGAGGTTAAAAATTGATTGAGGTTAACTTATTGAGTTTATTAAATTTATAATTTTGTTCTTAAAAATATGACACATGATATTTTCGTGCATATTTTTAATAAAAAGATGCAAAGAGTTATAATCGATTAGACTAAATTGAGACAAAATCATAAATTCAAGATCAAAATCAGGTCAATTGAAAATATAGGGACCAAAATGACACAATGACCAAAGTATAGGGACTACCATTTTAATTTTTCCACTTTTTTTTTTGTTTGCATTATAAATTGATTTCCTGAAATTATTTTTAACAAAAATGATATTATCATCTCTTTTAAACTTAATGATATATTTTTTTCTTTTTATCGTTATATTTTTATACTATACAACTCCTTTTACTAAAAAAAATAAGTATACTATACAACTCCTTTTACTAAAAAAAAATAGTATAATTATGCCAAAACTCTAAATCTATTTATATATATATTTTTCAAACCTAAAGAAAGGTCATCGTAATTTACCCTACGCGGAGAGGAGTGTTGGACCATATCATCGGAAAGGTCATCGTAAACTCCATGTGTCAATTGTGGGTGAGTTTGGGATCAACAACAAGAAGAATAAAAAATGAAAATAAAAATAAAAAGTTTTTTTGAACCTTTTTATTTTTATTTTTTAAACTTTCAAATTCTTCTAGTGTGGAAGAATCTTAAAATTTTAAAAAAAAAAGATTAAAAATATATAAAAAGGGGTAAACTATAAATACACTCCAATGAGGTGTGCTTAAAATACTACTTGCCCACGTATTTCTGAAAATTACTTTTCACCTCTTAAAATTTCTATTCAGAAAAATAAATTTTTTTTTAATCAACCATTAAGTCAATTAATAGTTTTTAATAATATTAGTAATATATTTCAATTAGCAATTCTGGTAACTTTATTGTTGTATAGAAGGATAGTTAAAAAATTTATTTTTTTCTATCAATTCTATTAAATAACAAATTCTGATAAAGGAATATTTGTAATTTTCATAACAATTGGGGGAATTTATAGCGTGTATTTGTAATTTATCCCAAAAAAAAGTTTACTAAAACCAAAAAAAACAAAATTCTTTTGGTTTTTTTTTCTTTAGTGGGATTTTTTTCAAATTTTTATTATTATTATTTTGATTTTTCAAGTAGAATCTAAAAGTACAAATTTTTTTTTTTCAAAATAAAAAAACAAATCATTAAAAAAGCTAATTTTAAACACACCTAAGCAAGAGTTGAGAGAGAAAACTTGTTCGAGAGAGTCCATGAAAAACAAATCAGAGTTGGCATATCTCATAAATGGTTTACTTTCTTTATTGCTCTTTAAATATTTATTTATTTTAGACTTACAATATTTAATGAGAACAAATTTTAAAAAATAATAATAATTTCATGTACATTGAACTTTTAATCTATGTGTTGCAATACTAATAAACTAAGAAAGGAGGATAAAAAGATAAAAGAAAATGATATATAAGTTCGCCGTTTAGATTCATTTTTTAGATCTTTTGATATGTAAGTAAGATTATTGATTAATGATTAGAGAAGATATGAAAGAAAAAGTTGCTTACATATTCTAATTGATTGTCACATCACTAAATTTAAAAAATAAGTTTAATTTTTAAGCTTAAATAATAATACTCAAATATAATAAAAAGATAAAGCTCAACAAAGGATATCACTTCTCTTAGCGAGGAATGAATAATTTAAAAAATAAAAAATAAAAAATAAAATTGTATGGGTGTAGGAGAGGACCTTTTCTAGGTGGTAGTTAATATGGGGAGATGGGGAGCACAGCAATTATGAAGGCAAATGTGCGAGAGAAATGACAACGATAATGTGTTCTGTAAAGAATGTTAGAGAAAGTCCGATGCATGAAATATACAATTTAAAAAATATTTGTAAAAAAGAAGGGTTAATTTTACCACAATTCTTTCAACTATTATGAACTCGTATATATTAACTCCTTTAAATATGAAAATTGAACAAATATACCCATTTTAAAGATGGTCTAGATGGGGTGAAATTGATATATTTTTGTAGTGGAAAAAATCAAAACGCATAGGTTCATAGACGAGAGGGTCAAAATTATATTTACTAGTAGTTAAAGAAGTAAGAGAAAGTCGGGCAAAATGCCCTGGTCAAAAAGGTTAAGCAAAGTAAGGGCAAAAAAAGAAAACAATCACACTACATATTTAGAATTTTCACCCATAATTTTATTTAGAATTATGAATGTATAGTCTAAATTTAATCAATAGATGATAAACCCACAATACACCATTTGAATCTCAACCCTTTAGATAGGCTTTTTCAAATGAAAAACTAACACCAAATGGGTTAACTATCCAATGAATAGAGAAAAAACATAATACACCAACTTAATCATCTCTTTTCTCATAATGCATAAATATAAATAGGGTTTATTATTTTTTAGTTTCCAAAGTATTTGATTTGTGTAATTTTGGTTCATAGTGTACAAAATTTAGTCTTTAATGTATAAAAAAAGAATTTCAATTTTGTTCCTAAACCTAACTATGTGGGTAGACTCTGGAAACCAAATTAAAAAAATTACAATTTTGAACCTCCAAAGTGTGCAATCTATGTTATTTTGGTCAACTTTTTTTTAATCCAATTCGGTCATTAATGTATAAAAAGTATTCAGATATGATCACCCAACCTAATTTACATAGATAGCATACTTTGAGACTCATAAATTTTTTAGTTCAATATATTTGGGGACGAAATGAAAATGTTCTTTTATAATGTTGGTGCTAAAATCTAACCACAAAACTAATACTTTAATCTTTGTATTGGAATTTTGGGAACAAAGTCGATGAGCACCTGACTACTGCTGAGATCCACGATTGCAAGATCAAAAGAATAGCTAACCTGGTTGCTTATTGTAAGAAGAGCTAATTTGAGCCAATTAAATTAATTACACTACTAGAAAAAACACTTTTGGCGACCACCTATTTTTTTTGGTCGCAAATAGTTCACTTTCTGCGACCAAAATTTAACTTTTGGCGACCACATTTTTTTGGTCGCGGAAAATCACCCTTTGGCGACCAAAAGAAAAAGTTGGTCACGGAAAGTATACTATTGGCGACCAAAGGCTTTTTTGGTCATGAAGAGCATCTTTGCGACCAAAAAGAGTTGGTCACGAAAGTATACCCTTTGGCGACCAAAAAAAAGTTGGTCGCGAAAGTATACTATTAGCGACCAAAAGGCTTTTTGGTCATGAAGATTGCCCTTGGCGACCAAAAAGAGACGTTGGTCGCGAAAGAGTATACTATTGGCGACCAAAGACTTTTTGGTCATGAAGATCACCTTTTGGCGACCAAAAAGAAAAGTTGGTCGCGGAAAGTATACTATTGGCGACCAAAAGGCTTTTTGGTCGCGAAAGATTACCTTTTAGCGACCAAAAAGAGACGTTGGTCGCGAAAAGTTATGGCGGGATGAATTTATTAAAAAATAATACTACTATAATTACAAACTATTTTTTTTGTTTAGGCATTAAAAGTTTTATAAAATAATAAATAACCCAATTTTTATGGGTTATATATTTTTATTTCCAAATATAAACAAGAATGATGTAATTGGCAGAGTGGAAAGGATGCATGGTGACTCTTTGGTCAAGAGTTCGAATCTCAGGCGGCACAAAAGAATTACATTTTTTGGTAAAAGGCGCTGACTTTTGGCGACCAACTTACCTTTGGTCGCTAAAAGTTTACTTTTGGGTAATATGAATTGGACTTTCCGTGACCAAAAAAGTTGGTCGCGAATGGTCACTTTTAGCGACCAAAGGCCTTTTTGGTCGCAGAAAACTATCTGTGACGAGGCTTTAGCGACCAACTCGCGACCAACATATTTTGGTCGCGAAAACCTTTTCGCGACCAAATATGATACTTTTCGCGACCAAAAGTGTTGGTCACAGAAAATGTTTTTTCTTGTAGTGTTAGGCCCCAATAGTCCAAGGTTGGTGGGCCCGAATTTATCGCAAGTCCAAGATTGGTGGGCTCGGATTTATCACCATCAAACGGGCTGAATCGCTCTAAGCCTCGAAAGGGTTCGGATTCACGAACTTAGAGACTTACTCGGGCCCGGACTCGAAAGGGTATTGAGCAAGCCTAGAGATCCGCGGCACTCGGACTTGAAAGGGTTCGGATTCACGAACCTAGAGGTCTGAAACACTTGGCTTCGAACGGATTCAGATGCAATCTCAAAGCCGCTCCATTAATGAGTCCCAGAACACTTGCGGACTCGGACCTTTTCGGGATCTACGTGCCAAAACCATGGGCGTAATGGAGTCCGAACAAAGAACCCGATCCCGAGGACGGTGAGTGAAGATAAATTCACTCTTCGGTTAAACTAGCCTATACCCGGGTCGAGGTGGCACGATCTAGGGGGTCCCTGAGACTCGACAATATTTGTGGCAGGGCGTTCTCTTGAACTACCCTTGACCCTTATGTGGCAGGATGTCCTCTGGGACTACCCCTGACCCTTTGGGATGATTGGGGATCATTGGTTAGATGTGGCTAAGAAGAAGGGTTCGCCAAGGGGTTGATCTCCTCTTCGAGATTTTTTTTATCCTCGGAGAGGTCACCTCCTCGGACAAGGTGGTTAGAGAGAATATTTCCCATGTGCCTTGCACATGGGCTCCATCCTACATCATGAGGTGCTTATAAATAGCACCCATCTATAGCTTTACAAGGGATGGATTTTGGAGAGATGACTCTTGGGAAAGAACTAATTTCCCATCTCTATTATTAACTTTGGGAGTGAAAGTGGAAGATCCATAGGAGAGCCTTTCCATTATTCTCTCTCTAGCTGCTTTGCCTTCTTCTTCACTCAATCTCTTATCTCCATCATCTCCTTTACTCTTGTGTTCTTAAGTTGAGACTATTGAAGAATCTAAGCCTCTCACAATTTCTAAAGGAATTCGAGTCTTCTTCAAAGATCTTCGAATATTCCAACAACGTTCTTGAACCCTTTCATACACTTATCAACTAAGAGGGCTCTTTGATGATAAAATCAATAATTAACTTGCGAAATACAATTGCGCAGGGTAACAATAAGCACAAAATCTCATGTATTGATACATACTGCGAAATACAATTCCAGTCAAACACTTATTCCCTTGAGGAACAACAAATCATCTAGGACTCATCTCTCCTAATTAGATTAGGACTTAACTCTCTAAAGAGTATCATCTTACCCAACCTAGAAGTTAACTCTCACTAGGACTCCTGTCCCATGCCAATTATCTCAGACGAGGTGCTGAACTACTTCCACACCTCGACCAATCGGACTTCACTATGTGGCACCTCAGTTCTCAAGCCTAGCTATGTGGATGAGACGAAAATTATGTGCCCATACCTACCCCTAGCTATGTGGATGAGACGAATTACCAACAAGTCGGCCATCTACTTGTACATCGCTTGCCCCCTAGCCAAGGTCATGGCAAACATTATTTAGGTTGATGCCCTCACCCCTCATGGGTTTTATTCACCTCGCCTGAAAACAATATCTTAAGGCTAACTTCCGTTACCTTGGATGCACCGAATAGATGTTACTCATTACCTCGGCTTTACATTAAACAGTTTCATTAACTTAGTCAGCCAATCGTTTGCACACCTTCTCGGTGCACCTAGGTTAATTCTCTCAGTTTCTCATTGAAACAACTCTTCGACCTAGTCGGCCAATTGTCCCCCTACACCCTCTCGGTGTGCCTAGGTTGACTAGTTCAGGGGTTGTTCCCAGCTCAACGGTTGTTCCATTTGAACTAGTTTCATTCAAGGGTTCTTCCTTTCGAATTTGTTTTGCTCAAGGGTCATTGCCTTAGAACTTGATTCATTCACCATATCATCGCCAACTCACTCTACGTGTCCTCGCACAGTGTTAGGACCCATCTAGTTCAACTTTGTTCTCACAAATGGCGCCAAATTATGGGTACTAAAATGTGACTACCCAACCAATACTATAATCTTCCTCTTGGAATTCTGAGAACAAAACCAATGAGCACATGACTACTATTAAGATCCACACTGCAAGACCAAAATAATAACTAACCCAGTCGCTCGTTAATCAAAAGGGCACTTCGATGATAAAATTAGTAATCAACTCTCAAAATACAATTGTGCAGAGTAACAATAAGCACAAAATCACATGTATTAATACATACAGTTTTGTATAGTGTCTTGCCTCTCCTTAGTGATATGATTTAAGTTGAATGCTTGTTCTCTTGAGGAACAACAAATCACCTAGGACTCATCTCTCCTAGTTGGATTAGGACTTTACTCTCCAAAGAGTCCCATCTCACCCAACTTGTGAGTCAACTACGACTCCTACCCAAGCCAATTATTTTGGATGAAGCGTGAATTGCTTTCACATCTCAATCAATCATACTTTGCTACATGGCACCTCGCCCCTCAAGCGTAGCCATGTGGACGAGATAAGAATTATGTCCCCACATATACATTTGAGGCTAAATCGACACAAAATAAATATTATAAATCAAAATAATATAAACTGTTCACTTTAAGGACTAAAAATGATTAACCCATATAAATATATTATAATATTATATTATACATAATTTTCTTATTTTTGTATGAATAATTACACTACTATTGAATCTCTTAAATAAAAATATGCAAAATCAAAATAGGAAAACAACTAAATAGAATACTTCTAACCTAAAATACAATAGGAAGTATATCAAAAATATAGCATACGTTTCACAACCCCTCTCAAACTTATGAGGTGAGCCTGGTGAACATCGATAGTTTGCCAAAAAGAAATTGAAAAGGGGAAGAAATGTGAGTTTTAGTAAAGAAATCAACAAGTTACAAGGTAAAAGAGACGAATGGGAGATAAATATTGTCGGACTGACGATGCTAACGCAAAAACTGGTAGCCAATCTCGATATGTTGAGTTCGCTTATGGAACACATAGGGTATGTTTGGTTTGGATTTCTAGAGTGATTTTGGGAAAAAAAAATTTAAAAATTTTGTTTGGTTTGTAAATTTTCCAAAATAATTTTTAAAATCACTTTCTCTCTCTTACCTATCAATTAATCAATCATTTTTTATATCTCCTCTCTCCTTCTCAATCACTTTTTCTCTCACACATATCTACTCAATTATAACAAGATATCAAATCATTTCAAACTCCAAAACTACTTTCAAAATATACAACCAAACAAACCAAAAAAATTTCTAAACTTTCTCCCCAAAACAATTTTTAAAAATTACTCTCCCAAAATCAAACCAAACGTACCCATAATTTTGCATAATTTGAATGGCACTCTAGTTATCACAATAAAAAAGAGTTGCAAAAGGCGAAACTCCCAAATCAACAAAAAGCCAACAATGCTGATGAGTTCAACAGTAGTCTGTGTCATAGCTCGATACTCAGCCTCAATAATAGATGAGAGAATCACTAAGAAAAACACAGAGGGCAATGATAAGCTTGCGATCAAAAATATCACTAGCCCAATTAACATCGACATAAGTCCAAAGAGGTAGAGAAAATGTAGAACACGAGCAAATCTTGAAAGATAGTGTCACGAACATGCCACAAAAACTTGAAATTCCAAAAGCTCAAGTTGTTAGGAAATAGGCACAACAATGAATATCAAGCTCTCTAACACTCCCTTACATGCAACCTTGTCTTAAACGTGGAGAGACATAGAGAAAAAGAAACCAAATCCATACGCTACAGGAAATTGCATTTTTGCCGACTAAAAATTTGGTCGGCAAAAGTCAATTTTAGGATAAAGTGTGTATTGATGAAAAATGTAGATGATTTTTCTTTGTTACCCTCATGTCGTAGTCACATTCTTATCACATGAATAAATTCTGTTAAAGATTTTAATAATTGAGTAACAAAAATCTGACATTGACATATAGGAACCAAAGTGAGATTTGACCAGAACTACTGGGAATTGATTGTCACAATTTCATGTGGAAAGACAAAAATAGGATTTGACCAGAAGTATAAGGTGTTGACCATCATGATTTCATGTATACGGATCAAAATGAGATTTGGTGCAAAATATAGAGGTACAAAGTGTAATTTATCCAAAATAGAGAATACATGTGAGATGACCAAAACACTCAAAACTTACACCACTATCTGAGCCCCCATGCTCAAGGGTTGTTGAGCCTTTACTCACCTTGGTGCCCTTGGTATTTTTTTTCTCTTACACCATACATCTCTAATTTGTCCCCTATCACTCTTTTAATCTCTTTCAAGAAAAACTTATACTTCACATGACTATTTATAATAGTTTATCTATGAGAATACTGATTACATACAATTAGGTAACCAAATCCTACACATATTAAGTTTCCTAGAAGATTCCAAACTTTATTATTCTAACCCAAATATATATAAACCAACATAATAATTGTATGAGACTCACCTTTATTACATGGGTGGACTAATCCTAACAATCACCCCCTCCACCCATGTGGGATAAATGTTATGTGTACCCTCCAACCTAGGTGTCTGCATTCCACCTTCACCTAAAAGATATTGCACCTCCTAAATCATATGCCTACATTATTTGCATTTTACGCAATATTGACCAAACGTTTTCTTTGTAGCTTCTTGTCGCACCTTCTTGAGGCATTTCCACTGCCACAAATTAAACCTTAATAGAAAAAAGACTTGCGTCCTACCTTGGTGCACACCTTCTTGTCGTGACCTCTATCTCAATTTCTATGCCCGGACCTTCCTTTTTATGAACAATCTGTAACATGTTGTCTTCCTCCTTGGCTAGTATATCCTCTCAAGAATCGTTGCTTAACTTCGATTACTACTAAGCAATGTTTGACAACAACTTTCTTCTTGTTACAACATACTCCACGAGCCTGTACCAATTGTCAATCATGATGTCCAATTAGAAAAATGACATCTGATTTACCCCATAATGACTAGATTTCCTTGTTGATTGAATCAAATTACTCTTGGATCGCCCTTGATTACCTACAATCAAACCCAATCACTTAGATCACTGCCGAATCTATCCAATCCATTTAAACTTGTTCAGAATCTGAAAATTCTGATTGTACCGATGAATCTGCAACGATTGAAAACCTTAGAAACCACCTTCACCTTGAATTTTTCTATTATACACACACACCAATATAATAAACTTATTCTAAACCGTTGATTTTATGACTTTTGTCTCATAAGATCATAACCCTTTAACAAGCCAAAGCCACAAAATCTAAATAATGCATCCACCACGTTGCCTTCATTGAATTTTGATTCCCCCCCCCCTATACTATGGGGATTTCTCTATTCTGTGCGAGTCCTCTGTGGACAATAACTGGATCCTCTGCCAACCACACTTGGGATCACTAACCTTTAGCTTTGATACTTGATTTCTCTCAAGAAAATCATATAGTCCACATGACTATTTATAATAGTCTACCCATGAATCCTAATTCCATACAATTACGTAATCAAATCTTACACATATTAGGGCCTATTTTGGGAAGTGGTTTTTTTTTTTTTTTTAACACTTTATTTTTTTTTAATACTATATTTTTTTATTTGAATTTATTTTTTTTTGAAAAAACGTGCAAAAAAGTAGAAAGGTAATGTGATACAAATAAGCCAATAAGTTGGCTTGTTTTTGCCTTTTCAAAATCCTAGTAGATTTCAAACTTTACTATTGTAACACAAATACATATATAAATCAACCTAATAACTATATGGGACTTACATTTATGACAAAGGTGAACTAATCTTAACAAATGACACGTGGAGTCTACTATGTATATGACCCACTCTCTGTATCACATTTGTGTTTCATTTTTTTAAAATTATTTATGGATTTAAATTTGCTCAATGGTTATATATTTTGTCTTTTGACGAAAATCATGTTGGTTGTGTGTCTCCGATATATTAAGGGATTAAATACTTACTTGTAAAATATATATTTTGTTAAAACTATATATATTTTTAAAATATATATTTTGTTAAAACTCCTGCACCTTACTAGAAGGCCAATAGTTCAAAAATCCCCACCTACGTGTGGGTCTTATTCTCAACCCGTTTATTAATTTTGCTTTCTTTCCCACTTTGAGAGTTTCTTTGTAAAAAAAGTTTGTATTATTTTTTTATCTTCATTATTATGATTATAATTCATTAGATTTCATGAAGAAAATATCAAGAAAACCTTCATGAAGCTTTTAAAAATAATTTAGTGTGATAGGCAACAAAATAAGAAAAGAAGCTAAATCCTTTAAGTTTTCAAAATTTATAAGTATCCCTACGCTATTTAAAATAGTTTCACTGATAGACTTTAATTTTAAGTTTTAAGTTAAGAATTAAGTTAATTCTTGTAAGACCCTATGAGACTCTCAAATTTGGTATGAGAGCTTAAAAATCAAATATAGGAATAATTTTGAATATGGAAATTCAATATTTAATGCATGATATAATAGACGTTAAAAAAAAAAAATTATATATCTTGATCATAAAAATTTAAACCACAAAACTATTAAACAATCTAATAGAAGTGAATAAAAAATGTTAAATATTTGCAGAAATTATAATATTATGATTATTGAAATATGTAAAGAATTAAGAGAAATAAAAGAAATTTCTTAAAATTCAAAAAGAAAGTTTTATTAAAAAATTGAGAAGTCATTTTATAAGTTTTAGTTTGCAAATAGCATAAATTTAGTTTTGTTTTATAGTGTTATATGATTGGTAGTTTACATGTGATTGCATATCATACAATAAAATATTAAAAACTAATCTACTCACTACTAGAAATATGATCTTTTGCGTCTATTTTTTTACGACCGATTGTTTGACCGTCGCAAAACAGTACTTTTTATATCCGAATCCCATTCTAATTAACACGCAGCCGTTTCTTTAAAAAAAAAAAAAATCATCCATATCGAGTATAACTTGCCCTATCCCCAAATCGGTATGAACTTTCTCTCTCAAAATCTCACTCTTCACTCTCTCTCGCTCTACTCTCTCTTTCAACTCACCACTCTCAATTTTATTGTTCATTTGAAGATGTCGATCAATTGTTGATGAATATTTGAAGATTTTGATCGATCGTTGATGAAGATTTGAATATTTCAATCTGCTGTTGATGAAGATTTCGATTGATTCATGATCGGTAAGTCTAATTTTTATGTATGAATCTAACTCTGTCTCTGTAATCCCTATATCTTTTTCTCAGCTCCGAAATTCTTTTCGACTTTTCGCGAAAATCAACATCAGTTCAGAGGAAGTGGATTTCGAAATCAACATGAATTGTTTCCAATTTAATCCACGCGGTGCAAACTCTGATTTGGAAATAGGTTGCTAAAATCAACATGAATTTTTTAGCTAAATTCAGATTATTATTATTTTATTTTTTTTGGAGTACTTGAATCTATTAGTATTTTGTATAAATACTTTTAAGGATGGTTGATGGATATTTGTTTTGCATGTATAGAAGTTTATATTTTGTATGCACATTTTTTTTTTTTTTTTTGAAGAAAGATAATTTTGTTGAGGGAAGTGATGGAAAATAACACACGTGTTTTAGAATTTTTACAAATATCACTTTACATTTATTGTATATAATATTTGAATATATATATATATATATGAGAATATAGGTTGCTAAAACATTGTAGGTATTTTATTTATTTATATTTTTTTTTGCGATGGCAAAACATTAGTCGTTATAAGTAAATTAGGTGGTCGCAAATAGTTTGCGACTGCTATTTTGCGGTCGCAAAAAGTATTTGTCACCCCCACATTCGCGACCCCTATTTGCCGTTGCATGAGCCGTCGCAAAAGGTCTTTTGCGACTGTTTTTTTATTATTTGCAACGGCTTGTAGCAATCGCAAAAAGTATTTTTTTTAGTAGTGACTAGTGGAGAATCTTCCTAAAAAATTTTCCTAAAGCGTAGCATTGCTTAATGAAGGGGCTAAATGCAAAATGGGTTAGGTCCAAGCCTTGGGCCGGCCCAATCTCACAAAGCCCAAATCCCAACTGGGACGATAAGTACATAGACGGTCGGTTGAGCCCAATCAATGATCAAATTTCACCCAAAGTCTCAAGCTTAATAACATAACACTATTTGAATTTTAACTTTTCATTTATTTTCTGGATCAATTTCTTAATACCTATTCTAAGTAGTTAAGAAATTGATCACGGCTCACAGGGTTTGATCAATGTTTTGGTACTTCATCTGCCACCTTATTCTCCAGACAGATTCTCATGTTGTGTTTTGTTTTCTTACATCACAAACCATGGATACAATATCTTGTTGATGATTTCAGGTTCTTTCTTCAGTGTGATTGGACTGTGCAGACATCACAATCATTTTCACAAGAAGTAGGAGAGCTGCCCCACGTTATGTAGCTCGTTTATCTACTTAATAAATAAATAAACGTTACATTTTCGCCCTATGGGCTTGGTTTTACTTTTTGAATTTTATATTTATTTTAGTTGGGGTGAAGGGAGTGTTGGATTGAAACTGAGGAGCATAGAAAAACTGTTTGAGAATTTTTTTTAAAAAAAATCTCTCAAAGTTTGATGCTTACAATAAAATTAATCTTAAGTTTTTAACTTTCTTAATTTAAATTCTTATTTTTAATTTATTTTTAATTTAAATTATTTCTTATTTTCGTTAAGTACAGTAAAATTAATAAAAAAAAAGAGATAATATTTTAATAATTAGACTAAAAAAGAAAAGGAATATTTTAGATTCTCAATTTAATAACATGCATGAAAAGAAATAGAAATATATAGGTTGCACCCATTAAACAGTTAATGAAGCTGTCAAAAAGATACAAGTATTTTCTCAGGAATCGGCTTAGCATTTGTTGCTTCATTGTCCCTTCTCTTGGTCCATTTGGTCATCTGTGCTTCAGGATTGGGGTATTCAATGGTGCATCCCTCCTTCTGTTCCAGATCTGTTCTCTTGGTGGATGGGGTTGAATTTTAAGTTTTTTCTCAGGAAATTTTGGAGAGCCACTCCCCTTGTTGTCCTCTGGTCCCTTTGGAAACACAGAAACGATTGTGCTTTCTCTGGTGTCTCTCCAAACTCAGCTGATCTGTGGGACCTCATCAAAGCTAGACTAGCTTTTTGGCTTAAAGCCACCCTTAGGGACTTCCCATACTCTATTAATGATATTGTTCTGAATTGGAGTTATCTTAGGGGCTGTCACTGACTCTCTCCTACCTGCCAATGTCCTGAATTGCATCAGAAGTGCGGTTGATGGTTGGTTATTGTTTGTCTGAGATCACTGCTGTATGAGATCACTTCTGGTTTTATTGTTCTGTTTTTGTGTTCTTTTAGAATGCATTTGGCCTAAATTGTATGGGTTGGTTGTGGCCTGAATTTAGAAATCTCCTGCTTCTGAAATGGGTAGGCAGGTTAATTAATTCCTCTGTCTGCTACTGTTATGAGTATGCCTCTGTCTTGGCTGATTCTGCTGATGTGCTTCGTCCTCTGGAAATGCTAGTGTTCTGCAATTTTAGAATGCCTTTGTGGTGTATGCTGTTCTGCTGGTGTTTGTTGTTCTGCTGGTCTGCTTGTGCTGTGTTGATCTGGTGAGTAGTGTGGGTGATTTCCTATCTGTGTTTGAATTTTGGTCTAATATGGAGGTTCTGCTTAGTTATGGGAAGGCTGCTTGATTGTTTTGTTTATGTGTTCATCTGGAAGGCAAATGGTTTATGGGCTGAATAGTTTGGGAAGGTTAAAATGTTTATGGCTCCAATGTTTCTGTTGTTTAATGTAAGCAAAGCTTGTCAAAGAGGGGAAAAGTCGGTGCTTATCAGTTGTACTATCAGTTTTGGTTCCTACCAGTTTTTTCTATCAGTTTGGCATCTTAGCTCCAACTTATAGACTAGTTTATCTATCTGTTTGTCTTTTTTCTTGCTCTCTTTTGTTGGTTCCTCACCAACTGGCGCTTGGAGCTTTTTCTTAGCTCTAAGCTCCTCTTTATTGATGTAATATTTCATACTTTATATGGTTCATCAACAAAGGTTTTGTTTTTGCCGATCAAAAAAAAAAAAAGATACAAAGTATATCACTCTAGCTCTTTATTTTTAGTAATGCAGGTTCCATTACAGTATTATTTCATTAGTGATCTCTAGTAGCTGACAGTGTTGTGTAGGGATTCTAATAGTCAGGATGTTGAGGAGAGTAGTACAGTTTGAGGCGGAGGTGGTGAGGAGGCGGTGGTGGAAGGCGAGGAGGCGATGGAGGCAGTGGTGACGAGGGTGGTGGAGGGGGTGGTGAAGGCGACGGAGGTGGTGGTGACGAGGGTGGTGGAGGAGGCGGTGGAGGCGGTGGTGGAGGCGACGGAGGCGGTGGTGACGAGAGTGGTAGAGGGGGTGGTGGAGGGGACGGAGGCGGTGGTGTAGACACTCTATTTTTGACCACCCTTAAGACTTGGGCACTTTGTTTTGACCACCCTCACCAAAAAAATCAAATTGAAATTTTAATTCCAAAACTCACCCATTTTGGTCAAATGAAAATATTTTTATTTGAATTTATAATTTGGTATAATTTTATATAATTTTGTGTGTTGTACATAATTTTTGATGTTTTCATCTAGTATAAATAATTTTTGATATTTGTTAAAAAAAAAAAAGAAAATGATAAAAAAAATAAAATAAAAAGAAAATAAAAAAAACAAGGCAAGACCCACGAGGCACACATGCTCACACAGACACATGGGGGAGGACCAACTTTTCTCTCTCTAAGAGACCCATTCATCCATCTCTCTCTCGGATATAGAGGAGCACAACCAAAAAACATACAGCTCGGGAGAGGTTCATAAACTTGGTGTGATAAAAAAAAAACAGAGGACCAAACCCACCAACTTGACTCTCCCTCTCGGCACACCATTGATACACCAACACAACTCTCACAGACCCTCTCTCACCTCACAGACCCAGCACCTCTCTCTCACACACGCACACAGCTTCCAACCGTGACAGCTCACTGCCGAGCACCACCCACTAGCAGCACCACCAGCAGCTTGCCGAGCCACCTCCAACAACTCCACAACCGGGCCGTTACCGCTGCAATTCCACAACTGAGCTAGCATCACCGATAGCCTCGCTCACCTCGGCTGCCTCATGTTCTTCTCAGGCCGAACCTTACACTAATCCAACACCCCAAACCGTGACCATGCACACATGCACAACTTCTCTCCATCTCGGCATTGTACTGCCATTCCGCTAGCTGGTTTGCCATCTTCGTTGACCCACTCGCCGACAGCATGCACCAAAGCCAATTCAGCTTGCCATTGGTCTCTCTCACTGACAATGAATGCTCTTCTTTCTGTGCTTCCACTCAAAATTTGAAAGAGAGCTTTGATCCACTTCGTGCCAAGCTTGCACCTTCATATTGAGGTAAAGTTGCCTTCCTTTTATTTTACTCTTTGTGCATCTTTTTATATATATATATATATATATATTTTCCTTTTGATTTGGGACTGTTTTGGAATTGTTTTTCAACATAGAAACTATGTGATTTGAAGTTGTAAAAGTGGGGAGGCGTTCGCTATCCTTCCTCATAATTACATTAGCTTTAATCTCTTTAATTTCAGCACATTTGTTTGTTATTTGGGGGCTGTTTAATTTATTTCAATAAGATTATTTTAAATATTTTGTTTGTGTTATATTAACCAATGAATCAATTAATCAATCTTGCATAACCACTTTTACAACCTCCCTCCATTCTTTACTTATTTCGATTAAAAAGTTATGAAAAAATTAAGATTTTGATTCAAGTATAAGAAAAGAACTTTTCCATGCTTAATGGTTTAAATTCTTTGGAGGTTCACTACCCCAAATGTATACATGTTCTTATACTAAACCACAATCTTTTATTATTGACCCTTGGAAATCACCAAAGAAAGTGTCATTATCACTTATTATCAAGTTTGGATTTTAAGTCATTATCACTCAAGTTTGGTTTTTTCTAAGTCATTATTACTCTTTTGAGTTTGACTAGTCCTCGTTGCACATCTTGAGTTTGACTTAAAATCCTAACTTGTAAATAGGTTTGACTCTTCTTTTGAAGAATTTATCACCTGCTTTTTTACTGTTAATTGACCCTTGAAAATCACCAAGGAAAGTGTCATTACTTATCATCAAGTTTGAATTTCAAGTCATTATCACTCAAGTTTGAATTTTTCTAAGTCATTGTTACTCTTTTGAGTTTGACTAGTCCTTGTTGCACATCTTGAGTTTGACTTGAAATCCCTAACTTGTAAATAAGTTTGACTCTTCCTTTGTAATTTCCCCGAAGAATTGTTTATTTACTGTTAAGGGGTTAATTGACCATTGGAAATCACCAAGGAAAGTGTCATTATTACTCATTATCAAGTTTGGATTTCAAGTCATTATCACTCAAGTTTGGGTTTTTCTAAGTCATTATTACTCTTTTGAGTTTGACTAGTTCTTGTTGCACATCTTGAGTTTGACTTAAAATCCCTAACTTGTAAATAAGTTTGACTCTTCCTTTGTGATTTCCTCTGAAGAAAATAAGGTTTATTCGGGTTAAGTTGACACTGATTTTCCTTTATTGCATTTCAGACTTAGTAGATGTAAATATCACTTTTGCACAAACAGGAGAAAAGATAAAGAAATGGACAGGTAATAAAAAAGGCTAATAAAATTGGTTAAAATTGGATTACAACCAACATAAAGAACCAATATGATTAATTGAATTCGGTCAGACATTATACCGAATTTATTGTGTCAAGGCTTGCCTTACAACAATTATTGTAATAAATTAGACAGCCCCTTTCATTTATTATTCATTCGGTTTTGTAATAATTATTTATTCAGACCTTCCTGCGTGAGGGCGCATTACTTCATTCGGACCCTCCTGTGTGAGGGCGCATTACTTCATTCGGACCCTCCTGCGCGAGGGCAAACAAACTTGTAATAAGTGTGTGTGTGTGTGTATGTCTTCCAACCTCACGTCTTTCTCCCTTTTATTTATCAGCTTATGATGGTTAGATTAGAGATATCATGTTTTATTTAGCATGCTCATGTTTGCATCCACTTGTATTGCATGCACCAAGGCTCGGTTCATCATCCAATTCGCATTGTCGTTTCAATACTTCTCTGAATATATGCTTAGACTGCATGCGATCAATTCATTTCATATGCCATATTAGTAGCCGAGTCTAGTAATTGCATATTACATGTGTTGTATAGTTAGGAATCATGCATATTTTCTAACTTTTCTTTGTAGCTTGTTCGCGAGACGTCGGTAAATATGTGAGTTGTTATGCTTTAGCATCCCGCTTGTATATAATTTTCTTATTATGTTTAGCATCCTACCATGAGGCTAAGTGCTTAAATGATAAACTGTTTGAATGCCTATGGATGAAGGCTTGTTGCTTAAATTGGAATGATTCAACGAATGTACGTTTTAAGATTCACAAACCTTAAGCCAACCTAAGGGTGGCAAATTCAAACCCTTTTCGAGAAACAAATATGAAATTGAATTGTTCCAATTTGAGCAAACTAGTCTATACCTTGTATGCTTCACATAATAAATTTTGAGAATTTATTAAATAATCAGAATAAGAACATATATTGTACATAAGAATCACATCATAATTAGTAGAGGCCGATCTTTGATCGAGTGAGTGGGGTGCTCATTATTGACCTTCCCTTCTCATACCTAAGTTTCCGAACCAAGACACTTTGGTAATGACGGACTAATGGCCTTTGGCACGAGTCATGGATTTCCTAAATTTCCCATAAATATTTAGGTGGCGACTCTGAAATCTGGCAAAGCAGTCCATTTTTGGCATTTGATTCAAACATCGATTTTCCAAAACAATTGCCGGATTTGGACTCTTTTTGTGTTTCCACTGTTTCACATTGCACTTGTGAAATCAGATTCAGAACCAACGCACAAGTGGAGTCCGAACTGTAAGGGCTATTTCATTCTTCCGAAAGGGGGCGCGAAAAGCCGAGCTACAGTTTCTGGCGACTCTGCTGGGGATTTAGAGAACTTGACTTGAAATTTATGATGTGAATTTTTATCTACATTTATATGTTCTTTGCATTTGCATTTGCATCGGTGCGCTTAAGTCCCTGTGTTTTCCATCTGCTATTCCTGGACGGTTTGCTGGAGGCTTGCCCACAAAGCTTGCCAAAAGGCTGACCGGTCATGGGCTCTGCCATGTTGGGAACACAACCCTTGGATCTGGACTACTGCTGTACTGTTTGATCCTCATTTCACTTCTCGGTGTTAGGTGTGAGAGGTATATTAGGTAGTCTTGCTGAGGTACCCTTTTTGACCAATCGGCCTAACTGCATATCATAAAACCATAGTGACTATTTCAACTTAGGACAGGATGCCGCCCATTTGTAGGATGTTGTGAAGCCGCTTGTTTGAATAGTGAACCCTAGATCATTTCCAAAGCTAGGACAGGATAACCCCACCCTCCATAGGGGTGTTTGTTCTCTTTCCTGCTATGTGTTCTATGCAATTTATTGGATCTATATAGGGGTTCTCAAATTCTGAACAGTGGTTCAGGCATTTCAGTTTGTGGGGTTGAGTTCATTGTGTTAGTATGAGTTAGCAGTAATCAGTGATCAGTTGAGTCGAAACGCTGCTAAAATTCTGATTGGGGGTCCCATTGTGTTTTTAGTTTGCAAACATGGCTTCAAAAAAGAAAAAAAAAAAAACAAAAAGAGAAAAAAAAAAATATATATCAAATCATTTTGTTTGTGTCGTTTTAGTAATTGTTGTTTTTCCAAAAAAAAAAATTATTTAAAAAAAAAAATAAAAAAATTTTGGTGCCGAAGTGCTGTCCGATTTTGATTTGTTTTTTTTCTTGCTTTTGCTAGGTAGTTTACCATCATAGCTTCAGAAAGACTCAATATCCCCCAAGTTGTGTGGACTCGTGTTGGTAGGCTTTGCAAAATTCAGGACCTTGTTAGTGGTCAGCCGGTGTTAGTCTCTCTCCCACCGGCCGCTCGACGAAGAAAGAACAAACAGGCATCAGCACCAGTACACAGTGTTCCACAAACACCTAGTCATACCCGCAATTCATCCATATCTCACTCGCCTATAAGAATGGCACAGAACACAGAAGACCTTGCTGCCATGATGGCAATTGTGAGAACCATGGAGCAAAGGTTGGCTGCACAAGATGAAATCATCGCCAATCTGCGACGCCCATCTAGGGCATCAGCATCTACAGTGCCTTCAATCCCGGTTACTCAGCCTAATCCCGATCCTTTTCCACCAGTCGAAAATCCCCAAGTCTCAGATCCTCAGGAGATATTTCCGCAGGCTCCAACTTATAGACCTTCGGCACAGCCCCATGGGGAATTTCTTTCCTTTGACAGTAACGATGATCCAGCTATGATGAAAATTGACAGGCTGGAGAAAGCGCTGAAAAAATCCCAAGGCTTCAATTCCATTCCGGATATTGAAGACGGGTACACTGAGGCTTCGGTCAGATTACCGGAAAAATTTAAGATGCCCCACATTGACAGATTTGATGGAAGTGGGGATCCAATTGTACATGTCCGCCTGTTTTCGGATGTTCTAAGGCCTATGGGTCTTTCTCGTGTTCAGAAATTGTCACTGTTCGGGAGAACTTTGTCTGATGTAGCAGCCATTTGGTATGCTAAACTGGAAGACTCTACTAAGCGGAATTGGGAAGAGCTATCTGAAGGGTTCGTAAACCAATACTCTTATAGCACTCAGATAGAGGTAACCATCAGTGAGTTGGAGGCCACTACCCAAAACCCCAAAGAATCTTTCATCGATTTTGTTGCCAGGTGGAGAGCCAAGGCAGCCCGGATGACAAATAGGCCCTCTGAAATGGAACAAGTCAGGCTAGTGGTCCACAATCTTGAACCTGATATGCTACAAAGAATGATAGTGACTCTGTTATCAACATTTGCTTCACTACACCAGTTAGGGGTCCAAATTGAAAGTGCATTCAAGAAGGGGCTGATCCATAGAACTAATGAACCTGCAAGGAGGCCATTCACTCGGAATACAAATGTTGGTACCAGCGCTATGCCACGGTCTGCAGATGTGAGTACCTTGGCTACATCGTCGGCCAAGATGGCCGATCCTTTCGCTGCTACTACAACCTTTGCTGCTGCTACAAACTCACAAGCTGCACAAAATGGTCAACCTTGGTTTTTTCGAACTTTTACCCCTCTCCATATGAATCTGTCCCGCACCTTCAAGATGTTGCTAGAGAGGGGACATCTCAAGCCTCTCGATCCGCGACCTCTCCCAAACCCACTACCAGCTAGACACGACCCAACTCAATATTGTGCCTTCCACCAACAACATGGCCATTCTATTGACTCATGCATGCGTCTGCGTCATGAAATTCAGAATCTCATTGACAACAAAGTCATTGCCCCTCCTAAACCAAATGTGACAACCAACCCACTTCCTGCACATAACCAAGTTCCTCCCCCCAGAACTATTAACCATATCCAAACACTACCACATACCTTCAATCCCAGCACATATATTACCTCATCCCACCTACCAAAATCGGAGGTGGTTATTCCAGAAAACACGGACATGTGCATGATAGACTTAACCCCACAAATCCAACCCAAGCATGTGGCAGCAAGAACAGAGATAGGGGAGAATACACCAAAGACCGGGCTGTCTGATGCCTGTGTCATGGAACAAGGGACCTCACTTGCAGAGGAGTATGATCCCAGCTTTTATATTGTGGCTATTAATCAGCAAAACCAATGGTCATATTGCCAGATGTTCTCAGTATCAATGCTATCAGGGAAGGCAATGATGAGAGGCATGATGTGAACATGCTCCAGGTAAAGCTTGATAAACACCTGGCCATAGCTGCGGGGGAGTGGTGGCAAGATCATGATTTAAGTTACGCATACACGGACGAAGATTGGAAATCTGATACCCCCGATGATACGTGGTATGTGGACGAGGTCGATCACATGACCCGGAGTGGTCGGTACTTCAAACCTGTGGCTTTAGATCAACCAGAATCCTCAACCAAAGTGGTTGTGAACGCAAAAGAGAAGAATTGTGAAGAGAATCTGGTCTTGAACCAACTCAAGAAGATTCAGGCAGATATATCAATCTGGGGACTAATAATGGCTTCCCGAGAACATCGGCAAGCATTGTTAGAGGCAATGAATCGGATCAAACTGCCTATTGATACTACCACTGATCAACTAGTGTTGTTAGTCACATCCGGAGATGTTACGCCAGTGATATCTTTCACAGATAAAGAGCTGCCACCTGAGGGTGCCAACCACAACCGACCCTTGTATGTAACTCTGGAAAGCCGAAAAAGGTGGATTCCAGTGGTGTTAGTGGATACCGGATCCGCAATTAATGTATGCCCGGTACGAACTGCTAATGCCATAGGTTTGAGGCCTGTTGACTTTACGCCCACAACCCAATCTGTTCGAGCGTATGACAACACAAGTCGTGATGTTATAGGAACATTCAAAAGCCATATCCTGATCGGTCCCTCCGAACATGAGGTCGAATCCCATGTGATGGATGTACCGGTAACTTTCAATCTACTGTTAGGAAGGCCTTGGTTACATCAGATGAAGGCTGTGTCATCAACAGTTCATCAGTTGGTGAAATACCCTTTTAAAGGTGGAATTGCTACTGTGTACGGTAATTCTGCAATCCATCCTCCCTAGGGTACTACCACACCAGTGTTGGAAATCATGCATGGGGAAGAGGATGTATTCCTTTCTGGCTTCTCGCTGACAGAGGCCCAGGTGGTTCAAACCATCATGGCAGAAGGTGACGGAACTTATGTGAGTGCTCAGTCCATTTATATGATGAACAAGCAGGGACACATGCCTGGATTAGGACTAGGTAGGAGCGGCAGACAAGGAGGTCCTACCGCCAAGGAGATGATTCATAATCCCCATGCTTTTGGGCTGGGATACAAACCTACTGCAGAAGATTGGCAAAGGAAGGGAGCTGAGCTGAAAGGAAGAATTCAGGCAAAAAAGGCTGGGAAACAGTACGAATTAGTCCACAAGCCAATACGGGGAACCCTGAACGGACGCTTTGTCCGCCAAGGGGAAGATTTTCCTTTTTGTGGATTTCCAGAGCCTTGGTTTGACCAGGAGACAAAGACAATGTGTCCCGGGTTCGAGATCTTCTTTGGGCACCATTTACCAGAAGAGGAAGATGAGCAGGTGGACCTGAGTACTAATACAGGTCAAGGCAAGACTGTAATTGTGAACATTGAAGAAGAAGAACTGTTGGGAAAAGCACTGGCTGACCTACTCACGGGTTCTCCTATTGGAACTGAGTCTGACAACTTGGGGGATAGTTTTACTATCTCAATGATCGGGGATGAACCAACTACGGATGTCTCTAATCTTATTGTGGATGCATCTGAGGCTTCACACCTGGTCTGGAAAGTTGAAAAAGGGATCATCATTAGCAGTTCTGAATTGGATGACGAGTCCGAATCTGATTCTGCTGAGTCTGAGTCAGATTCGAGCTCCTCTAAGTCTGGTACTTTCAGGGGTGGTAACCCGGGTACCAAAGTCCTGTCAAAATCGTCTTTTCATTTTTCTTTTAAGTCAACTGTAACCGAGGACCCAGACTGTACTAATGGGAATGTTGTAGACTTTGCTTACTTTTCTGTGCCTTTAGTTTGTTGTACTAATCTTGATTTTCAAAATTTTGACTTAAACGAAGAGGAAGAAATTCCTCGGGCTTTGAAAAATTTGGTTAACCAAGAGGAGAAAAGGCGTGTTAAACCCAGTACAGATGAAATCATTGCAATTAACATAGGTACTGAGGATGATCCTCGTTTGGTCCAGATCGGATCCACGCTGTCTTCAGAGGAACGCGAGTGTTTAATCGTTTTATTAAAAGAATTCAAAGATGTTTTTGCGTGGTCTTATGACGACATGCCTGGAATCGATCCTCAGATTGTACAACACCGGATCCCCCTTAACCCTGAAGCCCGACCCGTCAAACAGAAATTGCATAGAGTTCGCCCAGATTGGGCATTGAAGATTAAAGCGGAGGTCACCAAACAGATTGATGCAGGTTTCTTAATGGTATCTGAGTATCCGACTTGGTTGGCTAATATCGTTCCAGTTCCAAAGAAGGACGGCAGAATCAGAGTCTGCGTCGACTTCCGGGATCTGAATAGAGCCAGCCCAAAAGATGACTTTCCATTACCCCATATCGATGAACTAGTGGACCTTACAGCTGGCCATGCTTTTCTTTCATTCATGGATGGGTTTTCAGGGTACAATCAGATTTTGATGGCACCAGAGGATAGAGAAAAAACTGCTTTCACCACGTCGTGGGGTACCTACTGTTACAGAGTTATGCCTTTTGGATTGAAAAATGCCGGGGCTACATATCAGAGAGCTGCGACAACCATCTTGCACGACATGATCCATAAGGAAGTTGAGGTGTATGTTGACGATATGATTGTCAAGTCTAAAGAGCGACAAGGCCACTACACCGCATTGGCAAAATTCTTTGAGTGGATTAGGGAGTACAGATTGAGGTTGAACCCGCAGAAATGCACCTTCGGCGTGATTGCAGGAAAATTGTTAGGATTTCTGATTACACAAAGGGGAATTGAAGTAGATCCCTCCAAAATCAAGGCCATCGTAGAAATGCCACCACCGAGGACTGAAAAAGAAGTGCGCGGCTTTCTGGGCAAGGTGCAATTCATAAGACGGTTCATCTCAAAATTAACCTTGATTTGTGAACCGCTGTTCGGTCTCTTGAAGAAAGGAAAGAAGTTTCAATGGGATGATCGATGTCAGTTCGCATTTGAACAGGTGAAGTAGTACCTTCAGAATCCACCTGTATTGTCACCACCAGAACCAGGGAAACCGCTGATCTTGTATTTGTCAGTGACAGATTCGACCATGGGGTGCATGCTAACGCAAGAATCGGAAGCTAAGGTAGAGAAAGCCATCTACTATCTAAGCAAGAAGATGCTGGAGTATGAAACTCGCTATACTCCCCTTGAGAAAGCTTCCTTAGCTTTAGTTTGGGCAACGAGGAAGTTGAGACACTACCTGTTAGCGTATCCCGTAATCTTGGTTTCGAGATTAGATCCCATCAAATATTTCTTTGAGAAACCAGCACTTACGGGTAAACTAGCTCGTTGGTTGCTTCTTCTTTCCGAATTTGACCTCAAGTATGTCACGCGCACCTCAGTCAAAGGAAGGGTCGTAGCGGAATTTTTGGCTGAACATTCGATAGAAGAAGATAATGAAACAGTGGAATATCTTTTCCCAGATGAAAACATCCTACAGATAGAAGAGGAAACATGGACGATGTACTTTGACGGAGCATCAAATCAATATGGTTATGGGATAGGTGTATTGCTCATAGCACCTGATGATTCACATATACCCTTAGCTTTCAAACTTTGGTTTAAAGTGTCCAACAATGAAGCAGAATATGAGGCGTGTATTGCTGGCTTGGAAGCTGCCCTAAAACTAGGGGCAATCAGGCTGGACGTCATTGGGGATTCGAATTTGGTTGTCTCTCAAGCCAATGGAGATTGGCAGGTCAAAGAAGAGAAAATGAAGGTTTATCATCAAACCCTGGATGTGCTGATTCCGAGGTTTGAAAAATTGATGTTCACCCATTTACTAAGAGAGAACAACCAATTTGCTGATGCATTGGCAACTTTATCCTCCATGGTGGATATTCCGCTTGGAGTAAAGATGCGCCCAATCATCATTGAACAGAAGTATACACCAGCGTATGAGACCATCGCCGTGATAGATGAGGTTCAAGACACGAACCCTTGGTATTATGACATCTGGAATTTCTTGGACAAAGAGGCGTACCCACCAGGGGCAAATGCCAAGGACAAAAGGGAATCTGGTCGCCATCCAATTCATCATCTGGGGAAACAAGTTGTACAAAAGAGGTCATCTGGGAATGCATAAGTTGTGTGTCGAGGAAGGAGAATCAGGGCGCCTTATGGAAGCTATCCATGGAGGAGAGTGTGGAGCTTATATGAACGGTGTAATGCTAGCGCGGAAAATCCTCAGACAAGGCTATTACTGGTCAACCATGGAAGAGGACTGTATTGGCTTTGTACGGCGATGCCACAAATGTCAGATCCATGCTAATCACATAAACATTCTGCCGTTAAAGCTCTACAATATGACTTCGCCATGGCCTTTCTTAGTTTGGGGAATTGACGTTATCGGCGTAGTCACGCCAAAGGGGTCGAATGGGCACGAGTTTATTTTAGTAGCAATCGACTACTTCACAAAGTGGGTGGAGGCCCAGTCCTATTCCGTGCTAAAAGCATCGCATGTGGCCAAGTTCATCAAAAACAATATCATCTGTAGGTATGGGGTGCCCAACGAGATCATCTCAGATAACGGCTCGCATTTCAAGAAAGAGGTAATAGAGCTGCTTGAGAAATATAACGTGGCTTTTCGTAAGTCATCAACATATAGACCGCAGACCAATGGAGCCGTTGAGGCTGCAAACAAAAATATCAAGAGAATCCTGCAGAAGATAGTGGAAACCTACAGAGACTGGCCGGAGAAATTACCATTTGCACTCTGGGGCTACAGAACGTCAATCCGAACATCTACAGGGGCAACCCCCTATTCTCTAGTTTATGGGATAGAAGCTGTTTTGCCAATCGAGATTGAAGTACCGTCACTGAGAATCATGGCCGAATGCCAGATAGCAGAGGCGGATTGGCAACAGAGCAGATTTGAAGAATTAATGTTGTTCGACGAAAGGAGGTTGAAAGCGTTATATCACATCCAAGGCTACCAACATAGAATTGCTAGGGCTTTTAACAAGAAAGTCAAGTCCAGGAATCTCAAGGAAGGAGACATGGTACTCAAAGACAACCGAGCTCCCATCCATGACCCTGGGGGCAAGTTCAAACCCAATTGGACCGGCCCTTATATCATCAAGTCAATCTGGTCTGAAGGGGCAATTATTCTTATGGATTTGGATGGCTTGGAGTTTTCACAACCGATCAACATGGACAAGTTGAAGAAATATTATCCCTGAGAGGCTCGCTAGGCCGAAAACCCGAAAGGGCGACCTAGACAAAAGTTAGAGCATGAAAAATTAGAAATAAAGATAGATTGAGCTCGCAAGGCTGAAAACCCGAAAAGGCAACCTTGGCAAAAATTAGAGCGCAAAAAGAGAGAATAAATACTCGAGTGAACCCTCACCGAACTACGTAAGGCCTGATTCTCATCTTTGGGATACGTAGGCAACTTCATCTCGAAGTTCGGCCATAACCACTTTCAATTCAACTGTCCTGTTTATCTGGTTTAAACCCATCCTTTCCTACCATTTGTCGCCTTGGTGCTTCCCTTTGAGCAGAAAGGTCAGTTACAAGATGAAGCAGTAATGACCAACTTTGGGGGCAGGTATGATTTCGGATTGTACAACCTAGGATTGATTCCGTGTGCAGCCTGTGGTGACTATCGCTGAAAATGGGTTTTAAAAAAAAAAAAAAAAGTTTATCAAATTTTACTTTTCTATAACACAAAAGAAGACTTTCCAACTTAATTTTATTGATTTCACCACAAATACTTTCTCCTAAACAAAGTTGCTTTTACATAAAAACTTGAAAAGAAAAGACAAAGCAATAAACTAGGGGCACAAATGAGTCAAGCGTCAAGTCTTTGCCTCTTTCTTGTACCCATGGAAGTCTTTACAACCAAAGTCGGCCTAATTTGTTCCTCGTCCTCGAGCCAAGCCAAGTACTCATTAGGAAGGATGCAACTGAAATTCAGGGCCGGAGTCAGAAATTCTCTTGTGCACCAAGCTGTGAGGTATCGAGGCAAGTATGAACTACGAATAGGAAATGAAGTTGGGTACTTTATCCATTTTTCCAGACAAGTCTGATCGTGCCCAAACTGGCGTCTGAACCTAAGTGGAAAATAGAACACACAGTGTGTAAGGCCAATCAACTGTATACCTGGTTGCCGGAACATGCTGTAACTCATCTTAGCCAAGTTAAGCCAGGGAGCGCGCCGAGCAATGTCAGCTGCAGACCTGCTGCGCATCCAGTCATGCCACATTCCCTCTGAGGAGAATTCCACTAGCTGTGAGCGAAGAGAATAAGCTCTGGCTGAATACTCAGGGCAGGGGTCTATTACTTTCAGCTTATCCATTAGCCATACCTGTGGAGAAAAGGAAAATAAGAGAGAAAAAAAAAAAGAAGAGAGAGATGTATGTTGAGGGAAAAGTAAGAAAAGGATTTTGAGAGAAAAACAGAGATCGTGTGCCAAGTGATGTGAGGAATATAAATAAGAAGGGTCGGGAATAAAACCTGGAGAAGTAATGGACTCCCCGCAAAACGAGTAGTCTCTCGTTGATGAAAAACATCTAAACCTGTCAAAGTCTCGGCCAACACCAAGCCCATACAACTCTTACCCTCCTTGAGACATTGGGCTACTTCGATCAGTTTAATACTAGCTCCACCGTGACTAAGGGCAAGAAGGAAGTGTGCAAGTAAGCATAAGCAGAGAGCATGTTGACGATAACTCCGCCAAAGGAGGTTTTCTTTATCACCGGTAGAGGAAAACCGACTAATCAACTCCAGAATGCCTAATTCCCCATTGTGAGCCAAGGATCGAGCCTCGTGCAAAGTAAGCCCACATATCCGTCCTAAAGCTTGAGCATGGCCAAAACGGGGTTGAAGCATAATTTCCTTATCACGATGAGATTCCATCAATGCTTGAAATTCTTCAAGTGTCGGACACATTTCTTGTGAACCAAAGCAGAATACATGCGTGGTTGGATTCCAGCACCGAACAGCAGCGTGGAGAAATGGAAAACAAAGTGAAGTGCGGCTTAATGGAAAAAGAGCATTTAAGCCAAAACCGCGAAAGTTCACCTTTTCCGAGCCATCCAAACTGATTATCTAGTCTTGGAGCCTATGGATAGGCAACATCTCCATTTTAAGAGCAAAATGTAAAAACCTTGTTCTCCTTCCAGAAATGACAATAGGGGAGCACCATTTATAGAATTTTGGATTGAGTAGTGGATGGCAGCTGGGCACCTACCAAACCTTTCATCATACCTCAGTGGGGTCCGGCCGTTCCCACTAAGGCCCAGCCTTTGTCCTCTTGTGTTGTGGATGTACTTTTGAGTCTTGTTTTGCTTATACCAAGTCTGTTGTAATAATTAAAGGTTGTTTTCATTATGTTTTTCTTATTATCGAGTTGTATTGTACATTTTGTCGAGTTGAAAGTTGTTATCCGATTCATGAATCAAGCATAAGTATTGGGAAGATTATCATGCAAATTGTCATCCATTCACCATATGCAAACACAATACAAGAAAGTCGTAAGACGAGATCATCCACAAAATAAGAGTCTATCTGAAGCTAGTGTTTAAAACTACAAAGCAAAATATATATACATATATAAATAAATAAAAAAATCATCATTATTTGTGTCGTTTTAGTAATTGTTGTTTTTTCCAAAAAAATTTGTTTTTAACAAAAAAAAAAAAAAAATCTAATATCCCACAAGTCCACCAGTGTAAATAAATAGAACTTGTGGGATATCCGACCATTTTTGTAATTGGGGAGTGACCACCTGTTGATTACACGGGCTTTATTTTGAATGTTGTGCATGGCCCACCTGTTGACTGGGAATTTGAGAATGGTTTTATTCTGAGTTCTGAATTGAGTATTGAGTCTAAGTTTGACTCCACCAAGTTTGTAGAGTTAGGGTCAGGCTTGAGTCAGCCTAATGAGTCAGAGTCTGTTGATTTCGATAGTGCTAACCTAGACATTTCTGTCCTGTCTAGGTCATCTTTGTCATTTTCTTTTGAGTATGTTGTCAAAAGTCTGTTGTCATTGTTGAGTTATAGTCTCTTTCCAATAAACCAAAAAAAAAAAAAAACAAAACAAAACAAAAACAAAACGAAATGTCATAGAGTCTGCCTACTTCTCTGTGCCTTTAAATCATTGCATTGAACAAAATTTTTCAAACTTTTTTCCAAAACTTTGATAAAAACAAAGAGGAAGAATTTCCTCGGGATTTGCATATTTTGATCAACTGAGAAGAAGAGAGGTGTACTGAGCCCTTGATGAATAAAATCATTTTTGTTAATGTGGGTACTGAAAAGGATCCTGGCTTGGTCCAAATTGGTTCTATCTTGTCTTCGTAAGAGTACGAGTGATTAGTCACTTTGTGAAAAGATTTCAAAAACTTGTTTTTGCGTGGTCCTACGAAAACATGCCTAGAATTAATTATACAACATAAGGTCCCTCTTGACTCAAGGTCCGACCTCCTTAGCTCCTTAGCTTTCAAACCATGATTTGAAGTATTCAATGATCAACCAAAGTGTAAGGCTTGCATAGCCAAATTGGAAACAACCCTTGAACTAGGGGCAATGATGTGATTCAAATGGAGACAGCTCTTCAACTAGGGGCAATAAGGTTGAATATGATTTAAATGGAAACAGCCCTTGAACTAGGGGCCATGATGTGATTCAAATGGAGGCAACCCTTGAACTAGGGGCAAGAAGGTCGGATGTGAGTTAGATTTGAAGCAACCCTTAAACTAGGGGCAAAAGTATGAGGCTTGCATAGCCGAAGTGGAGGCAGCCCTTCAACTAGGGGCAATAAGGTCGAATGTGATTCCAGATTTGAAACAACCCTTGAACTAGGGGCGAAAGCGTGAGGCTTACATATCCTAAAATGGAGACAACCCTTGAACTAGGGGCAAGAAGGTACCACCCTTGAGAGGCTCGCTAGGTTGAAAACCCGAAAGGGCGACCCAGGCAAAAGTTAGAGCACAAAAATAAAATAAAATAAAATAAAATGAAAAGCTCGCAAGGTTGAAAACCCGAAAGGGCGGCTTTGGCAAAAGTTAGAGCGTAAAAGGAGAGTGTCAATACCCGAGTGAACCTTGGCTAGAGCTATGTAGGACCTGTGATTCAGATTGGAAGCAACCCTTGAACTAGGGACAAGAAGGTCGGATGTGAGTTAGATTTGAAGCAGCTTTTGAACTAGGGGCAAAAGGTTGGATGTGATCAAAGAGTTAATCGTTTCCCAATGAAGACTGCCTAGAAAGGCAAAACCCAGAATTTGAGAGAATGAATGTTATTATTGAAGGACAGTCGAGTTCCTATCCACTACACTAGGGGCAAATGCAGACCCAATTAGCCTAGTCCCTACATCATCATATCTACTGGTCAAGTGTAGTAGTTGTTCTGATAGATGGCCTAGAGATTTCACACCCAATCAACATGGACAAAGTAAAATGAAAGTAACCCTTGAGAGGCTCGCTGGGCCGAAAACCTGGAAGGGCGACCCAGGCAAAAGTTAGAGCAGAAAAATAAAAAAATTCAAAAAAAATGAATGAAAAAAATATATAGAAAAAAAAAAGAAGAAGAAAAAAAAATGAAATGATGATGAAACAAAAAGGAGAGTGTTAATACCCGAGTGAACCTAGGCCGGAACTACGATGGCCTGATTCCTATCTTGAGGATACGTAGGTAGCTTCATCTTGAAGTTCGGCCTTAATAATTTTTCAATTCATTCATTTTTTCATGTTTGATTGGTGTATCTTTAGTCGACTTGGTTGTCCTATCCGTGTTTTGATTGGTGTACCTTCGTTCTGCTCAGTTCAGTTGGGTTCGAGTCAACTTGGTTTGGTTCGGTTCGGTTCGGTTCGGCGGTTCGGTTCGGTCCAGCTTTATTTGGCTTCATTCAGTTCGGATTGGCTTGGTTCAAATCGGCTCGGTTCGGTTATCCCCGTTGATTATCTGGTTTGGGGCTATGCACCCTAATGGTTGATTCCATGTTAGTGAAGTAGTGGCCATTTGCAAACATAGGTTTTGATTAATTTGAATGAAGTTGACTAATTTTCTCGAAAATTGTTCCATTTTTGCAAAATTTGGACCATTCTTTGGACTCAAAAAGGGAAAATTTTCAGTGCTCACAATTTAGCTTACATGATTTGAAATAGAAAATGGAATAAGTAGGCTAATCTAACTCTCATGTTGATCAAAACATTTTTACAAAAAATCAAGAAATAAAAAATAAAGAAATAAAAAATAAAAACATTTTCAAGGTAATGAATTAGGGGCATAGTCGAGTTAGAGATTCTGTTTCCTCCACCACTCGAGTCAACTCGTCAGTGTATATGAGTGTGTATTCATGCTAGTCAGTGTATTTATACCAATCAGTGTATCGAAGTGTGTATCCATACCAGTTCGTGTATTTATATCAATCAAGGTATTCATACCAATCCAGTCAGTGTGTATAAGTATGTTTCTTTAATAACAGTCAGTGTATTTCATACCAGTCTGTGTTTGTATTGTTTTATTTCGTTTGTTTTTCTTGAGTCAATTTTATTTTTATTCAGGTCAGTATGGATCAATGTCCAATTCAGAGTTCAAAATTTAATCATTTTCAAATCACACAAATTGTTTTCAAGCTCAAAATGCCAGTCACGCCATCGATGTACAAAAACTAAACTAATTTTATTGAAGTTAGGGGAGGACATCCCCGATTACAGAGACTCCAAAAAAAAAAAAAAAAAACAAACAAACAAACAAACAAAAAAAAAACAAACCCAACATATATACAAAAAAAAAAAAAAAAAAAAAAAACAGAAAATACAAAAAAAAAGAAGAAAACCAGAAATACAAAAAAAGAAAAAGAAAAAGAAGAGGGATCTTTTTTCTTTCGTCGCCGATGCCGGTCACGTACCAACTTCACTTACTCGGCTCTTCCGTCGCCGAGCTCTTCCGCTTTTTGTCGTTCTTTTTGTTGTTAACCTTCGAAGCTCCTGCTCCAGTGTCTCCACTGAGAACCACCACAGTGTTTCCGCCGACAGAGTCGACTCCCCGCCGACCATCAAAGGCGAGGTACGAAGATGTCCCAAATCGGGTCATAGAGGTGGAGTGCCTTTTCAGCTCTTTGTTTTCAGCCTTCAGCTCCTTGTTTTCAGCCTTTAGGGCACAAATCTCTACCCGTGCATCTCTGTACATGCACTAGAGTAAAGACAGTTGGGCGTTGACCTGGTATAGCTCACACGCCTTGTTTTGCAGACGGTGAGACAGGTTAGTGACCGCCGCCACTGTCTCCATGCAGGACCTCAACGTGTAGTGGTTGGCCTCGATATCATTTTGAGTAGCCATCACTTGCTCAACTGATAGTGTGGGAAGACTAGGACGAGTAAGAGCAGGGGCACTTGGTTCAGAGGAGCTCGATGGATTATTAAGATCTGGAAAGAGATAGAGGGGGCGAGACGAAGCCATGTATAAGAGAAGAGAAGAAAGAAATGGTAGAAAAGAAGGGAGTCACAGAGGAATGACAGAAAATAGATGAGGAAAAGAAGAAAGAGGAGGAAGACGGAAAAGTGATGAAGAAGAAGATGGAAGAGTGATGGGAGCAGAAGAAGAGAGTGGTTAAGAATAAGAGAAAAGAGTGATGGGAGATACTAAAGAGAAGTAGAAGACGAGAGAGAAAGACAAAGAGAGGGAGAGAGTCGAGGCGAGCGTCGTTCGAGTCGGCCTGCTTTTGTCGGCCAATGACGTAAAAGCAGGCCGCGTGTCAGGCATGGATGTCGAGAAAAAAAGAAAAGGAAGAGACGCGGGAGAATTGTGTACTTATATATGTATATATATTATATAGCTATGTAATATATATATTTGTTTGAACATTCGAGTCATAGGTGTGGCTTAGGTTCAGTGGTTTAGCCTAGTGGGTTGAGGGTTCGGAGAGCCCAAGCCCGAAGTCAGGGGTTCGAACCCCACATCGAGTGTTTCTTTTATTTTGCTTTCGTTTTATGTATAAATATGTCTTATATATTTGTTTGAACATTTGGACATATAAGTGGCTTGGGTTTAGTGGTGCGGCTCAGTGGTTGAAGGCTGAAAGGCTGAGCCCAACTTCAGGGGTTCGAACCCCACATTGAGTGTTTCTTTTGGTTTGTTTTGGTTTTATGTATATATATGTCTTGTATAGTATATATTATATATATTTGTCTGTATATTTTGTCACAAGAGTGACGCGGCTCAGTGGTTAAGGACTCGGAGGCCGAGCTTGAGGTCAGGGGTTCACAAACCCCGCATTCCATGTCCATCCATTTTGTGATTTTTCTTTCTTTTTGCGTGTTTTGCGTACGTGTGCTGACGTCGGCAAACGGAATATGCCTTCTCAATAACGGCATCTACCCGCTGACGGTTGCAAACGGAATATTCTCCATCTGTGTATATATCCGTATATGTTTGTGTATAGGTCCGTATATGTTTGTGTCGTATATGCCTGTATTCTGTCTGTAAATATCTGTGTGCATTTATATGTAAATATCTGTGTATTATCCTGCCTGTGTTTGCAATGAGTTCCTAGGAGACCAACTGCGACGGTGGAAACTAGAGTTCGAATGGCGATGCCTAGAACGCAAAAGGTTCGGGATTTCCGAGACTAAAGTCTGGTTTAAATACCCAGAGGTGCATCCAGGGGTGCATTCTCGGCTTGAAATCTGTATGGTAGCCCCATAGGTTGAGATAGCTTATATGCGTCTCAATTCTGGATACTGAACCAACCTAGTCTGTCACCCCGTTGGAGAATAAGGAAAGTTGTGAATATGATCAGGAAGAAAAGGGGCATCTGTGACTTATACATGTAGAGCTTACCCCTTGTCAAAAAAAAAAAAAAAAAAAAAAACTAGAAATACAAAAAACAAGCCCAGAAAAAAAAATAATGCAAAGTCCAAAGTCCAAAAAAAAAAAATCTTCTACCATACTTTCTTCCATTCACGTGAGACGCGTTAGGACTTCAATATCCCCCTTTCGCGTCGAAATGACGCGTTAGGACTGCAATAGCCCTCTTTCGCGAAAAGACGCGTTAGGACTTCAATATCCCCCTTTCGCGTCGAAAAGACGCGTTAGGACTACAATAGCCCCCTTTCGCGAAAAGACGCGTTAGGACTTCAATATCTCCCTTTCGCGTCGAAATGACGCGTTAGGACTGCAATAGCCCCCTTTCGCAAAAAGACGCGTTAGGACTTCAATATCCTCCTTTCACGTCGAAATGACGAGTTAGGACTGCAATAGCCCCCTTTCGCGAAAAGACGCGTTAGGACTTCAATATCCCCCTTTCGCGTCGAAATGACGCGTTAGGACTTTAATAGCCCCGTTTCGCGAAATGAAGCGTTAGGACTACAATATCCCCCTTTCGCGTCGAAATGACACGTTAGGACTGCAATAGCCCCCTTTCGCGAAAAGACGCGTTAGGACTTTAATATCCCCCTTTCGCGTCGAAATGACGCGTTAGGACTGCAATAGCCCCCTTTCGCGAAAAGATGCGTTAGGACTTCAATATCCCCCTTTCGCGTCGAAATGACGCGTTAGGACTGCAATAGCCCCCTTTCGCGAAAAGACGCATTAGGACTTCAATATCCCCCTTTCGCGTCGAAAAGACGCGTTAGGACTACAATAGCCCCCTTTCGCGAAAAGACGCGTTAGGACTTCAATATCCCCCTTTCGCGTCGAAATGACGCGTTAGGACTGCAATAGCCCCCTTTCGCACAAAGACGCGTTAGGACTTCAATATCCCCCTTTCGCGTCGAAATGACGCGTTAGGACTACAATAGCCCCCTTTCGCGAAAAGACGCGTTAGGACTTCAATAGCCCCTTTTTGCGAAATGACGCGTTAGGACTATAATAGCCCCTTTTCGCGAAAAGACGCGTTAGGACTACAATAGCCCCCTTTCGCGAAAAGACGCGTTAGGACTTCAATATCCCCCTTTCGCGTCGAAATGACGCGTTAGGACTACAATAGCCCCCTTTCGCGAAATGACGCGTTAGGACTTGAATATCCCCCTTTCGCGTCGAAAAGACGCATTAGGACTTAAATATCCCCCTTTCGCGAAAAGACGCGTTAGGACAATTTCAAATCCATCGCATTGCTTTGTGCACCGCACTCGCACTATCTTGTACATTCCAATGGTCTAGGAGACCTTAAATCCTTTGAAGGTGCAATTCCTTTGGTGTTTGTCGTGCCCGAATGACTTCAATGGTCTAGGAGACGTTAAATCCGATAAAGGTGCAATTCCTTTGGTGTTTGTTGTGCCCGAACGACTTTGGGTGGTCTGGTATAGCCACCTGCCTGTGATTGCAATAAGTTCCTAGGAGACCAACTGCGACAGTGGAAACTAGAGTTCGAATGGCGATGCCTAGAACGCAAAAGGTTCGGGATTTCCGAGACTAAAGTCTGGTTTAAATATCCAGAGGTGCATCCAGGGGTGCATTCTTGGCTTGAAATCTGTATGGTAGCCCCATAGGTTGAGATAGCTTATATGCGTCTCAATTCTGGATACTGAACCAACCTAGTCTGTCACCCCGTTAGAGAATAGGGAAAGTTGTAAATATGATCAGAAAAGCGGCATCCATGGCCACCCAATCGGTTAAAAACATCAGGTGCGCCTGTTGTTTACACCATCTTTCCTCCTTTCACGTGACACGTGTTAGGATGGTGATTTCTCTTGGTTGAGGTCTTCCCTCTCTTGCATGATCATAAGGTTTTCAAAAGTAATCGGCTTCGCGTAGCGTATAAGTCCAATTTTCAAACCGGCCTCGCGTAGCGTGTAAGTCCAATTCTCAAAATCTTCCTTTATATCATTTGCATTTTACCCCTGAACTACGCTGGTTTGATTCCTTGCAAAGGGATACGTAGGCAACTTTCGGGTTCAACCACATACATTGCATTTTGTTTGATTGCCCAAGTCTTACGGCCTCGTCAAAAGGGTCGTCTTCGGGCTTTGACATTCACTCACATCTTTAAATGACTTCGAGTTTTGTCAAAGAGGGGCAACTGTAGACACCCTATTTTTGACCACCCTTAAGACTTGGGTACTTTGTTTTGACCACCCTCACCAAAAAAATCAAATTGAAATTTTAATCCCAAAACTCACCCATTTTGGTCAAATGAAAATATTTTTATTTGAATTTATAATTTGGTATAATTTTATATAATTTTGTGTGTTGTACATAATTTCTGATGTTTTCATCTAGTATAAATAATTTTTGATATTTAAAAAAAAAAAATAAAATGATAAAAAAAAATAAAATAAAAAGAAAATAAAAAAAACAAGGCAACACCCACGAGGCACACATGCTCACACAGACACATGGGGGAGGACCAACTTTTCTCTCTAAGAGACCCATTCATCCATCTCTCTCTCTCTCGGATATAGAGGAGCACAACCAAAAAACATACAGCTCGGGAGAGGTTCATAAACTTGGTGTGATAAAAAAAAAACAGAGGACCAAACCCACTAACTTGACTCTCCCTCTCGGCACACAATTGATACACCAACACAACTCTCACAGACCCTCTCTCACCTCACAGACCCAGCACCTCTCTCTCACACACGCACACAGCTTCCAACCGTGACAGCTCACTGCCGAGCACCACCCACTAGCAGCACCACCAGCAGCTTGCCGAGCACCACCCACCAGCAGCACCACCAGCAGCTTGCTGAGCCACCTCCAACAACTCCACAACCGGGCCGTTACCGCTGCAATTCCACAACTGAGCTAGCATCACTGATAGCCTCGCTCACCTTGGCTGCCTCATGTTCTTCTCAGGCCGAACCTTACACTAATCCAACACCCCAAACCGTGACCATGCACACATGCACAACTTCTCTCCATCTCGGCATTGTACTGCCATTCCGCTAGCTGGTTTGCCATCTTCGTTGACCCACTCGCCGACAGCATGCACCAAAGCCAATTCAGCTTGCCATTGGTCTCCCTCACTGACAATGAATGCTTTTCTTTCTGTGCTTCCACTCAAAATTTGAAAGAGAGCTTTGATCCACTTCGTGCCAAGCTTGCACCTTCATATTGAGGTAAAGTTGCCTTCCTTTTATTTTACTCTTTGTGCATCTTTTTTTTTATATATATATATTTTCCTTTTGATTTGGGACTGTTTTGGAATTGTTTTTCAACATAGAAACTATGTGATTTGAAGTTGTAAAAGTGGGGAGGGGTTCGCTATCCTTCCTCATAATTACATTAGCTTTAATCTCTTTAATTTCAGCACATTTGTTTGTTATTTGGGGGCTGTTTAATTTATTTCAATAAGTTTATTTTACATATTTTGTTTGTGTTATATTAACCAATGAATCAATTAATCAATCTTGCATAACCACCTCTGCAACCTCCCTCCATTCTTTACTTATTTCGATTAAAAAGTTATGAAAAAAATAAGATTGTAATTCAAGTATAAGAAAGGAACTCTTCCATGCTTAATGGTTTAAATTCTTTGGAGATTCACTACCCCAAATGTATACATGTTCTTATACTAAAGCACAATCTTTTATTTTTCATTTCTCTTTATTCATCAGTGTGTTTACTTTTAAGGGATTAATTGACCCTTGGAAATCACCAAGGAAAGTGTCATTATCACTCAAGTTTGGATTTTTCTAAGTCATTATTACTGTAACGACCCTCACACTACCCTAACTATACTCATATGCATTTTATATGATTTTGCTCTGTTAAGCTTGCATTTCAAATCTTGACTTGTTTTGCATAAGTGTTACTTGGATGCTAGGTTCCTTTGGTGTGTGTGTTCCAGCCGAGGTTGTCTTGAACTTGGGTCGCTCCTTTGACACTCTTATACTTAGAACTATTTTGGGATTTCTTTGGTTGACCTCCATCCGCACCCTGACATATTGGCCGAGATATCATTATCTAGGCCGATGTGTTCACCACCAAGGCCGAGATGTGTACTGTCTGGGCCGAGATGTTGCCCTTGAACCCCAGTGATCTTGCCCTAGACTGGTACGACCTAGACCGAGGTGTGGCACATCTAGGCTGAGGTGTGGCACAGCTGGGCCAAGTGTTGACCTTTCTAGCCGAGGTTATCGTCCCTTTGCTGCCGAAGTCTTGTTATTGGCCGATGTCATTACTTGCCGGAGTCCTTTGCCGCCTAGCTTGTTGAACACACTTTGTCATAGTCTTGTCTTTTCAATCAGTCGCCTTTTCAGATAGAGCCAACCAACCGTTGCCACGTGTCCGAGCTGAGTGTTAAGTCAGCCGGCAAGCCTAGAAATGTATCATTTTGTATCATATCTTTGTTCTTGAGGAGAGAGAAGCTCTAGAAGGAGAAGGGGAGTTTTAGAGTGAGAAAGTAGATAGCAAGCTTGATCCTTAGAGTTCAAACCGTTAGATTCGAGTATTGAGGTTAGAATCTTGATCAACTCTTGTTGTTCTTATTGATCATCTAGCTACATTGCATGATTGAATATGTTCTGCATGCCATGCATTGATTTAAAGATTGGTTTTAGAAAGAGAAAGTTAGTGTTCATGAGTTCTTGAAGAAAGGCTTTGTTTGATCCGAAAGCTTGCATTAAAATCCATGCTTTTGTGTTTGTTTTCCCAAAGATCTTCTAGTATGGGTACCCAGGTTCATGTTTTCGAACTTATAGCATGAAATCTCAGAATTTGTAATAACAAGTTATGATCCTTGCATTCATCTTCTTCATGATCTTCATGTCCATGTTCTTCATGTTCTTGAGCAGAGGGGAAAACCCAGATTTTTCCCCGGCTTCATTTCCTTGAAAATGGCCCTCGGGACCACACCTCGGCGAGGAGGTGTGGGACCTCGGCCAAGACTTGGTCAATGACCAGCATGTTTCCGAGATGGGAGACAGTGTTCTATTTTGATTTGACCTAGTATCTGAGGAATGCCGAGATCATCTGCATACATGTGAAACTTATTTGGAAGTGCATTCAACCGATTTCTGCCATGTGTTTGTAGGACTTGGACTTGCCTTGACCCCGACGTTTGAAGAGATAAGTGAGTGGTATTTTAATAAAGCTATGTTACAGTGTTTTGATAAAAGCCTTGTTTTGCTTTGTTTTGGAAAGTATTTGTAAGCATGAATGATTATCCCTACTTTGTATACCAAGCATTACATCTCGTTTTGATGACATTTCTGGAAGTCCGTACGTGCTAGGGGACTATAAGCATTTGTAGCACAAGGTTTGGAAGTCCATATGTGCTAGGGGACTATAAGCATTTGTAGCACAAGTCCTTAGTGTCCGGGGACTATAATGCAACGACACCATTGTTTTGGAGATCTCTCTTGTCTTGTCTTGCCTTGCCACTGACGGTTTTACCGCGTGGGTTTGTTTGTCCGGAATGTCATCTCTTGTATTATATTGATGTTAGTAAACATCCCTTGAAGCTTTGAAAGATTTGATGGATGAGCTTGATTTATTCCATGTATTGTTTTGTTAATAGACCTCGGATATCATTCATGTAAACCCCTTTATTATTTATACCATTCACTGAGTATCCAAGCTCACCCTCTCTATATATATGTAGGTGATGAGCAGGGCGGCGGTGATGCCTAGATGTGTTTGCCGATGTGTTTTGGATTCGTGTTTTGCGACATCTTGAAGATCATGCTTCTTAGCTATTTCATTGTATTTTGTATTTGATGGCTGAGAAGCCTTTTGGTCAAGATGTAATTTTTGTATTCCATTTTGTTGTATATAAGCTATTATAAGATGTATGTCATTTCATTTAACTTAAGCATTGCTCTTATGGACTACTTAGCTTTTATTTATTGCTTCCGCATTTGTAAGCCCCATATGTTTACTCTGATTTGTGTGTGTGATCTCGTAAGTGGCCTTTGGTAATCTCGAATTACTGGCCATCATGGCACCATTCTACTAGGGGCGGAATGGGGTCGTGACAATTACTCTTTTGAATTTGACTAGTCCTTGTTGCACATCTTGAGTTTGACTTAAAATCCTAACTTGTAAATAGGTTTGACTCTTCCTTTGTAATTTCCCCCGAGAAATTTATCACCTGCTTGTTTACTGTTAATTGACCCTTGGAAATCACCAAGGAAAGGGTCATTATCACTTATCATCAAGTTTGAATTTCAAGTCATTATCACTCAAGTTTGGGTTTTTCTAAGTCATTATTACTCTTTTGAGTTTGACTAGTCCTTGTTGCACATCTTGAGTTTGACTTGAAATCCCTAACTTGTAAATAAGTTTGACTCTTCCTTTGTAATTTCCCTGAAGAATTGTTTATTTACTGTTAAGGGGTTAATTGACCATTGGAAATCACCAAGGAAAGTGTCATTATCACTCATTATCAAGTTTGGATTTCAAGTCATTATCACTCAAGTTTGGGTTTTTCTAAGTCATTATTACTCTTTTGAGTTTGACTAGTTCTTGTTGCACATCTTGAGTTTGACTGAAAATCCCTAACTTGTAAATAAGTTTGACTCTTCCTTTGTGATTTCCTCTGAAGAAAATAAGGTTTATTCGGGTTAAGTCGACACTGATTTTCCTTTATTGCATTTCAGACTTAGTGGATGTAAATATTACTTTTGCACAAACAGGAGAAAAGATAAAGAAATGGGCAGGTAATAAAAAAGGCTAATAAAATTGGTTAAAATTGGATTATAACCAACATAAAGAACCAATATGATTAATTGAATTCGGTCGGACGTTATACCGAATTTATTGTGTCAAGGCTTGCCTTACAACAATTATTGTAATAAATTAGACAGCCCCTTTCATTTATTATTCATTCGATTTTGTAATAATTATTTTTTCGAACCCTCCTGCGTGAGGGCGCATTACTTCATTCGGACCCTCCTACGTGAGGGCGCATTACTTCATTCGGACCCTCCTGCGCGAGGGCAAACAAACTTGTAATAAGTGTGCGTGTGTGTGTATGTCTTCCAACCCCACGTCTTTCTCCCTTTTATTTATCAGCTTATGATGGTTAGATTAGAGATATCATGTTTTATTTAGCATGCTCATGTTTGCATCCACTTGTATTGCATGCACCAAGGCTCGGTTCATCATCCAATTCGCATTGTCGTTTCAATACTTCTCTGAATATATGCTTAGACTGCATGCGATCAATTCATTTCATATGCCATATTAGTAGCCGAGTCTAGTAATTGCATATCACATGTGTTGTATAGTTAGGAATCATGCATATTTTCTAACTTTGCTTTGTAGCTTGTTCGCGGGACGTCGGTAAATATGTGAGTTGTTATGCTTTAGCATCCCGCTTGTACATAATTTTCTTATTATGTTTAGCATCCTACCATGAGGCTAAGTGCTTAAATGACAAACTGTTTGAATGCCTGTGGATGAAGGCTTGTTGCTTAAATTGGAATGATTCAACGAATGTACGTTTTAAGATTCACAAACCTTAAGCCCACCTAAGGGTGGCAAATTCAAACCCTTTTCGAGAAACAAATATGAAATTGAATTGTTCCAATTTGAGCAAACTAGTCTATACCTTGTATGCTTCACATAATAAATTTTGAGGATTTATTAAATAATCAGAATAAGAACATATATTGTACATAAGAATCACATCATAATTAGTAGAGGCCGATCTTTGATCGGGTGAGTGGGGTGCTCATTATTGACCTTCCCTTCTCATACCTAAGTTCCCGAACCAAGACACTTTGGTAACGACGGACTAATGGCCTTTGGCACGAGTCATGGATTTCCTAAATTTCCCATAAATATTTAGGTGGCGACTCTGAAATCTGGCAAAGCAGTTCATTTTTGGCATTTGATTCAAACATCGATTTTCCAAAAACAATTGCCGGATTTGGACTCTTTTTGTGTTTCCACTGTTTCACATTGCACTTGTGAAATCAGATTCAGAACCAACACACAAGTGGAGTTCGAACTGTAAGGGCTATTTCATTCTTCCGAAAGGGGGCGCGAAAAGCCGAGCTACAGTTTCTGGCGACTCTGCTGGGGATTTAGAGAACTTGACTTGAAATTTATGATGTGAATTTTTATCTACATTTATATGTTCTTTGCATTTGCATTTGCATCGGTGCGCTTAAGTCCCTGTGTTTGCCATTTGCTATTCCTGGACGGTTTGCTGGAGGCTTGCCCACAAAGCTTGCCAAAAGGCTGACCGGTCATGGGCTCTACCATGTTGGGAACACAACCCTTGGATCTGGACTACCGCTATACTGTTTGATCCTCATTTCACTTCTCGGTGTTAGGTGTGAGAGGTATATTAGGTAGTCTTGCTGAGGTGCCCTTTTTGACCAATCGGCCTAACTGCATATCGTAAAACCATAGTGACTATTTCAACTTAGGACAGGAGGTGAGGGGGAATTAGAGCTCAACCGAGGTAGTCCAACATCAATCTGTTGGGGTAGATGTTGGTGATCAATCTGGTGTTAATTTGGTTGTGGAAAATGAAGCTGTTGATGATGCTCAAGCAACCAAACAGGTGGACACAGTGGTAGAAGAGACAGTCAGTGGAGTGGGGGACAACTTGGTGGTTAAGGAGCGTATGGAGATGGCGGTGGCAGAGGGCAGCCTACAAAACAATGATGACAATCTATGATTGGATGAGCAGATAGCTACACCCGGGTTTCTTCAGTGTATGGGTGGGTCACCTAGAAATAAGCCTGGTATTAGCTTGGAAGTAAACTTGGGCCATATTCAAAACCCAGTGGTGAATAATAGTGTAGGTGCTGGGGTGAGAGGCCCAAATTTAAATCTCACTAGTACTACTAATTGGGCAGATACAAGGCGCAGTGGGTGTATGGGGCAAACAAAGCATGAAGGTTGCAATGGCAACATTTCTAATGAGCTGAAGACAAAACAGAAACGGATAGCATTAGAAGTGGATTTGGTTCATACCCAGTGCGATGGGCCTAGATTTGGGCTTATGGGTAGTCATTGCAATTCAGATAATGAGGTGTCACAGGCCCAGGATGTTGGGTCATCATCACTTTATGTTGAGGTTTCAGTTGATAGTGGTAACATAGTTGGTAAAAAAGGGGAATTAAAACAGAGGAAGAAGCTAGTATGAAGGAATGGTAATAGAATCTCGGCAGATAAGCAGGGGAGAGCCAGGAGAGGGAGAGATGAAAAGAAAGGAGGTGCAGTGGGTATGGGAAGTTGGAGCAGAGGTGCTGTCTTAAGAGGTAAAGCTGGGTTAAAAGCAAGATCGGATGCACAAAGGAAAGTCACAAGTAAAGAAAAGTCTGGGGCAAGATCAAAATTGGAGCTAATTGGAAGAAACTTACAGAGAGACTTGACACCACATGAGGAGGCAGAAGCAACAATACGTATGGGCAAAGCCTTAGGCATATGTGTTGGTGGGAAGGAAGAGGAGGTGAAGGAAAAACTAAAAGCTATGGAGATCAAGGATAAAGTTCAGGCAGCTTCAAGGGCTGTACATGCACAGTTGGGAGTTGATGTGCAAAATTGATTGAATGTATCAGGTGGTTACAGGTGTTATATAATGTGTCTCTATGAAGCTCTTATCATGGAATGTAAGGGGTTTGGGTAAATCTGAAAAGAGAAGGAGGGTCAAATTACTGCTCAAGGATAGGAAAATTGATTTTGTTTTTTTCCAAGAGACAAAGACAACTGAGGTTACACCAGATTTTGTAAAATCATTATGGCCTGTGGATGAAATGGAATTCATGGTAGTCAACTTCGAAGGGAGAGCTGGTGGGCTTCTGTGCATCTGGAAACCAGCTGTTTTCAAGCTATCCCAGTGTTGTAGCACAAGGCATTGCATTGTACTCTCAGGTACTCTTCTTCCATATTTTAACTGTGTTCTTGTCAACGTTCATGCTCCAAATGAAGTTAATGAGAGAAGTAGATTCTGGAATGTCCTGTATGGGTTGAGATCTAGCTTCTCTAATCCCTGGTGTCTAGTTGGTGACTTCAATGAGATACGGAATCTTGGGGAAAGAAGGGGTGTTCTAGAAGAGACAGAGGGATGAAAGAGTTTAATTTATTTATGGAAAATATGGAGCTTCTTGATTTACCCATGTTGGGAAGACAGTTCACATGGTGCAATTCTAATGAAGTGAAAGATGGAGTAGAATTGACAGAGTACTCATGTCAACGGAGTGGGTGGAAAGGTTGAATTTAAAGTTATGGGGTCTAGAGAGAAGTGTTTCAGATCATTGCCCCCTGCTACTGGTCGAGGATGGTAGGGATTGGGGTCCAAGGCCATTCCGGTTCATAAACGCTTGGACTTCACATCCGAAATTTGGAGAAGTTGTGAAAAAGTCTTGTGATGATTCTGCTTTTACTGGCTGGGCAGGTTTTATTATTATGAATAAACTGAAGGTTCTACGTTCAGTGTTGAAAAAATGGAATGTAGAGGTCTTTGGCAATGTTACTCATTCATTGAAAGCAGCGGAGGAGGAACTCCATGCAATTGATCTAGTGGCTGAATCTAGAAGTCTTATGCAGAATGAGGTTAAAAGAAGGAGAGAAGTTCGAAAGGAAGTATGGTCATTAAATAGGAGAGAAGAATGGTTATGGAGGCAGAAGTCTAGAGTTAATTGGAGTTTAAAAGGAGATAACAATACAAGATTCTTTCATGTCATAGCTACAAGCAGGCAGAATAGAAATCTGCTGAATTCAATTGAAGTGGATGGGGAGGTTCATGAGGATCCACAAAAGATCAAATTTGAGGTAGCTAAACATTTTAAAAGCAGATTTTGTGAAGAGTGGAAATTTCGACCTAAGCTCCAAGGTGTTTTCAAATCCATTGGGCATGATAATGACTCTAATGGGCTGGTCATTCCTTTTTCAGAGGAGGAGATTTGGAGAGCTATTAGAGAGAGTGATGGAAACAAGGCACCAGGACCGGACGGTTTCAATTTGTTTTGCTTTCAAAAGTGTTGGAAAGTTTTTAAAAAGGATATCTTACAATTCTTTAAGGAATTCTATGATAATGGATGCTTAGCAAAAGGTATCAATAGTTCTTTCATCACATTGTTACCTAAGAATGAGAATCCAGGTGGTATTTCAGATTATAGACCAATTAGCCTGATTGGATCTCTGTACAAAATTTTGTCTAAGGTTCTAGCCTCTAGACTTAAGAAGGTATTGCCTAAAATAATTGGAGAATCTCAGTCAGCTTTCATTGGGGGGAGGAACATTTTAGATGGGATTTTAGTATCCAATGAAGTAGTGGATTGGTGGAAGAGGAAAAAGACGAAGGGGGTAATTTTGAAACTAGATTTTGAAAAAGGATACGATACAGTGAATTGGGAGTATCTCTTTAATATGATGTCAAGCTTTGGATTCCAGGATAAGTGGATTAGATGGATGAAGGCGTGTATACAATCAGTTAGAGTTTCTGTTCTTGTTAATGGTTCCCCAACTAATGAATTTTGTCCAGAAAAAGGACTCAGGCAAGGGGATCCATTGTCTCCATTTCTTTTTAATATAGTGGCCGAGGGTTTGAATATATTATTCCAAAGAGCTAAAGCATTGGAGTTAATCAAATGTGTTGTGATTGGCTTAAGGGAGGTTAATGTTACCCATTTGCAATTTGCAGATGATACAATCGTGTTTTGTGAGGCAGAAGAGAACGACATTTTGAGTGTTAAGAGAATCTTGAGGTGTTTTGAAGTGCTCTCTGGATTGAAGATTAATTTTCATAAGAGTACAGTTTGTGGAGTAGGTGTACAAGAGGCAGAGGTAAATGTTTTCGCAGGAAGATTGAATTGTATGATCCAAAAGTTACCTTTCATGTATCTTGGTTTACCACTGGGGGCCAGCCCGAGGAAGAAAAGCACATGGTTGCCGGTAATCAATAAATTCAAGTCTAGGCTGGCGTCTTGGAAAAGGAAAGTACTATCATTTGGAGGTAGGTTAACATTGATCAAAGCAGTGCTGTCTTCTTTACCAGTGTACTACCTCTCTTTGTTTAAAGTGCCTGCAAATGTATCAAAATTGCTGGACAAAATTCAGGCCAGGTTTTTGTGGGGAGGTTCAGAACTTAAAAAGAAGATCCATCTGGTAAAATGGGAGGAGGTTACCAAAACAAAGCACTTGGGAGGTTTGGGGATTAAGAAATTGAAGGAAGTCAATGATTGTTTACTAGCCAAATGGTAGTGGAGGTATGGTAGTGAGGACCGTGTGTTGTGGAAAGACATTTTAATTAGCAAATATGGTAGCTCTGGAGGTAGGTGGAGACCCGATTCTGGTAGCAGTGACCAATGTTCAAGAGTCTGGAGTGATATTCTCAGGTTGGAACACAGCAATGGTAACCTATTTTGCTTCCTTATGGATAATTCTGTTATTCAAGTAGGGAATGGTATGAGGGTTAGATTTTGGGAGGATAGTTGGGCTTCCAACAAATGTTTGAAGGAGGATTTTCCTCGATTATTTGAGTTGTCAGGTAGAAAAAGAGATCACTCTTAAGCAGATGCTGGATAAAAGAAATGGATTATCTGAATGGAAGCTGAGTTTCAGAAGGAATCTGAGAGCTTGGGAGGAGGTTGAGATGGAAAGACTACAGTCCATTTTGCTTTCATATGACTCATCTTTATCAGAAAAAGCTGATTCATTGGCTTGGAAGGCGTCATCTTCAGGTGTGTTCACAGTTAATTCAATGTATAATAGAAGTTGTGTAGAGCAGAGCTTGGGGACATCAAGGCTGATTTGGAACAATATTTCTCCACCAAAAGTTCAGTTTTTTGGTTGGCTCGCTTGGAAGGGTCGAATCAAATCAAGAGCTTTCCTCCAAAGAGTGAGGTGTCTTAGTCATGAGGCTCAATTGAACTGTGTTTTTTGCAGCTGTGAGATGGAATCAGGTTGTCATGTTCTGGTGCAGTGCCCTTTTGTTTGGAGGATCTGGACAAATTTGCTGAATTGGTGGGGTTTGATTTGGGTAATACCTGAAAAGCCCAAAGGGCTATTGGATTGGTGGAGAGGGTACAAATGGAGAAAGATTGAACAGAAAATCTGGGAGGCAATTCCTCTGGCAGTCCTGTGGTATGTGTGGAGGCTTCGAAATGAGTGTATCTTTAATGAAAAACAACCTATATTGGAGGAGGTTTGTGAGCTAATTAAAACTAGAGTTGCATTGTGGATTATTGCAACCTCTAGTGAGTTCCAATACTCAGTGCATGATGTGGTGGCCAATTTGGATCAGGTAAGGCATGCATTACATTGTGGCTGACTTGGTGGTATTGTTGGGGGTTGTATTGTCTACATTGGTGAGCAAATTGAGGTAAGTAATATCTAGAATCTGAAGATCAGCATGTGTTCTGGGTTGATCCTACTGCTGTGTTGCTGGGTGAAGTTCATAGTTGAATGGGGGTTTATTGTATTGGGAATGATCTACTGGATCATCCTAGAGGCAGAGAATCATGAAGTGATCAGAAGAAGCCTATCTGATGGGGGCCTCAATAGGTGGTGACTTACTGTTCAGGGATGGAGAGTGTTGCATTGTTATGCTTAGGCTGCTGTAGTGGGGTTTTTGGATGATTGATTTTTGAGGGGCTTGCTTGCTGGTTTGCTTGATGTTGGAAAGGCTCTTGCTGGTTTGATTGAGTGCTTGGGTGCATTTCTGTTGGGTGATTGTTGAGCTTAGGTTGAGGAGGGGATAGTCTGCTTTGCATAGTGTTTTGGACATGCCCTGTGTTTTTTGATTATGGTTTTGATCTAGTGCTCTCTGATTTGTTGGGCTTGCTCAGAATTTTAGGGATAGCAAAGCTTGTCAAGTGAGACTGCTGCTGTGTTTCAATTGTGTTTCTGCTCTGCAGTGTCTAAACACAGTTCTGCTCTGCTATATCTAAATGTGCTTAATGATGGTAGCTTTTCAGTTTTGGTTTGGTGGTTGGGGTGTGTAGACGTCCCCGAACGCCCCGGGAGGGTTAAGTCCTGTTCTGTTCATTTGGGCTCACTACAGTTCAAGGACTCGATTGTCACGGTTCTTAATCTTGAACCAAAGAGTCCAAATCCGGCAAATCGATTTTGAAAACAGATTTTTTTGAAAAGAAGTGCCAAACATGGACTGCTTTACCAGATACAGAGTCGCCACCTAAATATTTTATTTTTGGGAAATTTAGGAAACCCTGACTCGGTGCCAAAGGCTACGTGTCCGTCATCACCAAAGTTGCCTCGGCTCGGGAACTTGGGTACGATTAGGGAAGGTCACTTCGTGAGCACCCCCGCTCGCCCGGTCAAAGACCGGCCTCTACTAACCATGATATCTATTTTTGAAAACATTGTGTGTTCTTATTCCGATTATTAGCCTAGGATTACTACGTGATGCGCACAGCATACAAGTATAGACTGGATTGCCTGAATTGGAACAAAACATTTCATGTTTGTTTGTTTGAAAATGGTTTGATGGTGCTACTCGCAAGTAGGCTAAGACATGGATTTGCCACCCTCGGGTGGGCTTAGAAAACATGATTTTGCCACTATCTAGTGGGCTTAAAACAAACAATCAGTGATTTGTCCCAATTCAAATAACCCAACCTCCACCCACAGGCATTCATGGCAGTTATATCACATAAGCAAATAGCCTTATGGCAAGCATGCTATCATGGCAACACTCACACGCATGCAAGGATGCTAAAGCATAAAACTTACCGAGTACTCCAAGCCAAAACCGAAACTGATTAGAAATCCATGCATGGTTCCTAAGTATGCAAAAATGCCTAATGCAACACATGCAAAAATGCAACTATAGCAGGCTCGGCTATTCTAAACATGGCATATGAAATGCTACAACTAACATGTATTCAACTTGGAATTGAAATACAAATGCAGTTAGTATGATGCGCCGAGCCCGGTGCATGCAAAACAGATGAATGAATGCAAACATGCTATCATACTGTATGCTAATTGAAACATGCCCTAATCTAACCATCATAAGCTAGTAAATAAAAGGGAGAAAGACGTGGGGTTGGAAGACATACATCACACTCACCCACACTTATTACAACATTGCCCTCACTCGGAGGGTCCGAAAGAATAATAGAGTCCCAAATAAATATTACAGTCCAAATAATACAGTCCAAATATGTACAAATTCCTAATTAATTTACAAATTAACTAAGAAAATAATAAAACTGGCATGCAAGCCAGGGACAGCCTTGATTCTGCTCCGGATGATGGAATGATGCATGTTTGGGCTGCTTTGCACGAAAATCCACTGGAATGCCCCAATTAGCCTCTGTTTTGCAATGATTCTTGAAAAGCGCACCAAGCCTCGGAAGACCGCTGATTCTTGATATCTTTGCAGAGAGAGCAGGAAAGGGGCATAGTAATGTATTTTCACAAATGTATGCATGTCTCGATCCTCGTACCACCAATCACGCATCTCAATGCATGATGGCCGAGGAGCCGAATTGCACAACTCAATATAGAATGAATGCATATGAACACTACAACAAAACCTAACTCCATCATGGATAATCCGGAGTGTCGGTGACTTGGGAATTGAGACACGTTCCGTCACTCGGAGTACGAAACGTACCTCGTTTCCCATGCCCAGGCTAACTCCTATCCCGAACACAATGCAAATGAGATGATATGCATAAATGCAACTAATATACAACCTAGCATGCACAATATTATGAAATGGCATACACGATGCACGAGGTGAGATGGCATACACAATGCGCTAATATACAACCCAGCATACACAATGCTATGAATGAAAAGGCATACACAATGCAGTATGGACTTACACCAACACAAGTGGACCTCAGTGACACTCACATAGGAGGCCATTAGATGAAAATGAGACAACTCGAAGTGCGTGCACGCGTGCACGCAAACCGAGGACCGAACCTACGGCACGGAATGCCACTCTAATGAGACATGGAAAGACATGGAATATGATATGCAAACGTGAAAATTTTAGAGGCAAAATGACATGCTAAACAGCCCTGAAACATGGCGAAATGAAACCCGATGCAAGGAACGAGTCCCGAAACATGGAATTAAGCACATGAAATGGCTTATAGCTATGCAATGCATGCATGATTCGTACATGAAGTTTGAAGACAGAAGCTAGGAATCCCAAAACAAGAATTTTTACAGTTCAAAGCATGGCCAAACAGTGGGTACAAATAGGGCAAAATTAGCATGCAAAAATGGGGGGCCAAGAGAGGTAATGAAGCAAGTCATAGCTGCTGATCTCAAACACAGAAGGGCCCTTCTAAAATGTTGAAGAGGGGCCAAAAATATGGCTGTTTACAGCTTATGACAAACCCCAAAAACAGATACAAGTATGGCAAACAACTCATGCAAGAAATGGGCTAACGAAGGGGCAAAGAAGTAACTGATATATGATGACCCCAAAAAGGTTAGGACCCTTCAAAAATGTTGAAGAGGGGCCCAAAATATGAATTTTTACAGCAGATGACCAAGCCCAAAACAGTGTAGAAATATGCTCAAAACGCCGTGCAAAATTAAGGCCACAAGAGGGCTATAACATGAAGTATACCAAGGATGTCTCAAACAGCCCTAGACCCTTAATGAAACATTAAGAGGGGGTCATTTTATGGCCATTCTCAGTTCGGACCAAGGTCCAAAAACAGAGACATACTAGCCTAATAAATCATGCAAAAAAGGGGACCTAAGAGGGGTACAATGACAAGTGATATATGGAGGTCCCAAACAGTGTTGAGCCCTTATTCAATGTTGAATAAGGGCTCAAAATAAGCCTATTTTCAGTTTACCTCATGCTCCAAAACAGATTACACATAAGCCAAAAATACAATGCAAGATTATGGCATACAAAGGGGTAATGAAGCAAGTGCAAGATGGGGGTCCCAAACAGGGTAGGACCCTTAATGAAACTGAAAAATGAGCTCAAAAAATGACATTTTCAGTTATGGCCGAAGCTCAAAAAAGTAAGAAAAGAGGGCTAATGTATTGAGCAAGAATAGGACCAAAAGGAAGGGAGGATGACTTACCCTTGTAGCCTAGTCTTTGACAGCTCCTTGGCACAAGAAATGGTGCTTCCCAAGCTCTGGAAAGCTGCTCCAAATGGCTGGAAAGGAGGTGGTGGTGTGGTGCTAGGTGGTGGTGTGGAAAAGGGGTTGGATTTGGAGAATTTTGGAGCTTGAGAGAGAGAGATGGAGAGCTTCAATGCAAGAGGCTTGGGGGAAATTTTTCTAACCCCAAAACCAGACCTGGGAGGTTGGTTATATGGCCAAGAGAGGGGGAGAAAACGAGGAAAAAAGGGAGGGAAATCACTCCAAGTTTCTCTCCAAAGAAGTTCCCCCCGGATACAGGTTTTGGAGGGAAAAAAGATGCACAGCTGTAATGTACTCCCTGTAAGGACCAAGGCCGGCCAACTATTGGAGCTACAGGTGGCCGGCCGGCCACCCCCTATGGCCGGCCGGCCAAGGGTCAAAAGGGTCAAGGTGATTTAGTGGCCGGCCACCACAGATTGGTGGCCTCCCATGTGTGCTCAAAACAGGTATGTGGTCAAAAACTGGCAACTGTAAACCAAGAGAGAGAACAAGCCATTTTTCAAAGGGGTTCAAAAGGTCCAACAATAATTACTGGCCGGCCATGTAATATTGGTGTGCTCCCAGGTGTCTACAACACAAATATGTGGTTTGGAATTGAAGAAAGTGGCCTTAGGGTGGTCAACATTGGCTTGGAAGTGAGAAAACGGGCGTCGGAGGGCGATGATGGAATATAACTGGTTGCTGGAACAATTACTGGCCTCCCACCCTTCTACGACCTTCCTGGTGATGAAACAGAGGTACCTGCCAAAAATGAACGAAAACCGATGCAAAATGAAGGTTCCGGGGCCGAAACGCGCAGTCCGAGGCCCCAAAAACTGACTGTTAGGCACCGGGAGTGGTGTTCGACCACGAAGCGGGTCTCTCAGACCACAGTGTCCCTAAAAATGGAGCAAGTAAGATGCATGCCAAAAACCGGAGCAAACAGAGGTAGTTAGGCGGTCCCGAACTGAGGCACACGGCCTGACGGCTCCGAAAACCGGGAACCGGGCTCCGAAATGGGAAAAATGGCCTGCGTCCACGAAATATAGCCTACGGCCATTGAGAGACGATCTACGAGACCTCTCCCTCCCCTCAGGAAGAAAAATAGAGAAAACCGAGCCTGGTTCGCAAATCGAGACAGAGTACAGAAAAGCCCGGAAGTCCGGAGGCAAGGCTCGCAGCCGCGACTCTGAAACTTCTGGACGAGCACAACATGTAACATCACCAAGCGCTCAACTGGTGATGTCTGAGTCTTAAGGTCGGTCAAAAATGGGGTGTCTACAGTTGCCCCTCTTTGACAGAACTCGAAAGTCACAAGTGACGGGAGTGAATGTCAAAGCCCAGAGACGACCCATTTTTGATAAGGCCGAAGACTTAGACAATCATACAAGAAAAACAGAGATATGCTCGCAGGCGTGCCCGCAGGCAGGAGGCAAAATGCAAAGCGATATGCAGGAAACCAAATGTAACTCGATGTTCGTGCAAATGCAGCAAGCTGTAATGAAGCAAGTATTCGCAAATAGATGCAACAGTTTTAAGCAAGAATGCAAAGAAACAACTACATTTCATGTAGTTAGGAATGCGGAGAATTATTCAATTCTCGTCGTGTCTCACACGGAGAAGATACGATACCTGTGCGATTCGTTTGGTCGTACCAGCTTCAAATGAACCGTACATACAATATCGTGCCTGTAAAAGAGAGAAACTCAACAAGCATAACATGTTTAGCAACATATATTCAATGTGATATCGAAAGTTCGACAAAAGCGGTGTCGGTGGGTGAATGCATCGCGGTGCGAGAAAGGAGCGTGCGTGACAACGCAAGCCTAAACACAGAGGCATGGTAATATCAAGAAAACGTGCATGGAAATGCAAGTATGTTCATGAAAATGCAAGTTACGTGCATGATAACGCAGAACGAGCATGAATCAGGGTACATGTTTGTCACAAAACGGCGAGCAATGAAATGTGTGTTTTGGCGAGGGCAACTCGATCGCGGCCTCCGGTTCACTTCCCGGAGAGGTTACAACATGCTCAAGAAGGATACACCTTGATTCTGATGAGTAATGATGAGACACATGTCAGAAGTTAAAGCTGAAGTTCCGGCAGAGCAGTTTCGCGACAGGACGTGCACTTATCTTGTACTTTTTTAGGTCCCGGGAACTCCAATCTTCCTCAAAATTTGCAGAGAGCTTGGGACCCCCCTAGGGATCACCACCGGCCAGTTTTCTTCCCCAAGGGAGGCTGCCGGCCACTTTTTGAAAAGGAGATGGCCGGCCGGCCACCTGTCCAAATTCGGGCCAATTTTGTCTTTTCACCTCCTTTTCTTTAAATCCAACCATCCAAACACTTTGAGCTCATAACCTTAGCTCCGAAATCTTCTCCTCTAGCTTCCCAAACCATTTTCTCTCTCAGATCTGCGCTCCATACACGTTTTCCAACGCCCCACGCAAGTTGTTTTCGCGAAAACTTCCCGTTTTAAGCACTTTGAATCGATTAAATTTTGATTTCGGGGCTTCTTTTCTCATTTTCGCCACTTGAGGTAAGTTTGTCTCAACATTTGGAAGATTTTCTCGGGGGTTGACTTTTGTTGATTTTTTCATTTCCCGAGAGTTGACTTTTGTTGACTTTTTCCAATTTTGGCTCATTTTTGCCCCTTTTGCAGATTTTCTGAAAATGGCGGGTCATTTTCTCCACGGTGGAGGTCCTCCGGATGCCGGAGATGATTTTGATGTCATGACTCTACCTCCGAGGGCTCGCCTTTATTCGAAGATGCGCCCGTTAGCACGTTCTTCGCAGCCGTTTTCGTCACTTCACTGACTTTGATAAGCGAACACCCGGAGATCTGCTTCTGCGGGAGCCAGAGCATCACCTCTCTCACGAGGCACGAGAGGTATTTTACTTCGTTTTCTGCATTTTTCGTGCATCCCGTGCTTTTGCCATGTTTGAACACACAGTGTGGTCTATGACATAGCACTTCGTTTGCATCTCGAACACACGGTTCAAACATTTGAATTTCTAAGCACATCAGCCTATGATTTAATTGTGAGCACGCGGCATATACTGATTGAGAATTGAACACACGGCCCAATACTTGAATTCTGAGATGAACACACAACCCATTCTTTGATTGTCGAACACACAGTTCATTGTTGAGGTGAACACACGGCACACACTGATTGAGAGTCGAACACGCAGCCCAAACATTTGATTTTCTGAACACACAGCCCAGATGAAGGTGAACACGCGGCACACACTAATTAAGAAATTTGAACACACAGCCCAAATACCAATTTTCTGAACACGCAGCCCACTGATTTTGAAATTTGAACACGCAGCCCAAATAATGAATTTCTGAGCACGCAGCCCACTGACTTTGAAATTTGAACATGCAGCCCAAATAATGAATTTCTGAGCACGCATCTCACTGACTTTGAAAATTTGAACATGCAGCCCAAATAATGAATTTTCTGAACATGCAGCCTAGGTTGAAGTGAACACGCAGTCCACTGATTTTGAAATTTGAACACGTAACCCAAATAATGAATTTCTGAACACGCGACCAGTTAGGCGAACCACGCAGCAATCGACTTTGAAATTCGAACACGCAGCCCAAATACTGAATTTCTGAACACGCAGCCCAGATTGAAGTGAACACGCAACCCACTGACTTTGAAATTTGAACACGCAGCCCAAAAATGAATTTCCTGAACACGCAGCCCAGGTTGAAGTGAACACGCAGTCCACTGATTTTGAAATTTGAACACGCAGCCTAAATAATGAATTTCCTGAACACGCAGCCCAGATTGAAGTGAACACGCAGCCCACTGACTTTGAAATTTGAACACGCAGCCCAAATAATGAATTTCCTGAACATGCAGCCCAGGTTGAAGTGAACACGCAGTCCACTGATTTTGAAAGTTGAACACGCAGCCCAAATACTGAATTTCTGAACACGTAGCCCAGATTGAAGTGAACACGCAGCCCAAATAATGAATTTCTGAACACGCAGCCCAGATTGAAGTGAACACGCAGCCCACTGACTTTGAAATCTGAACCGCGGCGAAATTTCAATTTCAACACGCACCTAAATCTTGAATTTCTAAACACGCACCAGTTGAAGTGAACACGCGTAATCAGAGACACCCCATTTTTGACCGACCGTGAGACTCAGACGTCACCGATTGAGCGCTCGGTGATGTTGCATACTGTGCTCGTTCAGAAGTCTCAGAGTTGCGGCCGTGCGCCCTGCCTCCGGACTTCCGAACTTTCTTCTCTACCTTGTCTCGATTTGCGAACCAGGCTCGGTTTTCTCTGTTTTCTTTCCTGAGGGAAGGGAGTGGTCCTGTAGGCTATCTCCCGGTGGCCGTGAGCTACTTTTTGTGGCCGTAGGCCATTCTGCCCACTTCGGAGCCCGGTTCTCGGTTTTCGGGACCGTCAGGCCGTGTACCTCGGCTCGGGACCGCCCAACCATCTCTGAGTTCTCCGGTTTTTGGCTTGCACCTCTGTTTTATAGTACCTCGGCTCGGGACCGTCAGGCCGTGTACCTCGGTGCCTGTAGCCGGTTTTCGGGACCCCGAATCGCGCGGTTTGGGCCCCGAGCATTCATTTTGCATCGGTTTTCTCTGATTTTTGGCAGGAACCTCTGTTTTGTCATTCCGAGGGACACTGGGGTCGCAGATACCCACTTCGCTGCTGAACACCACTTCCGGCACCCGCAGCCCATTTTCGGGATCCCGAATTGCTCGGTTTTGGCCCCGAACGTTCATTTCTCATTAGTTTTTGTTCAAATTTGGCAGGTACCTCTGTTTCAACACCAGGAAGATCACTGGGGGGTGGGAGGCCAGCAATTATCCCAGATAACCAGTTTCGCTCCTCCGGAGCCCGTTTTTCTCACTTCCGGGCCAATGTTGAACACCCTGGGGGTATTTTCTTCCAACCAAAGCCACATATCTGTGATCAGGGGACATGGGAGGACCCTAAAAATGTATGGTCGGCCAGAAATTTTGATTTTCATTTTTGAGCCTCTCCTTCAAGCTCTATGTTGTGGCTCCTGCTTCAGTGTTGCCAATTTCCGACCTTGGAACCTTGTTGCACACATCTGGGAGGACCCTAAAAGTTGGTGGTCGGCCAGAAATTCAAAGTTTCATTTTTGAGCCTCTCCTTCAAGCTCTATGTTGTGGCTCCTGCTTCAGTGTTGCCAGATTCCGATCCTGGGGCCTTATTCTACACACTTAGAAGGACACCAATCCATAGTGGTCGGCTAGAAAATTTGTTGTCCATTTTTTGACCCTGGCCGGCCGGCCATGGTGGGTGGCTGACCGACCAGGTGGGATGGCCGGGCCTCCTCAGAAACTCCTGGCCGACTTCACCTTTCATTTCGGTCTGTTGTCCGGATATTTTTGCTGAAATATCACCCCATCCGGGGGATATTTTGGGAGGGAAAGCTTGGGTGCTTTTCCCTCCCCTTTTACACTCTTTTTTGGCCTATTTAAAGGGACCAACAGCTCCTTTGCCTAGGTTAGAAAATTTGCTCTCAAGAACACCTCTCCCAAATCCTCCATTTCCATAGCTAAAAAACTCAAAAAAGCTTCAAGTGTCAAAGCCAATTCCTTCATCAACCCTTAGCTCCACCATCCCCACTACCATTCCAGCAGCAAGGAAGTGTTCTCCAGTGGCTAAGAAGCACCAAATTCAGGCCAAGAGGTAGCAACAATCGGATCTTCAAGGGTAAGTCTCCAAATCTCTTTTTGTAGCATAATTTTGCTTCCTATTTCTACCCTATTTCCTTTAAGTTTTTGGGCCTTGACCCCTACTGGTTTTAGGCTTATTTTGAGCCCCTCTACAACTTTGTAGAAGGACTCAACTTTATTTGGTGCCTCCATGATACACTTGTTTCAATACCTAGCTTGTATGTCATAATCTTGCATGCTATTTTTAGTGTATTTGCATTTGTTTTTGGGGCTCCGACCCCTACTGGTTTTGTGCTTATTTTGAGCCCCTCTACAACATTTTAGAAGGACTCAACCTTTTTTGGCCATCCTACATACCACCTCCCTTTGAAATCCACTCTAGGCCCTAATTCTTGCATGATTTGTAGCCTTTTATTATTTTGGTTTTAGCCCTTGTTCAGAACTGAAAGGGGTCTTATTTTGACCCCCTCTACATGTTTCATGAAGAAAGTTTTGTTGTTTGGTGTATGCTTTGCATGTTTCTTGTTATAACCTCTTTTGAGCTCCATTTTGAATGGAATTATTAGCATGTTTTCATATTGATTTTGGGGCATCCATAAACTGAATATATGCTTATTTTTTGGCCCTCTTCAGTATTTTAGAAGAAAGTTTTTTCATTTGAATTTTCTATATACTACTTGCTTCAATACCCCTCTTTTGGCCCTTATTCTTGCATGCTAATGTTGACCTATCTATGCTTACAATTCGGCCATGTTTGTAACTGAAAAATGCCATTTTTTGGGACTGCCTTGCTACTGTTTTTGCTTTCATGTGTCAATTTTGCATGTATAGCATAGTTGTAGGCCATTTCGGGCACTTAGAATTGCATTTCGAGATGATTTCGTGTGTTGATTGTCATTTCACATCATTTCGGGGCTGTTTTCCCCTTCATTTAGTGGCTGAAATTTGGTTTGCATGCTTGCATATCATTTCCCATGTCATTTTATGCCTTAATGCATTGCCTCGGTTTGCGTGCCTGTGGGCACGCACTTCGAGGCACCTCCGTTTTATCCGACGGCCTCCTACGTGAGTGAGCTGAGGCTCTTCCATGTTGGTGTAAGTCCATCGTGTCATTCCGTATGCCATTTCATTCCATTTTGTCATCGCCTCGGTTTACGTGCCTGTGGGCGCGCGTTTCGAGGCACTTTGGTTGTATTCGATTTTCTCATTTTATCATCGCCTCGATTTGCGTGCCTGTGGGCGCGCGTTTCGAGGCACTTCGATTGTATCTGATTTTCTCATTTTATCATCGCCTCGGTTTGCGTGCCTGTGGGCACGCGATTCGAGGCACTTCGGTTGTATCCGATTTTCTCATTTTATCAGCACCTCGATTTGCGTGCCCGTGGGCGCGCGTTTCGAGGCACTTCGGTTGTATCCAATTTTCTCGTTTCATCATCGCCTCGGTTTGCGTGCCCGTGGGCGCGCGTTTCGAGGCATTTCGGTTGTATCCAATTTTCTCATTTTATCATCGCCTCGGTTTGCGTGCCTGTGGGCACGCATTTCGAGGCACTTCGGTTTTATCTGATTTGCATTTCACATCATCGCCTCGGTTTGCGTGCCCGTGTGCACGCATTTCGAGGCACTTCGGTTTTATCCGATTTACCCTTCATATCATCGCCTCGGTTTGCGTGTCCGTTTGCACGCATTTCGAGGCACTCTATTTTGTCCGATTTGCATTTCATGCCATCACCTTGGTTTGCGTGCCCGCGTGCACGCTTTTCGAGGCATATCATTTTCATCTCATTTTCACAGCGTAGTACATACTAGGTTGTACCTTAGATTACATTCATACATTTCCTCGATTTGCGTGCCCGTGGGCACATATTTCGAAATATCTCGTTTTCATAGCATTGCGCATGCTAGGTTGCATATTAGTTGCATTTCATGCATATCATGCATATTGCACGGGAAACGAGGTGCGTTTTGTACTCCGAGTAACGGAACGGGTCTCAATTCCCAAGTCACCGACACTCCGGATTACCCATGATGGAGTTAAGTTTTGTTGTAGCATTCATCCCTATACTGAGTTGTGCAATCTGGTTCCTCGGCCATCATGCATCGGTATGCGTGATTGGTGGCACAAGGATCGAGGCATGCATATATTTGTGAAAATACATTGCTATGCCCTTTCTCGCTTCTCACATAAATAAACCGAGGATCAACAACTCTTGAGTCCGTGCGCATTTAGAAATCATAAGCGAGAGGTTAATCGGGGCATTCGGTGGATTTCCGCCAGCGATTTCAACGTACATCATCCATCGAGTAACGGGTCCACGGCTGTAGCGCGATTCTGACTTTCTTAGTTTAATCTGTACATTAATTAGAAATCTGTATTATTCTTTCATTTTCGGACTGTATTATTATTTATTCGGACCCTCTGCGCGAGGGCATAATTGTAATAAGTGTGGGTGAGTGTGATGTATGTCTTCCAACCCCATTTCTTTCTCCCTTTTATTTACCTGCTTTGTTGGTTAGATATAGGGCATATTTCAATTAGCATACAGTATGATAGTATGTTTGCATCATTCATCTGTTTTGCACGCACCAGGCTCGGCGCATCATACAAACTGCATCTGTATTTCAATTCCAAATTGAATACATGTTAGCTGTAGCATCATCATATGCCATGTTTAGAATAGCCGAGCCTGCTATAGTTGCATTTTGCATGTGTTGCATTAGGCATTACAGTATACTTAGGATCATGCATGATTTCTAATCAGTTTTCTGTTTTGGCTTGGAGTACTCGGTGAGTTTTATGCTTTAGCATCCTTGCATGCGTGTGAGTGTTGCCATGAATAGCATGCTTACCATGAGGCTAAATGCTTATGTGATATAACTGCCTTGAATGCCTGTGGGCGGAGGTTGAGTTATCTGAATTGGAATAATTCATCAAATGCTTGTTTTAAGCCCACTAGATTGTGGCAAAATCTGCATTTTAAGCCTACCTGCGGGTAGCAAACCATCTTTCACAAACAAACATGAGATGTTTATTTCCAATTCAGACGGCCCAGTCTATACTTGTTTGCTGCGAGCATCACATAGTAACCTAGGCTAATAATCGGAATAAGAGCATACAATGTTTTCAAAAACAGATATCATGGTTAGTAGAGGCCGGTCTTTGACCGGGCGAGAGGGGGTGCTCACGATGTGACCTTCCCTAATCGTACCCAAGTTCCCGAACCAACTTTGGTGATGACGGACACGTGGCCTTTTGGCACCGAGTCAGGGTTTCCTAAATTTCCCATTTTAAAATATTTAGGTGGCGACTCTGTTATCTGGCAAAGCAGTCCATGTTTGGCACTTCTTTCAAAAAATCTATTTTTTTTCTTCAAAACGATTTGCCAGAGTTGGACTCTTTGGTTCAAGATTCGAGAATCGCAACAAAATCGAGTCCGAACTGTAGCGAGGTCCCTCGCGGGCGTTGTTACACCCACTGATTTTGAAATTTGAACACGCAGCCCAAATACTGAATTTCTGAACACACAGCCCAGATTGAAGTGAACACGCAGCCCACTGATTTTGAAATTTCAACACGCAGCCCAAATAATGAATTTCTGAACACGTAGCCCAGATTGAAGTGAACACGCAGCCCAAATAATGAATTTCCTGAACACGCAGCCCAGGTTGAAGTGAACACGCAGTCCACTGATTTTGAAATTTGAACACGCAGCCCAAATATTGAATTTCTGAACACGCAACCCAGATTGAAGTGAACACGCAGCCCAAATAATGAATTTCTGAACACACGGTTCATTCTGAACACAACTCATTCATTTCATTTGCTGAACCATGTATTCGTTCTGAATGTAGGTTGGTTCTCGCACGGTGCGGGGGTATGGCTCCATTGCAACCAGAGATTGGTACGCTGAGCTCCCGGAGGCTGTCCGGGATTTAGTGGATTTGGCAGGGTTCGGGGCTTTCTGCGTTATCGCTACTGCCCCGCCAGAGGACACTGATGGCGGCTTTGGTGGAGAGATGGTGGGACACCACCAACTCCTTTCATTTTTCCGCCACTGGGGATTTGACTATGACCCCGCTGGATTTTGCTGTATTGATTGGCCTGGACATAGGAGGTCGGCCCATTCCTTACGACGAGGACATGGGCGAATGGGAGGCTGCTTGGGTACATTTACTGAGAGCCCGCCCGCCCGTTGATAGAGCTTCGGGGAAAGTCCGATACACTTAGTTCTCTTCCCATTTTCGGAGGGAGAGGATGGAGCCTGAGACTCCTGAGGAGGCAGAGCAATATGCCCGTGGCTTTCTGATGTTCCTCTTCGGGACTACTCTGTTCGCCGATAAGGGGAACACGGTTGGGCTGTATTTGTTGAGCGCTCTGGTGGACCTATCACAGGTCAGGCGATACGACTGGGGTGGCGCCGGGTTGGCTACCCTTTACTGTTACATGAGCGCGACTTCCCGCGGGCAGGGAGACTTACTTGGTGGCTACTGGAGAGCCTGGGAGGTATTTTCTACCCTCTTGATTTATATTTCTGCTCCTCATTACTTGTACATTCACACACAGCGCACTTTACACTCTGTATTTTGCCCTCAACACTTTGTATTCACATTCTGCATTGTTTTCCACAGCTATGGGTCTATGTATATTTCCCGACATTAGGCCCAGAGATGGTGGTGGCGGGGCCCCTCATGACCCCGTACTCACTGGTATTCGAGGGCCAGCACCGGCCGAGACCCCGAGAGACTCTCTTTTATCTGCGGCAGTATTTTGACACTGTGCGGTCGACAGAGGTATTTCAGAACTCTCAGTCCTTTCTGTTTTCATCTTTCATCTGTCCTGTACATTCCCGATCTTTGATTGGTTTATGCATTGGTTATCCGAAGATTACATGGCAGCCCTGGGCGCCTTTGGGTGACAGTCTCCGATTTCAGTATGCCGGAGGATCGGGCACTTCCCAGTACAGGATCCTATTCGAAGGACCAGTTGGTAGAGCATGGTTTCTGGGGGAATGCTTTTTGCGTCAGGTATGGGGGTACACTTCTTAGGACCCTCCTGCAGCACCTCCGGTCAGTATGCGGACTGCTGATAGGCTCTCTGCTCGGGATGTTGTTAGTGCTATGCTGAGCACTGATGCTTTGCTACATCTTGAGGAGGGGGATTATGCCACTTATCGCCACATATATCTGATGCCTCCTTTGACAGGAGTGCGCACTCCATCGATGAGGCCTGTTGATGTGCTATCTTCGAGCCAGGCTGACTCTGAGAATATTCCTTCCAAATGAGCGGTACATCTAGAGGTGGGGGTAGGCCGGTTCCCCCGATTCCTCTGACTCTTTATCACCCTGGGTGGCGGACATGCCACCGAGAGTTGACGATTAGCGATTTGGGACTCCTTACCAGGTCTCGCTGGAGCCTCCCCTGCCTGATCACAGATATGTCAGAGATCCTGATTCACCACCGGTATGCTTTAAAGCTTTGATTTATTAGTCGAATACTTGGGCATTCATTCCTTTACTGATAGTTTCTCATTTGTATCTACAGCCTCCTGTTGAGTACGTGGATGAGATGCTTGGAGTGCTGGCCGCCTTTGAGGGCATGATCCTGCGGAGGGAGGCACAGCTAGCCATTATGGGTGTGCAGGTACTGTTCATCTTTCTTGCATTTATCATATTTCTGATGACACGTTGGTTTTGAACATTCTACTGTATTGATAGGTTGTTTGTGTAGAGTACATCTGACACACACCCTACTCACATACTGTACTTGCATCTGATTTTCATATTTGAACTGATGTATTGAACTCTTCACTTTCAAATGCCTCCAATATATGCTCCGCCACAGGCTAGACCACCTAGGCCTTCTCAGGAAGGTAGATCGTCCGGATCTTTTCGAGGAGCTGGGCCATCTGGGCCATTCCGAGGAGCTCGGGGAGCTCGAGGAGCTGGGCCATCCAGGCCTTTCCGAGGAGCTCGAGGAGAGGGGCCGTCTTGCAGACGCAGGGCGCATATTATAGAGGCGGAGCCCGATAAGGACGAGGAGGAGGAGGTTGCAGACCGCCAGTCGGAGACATCTGCTGAGGAGGGGGGTTCCGGTCTTGGTTCCGGGAGTGGAGGCGAGGCTGAGGGGGATCCTGAGGATGACAGCTCCGATCCGGATGGTAATGGAGGTGCGAAGGCTGCTCCGCAGAAGAGAATGATGAGGGCCTCTCATTCCCGCTCTCGAGAGTACTGATGTTGCGATTTCCTGCTTTATTTTCCTTTTTACTAGTGGTTTGTAGCACATTGTACTTTGTTAGGCAGTTTTATTTTTTGTAAAACTTGTACCTTTGTTTGTAAAAGGAAATATGATGGGATGAAACAGCTTTTTGAAAAAGTGTTGTATTTTTATGCTCTCAGCATCGCATCGCATCGCATCATTTTGCACAAAAGTGGGATTGAATGGAAATGTGCATTGTATATTTACCGGGTCGGGTAATGAATCGACGTAACAAAACAAACAACTCGACTCACTAAGAAATAACAGAATCTTAGCAAGTTTACAACTCGATAAGCAAAATACAACGATGTTGACGACTCGATAAACAAGACTTAACAAAATCGCGTAAACAAAGAGTAACAACTCAAAACACAAAATACGACAGCTCGACAAAACTTACAACTCGATAAACAAAATGACAACTCGATAAGCAAAAATTACAGCTCGACAAACAAAACAAAGCGTACTTCGGACGATCTGGACAACGAAACGCATCCGAAACAGAGGGAAATGGAGGCCTTCGATACATCCGATGCTTGGAAATGCTTGGAACTTTCCTCCGGAGGGTAAAACAGGACCAAAGGCACACCTTGGAGCATGGCCGGCCAGTTTTATTGGGGAGGGGAGACCACCGGCCACTTTTTGAAAAAGGAGATGGCCGGCCAGCCAGAAAAGGTGGCCGGCCGGCCACTTATTCCGGCAGCCACCAAATTTTTGACACGTGTCCCCTGAATAGTGTTTTATCCTCTATAAATGCTCCAACTTCGGGACTCATTCATTTCATCACTGCTTTGCACAAAGAATGGAAGCATTTCTCATAGAAAATCTCATATCTTGGATCTCTTCCCTAGATGGCTCTGAAAAGTTGAACTTCCGGGGTTTTGGCCTGAATGCACTATTCACGCTGAGCCGGACTCCGTTACATCTTCCTTTCCTCCACGCCGCGGCAAGGTTTTGGAACCCGATGACGCACGTTTTTAGCTTTGGTGGGCAAGAAGTATGTCCGACTTTCGAAGATTTTCAAGTTTTGATAGAGTCTGAACGTTCGGAAGAGATCTTGCCTCAATTTTGTTTTGGCCATGCCCAAGCTTTAGGACGGATGTGCGGACTCTCCGCATGATGACGCCATCTCGATCAGAACGTGAGGCTGGATATCCTTGGCTTGATTCATCATTTTTCCGGGGTCGGTGACCGCAGCGACCATCACTGGCAAGGGTTCCGACAACATGCCCTCTGCTTATGTCTGCTATCTCACTTTCTATTCGCCTCGGGGTTTGGTGGACCTAGCCTTTGTCTGATTGAAGTTGCTCAAGGCTTGAAGGAAGGAAAGAGCTGTATTGCCATGGTGCTGGCCGAAACGCTGATGGGTTTGGATGCTTTCCACTGCCGGGAGACGACCAGATTTGCAGGGAGTCCACTACTGCTGCAGGTAACGTTTCCCACCCCAGCTCACATATATATTTGCTCACATCGCTCGGCCCACAGGCTCGGTTTTTCTCACAAAACCCTCTTCTTACTTTTCTCTCATCGCACATCTCTCTATTCTTTATTTTCTCATTTTTCATCCCTCCCCAAGTATGGTTGATGGATAAATTGCAGGTTGTGGATTCTTGTCCGGCCTACTCAGCCCGTGGCTACTTCTTTCGACAACGTCTAGTCGATGCTCTCGATGAGGGATGGTGGTTCAACTGGATGTGCAACTTATCTGCAGATCGCATTGCCTGGCGCTGCCCTTGGCTCAATCTCCCAGCAATGGGTTATAGCATGTCCCGGCTGATCGGGATTCAGTTGATTGGTCTGACCCACTGTGTATTCTACTTTCCGTTCCGGTTCCTGCGTCGATTCGATCCACGAGACTTGCCCACGAGAGGATTAAGTATCCATTGCTTTTTCGAGGCGCCTGATTTCGCTCGATATGCCACGGCATGGAGGACTAGAGAGCTCCTGACCCCTGCCCCTTCTTTCAGTTATACTTTGTCTGACGAGTGCTGGGATTGGCTTAATGAGGAGGCATAGACCGGGCCTAGCTTGGCATCAGAAGCTTCGACTAGCTCTGGGAGGGGGCGCCGGGACACCTGACTTGACTATGCCCCAAATTTATTGCTTTATTAGTACTTTCAAGTTTTCATTATGAGTGTAATAAAAAGCAACTTCAATTGTATGCAAGAGCAGGAGAACTCTGTTTTGAAATCAATGAAATTGAAGGTTGTGGTACTGAAAATTTTCCGCTTTGGGCCAAAAGTGGTCTTAGTTGTAAAAAGATTAATTTGAACAAAGTCAACTTTTATTAAAACTTTTCAAAACTATTTTCGATATGGATCAGAACTGGACACGCCTGAGATCTGTCACTGAGATGCACAACCCCGAATCCTAGCAACTGGAAAGTTGCCCCTAGTTTGAATGGTACCGCAGCACTGCATGGCAACGGAAAGTTGCCCCTAGTCTGAATAGCACTGCACCAGAGATCATGATGAATGTTGATGGACAAAGATGACTTAGATGATCAATATGGACAAAGTTGATCGGAGGAAAGGTTGTGGCTGAACTTCAAGATGAAGTTGCCTACGCATCCCAAGGATGGGAATCAAGCCTTACGTAGTTCAGGCTTAGGTTCGCTCGGGTATTTTTTACTCTCCTTTTGCGCTCTAACTTTTGCCAAGGCCGCTCTTTGCGGGTTTTCAACCTTGCGAGTTCAGTTTTTATATTTTCAAATTTTTTGTGCTCTGAGTTTTTCCTAGGTCGCCCTTTCGGGTTTTCGGCCTAGCGAGCCTCTCAAGGGTAATATTTCTTCAACTTGTCCATGTTGATCGGTTGGGAAAACTCCAAGCCATCTAGATCCATCAGAACCACAGCTCCACCTGACCAGATTGACTTGATGATGTAGGGACCAGTCCAATTGGGTCTGAACTTGCCCCTTGGGTCGTAGATGGGAGCTCGATTATCCTTGAGTACCAAATCTCCTTCCTTTAAATTCCTGGACTTAACCTTCTTGTTGAAAGCCTGAGCGATTCTGCGTTGATAACCTTGGACATGGTACAACGCTTTCAGCCTTTTTTCATCAAAGAGCATGAGTTCCTCAAATCTGCTCTGCTGCCAATCTGCCTCGGCTATTTGATACTCAACTAATACTCGCAATGACAGAACCTCAATCTCAATAGGTAGAACGACCTCCATCCCATAAACCAGTGAATACGGAGTCGCCCCAGTTGAAGTTCTGATTGAAGTCCGGTAGCCCCACAGAGCAAACGGCAGCTTATCCGCGATCCGGTAGGTTTCCACCATCTTCTGCAATATGTGCTTGATATTCTTGTTGGCGGCCTCAACCGCTCCATTGGTTTGCGGCCGATAGGTAGATGACTTATGAAAAGCCACGTTGTATTTTTCCAACAAGTCTATCACCTCCTTCTTGAAGTGGGAACCATTGTTTGAAATTATCTCGTTAGGGACTCCGTAGCGACAGATGATGTTATTTCTGATGAATTTTGCAACGTGTGAAGCCTTCAATACCGCATACGATTGGGCCTCGACCCACTTCGTGAAGTAATCTATCGCTACAAGGATGAACTTATGCCCATTCAACCCCTTTGGCGTGACAGCCCCGATTACATCAATTCCCCAGACTGAAAATGGCCATGGTGAAGTCATATTGTACAGCTTCGTCGGCGGGATGTTCATGCGATTTGCATGGATCTGACACTTATGGCATCGCCGAACAAAACCGATACAATCCTCCTCTATGGTGGACCAATAATAACCCTGTCTGAGGATCTTCCATGCCAGCATTACCCCATTCATATGTGCTCCACATTCTCCTCCATGGATGGCTTCCATCAGGTGCTTTGACTCTTCTGCATCAACACACAGTTTATGCATTCCCAAATGACCTCTTCTATACAGCTTACCCCCACAGATGATGAACTGAACGGCCAATCTTCTTATTGCCCTTTTATCCTTGGCATTTACCCCTGGCAGGTTTGTTTCCTTTTCTAAGAAATTCCAAATGTCATAGTACCAGGGGTTTTCGTCTTGAACCTCATCTATAGCAGCAATCGACTCATAGGCTGGTGCAAATTTCTGATCAATGATGACTGGACGCATCCGGACTCCACATGGGATGTCTATCATGGAAGATAGAGTTGCTAAAGAATCTGCGAACCTGTTGTTCTCTCTTAGTAGATGAGTAAAACTTAGCTTCTCAAACCGAGGAATTAACAAATCCAAGGTCTGGTGATACATCATTATCTTTTCCTCTTTTACTTTCCAATCTCCTTTTGCTTGAGACACAACAAGGTTTGAGTCCCCAATGACGTCCAGCCGTCTTGCCCCTAGTTCCAGGGCTGCTTCTAGGCCAGCAATGCATGCCTCATATTCACCTTCGTTATTCGAGACTTTGAACCAGAGTTTGAAGGCTAGAGGTATACGAGAATTGTCGGGTGCTATTAGCAACACTCCTATCCCATACCCGTGTTGATTTGACGCTCCGTCAAAGTACATCGTCCAAGTTTCGTCGTCGATATGCAAAATTGCTTCATCTGGGAACAGGTACTCAACTGTTTCATCCCCCTCAACCAGATGGTCGGCAAGGAACTCTGCTACCGCTCTTCCTTTGACTGACTTGCATGTGACATACTTTAGATCAAATTCGGAAAGCAACAACAACCAACGAGCTAGCCTATCCATAAGTGTTGGTTTCTCGAAAAGATATTTGAGGGGATTGAGACGTGAAACCAACATTACGGAGTGAGCTAACAGGTAGTGCCGCAACTTCCTGGTAGCCGATACCAAAGCTAAGCAAGCTTTCTCCAGCGGTGTATAGCGAGTTTCATACTCTAGCATCTTCTTGCTCAGATAGTAGATGGCTTTCTCCACCCTGTCTTCAGATTCTTGTGCAAGCATACAACCCATCGTGGTTTCGGTCACTGAAAGATACAATATCAACGGTTTCTCCGGTTCTGGTGGTGATAAAACGGGTGGGTTCTGTAGATACTCTTTGATCTATTCAAATGCAGCTTGGCATCGGCCGTCCCATTGGAACTTCTTGCCTTTCTTCAGGAGACCAAAAAGTGGTTCACAAGTCAAAGTTAATTTTGAGATAAACCGTCTTATGAATTGCACTTTACCTAGAAAGCCTCGTACCTCCTTTTCAGTCCTTGGTGGGGGCATTTCTAGAATGGCCTTGATTTTGGAAGGGTCGACTTCGATGCCCCTTTGTGTAATCAGACACCCCAGCATTTTTCCCGCTGTAACACCGAATGTACACTTTTGAGGGTTCAGCCGCAACCGGAATTCCCTGATCTTTTGAAAAAACTTTTGCAAGGCAGTGTAGTGGCCCTCTCTATCTTTGGATTTGACAATCATGTCGTCCACGTACACCTCAACCTCCTTGTGGATCATATCATGTAATATTGTGGTCGCGGCCTGTTGATAAGTAGCTCCAGCATTCTTCAGCCCAAATGGCATGACTCTATAGCAGTATGTCCCCCACAGGGTGGTGAATGCAGTCTTTTCCCTGTCTTCTGGTGCCATTACTATCTGGTTGTAACCTGAGAAACCATCCATAAATGAAAGCAATGCGTGCCCTGCCGTGAAATCCACCAACTCATCGATGTGTGGTAAGGGAAAGTCGTCCTTCGGACTAGCTCTGTTCAAATCCCTGAAATCTACGCACACTCAGATCCTGCCATCTTTCTTCGGCATCGGAACGATGTTGGCCAACCAAGTCGGGTATTTGGATACCAGTAGGAAGCCTGCGTCGATTTGCTTGGTGACGTCTTCTTTAATCTTGAGAGCCCAGTCCGGGTGGATCCTCCTGAGTTTCTGCTTGACAGGTCGGGCCTCGGGGTCAAGGGGGATCCGATGCTGTACAATCTCAGGATCGATTCCAGGCATGTCTTCGTAGGACCACGCGAAAATATCTTTGAAATCTTTTAATAAAGCGACTAAGCGCTCGCGTTCCTCTGAAGACAACGTGGACCCGATCTGGACCAGCCGCGGGTCCTTCTCAGTACCAATGTTCACGGTAGTGATTTCATCCACTAGGGGTTTAACAAATCTCTCCTGCTCCTGCTCAATTAATCGTTGCAAAATCGGAGGAACTTCGTCCTCGTCGTTTTCAAAATTTTGAAAGTCTGAATTAATGCAATAAATTAAGGGCACAGAAAAGTACTCAGAAACCATAGTTGCTTGATTCTCATTAGGCACATCCAAATCGTCCGATTCATTTACAACAGACTCAAATGAAAAGGAAAAAGACGACCTAGACAGGACTATGGCATCCGGGTTAACATCCCCAGGAGTACCAGACTCAGACTCAGTCGAGCTGGAACCTGATTCCGACTCATAAGACTCGGTGGAATTAGATTCCGGCTCATTACCTGACCCGGTGCTACTAGAGAAAAATCTCTCATCGTATTGCCAAGTGAAAGAGGGTGCGATAGATGCATCCAAGATCACTGCTGGTAGGCTCACGGCCGTTTCATCCCCAATCATGGAAACCTCGAAGTTATCTCCCAAGCACTTTTGGTCGATCAAAGGATCTGAGAGTAGACATGCCAGTGCTACCCCCATTTCAATTTCAGCGCCCTCAGAGTCCTTCGCCTTACCTTTGCTCAACCTCGGTGATGGGTGCATGCTCTGTGGCAACATCATCCCCAGATAGTTGCAGGTCGAAGAAGATCTCGAAACCTGGCACGCGCTTCTTCTCCGCGTTCAGCCACGGCTCTGGGAAGCCGCAAAACAAAAAGTCCTCCCTCTCCCGGACGAAGCGTCTGTTCAGGGTACCCTGAATGGGCCTATGCATCAATTCAAAAGGCTTCCCAGCCTGCTTTGCTCTGGCTCTTCTGGCCATTTCCTTTCCCTTCCTTACCCAGTCTTCTTTGGTGGGCAGATAACCCAGTCCAAAGGTATAAGGGTTGTGTGGCACTTCGGCCAATGCTGCGACGCCTTTCCTGCCGCTCCTTCCTAATCCCATCCTGGGGATGTGTTGTAGCTTGTTCATGAGGTAGACGGATTGGGCACTGACGTACACACCGTCATTCACAGCCATAATGTTTTGCACAACTCGAGCCTCGGCCAGAGTAAACCCTGATATAAACACGTCCTCCATGCCGTGTTCAATCTCTAAGACTGGTGTAGATACCTCCGGAGGTGGATGGATTGATGAATTTCTGAAAACAATGGCTACTCCCTTTCCATAGGGGTATTTCACCATTTGATGTAGAGTGGACGAGACGGCCTTTACTTGATGCAACCACGGTCGCCCCAAAAGCATGTTAAAAGATGCAGGGACTTCCAGGACGTGGAAATCTATCTCGTGTTGTCCAGGCCCAACCTTGGTTTGGATTTTTACTGTCCCCAGGACTTCCCTGCTCGTATTATCGTAGGCTCTGATCACTTGAGTGGTCGGTGTGAAGTCCGCGGGCTTCAACCCGATTGCATATGCTGTTCTGGCTGGACAGACATTGATGGCGGACCCGGTATCAACAAGTACCACCGGTATCCATTTGTCCTTACATTCCACAGAAATGTAGAGGGGTTTGTTATGATTTGCGCCCTCAGGCGACAGTTCTTTGTCTGAAAAGGTTAATGCCGGGGAACCTCCTCCGAAAAAACCCAACCACCGCTTCCGTGTAGTGTCTATAAAGAGTTTGGCCTTGTCCATAGCAGATAGGACAGCCTGTCTGTGCACCCGCGACGCCATAAGCAGTCCCCAGATGGAGATGTCTGCTTGTATCTTCTTTAACTGCTTCAGCACAGCTTCTTCTTCAATCTGCTTCTCCTTCTGTTTCTCAGTTTCCTTGTCTTTCCCAGATGCCTCTGGTTGGTCTAAGTGCGGGGGCTTGAAATACCGCCCGCTTCTTGTCATGTGGTCAACCTCCTCGCGGTACCAGGTGCTGTCTGGTTGGTCGCCTGCCCAATCTTCGTCTGTGTGGGCAAGACACAAATCGTCATCTTCCCACCACATCCCGTTAGCATCCAAAAGGCACCTATCTGGCTCCGGCATGATTGTACTCTCAGCACCTTCAGCCCATATGCTCACAGCATTCTCCGTTCTTGTGCCCACAGCACTTCCTGCCTCTTCATGGGCTTTTGCCTTTCTGATTCTCTCGGAATCCCAAAACTCCTCTTGTTCTGACTGCGTCACTGCAGTTTGTTGTTCCACTTTCTCTGCATCCACAATGCTTAAGTCCCGAGCAAAATTCTTTATACCGGCGCTCTCCGGCAATATCTTCTGACTCTCGACCCTTCCGGCCATAGTTGGTACCCTTGCCCCTACCGGGCTCTGTTTCGGTTGAAATTCCACAATATCCGGTTGATCATCCAGCCACCCGGTAGCCTCTGCCGACTCCTCATATTCAAACCAGTTGATTGCAGCATCCCCTGATCCTTGGTCGTCGAAGAACTGGAGGTTGGCAAAGTCTTCCTCCACAGCTGTCAGATCATCCGTTCCCTGTTCAAGGCTGTCCCCGTGAATCACACACAGTTCTGCCCTCTCTGGCAATCCCACACTTGGTTCAGACTGGCCCACTGATAAGATGTACTCACTTGGATCGTAGGCTTCTCCAGCAAGATTCCTAGACTGTTCAAACCCTGAATCAACCATTCTGCTCTCCTCTGAAACCTGCCTTGCCCCGTCTTCGGTGGTCACCACCATTGGCTTAGGTTGGATTGTGGAGATGTCCATCATGCACAAAGAGTCAGTGCAATTAGGAAGGATCACCTCCGGCTTAGGTAGGTGGGAAGGAGTGATATAGATACTAGGATCGTAAGATACGACCCCAGTCTGGATAAGATTGACTCTTTTGGGAGGTGGATCTTGGTTGTGTGTAGGGAGTGGGTTGGTTGTGACGTTAGGTCTATCTAGTGGTAGAATTATATTCTTGTCAACGAGGTCCTGAATCTCGTGACGCAGCCTGAAACATTGGTCTGTATCATGTCCGTGCTGCTGGTGATATGTACAGTACTTGGCTGGGTTGTGAGAGGGGGGAAGTGGATTGGGTAGTGGCCTCGACTCCAGGGGTTTTAGATGCCTCTTTCTGATTAGAACTCCGAGAGCCTTGGACAAAGGCATGTACAGTGGGGTGCAGGTTCTTTGGCCTCGAGGTTAGAATCTGTTGTTTTGGGTGTTACTTCCGGATGCACCGGAGAAGGGTGTGGCGGCCATGGGTCTTGGATGGGGAGGGGGAGTGGTGGTGACCATACTAACCTCCGAAGCTCTTGTATTTGCAGCGCCACTCGGGCCTGTGTTGTTGTTGCGGTTAAATGTCCTCCGGGGTTGCTCTCGGTCTTGGTCAATCAGACCTTGCTTCATCGCATCCTCGATTTTTACCCCCATCTCGTGTAGATCTGAGAAGGTGGGGAAGGGAAGTACATTCATCTTCTGCATGAGTTTTGGTTGGAGATTGCGCACAATCATCCTGATCTGGTCTTTGTCAGTGGGCCTCAAAGTCATCATCGATGCCTTCGCCCTCCATCGAGTTACAAAATCTGAGAAAGTTTCCATGGCCTCTTGCCTTGTTGTTTCGAGATCACGAGTTGTAATCTCGATCTGGGTATTATACGAGTACTGTGCAACAAAGGCCTCAGCCATTTCATCCCAACTTCTCTTGACATCGTCCTCCAGTTTCGCATACCAGATTGCGGCTACACCTGACAAGGTTCGGCCGAATAGTGAAAGTTTTTGTGGTCTGGTCAAGCCCATTGGCCGCAGTATATCTGAAAATAACCGGAGGTGGACCATGGGGTCCCCGGATCCATCGAAGCGATCGATCTGGGGCATTTTGAATCTGTCCGGCAATGTCACGGCCACATCGGTATATCCGTCTTCGATATCCGGAATAGCCTTCACCCCCTCGGATTTCTTGAAAAGCTTCTCGAGCTTACTCAGTTTCAGAGCTATATGGTCTATCTCGAACTCGAAGGGAGAGTCCGGGTGGTTGGGTGTATGGGTCTTGGACAGTTGAGGCGGAAGCGGGGGCGGAGCCGGCCCCGTTGGAAGGCCCGTGTCCTCCTGAATATTTGGTAGGGTGTTTTGGGGATTTGGTAGGGTATTTTGGGCAGCCGATGTTTGCTCGGGTAGTGGGACCCCTGGTGGAGGAGGGACTGAATGTGAGGCTGACGCTGCATTCTGCTGTTGTAGCCTAGTAATGAGCTCAGCCTGTTGGGCCATGACTGTGGCCTGTTGTTTGGAGAACTCCGCCTAGCGGACAGCGTCCTCCTGCATCTGTCTCATGCTCTCCTGCATTTGGCGTAACATTTCTTCCATTCCGGCCATATTCCGTTGGTCTAGCTGACTAACCGGTAAGTGTATCTCTATGGCGGAAACCTCAACCTCAACCTGACTGTTCACTGCTGGGGTAGACCACTGCCCTGATGATCTCTGCTCAGACGTACTGCGCTTTCTCGGCCTTCTCCTAACAACTGGGGGTAGTAAGTGGAACACTAGATGTCCGTCAACTAGATCCTCAGATCGATTGAGCCGACGACCTCTTGTCCAAAGTGCTTGGGAAATATCTACTGGTTCGGAAGCAATTGTGTTAAAAACCTGCCCTAGCAAAAGATAAATAAAGCGAAAAAGAAATAAATAACCAGATAAACGGGCAGCATAATAGCTTAAAATAAATACACAACACACAGTCGGGCATAACAACACACAGTCGATAAGCTGAATACACTATCCTCAAGCACTGATCAATATCCCTGAATCACTGTCCCCAAAACTGAATCCTGATACCCGTAGATAACTGATTCTCAAATAACTGGCTGATGCCCGCAGGCGTGATGCCCAAACTCATAAATTAATGCCCGCAGGCCTGATGCCCAAACTCATAAACTGATACATGCATTTCCTGTAGAGACGCACTCTAACAAGCACATAACAGATAAGTGAGAGCCAAAACACCCCTATGTTGGAGTTGGGTTTCCCTGTCCTATTTTGTCAGGAACTAGGGTTTCACTACGCATGCAGCGGTTTCAAACAACCTATCGGGTAAGCAACCTGTCCTAGATTGGAATGGTCACTATGGATCCGAATATGCACTAGGTCGAATGGTCGAAAAGGGTGCCCTGGTAAAACCGGGGTTTGTGTTCCCATATTGGCAGAGCCCACAACCGGTCAGCCTTATGGTCATGCCTTGACAAGACAAGCCTCCGGCAAACCGTTCAGGAATAGCAGATGGCAAACACGGTGTCCTAGGCGCACCAATGCAAATGCAATGCAAAGAAACACACAAGTATAGTCAAAACCAGATATCATGAGTTCGAGTCAAGTTTTCTAACTCCCCAGCAGAGTTGCCAGAAACTATAGACGTCCCCGAACGCCCCGGGAGGGTTAAGTCCCATTCTGTTCATTTAAGTTCACTACAGTTCAAGGACTCGATTGTCACGGTTCTTAATCTTGAACCAAAGAGTCCAAATCCGGCAAATCGATTTTGAAAACAGATTTTTTTGAAAAGAAGTGCCAAACATGGACTGCTTTGCCAGATACAGAGTCGCCACCTAAATATTTTATTTTTGGGAAATTTAGGAAACCCTGACTCGGTGCCAAAGGCCACGTGTCCGTCATCACCAAAGTTGCCTCGGCTCGGGAACTTGGGTACGATTGGGGAAGGTCACTTCGTAAGCACCCCCGCTTGCCTGGTCAATGACCGGCCTCTACTAACCATGATATCTATTTTTGAAAACATTGTGTGTTCTTATTCCGGTTATTAGCCTAGGATTACTACGTGATGTGCACAGCATACAAGTATAGACTGGATTGCCTGAATTGGAACAAAACATGTCATGTTTGTTTGTTTGAAAATGGTTTGATGGTGCTACTCGCAAGTAGGCTAAGACGTGGATTTGTCACCCTCGGGTGGGCTTAGAAAACATGATTTTGCCACTATCTAGTGGGCTTAAAACAAACAATCAGTGATTTGTCCCAATTCAAATAACCCAACCTCCACCCACAGGCATTCAAGGCAGTTATATCACATAAGCAAATAGCCTCATGGCAAGCATGCTATCATGGCAACACTCACACGCATGCAAGGATACTAAAGCATAAAACTTACCGAGTACTCCAAGTCAAAACAGAAACTGATTAGAAATCCATGCATGGTTCCTAAGTATGCAAAAATGCCTAATGCAACACATGCAAAAATGCAACTATAGCAGGCTCGGCTATTCTAAACATGGCATATGAAATGCTACAACTAACATGTATTTAACTTGGAATTGAAATACAAATGCAGTTAGTATGATGCGCTGAGCCCAGTGCATGCAAAACAGATGAATGAATGCAAACATGCTATCATACTGTATGCTAATTGAAACATGCCCTAATCTAACCATCATAAGTTGGTAAATAAAAGGGAGAAAGACGTGGGGTTGGAAGACATACATCACACTCACCCACACTTATTACAACATTGCCCTCTCTCGGAGGGTCCGAAAGAATAATACAGTCCCAAATAAATCCAAATAATACAGTCCAAATATGTACAAATTCCTAATTAATTTACAAATTAACTAAGAAAATAATAAAACTGGCATGCAAGCCAAGGACTGCCTTGATTCTGCTCCGGATGATGGAATGATGCATGTTTGGGCTGCTTTGCGTGGAAATCCACTGGAATGCCCCAATTAGCCTCTGTTTTGCAATGAATCTTGAAAAGTGCGCCAAACCTCGGAAGACCGTTGATTCTTGATATGCTGCAACAGAGAGCAGGAAAGGGGCATAGCAATGTATTTTCACAAATGTATGCATGTCTCGATCCTCGTACCACCAATCACGCATCTCGATGCATGATGGCCGAGGAGCCGAATTGCACAACTCAATATAGAATGAATGCATATGAACACTACAACAAAACCTAACTCCATCATGGATAATCCGGAGTGTCGATGACTTGGGAATTGAGACACGTTCCGTCACTCGGAGTACGAAACGTACCTCGTTTCACGTGCCCGGGCTAACTCCTATCCCGAACACAATGCAAATGAGATGATATGCATGAATGCAACTAATATACAACCTAGCATGCACAATATTATGAAATGGCATACACGATGCACGAGGTGAGATGGCATACACAATGCGCTAATATACAACCCAGCATACACAATGCTATGAATGAAATGGCATACACAATGCAGTATGGACTTACACCAACACAAGTGGACCTCAGTCACACTCACATAGGAGGCCATTAGATGAAAATGAGACAACTCGAAGTGATTGCACACGTGCACGCAAACCGAGGACCGAACCTACGGCACGGAATGCCACTCTAATGAGACATGGCAAGACATGGAATATGATATGCAAACATGAAAATTTCAGAGGCAAAATGACATGCTAAACAGCCCCGAAACATGGCGAAATGAAACCCGATGCAAGGAACGAGTCCCGAAACATGGAATTAAGCACATGAAATGGCCTATAGCTATGCAATGCATGCATGATTCGTACATGAAGTGTGAAGACAGAATCTAGGAAGCCCCAAAAAAATAATTTTTACAGTTCTAAGCATGGCCAAACAGTGGGTACAAATAGGGCAAAATTAGCATGCAAAAATGGGGGGCCAAGAGAGGTAATGAAGCAAGTCATAGCTGCTGATCTCAAACACAGAAGGTCTCTTATACAATGTTGAAGAGGGGCCCAAAATATGGCTTTTTACAGCTTATGACAAACCCCAAAAACATATACAAGTATGGCAAACAACTCATGCAAGAAATGGGCTAACGAAGGGGCAAAGAAGTAACTGATATATGATGACCCCAAAAAGGTTAGGGCCCTTCAAAAATGTTTATGAGGGGCCCAAAATATGGCTTTTTACAGTAGATGACCATGCCCAAAACAGTGTAGAAATATGCTCAAAATGCCGTGCAAAATTAAGGCCACAAGAGGGCTATAACATGAAGTATACCAAGGATGTATCAAAAATCCCTAGACCCTTAATGAAACATGAAGAGGGGGTCATTTTAGGGCCATTTTCAGTTCGTACCAAGGTCCAAAAACAGAGACATACTAGCCTAATAAATCATGCAAAAAAGGGGACCTAAGAGGGGTACAATGACAAGTGATATATGGAGGTCCCAAACAGTGTTGAGTCCTTCTTCAATGTTGAAGAAGGGCTCAAAATAATCCTATTTTAAGTTTACCTCATGCTCCAAAACAGATTACACATAAGCCAAAAATACTATGCAAGATTATGGCATACAAAGGGGTAATGAAGCAAGTGCAAGATGGGGGTCCCAAACAGGGTAGGACCCTTAACAAAACTGAAAAATGAGCTCAAAAAAATGACATTTTCAGTTATGTCCGGAGCCCAAAAAAGTAAGCAAAGAGGGCTAATGTATTGAGCAAGAATAGGACCAAAAGGAAGGGAGGATGACTTACCCTTGTAGCCTAGTCTTTGACAGCTCCTTGGCACAAGAAATGGTGCTTCCCAAGCTCTGGAAAGCTGCTCCAAATGGCTGGAAAGGAGGTGGTGGTGTGGTGCTAGGTGGTGGTGTGGAAAAGGGGTTGGATTTGGATAATTTTGGAGCTTGAGAGAGAGAGATGGAGAGCTTCAATGCAAGAGGCTTGGGGGAAATTTTTCTAACCCCAAAACCTGACCTGGGAGGTTGGTTATATGGCCAAGAGAGGGGGAGAAAAGGAGGAAAAAAAGGAGGGAAATCACTCCAAGTTTCCCTCTAAAAAAGTTCCCCCCGGATACAGGTTTTGGAGGGAAAAAAGATGCACAGCTATAATGTACCCCCTGTAAGGACCAAGGCTGGCCAACTATTGGAGCTACAGGTGGCCGGCCGGCCAAGGGTCAAAAGGGTCAAGGTGATTTAGTGGCCGGCCACCACAGATTGGTGGCCTCCCATGTGTGCTCAACACAGGTATGTGGTCAAAAACTGGCAACTGTAAACCAGGAGAGACAACAAGCCATTTTTCGAAGGGGTTTAAAAGGCCCAACAACAATTACTGGCCGGCCATGTAATATTGGTGTCCTCCCAGGTGTCTACAACACAAATATGTGGTTTGGAATTGAAGAAAGTGGCCTTAGGGTGGTCAACATTGGCTTGGAAGTGAGAAAAACGGGCGTCGGAGGGCGATGATGGAATATAACCGTTGCTTTGGAACACCATCGCCTCCCAACCTTCTACGACCTTCCTGGTGATGAAACAGAGGTACCTGCCAAAAATGAACGAAAACCGATGCAAAATGAAGGTTCCGGGGCCGAAACGCGCAGTCCGAGGCCTCGAAAACTGACTGTTAGGCACCGGGAGTGGTGTTCGACCACGAAGCGGGTCTCTCAGGCCACAGTGTCCCTAAAAAGGGAGCAAATAAGATGCATGCCCAAAACCGAAGCAAACGGAGGTAGTTAGGCAGTCCCGAACCGAGGCACCACTACAAGGAAAAAGGTCTATGGTGACGAAAACGCGTGACGAAAAAATATTTTGTCTCCAAATATGCATGTTTTAGTGATGAAAATAAAATTTCGTCTCCAATTGTACTATTTTTAGAGACGAAAATCAAATTTCGTCACTAAATGTTTAAAATCAAACAAAACAATAGGTGACGAAAATTTATTCGTCTCTAAATTTTATTTTTCGTCACAAAACAATTTCCCGCCTTTGGAAAAATTGGCGGAAGATTAGGTGCCATTTTGGAGACGAAATTTTTCGTCACCATTGTAAAAAAATTTAGAGAGGAAATAATTTCGTCTCCAAATGTATTACTTTTAGAGAGGAAAACCAAATTTCGTCTCCAAATGCTTAAAATCAATAAAAAACAAAATTGAACCATAGATATCTCTCTCTGTCACTCCCTCACCCATATATCTCCGTCACACCGTTCGTTCATCTTTCTCGCATCGGTCAACCAGCACGTCATCAGCCGGCTCTCTCTCTCTCTCGCGCGCGCGCACCCTATTTTCGCCTCACTCTCTCTCCCCTACCCTCTTCTCGCTTTTCTGAGCTCCCTCTTCCTTCTTCTCACTTTTCCAACCTCCGAGTGGTGTCAAAATTTTATAACTTTTGGTGAGAAAAAAATTTGTCATTAATTATAAAATTATTAGTGAGGAATATATTTTTGTCACCATTAATTTTACATTTAAAAGAAAAACTTGATTTTAAATATTTTAAGATTATTTGGTAAGAAATATATTTCCGTTACTAATAATTTTTAATATTTTGAGACATTTTAGTGAGGAAATTATTTTGTCACTAATTTTGGAGGGAAAATTTTGACAAATTGGATTGTAATGAAAAAAAATAGACTACTAATTTTTTCCTTTTTTTTTTTTCTTTTTGTGTGTGTTTATCAATTTTCCTTTTATATCTCTCTCTCACTACAACAAATTGCAAATTTGATAACTAAAAAATTTCATAAAATACCTAGATTTATTTTTTAATGGGAATACTTTCACATTACTACCTAATTATGATTTATTTTTATTTTTATTTTATATTTTTCTATGTCTTTACATGCATCCAAAATTACAGGGCCAAATTTTTTTTATTTAGTGCCTAAATTGAATAATATCAAAATTTCAGTCCAAAAAAACTTTTCATCTCCTTGATTAGGACTTTGTGCCCTAATCTATCTATACTTCCTTCACAAAGCTGTAATAGAGAACCATCGTGAGCTCATACTCCATTGTGAGGACGGTTCATCCACCACCGTGAGTTCATCCTCCATCGTCAGGACGGTTAGTCCTCCACACCGTGAGTTCATCCTGCACCGACATCAAGCTACAGCACCACCGTGAGTTCCAGGTCAGTTTGTTGTCTCTCTCTCTCTTTCTCTACCCCTTTCACTGTTCAGGTCTCTAGGTTTCTCATTCTCTACCCTCACTCTATCTTCGGACATGTTTGCGTAAATGGAATTCATTGTTAAGTTGAGATTAAAGTCATTCCATTCGTTACTTCTAACATCTCCAAAACTTCTCTACTTCAAAGGGTTCTATGAACAACTTGAATGATTTTAATTTGGGGAAAAAATATAGAAAATAGAATGATTAACATGTTATGTATTCTAATTATGATATTTATATTCTACCCAATATAATCATTGAAGTGAATGAATTATTGGTGATTCTACACGCAGTAAAGTCTCATGCTTCTGATTATAGGTCTACTAGGTGTTTGATAAAATGCCACAATGGCTAATTTTTTCTTCATTGTTTTGTTTATTTTTTATTTTATTTTTGTGGCAGATTGGATAATTATACAATCTGATTTATCAATTTGTACATGTCAATTGTCCGGTGGATGAATCTCAGTTTCATTCCCTATGCATTTATGCTCTTTAATCCTTGCAGATCTATTCAATACATTGTAGATGTATTCAATTTGTGGGTATTTGATAAATCCTTCCAGATTTAAGGATTTAAGGCAGATTTATTATATATATTTCAAAGAAATCCTTGCAGATTTATTATGTTTCCAAATTCTTTTCATTTCCCTTATACTTTTTAAGCATTTCCAATACACTTCCTTTCCTAACATGAGTGAAACAATACACCTAAACAAAATTTTGATTCTTGAATCAAGGCACTAGGTTGAAATCATTGTGTTGGTGATGAATGTAAATTTAAGACATATGAGGGGAATTTTTCATCTTTCATCCTATTTAATGGGCACACTTCTTTCTTCCACTTTTATGCATATTGAGCGTTGTTATTTGCTCTTCCTTGCTACATTTTTTTAGTATGGGAAGTTTCATTCGTGGTGTTGATAATTAAAGCTGATTTTTTTTGGTTGATTCTTACGTGGTGGTCATCAGTAATTTGGTTTTGGTTCTGGTTCACTAGGCAATCAAAGGATGTTGTAAAAGGCATAAAAAAGCGCATTGGAAGCAAGAATCCAAAAGTTCAACTTCTTGCCCTGACAGTAAGTTCCAAACTGACTATGTTTTCGTTTCATTTATATAAATATTTTTTTAGATTGGCATGTTTTCACTCAATTTTCCCCTTATGGTGTTATGCACATTTCTGAAAGGTTTCTTTTAACAGTCAAATTTTAATTACTTTTGAATTCTACTTTTGTCTCTAGAAAGCTTTTACACCTACTTCTTTTAGGTGTTTGTGTATTGCGCATGCTAACAATTTGTTGTTGAAAAGTTCTGCCATTGATTTGGTCAAATGGTCTTACTGTCTAGTGATGGTAGCATTATTTCATGGCCAATCTAATTAATAGGAACTGCATAAGCTTTTGTTATCTGGCTTTGGAGTCTTTCTTTTATGAAGTCAAAACTGTTCTAGCATCTTGTTTATCTAGCTGTGTTGCATTGGCTCTTTGCACTGTATCACGATTCAATGTGCATCACATGATATTTGACTTGTAGATGTGCTTTGAATGAGGCTTGCCAAGAGGGCTGTAAATCCTGATTTACTTACAATTTTTGAACTGCAAAAGCTTTTGTTATCTGGTTTTGGAGTCTTTCTTTTACGAAGTTGAAAATGTCTTGTGATGATAGCATCTTGTTCATCTAGTTGTGTTGCATTGGCTCTTCACACTGTATCACGATTCAATGTGTATCACATGATATTTGACTTGTAGATGTGCTTTGAATAAGGCTTGCCAAGAGGGCTGTAAATCCTGATTTACTTCCAACACTAGCCTTTTTTTTTTCCTTTCTTTTCAGTTGATTGAAAATTTCAGTAATTGAGATACTCTGTACAAATAAGTTGGTCATCTGTTGGAAACTTGTTTGCAAACTTGAGATAAAGCAGTTTTATTGAATGAATTGCAACATGCTCCTGTCATTCTCACAACATTGTCTCACAGAAGATTTGTCAATTGGCTCACTTAGTCATTTACGTATTCTAGCTATTGGAGACGATAAATGCAATTGTGGGGACCTTATCCATATGCATGTTGCGAGAAAGATGTGCTTCATGATATGGTGAAAATAGTGAAGAAGAAGGTTTGAATTTTACTTCTACCATTGGTTGCTCCTCTATATGTGCATGGTTATTTTTTGTAATAAAGTTTTGTTTTAAAAACATTCCTTATTTGTTATTCTGCTTATATTTTTAGCGACATTCATGTCAAAGAGAAGATATTGATTCTAATTGATACTTGGCAAGATTTTTGGGGACCAAGGGCAAGATATCCACAATTCTTTGCCGCATACCAGAGTTATTGGTAAGTTGTGTATTTTAAAGTATTTCTCGATTGAGAAGTATACATTTCAAGAAGAAATTCTATACTTCCATATATTTATGTATTATTTGCTAGGTGTGACTTTTCATTTTGTTGTTTATAAATAGGGGCTATTTAACCACCGATTTTGTTTTTATATTCTCTGAGGCAAATATTTTATTCATTTCAAATGGGCAAGCGGTATTCCCCAGAACCGAAGGTCTACCTCAGATTTACACCTCAAACACAAATTTCTAACATCATATCCACAAAATATTCGTACCGCAATTTGGGCAAGAAGCGGTGAGTCTTCGCAATATCGAGTTTCCAACATTGAGGTATATATTAGGTCCTTTTTTCTGTTTGAAAGAATTTTTTATATTTTATTTTTAATTAACAGCCAATTTAGCAGTGACATTGATCTCATACAACTTCTGAGACCAAATTGAAAGTGTGAAACCAATTCTAACCCCTCATTTGCATTTTCTAAAGACCCTGTGAACTTATGCCTATTTGCTTGCTGAGTGATCAGGTGGTGTAGTGATTGATGGTGTGTATCCTTTAACTTTTGTGCTAGCTGTATATAATAGAACATATGATTAAAGAAGACACCAGAAAATAGTACCTTTTGAACTTTATGCTTATATGCATTGAGTGATTAGGTGGTGTAGTGATGGTGTATGCATCATCCTTTAATGTCTGACCTGATTTCTTTATTTTTTTGCGGAGTAAGATATAATATGTTCTATTATATAAAGGTAGCACAAAAGTCCTGGCCAGGCTGTTAAACCAAACAAGTCTTGAACTAGGCACATGCTCTGTTTATTTATAGATAAACAAACTTGAACAGGCCCATAGCCAGATTGAGCTCAAGCTTGCCATGAACTCGGTTAATTCGCAGCCCTAATCTATAGTGTTGAGTCACTTTGTTGTTCCTATTTTATGCTGCAAATGTTTTTTCCCTGACAAACTAATTTCTCTTCTTCATTGATTGTAATAAAGGGGATTTGGATCAGCATAAACTAAATGTGCAACTCTTGGTTCTATTAACACTCTTTTACATCTTCCAAGTTAAATATGCCTTGTAGTGATTCACCATAAAACGGGTTCCATTTAATCCCGGGGGGGGGGGGGGGGTATGCCTTGTGAACTTATCTTCATCTGCTTTGTCCAATGTTTTGGGGAACAATATGAAATTTTGCAGCAAATGATATGTAGAAAGATTGGTTTGAACGTCTGATTAACACAATTGTATTAGCAAGAGGGACATATGATTTGACATATTTATTAACTGGCACAATTGTACAAAAAATTATCTAAGTAGGAAACCCCAAGTTATATCTCAACATCTTTAGATGAACAAGATGACAAATAGCTCTCAATGATCATAATGATAAAAAAAGTCACACCTATTCTTTGTAATAGCTTTGCGAGTAATATTCTAGACAAAGGTTATTATTATTGCAAGTGGTTCACTAGATTACAAGGATCAATATAGCTCACTTTTTTAAATTTAAGTCCAAATTTTCCTTTGCTTTTGATTCTGTGCATTTCTTGTGGTCTAAGTAGCATACATACAGAGACAGCAACACAAACTGTGGATATGATACATGACACATACATCAATTACACAAGTACATAAACACTCTAAAATGTAAAATAATGCAACTATAACTATGTATTCAGTTTGTATCCTTGCGTAGTGAAACACAATAGAAAATCTAAAAATTTAACTAGTGATGCATATATTAGTAAACACTAATATAACTAGTGATGCCAACAAATAAATAGGGTAGTATTCTTGTTAGTACTAATCAATTCATGGAAACAATAGCTATGAATAGATGGAGGTCATTATATTGGCTTCAGGAAGGTGACAGACAGCAGAGGGTATTTGATTTAATTAGAATAGATGGAGGAAGGAGGCAGAGATCCTTGGTTAGCTGAATCAAGGGTGCCTGAATTGTCCAATTCAGAAACAGATGAATTAGCTAAAACAGAGGCAGTAACTCTTAGCATGTTTGATGGGCCACTTTTCACTTGATGAGTTGTGTGATGTAGTAGGCAACCTCATTTTCTGTCAACTGATAAGACTGCTGCATTTTACCAAGATTGATATTATTTTTTTAAATAAGAAAATTGCTCTTTGGGATCAAAATGTATTTTGTTTGGTGTTCTACACATTGCTCTTTTCTGCTCCTTTTCTCAATTGGTGGTTGCATCTTTTGGGCTTGATGTGAACACTCCAATCCTTACTCTCTTTGTTTCATCAAATCTTTTTGAAAAATTTCAAACTTATTCTAAAAATTTGTTTCCAATACTTGCTCTTTTTAAAATTTCATCAAATTTGAATAAAAATGCGACTCTTGGAAATTTGGTGAAGGATTTGGTTCATCCTTGATTTGGTGAAAATGATTTGATACAAGTTTGATGAAATGATTTGAATTTGATGAAATAATTGGTGAAGGATTGGAGATGCTCTTGGTACTCTGTTAGTACTTTGCCCACATGCATTTGAATGTTAGACTAGTTTTTTTATGTTTGTTTTGGATTGTGTGATGTATATTTGACCCTTATGAACTGCCCATTCCTTCTTGTTCAAAAGAGAAAATAATGTATGTCTTTGTATTCGCCCTGACGTTGTGTGAGCCTTTTAGATGAGGAATAATTAAGGTCCTTTGCAGCTCTGCCTTTCTAAAGGTGAAACTAATCCTTTGAGTCTGTGTTGTGGGATTGATACTTGTAGAACTGCTTGTGGGGTATTTCCTTATGTGTGATAGAGCTAAGAACAAGATTCTCTCTATAGATGACTCTGATGGTAATAGGCATGAAAAGTATGATGAATAAGCATGAAAAGTATGATGAATATTCAGAAGGTTAATGCACAACTTATTTTGATTGTGTTGTAGTTTTTGATTTTACTAAAATAGATGTTATAGTTTGGATGTTATATATTAATTTCTTGATACTGTAAAACGTGTATTTTGCTTGGGTTGTTTTATGATAATGAACAATTTAATTTTATATTGATTTGTATTAGATATTTTATTTAATAGGATAATGTAGCTGATACTGTAACTGGTGGCTGATGCATGCAAATTGCAATGATACTCTATTGTTTTATATTATGGAAAATTATGAAACTTATTGGATGAATATGTAATTTTTTTGGTACAAGATCTGAGAATCTCTTTTAATTTTGGTGTACTATCCAATACTGTTGTATTTGCTTCCCATGAAGGCATTTGCTTGATTGTCATAATTTATTATCTTTTTGGCGTGCTCCTCTTAGTCTTAACTCTAGCTATCACCATTTTATTGTTCTCCATTTTTAAATGTTTGAATTGACCTAATGCGTTGTTATTCGTCGGTTTTCTAGGTTATTGATAAAGTTCAAGAGGAGACAAAGAGCCGTGCAGGTATGTACTGCACTTATCTTTTTATTCAGCATGCCCTCTCTCTTAGCTTATGAAACAAATGTTTTTCTTGTAAACTCTGCTTAGCTTTATTTGTGAGTTCAATTAGTGATGTGAGTATCAATTTAAATGCTTGAAAGAGATCAATTGGTAGCACGGGACTTCCGGTTTGAAAACTAAGTCGAAAAAGACACTCTTTTCACACTTAAGCTTGAAAATAGGCCATCGGGGGCTAAAATAGTGTAATAGTCATTAGGAGGACTGAGGAACACCTCAAACACCTTGGGAGAGATGAATGTAAGTTGCGGAAACTTACAGAACTAGCACGGGACTCCCGGTTTGAAAACTAACTCAAAAAATGCACTTTTCTCACATTTAAGATTGAAAATAGGCCATCGGGGGCCAAAATCGTGTAACAGTCACGAGAAGGCGTGGGGAACACTTCCAACACCTCGGGAGGGACCAATGTAATTTGTAAAAACTTACGGAAGTAGCATGGGACTCTCGGTTTGAAAACTAAGTTAAAAAATGCACTTTTCTAACACTTAAGCTTGAAAATAGGCTTTCGGCGGCCAAAATCGTGCAACAGCCACGAGACGGCCCAGGAAACACCTCAAACACCTTGGGATGGACCAATGTGAGTTGTAGAAACTTACGGAACTAGCACGGGACTCCCGGTTTGAAAACTAAGTCCAAAAATGCATTTTTCCACACTTAAGCTTGAAAATAGGCATTCGGGGGCCAAAATCGTGCAACAACCACGAGACGGCCCGGGAAACACCTCAAACACCTCGAGAGGGACCAATGTGAGTTGTGGAGACTAACAGAACTAACACGGGACTCCCGGTTTGAAAACTATGTCTAAAAATGCACTTTTTCATACTTAAGCTTCAAAAATAGACCTTCGGGGGCCAAAATCGTGCAACAGCCACGAGACGGCCCGGGAAACATCTCAAACACCTTGGGACGGACAAATGTGAGTTGTGGAAACTTACGGAACTAGTATGGGACTATCGGTTTGAAAACTAAGTCCAAAAATGCACTTTTTCACACTGAAGCTTGAAAATAGGCCTTCGGGGGCCAAAATCGTGCAACAGCCATGAGACGGCCCGAGAAACACCTCAAACACCTCGGTATAGACCAATGTGAGTTGTGGAAACTTACAGAACTAGCACGGGACTTCCGGTTTGAAAACTAAGCCTAAAAATACATTTTTCCACACTTAAGCTTGAAAATAGGCATTCGGGGGCCAAAATCGTGCAACAGCCACGAGACGGCTTGGGAAACACCTCAAACACCTCGGGAAGGACCAATGTGAGTTGTGGAAACTTACGAAACTAGCACGGGACTCCCGGTTTGAAAACTAAGTCCAAAAATGCACTTTTCTACACTTAAGCTTGAAAATAGGCCTTCGGGGGCCAAAATCGTGCAACAGCCACGCGACGGCCCGGGAAACACCTCAAACACTTCGGGATGGACCAATGTGAGTTGTGGAAACTTACGGAACTGGCACAGGACTCCCAGTTTGAAAACTAAGTCCGAAAATGCACTTTTCCACACTTAAGCTTGAAAATAGGCCTTCGGGTGCCAAAATCGTGCAACAGCCACGAGACGGCCTGGGGAACACCTCAAACACCTCGGGAGGGACCAATGCGAGTGGTGGAAACTAACGGAACTAGCACGGGACTCCCGGTTTGAAAACTAAGTCCAAAAATGTACATTTTTACACTTAAGCTTGAAAATAGGCCTTGGAGGGCCAAAATCGTGCAACAGCCACGAGATGGCTTGGGAAACACCTCAAACACCTCGGGATGGACCAATATGAGTTGTGGAAACTTACGAAACTAGCACGGGACTCCCGGTTTGAAAACTAAGTCCAAAAATGCACTTTTTTACACTTAAGCTTGAAAATAGGCCTTCAGGGGCCAAAATCGTGCAACAGTCACGAGACGGCCCGGGAAACACCTAAAACACCTCGGGATGGACCAATGTGAGTTGTGGAAACTTATGGAACTAGCACGGGACTCTCGGTTTGAAAACTAAGTCCAAAAATGCATGTTAAATTGTATATGTTATGGATAAGATAATAATTGTCTAACTGACTTTTTTTTTTTTTTTTTGTGTTTCATTTTTTTGCAGATTCGAGATTTGATATGGACGTGTTTGGTAATTTGGAGGGTCGATGGTAGAATATGGACGTGTTTAATCCGCCCTTGATATTTTATTTTTGTTAATATTGGTAGACATGTTTTTTTTTGGATATTAGGAGATGTGTTTGGTAATCTGCATACGGTTGATATTATATTTTTGTGGATATTAGTAGACGTTTTTTGTGGATATTAGGAGACATGTTTATAATCTGCATGCAGTTCATATTCTATTTTTGTGGATAGTGCTAAAATTCGATTGTGATGTTTATGAAAATGAACAGATTTTTGTATTGATTTGTAATAGATATTTTATTGAACAGGTTATTGAAATGCGCAGGAAATCGTTACTGAAAAGAAAAAATTTCGGAAGAAAATAATATCCCCATTTTCAAAATTTTTAATTTTTATTAGTGACGAAATAAAAAATGTCGCTATTAGTTTTCAAAAAACATGACGAATAATTTTGTCACTAATGATATAGTACGAAACAAATAATTTCGTCACATTTGCTGAATATTTCGTCTCTAAATTGAAATATTTGGTGACAAAATGTTTTTTGTCATTGAATAATTTTCTTTTTTGCTCATTTTAGAGACGAATTTTTTTGTCACCTTAATCCATATCATTGGTGAGGAAAAATTTCGTCACTAAAATATATTTGGTGACGAAATATTTCGTCGCAAAAAACAATTAAAATAAAATATTATTTAGTTTTGGTGACGAAATTGGTGTTTTAGAGGACGAAAAATTCAACATTAGGAGACGAAATATTTCGTCGCCAAAAATAAAAAATAGGTGACGAAACTGTTTTTCGTCACCAGGTACTTTTTGTGACGACGTATAGGCCACGAACGTGGTGACAAATTTTTTTCGTCACAGATCACTTTAGTGACGAAATTTTGATGTTTGGAGACGAAATCAGTCTGTCACTAAAGACCTTTTTTGTTGTAGTGCACATGGCCTGACGGCTCCGAAAACCGGGAACCGGGCTCCGAAATGGGAAAAATGGCCTTCGACCATGAAATATAGCCTACGGCCATTAAGAGACGATCTAAGAGACCTCTCCCTCCCCTCAGGAAGAAAAACAGAGAAAATCGAGCCTGGTTCGCAAACCGAGGCAGAGTACAGAAAAGCCCGGAAGTCTGGAGGCAAGGCTCGCAGCCGCAACTCTGAAACTTCTGGACGAGCAAAACATGCAACATCACCAAGCGCTCAACTGGTGACGTCTGAGTCTTAAGGTCTGTCAAAAATAGGGTGTCTACAAGGTGGTGTTCTGGGTTGGTTTGAGGTAAGTAGGCCTCCAACATGGCCTTTGTTTAGGTTGGATTTGGAGAACTGCCATTGGCTCTGCTGATGTAAGGTAAATCTGTCCATGGAGTTGTATTGTTGGTGTTAGATAAATCTATAGTTTGTTGCTGTCTCAGTTGAATGCAGATGGGTATGTAGTCTGGTTTGTAGCAGGTTGGTATGTAGCAGATGGGTATGTAGCATTTGTGGGTGTATGCTTGAGTAGCGATGTCCGATGTGCTCCTTGGTTCACTTGGGTTGGGTGCGGATGGTGGTGGTTCTCTATTTGGTCATTCTTCTTGTGATCTGTTTCTGCTTGATAGATATGGGTGTATTGTCTTGGATAATCATATAGGTTGGTTTAGTCTGCTGGCTGGCCAATCTGTGGCTGTGTTGGTCTGTGATCATTTTGTTGATTCATGTAGAGTCTTTGGCTACAGTTGCAGAGATTGGCTTCTATAGTTTTAGCTTTTTCCTTTTGCTTTGGGTGCCCATCTTTTTTGGTGCCCTTGGTTGGTTCATCACCAATCCCGGGTCGAGTGCTAGTATATGATTGCGCTTTCTTAGTGGTGCCAACCTAGTTGGGATCGTTAAGTTAGCTATGAGGCTCTATGCACTCCCCTGCTTTATTGATGTAATTTTGCATGTTTTATGCCTCTTTCATCAATAAAGTTTTTTCTTTGCTGATCAAAAAAATAACTATATGAGACCCACATTTATGACATAGGTGGACTAATCTTAACAAATGACACGTGGAGTCTACTATGTCTATGACCCACTCTCTGTCTCACATTTGTGTTTCATTTTTTTAAAATTATCTACGGATTTAAATTTGCTCAATGGTTATATATTTTGTCTTTTGACGAAAATCATGTTGGTTGTGTGTCTCCGATAAATTAAGGGATTAAATACTTACTTGTAAAATATATATTTTGTTAAAACTATATGTTTTTTTAAAATATACATTTTGTTAAAACTCCTGCACCTTACTAGAAGGCCAGTAGTTCAAAAATTCCCACCTACGTGTGGGTCTTATTCTCAACCCGTTTATTAATTTTGCTTTCTTTCCCACTTTGAGAGTTTCTTTGTAAAAAAAGTTTGTATTATTTTTTATCTTCATTATTATGATTATAATTCATTAGGTTTCATGAAGAAAATATCAAGAAAACCTTCATGAAGCTTTTAAAAATAATTTAGTGTGATAGGCAACAAAATAAGAAAAGAAGCTAAATCCTTTAAGTTTTCAAAATTTATAAGTATCCCTACGCTATTTAAAATAGTTTCACTGATAGACTTTAATTTTAAGTTTTAAGTTAAGAATTAAGTTAATTCTTGTAAGACCCTATGAGACTCTCAAATTTAGTATGAGAGCTTAAAAATCAAATATAGGAATAATTTTGAGTATGGAAATTCAATATTTAATGCATGATATAATAGCCGTAAAAAAAAAAAAAAAAATTACATATCTTGATCATAAAAATTTAAACCACAAAACTATTAAACAATCTAATAGAAGTGAATAAAAAATGTTAAATATTTGCAGAAATCATAATATTATGATTACTGAAATATGTAAAGAATTAAGAAATAAAAGAAATTTCTTAAAATTCAAAACGAAAGTTTTATTAAAAAATTGAGAAGTCATTTTATAAGTTTTAGTTTGCAAATAGCAAAAATTTAGTATTGTTTTATAGTGTTATATGATTGGTAGTTTACATGTGACTGTATAACATACAATAAAATATTAAAACCTAATCTACTAGTGGAGAATCTTCCTAAAAAGTTTTCCTAAAGTGTAGCATTGCTTAATAACATAACACTATTTGAATTTTAATTGAATTTTAACTTTTCATTTATTTTCTGGATCAATTTAACTTTTAAGAAATTGATCATGGCTCACAGGGTTTGATCAATGTTTTGGTACTTCATCTACCACCTTATTCTCCAGACAGATTCTCATGTTGTGTTTTGTTAACAAACCAATTGCTCACCATGGATGCAATATCTTGTTGATGATTTCAGGTTCTTTCTTTAGTGTGATTGGACTTTGCAGACAAACTCAGTTGCTGATGCTATGGCAAAGTTTGCACAATCATTTTCACAAGAAGTAGTAGAGCTGCCCCACGTTATGTAGCTCGTTTATCTACTTAAATAAATAAACCTTACATTTTCGCCCTATGGGCTTGGTTTTACTTTTTGAATTTTATATTTATTTTAGTTGGGGTGAAGGGAGTGTTGGATTGCAACTGAGGAGCATAGAAAAACTGTTTCAGAAATTTTTTTTAAAAAAATCTGTCAAAGTTTGATGCTTACAATAAAATTAATCTTAAGTTTTTAATTTTCTTAATTTAAATTCTTATTTTTAATTTATTTTAAATTTAAATTATTTCTTATTTTCGTTAAGTACAGTAAAATTAATTAAAAAAAAAGATAATATTTTAATAAATAGACTAAAAAAGAAAAGGAATATTTTAGATTCTCAATTTAATAACATGCATGAAAAGAAATAGACATATATAGGTTGCACCCATTAAACAGTTAATGAAGCTGTCAAAAAGATACAAGTATATCACTCTGGCTCTTTATTTTTAGTAATGCAGGTTCCATTACAGTATTATTTCATTAGTGATCTCTAGTAGCTGACAGTGTTGTGTAGGGATTCTAATAGTCAGGATGTTGAGGAGAGTAGTCGTCGTGGACAGTTTGACGGAGGCGGGGGTGGTGAAGGCGAGGGAGGCAGTGGTGGAGGCGACGGAGGCAGTGGTGACGAGGGTGGTGGAGGGGGTGGTGAAGGCGACGGAGGTGGTGGTGACGAGGGTGGTGGAGGGGGTGGTGAAGGTGAGGGAGGCGGTGGTGACGAGGGTGGTGGAGGGGGTGGTGAAGGTGACGGAAGCGGTGGTGACAAGGGTGGTGGAGGAGGCGGTGGAGGGGGTGGTGAAGGCGACGGAGGCGGTGGTGACGGGGGTGGTGGAGGGGGTGGTGAAGGCGAAGGAGGCGGTGGTGACGGGGGTGGTGGAGGGGGTGGTGAAGGCGACGGAGGCGGTGGTGGAGGGGGTGAGGGCGGGGGCGGCGAAGGCGACGGTGGCGGTGGTGACGGAGGTGGTGGAGGTGGTGGTGAAGGCGATGGAGGCGGTGGTGATGGGGGTGGTGGGCATCGGCATGGGAATGGTGGGCGTGGGCATCGGCATGGGAATGGGAATGGGGGTTTAGGACGATGTGGTGGACGTGGATGTGGAAAGGGATGCAAGTTATCATCATCAGCAGTGTATACAGTAGTTGCCATAGCAATGAAGATTGCTAGCACCACCCATAACTGCACTTGTTTCTCTTGCCTTGCCATTTCATCAAACAAACAGTGATAAAGTTGTGTTTTGATATCTTCAATAGCTGATTGAAGTAAAATCAAACTTTGATAATATCAACTGCTACTGTTTTCAGTTCACCCCATTGCAAGACATTTTTACTGTTTAGTTTATTTGATGACAACACATTAACCTATACCTCACTTATATAGTTTGTCCTTAAGAGATCTTTTGCAAGTACTTACTTAATGTCGTGCCTAATTTGTTATCAAAGTATGACTTTTTTGGGGGGTGGGATAAATTACACTTTTTCACTTTCATAATTTGACTTGAATTTTATTTTAATTTCTATTATTTGAATTTGAACAATTTAATTTTAGTTTCCATTTAGTTTTTCTGTCAATTTTTTTCACGCTTATAATTCAAGAGGGTGACACTTGTCACAAAATTAATAATTTTAATGTCTAATTTGATTGAAACACTAAATTGAAACTAAATTTAAAATATCATGATCAAATTGTTTAAATTAAAAAAATAAAAACCAAAATCAAATTTGAATATAAAAAATATGAAAAATAAATAAATAAATAACTTACCCAACTTTTGTTAATACCATAAATGTCAATAGGCTAAATTTGTACGCGCAAAAAGAGCCCCAACCATACAGACCCCTACCCAAAATTTAAGGTAACTACCAATAGGTTTTAATAATTTAACTTAATTTTTATTAAGTTGTATTAAAAATAAATGCTAATAAAATCATTGTTAAAAATAATTTTTTGTGATATTTTTTGTATATGTCGTTAAAAATTGCTAATTAGTAACTTTTTTTGTTATGAATTTTATAAATTGTTAGGCTAAGTTTGGGATGTAGAAAATAATTCAAAAAGTCAAAAAGTTACTCAAAAAGTTAAAAACTTAACACTATTCACCAAAAGTCAACAATTACGACTGCACAATTCTCAATTCAAATTTTCCTCTAAAACCTAATTTTTACAATTTTTTATTACACATTTTTCCATAAAAAGTCAAAAAGTTAACCCAAACATCCATATTTTCAACTTCACTTTTTGTCAAAAAGACAAAAATGCACTTATTTAGTCTTCCCAAACAAGGCCTAAAATTACAATTTTTGTGACTTAATTTTCTAAATTGTCATTGAAATTTGAAAATTAGTGAACTTTTTTTTTTTTTTGTGACGATCTTTTTAAACTATCGCTAAAGCTTATAATTGTGACATTTTTGTGACAATTTTTAAACCGCCATTGAAAATTAACTTGTGACATTTTTAATAGTATTTGACAAAACGCTATTAATTCTCGTGACAACCTATTGGATAATAAGTCCAGTTATTAAGGCATACATAAGTTTTCTCAAAATTTATGCCCTCCACATCGGATAGCCTCTAAAATTTGTTCCAACCCCACCCAAACCCTCACTTAAAATTTTAAAATTAATTGCAGCCACCAAGTTAATAAAGGTTCCTTGGTCAATATTTGTATCTATACTACTATACCATATATGAAATTTTGTAAGTGTCTAATTAAGCACTTTATACACCTACATGTTGCGAGTATATCTGACGTTTTTATTATTGGAAATTTCAGTCCAATTTAAGTTCTAAGAAATAAATATAAATAAATAATAAATCGTATGAATATTAATAATTAAAATTACAAAATTTTTCTTTGACGTTCTAACAACTTTTGAAATTATAACTGAATGGTATTTTTTTTCATATCAATTTATTTCAACATTTAACGGAAAAAATGAGAAAGAATGATGTGTTCGTGCTAGTGTTTGTAAGAGAAACACTTTTGGTGATATGCAGAGGGGTAAATTACATTGACCTTCCTTGAGGTTTTGGAAAATATAGTAATTAAATCTCATAGTATTAGCATAATTACATTTGGCTTCTTTAAAGTTTAATTCATATAATACTTAACCTCTTTTTTATCAATAATTATATAAATAGAAAATTGGTTGAAAAAAATGGTTTTAAAATATTATTTTTCATAAACTTTGACATATAATTAATATATGACCCATATGCCATTTTTTTGTGAGTTCGAGTGGTGATGCATTCATTGCCGTGTGACAAATAAGAATATATAATTAGTTAGTCAAAACTATTTACAAGTAAATGAAAAATTGAATTCAAAGTAAACCTCATGAACTTGGTATATGATTGTGTGGTTCTCAACTAGTTGTTGTGTATTCTTGTCTCACATAGAAAACTTGCGAAAAATTCTATAGTGTTTATAAACTCCTAGTTGGACAAGTGGAAATGGCCCCAAAGGACAACCAAGTTATATAAGGTGGGGAGTGATGGGCAAAGGTGAGTTGGCCCCAACTGGACCCAAAATCACACACTGCCACCCTTTCCTAGACCAAATTTGAGTTGGATTGGGCTAGCTCAATACTTTTCTTTTTAAATTTAATTTTTTGCTCTAATTCGAATTTCATATTCAAAATCTTAGGCCAAAACTTTTGAAATCCAAGTTAGAACTCCAGTCACCTTCTCCGATCAATCGCATCTTTCTAGCACAAGGATGCAACTATAAAGTCGTAACTTTTCTGCTCATCCAAACACATTTCTTTGCCTATATAAAGGCAATCCCACTATCCGTTTTTCTCATCGAATTTGCTCTTTGGTTTTGTCTTCCTCTTATATTCTAATTCTGAATATTATATATTGTAAGAGCTTGAAATTGTGAGAATGCAAAGCATAATCTTTGGGCCGTTGTGCACACAAAATCTATACATATTCTGTGTCGTGGTGACTGTTATATCCTAGGGACAAGACATTCATTCCATCTTAAAGATACAGTGTTCAAACACCGATCTCAATCATAATCTATTCTTCGTAATATACAAGATGTTTGTAAGTAACTTTGTTATTTGCTGTTTATTTACTTAGTTTGATTTTTGGGCAAATTATACCGGTAATCCCTACATTTTATCCATTGTCATTTTGATTCCTAAACTTTTATTTGACTCAATTTTGAACCTTACTTTTAAATTTTGTATCAATTTGGTCCAATTGATAATATCATTAGTGTTTTTTTACAACAAATTATCACTAAATTGATTGAGATTAACTCATTGAGTTTATTAAATTTATAATTTTATTCTTAAAAATATGACACATGACATTTTCGTGCGTATTTTTAATAAAAAGATGCTAAGAATTATAATCAATTAGACCAAATTGAGACAAAATCATAAATTCAGGATCAAAATCAGGTTAATTGAAATTATAGGGACCAAAATGACACAATGACCAAAGTATAGGGACTACCATTTTAATTTTCCCTCATTTTTTTATTTGCATTATAAATTGATTTCCTGAAATTATTTTTAACAAAAATGATATTATCATATCTTTTAAACTTAATGACATATTTTTTTTTTTTTTATCGTTATATTTTTACACTATACGTGCTAGTTTCAACTTCTTCTTGAAAAAAAAAAAGTATAATTATGCTAAACCGTAAGCCTATTTATATTTTTTTTCAAACCTAAAGAAAGGTCATTGTAATTTACCCTACTGTTGAGGAGTGTTGGACCATATCGTTTAATGTGTCAATTGTGGGCAAGGTCGCGGGGTGCCGCGATGTAATTGACGTGGCGGTACGATTCTTGATCTTAAGGATGTAAAGGTCAAGAGTGTAGCAGTTGTAACCGGAACCGTGAATTTTTTTATTTTTCGCACAATTTGAAAAAAACTTACCAATACGCATATTTTTTTTCCATGATCATATTTATTGGGTTAAAAATAAATATTGATCAATTTTTATAAATTTTTAAGTATGATCCAATATATTTCATATTTTTAAATCATTATAAACTGAGTTTTTTACATTTTATTTTAATAATTAATGACTTTATATTATACAAAAAATCAATCACTAACTATTATATATAAGATAAACAATGACAAAAGTAAGGGAATAAATAAGAGCCTAAATATATATATATATACATATTTTAACCAAGCCAAATAGATAATGACCACACTTATTATTATTATTATTTCCAAACAATATATAGATAGATACACACAAACAAAATGGTTTAGTGATAGCAGCTGAATAGAATAGCATAGGTCTTACAGTTTCAACAAATCAATAGCATGTTCTTTATCTTCCCTCTTCTCTCTCTCTATCTCTTGCTCCCCTATTTTTTCTCTATCTTCCCTCTTCTCTCTATCCCTTTTCCCTAATTTTCAGCTTTTTTTTTGTATGTTTTTTTGAAAGAAACAGTTTGGAACCGTTATGTAACGGTGTGTAACACGCCGTTACGGCTGTTACGGCGCCGTTACGGCTGTTACGGCAGCCGCTACGGCCGACACACTTGTGAATCTCAATCACACTGCAAAAGTGGCAGAACGGTGGTGAATCGCCAAAACCGTTCATGAACGGTTATGCCGCTTTTTAAAACCATGATTGTGGGTGAGTTTGGGATCAACAACAACAAGAACAAAAAATGAAAATAAAAATAAAAAGTTTTTTTTGAACCTTTTTATTTTTATTTTTTAAACTTTCAAATTCTTCTAGTGTGGAAGAATCTTAAAATTAAAAAAAAAAAAAATTTAAAATATATAAAAAGGGGTAAACTATAAATACTCTAATGAGGTTTGCTTAAAATACTAATTGCCCAATGATTTCAAAAATTACTTTTCACCTCTTAAAATTTCTATTCTGAAAAATAATTTTTTTTATTAATCAACCATTAAGCCAATTAATAGTTTTTAATAATATTAGTAATATATTTCAATTAGCATTTCTAGTAACTTTATTGTTGTATAGAAGGATAGTTAAAAAATTTATTTTTTTGCTATCAATTCTATTAAATAACAAATTCTGATATTTTCATAACCATTGGGGGAATTTATAGCGTGTATTTGTAATTTATCCCAAAAAAAAGTTTACTAAAATAAAAAAAAAACAAAATTCTTTTGGTTTTTTTTTTCTTTAGTGGATTTTTTTTTTCAATTTTTTTTTTATTATTTTGATTTTTCAAGTAGAATCTAAAAGTACAAAAAAAAAAATTTTTTCCAAAATAAAAAAAAAATCATTAAAAAAGCTAATTTCAACCACACCTATGCAAGAGTTGAGAGAGAAAACTTGTACGAGAGAGTCCATGAAAAACAAATCAGAGTTGGCATATCTCATAAATGGTTTACTTTCTTTATTGCTCTTTAAATTTTTTTTATTTTAGACTTACAATATTTAATGAGAACAAATTTTAAAAAATAATAATAATTTCATGTACATTGAACTTTTAATCTATGTGTTGCAATACTAATAAACTAAGAAAGGAAGATAAAAAGATAAAAGAAAATGATATATAAATTCACCGCTTAGATTCATTTTTTAGATCTATTGATATGTAAGTGAGATTATTGGTTAATAATTAGAGAAGATAGAAAAGAAAAAGTTGCTTACATATTCTAATTGGTTGTCACATCACTCAATTTAGAAAATAAATTTAATTTTTAAGCTTAAATAACAATACTCAAATATAATAAAAAGATAAAGCTCAACAAAGGATATCACTTCTTTTAGCGAGGAATGAATAATTTAAAAAATATAAAAAATAAAATAAAATAAAATAAAATTGTATGGGTGTAGGAGAGGACCTTTTCTAGGTGGTAGTTAATATGGGGAGATGGGGAGCACAGCAATTATGAAGGCAAATGTGGGAGAGAAATGACAAAGAAAATGTGTTCCGTAAAGAATGTTAGAGAAAGTCCGATGCATGAAATATACAATTTAAAAAATATTTGTAAAAAAGAAGGGTTAATTTTACCACAATTCTTTCAACTATTATGAACTCGTATATAATAACTCCTTTAAATATGAAAATTGAACAAATATACGCATTTTAAAAATGGTTTAGATGGGGTGAAACTGATATATTTTTGTAGTGAAAAAATCAAAATGCATAGGTTCATAGACGAGAGGGTCAAAATTATATTCACTAGTAGTTAAAGAAGTAAGAGAAAGTCGGGCAAAATGCCCTGGTCAAAAAGGTTAAGCAAGGTAAGGGCAAAAAAAGAAAACAATCACACTACATATTTAGAATTTTCACCCATAATTTTATTTAGAATTATGAATGTATAGTCTAAATTTAATCAATAGATGATGAACCCACAATACACTATTTGAATCTCAACCCCTTAGATAGGCTTTTTCAAATGAAAAACTAACACCAAAGGGGTTAACTATCCAATGAATAGAGAAAAAACATAATGCAACAACTTAATTGTCTCTTTTCTCGTAATGCATAAATATAAATAGGGTTTATTATTTTTTAGTTTCCAAAGTATTTGATTTGTGTAATTTTGGTTCATCGTGTACAAAATGCATCAATTTTGTCTTCAATGTATAAAAAAAGAATTTAATTTTGTTCCTAAACCGAACTATGTGGGTAGATGTTGTTAACGTTGGGGTTTAATGTGGAAACCAAATTAAAAAAATTACAATTTTGAACCTACAAAGTGTGCAATCTATGTTATTTTGGTCAACTTTTTTTTAATCCAATTCGGTCATTAATGTATAAAAAGTATTCAAATATGATCACCCAACCTAATTTACATAGATAGCATACTTTGAGACTCATAATTTTTTTAGTTCAATATATTTGGGGACGAAATGAAAATGGTCTTTTGCAATGTTGGTGCTAAAATCTAACCACAAAACTAATACTTTAATCTTTGTATTGGAATTTTGGAAACAAAGTCGATGAGCACGTGACTACTGCTGAGATCCACGATTGCAAGATCGAAAGAATAGCTAACCCGGTTGCTTATCAACTAAGAGGGCTCTCTGATGATAAAATCAGTAACTAACTTGCGAAATACAATTGCGCAGGGTAACAATAAGCACAAAATCTCATGTATTGATACATATTTCTCACTCATGGGGTGCTTGCTTTATATAGAGTGTCTAGTCTACCCCTAATGATCATATTCCAGTCAAACACTTATTTCCTTGAGGAATAACAAATCATCTAGGACTCATCTCTCCTAATTAGATTAGGACTTAACTCTCTAAAGAGTATCATCTTACCCAACTTAGAAGTCAACTCTCACTAGGACTCCTGTCTTATGCCAATTATCTCAGATGAGGAGGTGAACTACTGTCACACCTCGACCAATCAGACTTCACTATGTGGCACCTCGGTTCTCAAGCCTAGTTATGTGGATGAGATGAAAATTGTGTGCCCATACCTACCCCTAGCTCTTATTACTTCGGGAAATGTAAGGTGATAGGAGTAACCATTTGCCGAATTACCATCAAGTCGGCCATCTACTTGTACATTGTTTGCTCCCTAGCCAAGGTCATGGTAAACATTATTTAGGTTGATGCCCTCACCCCTCATGGGTTTTATTCACCTCGCCTAAAAACAATATCGTAAGGCTAACTTCCTTTACCTTGGATGCATCGAATAGATGGTACTTATTACCTCGACTTTACATTAGACAGTTTCATTAACTTAGTTGGCCAATCGTTTGCACACCTTCTCGGTGCGCCTAAGTTAATTTGCTCAGTTTCTCATTGAAATAACTATTCAACCTAGTCGGCCAATCGTCCCCTTACACCCTTTCGGTGTGCCTAGGTTGACTCCCAACTCAAGGGTCGTTCCATTCAAACTAGTTTCATTCAAGGGTTCTTCCTTTTCGAATTTGTTTTGCTCAAGGGTCATTGCCTTAGAACTTGATTCATTCACCATATCATTGCCAACTCGCTCTGTGCCTAACCAATACTATAATCTTCCTCTTGGAATTCTGGGAACAAAACCAATGAGCACAAGACTACTACTGAGATCCACACTGCAAGACCAAAATAATAACTAACCCAGTTGCTCGTTAATCAGAAGGGCACTCCGATGATAAAATCAGTAATCAACTCTCAAAATACAATTATGCAGAGTAACAATAAGCGCAAAATCACATGTATTAATACATACAGTTTTATATAGAGTGTCTTGCCTCTCCCTAGTGATATGATTTAAGTCGAATACTTATTCTCTTGAGAAACAACAAATCACCTAGGACTCATCTCTCTGGATTAGGACTTAACTCTTCAAAGAGTCCCATCTCACCCAACTTATGAGTCAACTCTCACTAGGACTCCTACCCAAGCCAATTATTTCGGATGAAGCGTGAATTGCTTTCACATCTTAATCAATCATACTTTGCTACAAGGCACCTCACCCCTCAAGCGTAACCACGTGGACGAGATAAAAATTATGTCCCCACATATACATTTGAGGCTAAATCTACACAAAATAAATATTAGAAATCAAAATAATATAAACCGTTCACTTTAAGGACTAAAAAATGATTAACCCATATAAATATATTATAATATTATATTATACATAATTGTATTATTTTTGTATGAATAATTACACTGCTATTGAATCTCTTAAATAAAAATACGCAAAATCAAAATAGGAAAACAACCAAATAGAATACTTCTAACCTAAAATACAATAAGAAGTATATCAAAAATATAGTATACATTTCAGAACGCCTCTCAAACTTATGAGGTGAGCTTGGGGAGCATCGATAGTTTGCCAAAAAGAAATTGGAAGTGGGAAGAAATGTGAGTCTTAGTAAAGATATCAACAAGCTACAAGGTAAAAGAGACAAATGGGAGACAAATATTGTTAGACTGATGGTGTTAACTCAAAAACTGGTAGCCAATCTTGATATGTTGAGTTCGCTTATGGAACACACAATTTTGCATAATTTGAATGGCACTGTGGTTATCACAATAGAAAAGAGTTGCAAAAGGCGAAACTCCCCAATCAACAAAAAGCCAACAATGCTGATGAGTTCAACAGTAGTCTATGTCATAGCTCGATACTCAGCCTCAATAATAGATGAGAGAATCACTACGAAAAACACAGAGGGCAATGATAAGCTTGCGATCAAAAATATCACCGGCCTAATTAGCATTAACATAAGCCCAAAGAGGTAGAGAAAATTTAGAACACGAGCAAATCTTGAAAGATAGTGTCACGAACATACCACAAAAACTTGAAATTCCAAAAGCTCAAGTTGTTAGGAAATAGGCACAACAATGAATATCAAGCTCCCTAACACTCTCCCTTACATTCAACCTTGTCTTGAATGTGGAGAGACACAGAGAAGAAGAAACCAAATCTATACTACAAGAAATTGCATTTTTGCTGACTAAAAATTTGGTCAGCAAAAGTCTATTTTTAGTCTGCAAAAGCTATTCGCGACCAATTTTTTTGGTTGCCACTTTGGTCGCCAATTGAGGGTCGTCAAAAGTAATTAGTGACCAAAACTTTTGTTAGCCGGGAAAAAGTTAGATTTGCAGACTAAATTTTTAGTCGCTAAATATATCATTACTGCGACTAATCCATTTAGTCGCTAAAACACTTTTATCGCGAAAAGTAACATATTCCTGACCAAACATGTTAGTTGCCAATTGTCACATTCTACGACCTCTTAGTTTAGTCGACAATTGTCACATTCCACGACCAAAAAGTTTGGTCTCAAAAGGAATGTTTGCGCCAACCTGCAATAAAATAAACCTGTAATTCATAATAATATATCCAATCCATTCAATACAATCTATAATTTACAATAATCAATCAAACCAATAATTCACCTGAATCATGAACATTCAACAAAATATATAAATCATCAAATTCTGAACCTATTTAATTTAAGTCAGCAACTATTATAAGTTTTCATCCACAAGTAATTCCAAACTACATATTCCTTCAATTAAAAATACGCATGTAATCTCTATAATGATCCAATTCACATCCATCTAGCATTAAAATTTAAAACATATTTCTTAAGTGAAGAGTAGGACTCCCTTCGCAGAGCATCAATAGTTTTCATTGATTGAGCAAAAAGAAAATTCTTCCAGCAGTATTCATAACCAGCTACGTCTCTTTCAACTTCTTTCCAGCCCTTATAAACCCAGACAAGAGCAAGGTGATTACTGTAATCACGTGAAAATTGTGCTTTTGCTGCTTCTGCTAGCTGCAAAAAGAAAGAAACACAAATCAATTAGTGAAACAGATAAGATAAGATACTCAATTTTCCAGCAAAAACTATCTATTGGTGAAACCACAATGCCTTGGTACACGTCGCTCTGAATAATCTAGACAGGAGTTACAAGTTAAAAACTAGATACACATTAGCTAGTTCACGATGAAATGGCCAATGTTCATAACCATGGCTAGCACCCTTTGTGAAGACTGCAAAGTGGCCTATTCAACCACAATAACCACCAACCATCAGCTAAATAGCCAATAGAGTTCTTCATTTCTCAGATTTAGATAGGGAATTAAAAACTATTTGAACGACTATATACCATATGCTCAACAACTTCCTAAGAAAATAAAGGAAAAAAGAAAAGGGTAAAAAGAAAATCTTGAGTTTTATTTTGTAATTGGTTTTCAGAAAACTAAAATTCTACTGCACAAAGTTGCAGTAAGCACAGTTGCAGGAATACTTGTAACTTAAGTACTTGTACTACATAATTCAAAACGTGAAGAAGATACGACGATACAAAGATACAAAATTCTTTCTTTCTCTCTGTTTTTTCTCTCTCTCTCTCTTTTATTTTTCTTTTTCTTATGTCTGATTTTCTGACTTATCCTCCAATAGCATGGTCCTATTGTGAATGAAACCAAAAAAAACCCTAGAACTAAAAGAAAACATAGAAATCAATCTAATGTATTGATACTGTCAGTGAATTGAGATAGATGTGAAACCAACAAAAACTAAAACTAAAACTAAAATTGAAGAAATTGACAAACTTCAATCCAATAATAGACAAATGCACTTCAATACATTATCTTTGTCATTACCTAAAAACCTGAAAAAAAAAGTATAACCCCTGCTCGAATGAGCATAGGTACTACTTTTTTTTTTTTTTTAAAAGCTCAAGTTCAGTTTTCAAAATCAAAATATATCTTAAAATTGCAATTCCTTCTTCCATTTTCTTGTCATCCAAACAGACAACAAAATTAAGAATTTAGTTAACTAATGCCATTTACTTCTAGAAGGCTAAGTTTAGCTAGAAAATTTTAAATTCCCAATCCAAGTAATGAGAAACTTAAAAAGATTAAATTCTTCCTTCATTTCTCTTTATTACATTTACTCAGCAACCAAACGGAGTATAATCAAAACCCAAGAAATACATAGAGAGAGGATAGTAACTAGTGCCTCGATTTTCCCATAATCCAAACAGACAACAAAATTAAGAATTCAATTAACTAATGCTATCTACTTTTACTATGCCAAGTTGAGTAAAAGTTTTTACATTCCCAATTCAAGTAATGAGAAACCTAATAAATTCAAAATTTTCCTTCTCTTTACTAGATTTTCTCAGAAACCAAATGGAGTATAATCAAAAACCCAAAAAGCAGAGTTAAGAATCCAATTAAAAAATCCTATTTACTTCTAGGTGGCTGCTAAGTTGAGCAGAAACTTTAAAAATCCCAATCCAAGTAATGAGAAGCGTAATAAATTCAAAATTCTTCATTTGAATTTTGATGTTTCTGCTCAACTAATACATTCAACTTGGTCACTGGTCACAATTGAAAAAGGTATCTGTTTAAAAGCTTAAAGAACTGATAGAAGTGTCTCACATGTAAAATAGTTCCGACTTACATCCATGTAGAGGCAAAGGTAATGACAGAAGGCTTCAATGCATCAAAGATAATTAGCGTGTTGATGGTAGCTTCACCGAGGATGGCGACTTTGAAGAACCCCGATGCCAATTCAATTCAAGATATCATAAAGTTAATTACTATGGGATAATGTGCGTAATAAGTGCACAAAATACAAGAGGCATCAGTATCAAGTATAGATAACTAGCAAGATGTAAAAATATATTTATGAAGATAAGAATCAAAGTGAAGAATTAGTGAAGAAAACTACCACGCCATAATAAATTTGTATAGCTTTTCATCATATTGTTTGCTTTTGGAGTCATGGAGAAGTATTGTCATTTTATAGATAGTCAATGGAACATTTTGTTTGGTTGGGTTATATGCTAATTATCATATTACTACCTTGATTTAAACTAGATTTTGCTTTGTTTCGACAAATTTATCCTTTGAATTTGTTTCTCAAATCAAATAAGATTTTAAAAAACAAGGAGCATACAGGAAGATTTGAATGTCGATTTCAAACAAGGTTTGAAGAGGTAGATCAAGCACTTACAAGATCCTCAAAAAGCCAGAGTCCACAGAGGTGCCCTGGCCAACCGGTGGCTCCATAATGGCAGTATGGTACAATTCATAGATTTGGTGATAATATTCTCATGAGCACAATTCATAATATTCAACACAAGTTCACATGCTTTCTAAGTACTTGTCAATAGCTTTGATGGACAATTAAGTCAACAGTCAAAAAAGGTACTTTAAGGTCATGTTTGATTCATAAGACTAATAGTGAAGTATTAATAATCCTATCAAATTAGTATAGTATTCACTATCCAATTGGATTAATAGCCATTGGATTAATAATCCCATCCCTACCCCATTACTAATAATCCTACAAATTTGTTGGATTAATTATCCATTGGATTAATAATCCTAAACCAAAATATTAAAACAAACATAGGATAATTGGGCCAACGGATTAATAATCTCAATCTCATGTTCTAATCCACCCAATCAAACATACCCTAAGGGTATTCTCATTGTAGGATGTACAAAGAAAACCATGTAAAGAAACAGGTATAATATATTTCAATATGACATTTTTCTTCCCCTGGTTTGTAGACATGCAGTTGGCTGGTTTTCTTTCCCATGCACAAACTTCGAATTTCAAGGCCAGATATGTAATGCTGACTTCTTTTTTTTTTATCAGCAAAGAAAAATTTCATTTAACAGTATAAAATTAAAAGTACAGGAAGATGACATGCATCGAGAGAGATTCGGAAGTATAAAAATACCCCTACTACTGCTACTCGCACTCATACAACCAACCCCTAAGCCTCTCGATTTTTTTTTTTTTTTAAAGAAACTTAAGAAGAACTTAACTAAAGAAATTAAAATACATGAATCTCCACATAATCAACCCACCAAAACACCAAAACTAAACTAGAAATAACTAAACTAACTCCCAAAGCAGCTCGAACTAAGAGCCCATCTAATCAACATCCACGCCTCTGCCAAGGCCCACTTGCTATTTTGAAAACTAGATCATTACACCTATGCTGCTAACAACTCCCAACGCCACCCTTCTTCACACCCGACGCCTGACAGCACTATACGATGCCCATACCCACGCCTACTGCACGCCATTTGTAATGCTGATTTGATGTGTATGTAATGCTGATTTGATGTGAAGACACTACTAGTTGAACGTGAACACAAGCACTGTGAGTGAGAAGCCACAAGATGACTTTTTAATTTAGTTATTTATATAATATTCAAAATGTTGAAAATTACTTCAGTTATTTATACTAGTTTATTAGTGACAGCCTCCATTGAACCATTCTCTTCAACATCAGCAAATGTTGAAGCATTTAAAGATGGAAAAGGCAAGAGATGAAGATTGCACATTTGCTTGCCCAAAAAAGAAGCTAAATATAGAGTATCTTCCCATGAGAGAGTTTATCGTCTGCAAAGAGTACACAACGAAGTCAAGACCATTTGGACATACAACACTCCAAACATATTAGAAGGGTCAGACTTCAAGCACCCAAGATCTAAATTGAAACAAGAAACTGTAAGGCTAGTCAACTTACACCAAAGAAATGTTTTGCCTTTGCATCTTTTTGTTACAATATATGGCCATATCCTTGAGCTGTCGCCAGAACTGATTAATTCATTTATTGACATCCTCGCTTTTTTCATTTCAATTTTTTTTTTGCTCCATACACCAAATGGAAAATCAACTTCCAAACTATTTTCTGGGATCAAATTACAACTAGCAATAACATTAGGAACTCCTTTTCCATCCCAAGGTGCAATCTTATATGACCCATTTTCAATAAACAGAATTCCACTAGCTAACACCAAGAATGTGGTTTTTCAGAGGGGAGTCAACCTTGTGATAAGAAACTGAAAACTTCAATCTAATTTTCAATCTAAATGAGTACAGTGATATTTATAATACAAGAACTATTAGCCACCGCCTCTACAATCTATACATTCATATAGCTTTATATCTAATGCTATTACACCGCCTCTACAATCTATATATATCTCTGTAACTAATTCTGTTAGAGATAAGAAAGTTATTATCCTCTGTTATCCTCTGGTTTGCCTTTGAGTATACTTCCTTGAGCTGAAGTTGCTATATTCTTATCAGGCCCCCGCAAGCGAATGGGTAAGGCACGCACCATAAGCTTGGGAAGAAGATAAGAAAAGTGAGCCACGGGAAGAGGTTTAGTCAAGATCACCACGATTAGAGGAAGACACATGTTTAACCACAACTTTGTGAGAAAGAACTTGCTCCGGATAAAATGATAATCCACCTCGATATGCTTTAAAGTGCATGGAAAACAGGATTAGAGGCCGAGATATGGCAGAGAGATTGTCACACCATAAAACAGGAGTAGCAGAAGGAAGAGACAGCTCTTGAAGAAGCATACGAAGCCATTGAAGTTCAGCAGAAGCTTGAGCAAGAGCCCTGTACTCAGCTTCGGTGGAGGACCGAGAAATAGTGGATTGTTTCTTTGCAGACCACGAAATCAAATTAGGACCGAGAAAGACACAATACCCAGTGGTAGACTTACGATCAAGAACATCACCGGCCCAATCGGAATCAGAAAAAGCATGCAAATCAAGAGAGCCCAGAGTGAAGAATAAACCATGATGAAGAGTACCTTGAATGTAACGAAGTAACATCTTGACAGTATTAAAATGGGCAACAGTAGGAGCATGCATGAACTGACATGCATGGTTGACAGCAAAAGAGATGTCCAGTCTGGTAATAGTGAGATATTGTAAGGCTCCAACAATACTTCGATACAAGGATGGCTGAGAAAAGGACACCAAAGTGGCTGCAGGAGGATCAGATTTAGAGGCCATGGGCGAAGAACATGGTTTACAATTTATCATACCAGCCTTGATGAGAATATCAGTAGCATATTTGTGCTGAGAGAGAAACAAATCAGAGGCAATTCGAGTCACAGATATACCAAGAAAATAGGAAATATCACCCAATTCTTTCATGGAAAAGGCTTCGTGCATATGATGAATCAAAGAAGTGATATGTGCAGCACTATTTCCAGTAATTAAGATATCATCCACATATATCAACAGAAAAGTAACAGTGGTAGAAGTGCGCTAGATGAACAAAGAAGAATCACAACGACTATTCATGAATCCAGTGGAGAGAAGATAAGAAGAAAAGGTTGAATACCAAGCTCGAGGAGCTTGCTTAAGTCCATAGAGAGCCTTTTTTCGTTTACATACATGATGAGAAGGAGACCGCTCAAAACCGGAGGTTGCATCATATAAACTTCTTCCTTAAGAAGCCCGTGAGGAATGCATTTGAAATATCCAACTGCTTAATAGACCAATTAAAATGAAGGGAAATGCTAAGGAGAACCCGAATCGAGGTTGCTTGGCAACAGGCTAAACGCTTTCATGATAATCAATGCCTTCCTCGCTGAGATAGCCCTTAGCCACAAGACGAGCTTTGTGGCGGCGATGGAACCATCGAATTTTTCTTAAGCTTAAACACCCACTTACTGACCAATTGCTTGCTTGTGAGAAGGAAGAGGGACAAGAGACCAAGTGTCTTGATCTTGCTAGGCTTGAAATTCTTCGTGCATGGCTTTAGACCATTCAGGAGTTAAAATAGCTTCCGAGAAACAAGAGGGTTCAATAAGGGGCGAAATAGCAGAAAGAAGAGCAGAAGAAGACTTGGACCTGGTAGTCATTGGATGAATATTAAGAGAAGAATGAGAAGAAACAGCAGACACAGGCTGTATAAAAGGAAGATCAATAGTAAGAGAGAAAATAGGAATAGAGGTAGGAACAGTAGAAGATGGAGATAAAGCAGAGGTTGGCAAACTAGGCAAGACAAGAGCAAGTGAAGTTGCCGAAAGCAAAGAAGAAGTTAGGAAGCAAAGAGATGAATCTGTGCAGGAAATGAGAAATAGAAGGAACAGAAGACGGACCTGATGGAGCAGATGGTGAAACAGAATCTGCAATAGGTGGAGAAGAAGACCAGAAAAAGGAATAGAGCTGAGGAAGAATAGGTGGAGAGTGTTGTGTAGAGGTAGAAATAGATGAAGTCAGAAAAGGAAAAAGTGATTCATCAAAAATAACATGCTGAGACAAATACATTTTTCCAGAAATAGGATCAAGACAACGATATCCCTTGATAGAGGGATGATAACCAATGAAGACACAAGGAATGGACTTAGGGGCGAGCTTATGAGAAGCATAGGGTTGAAGCCAGGGAAAGCACCTACAACCAAAGCTTTTAAGAAAAGCAAAATCAGGGGAATGATGAAACATGACCTCATAAGGAGTTTGATTTTGAAGTTTAGAACTAGGCAACCTATTAATAAGAAAAACAGAAGTAGCAAGAACATCAAACCAATAAGCAAGAGGAAGGCCTGATTGCTGTAGCAAAGCAATGGTGGTAGTGACAAGATGCCTATGTTTTCTCTTGGCAACTCCATTTTGGGGAGGAGTGTGTGGACAACACATTTGATGAATAATGCCATGGGTTTTAAGAAAAGTTTCAAATTGAGAACTAGTGTATTCTCCACCACCATCAAGAAAAATTTTAAGAGTAGTCTCAAATTGATTTTCAAAGAAACACCTTATATTCCATGAATTTGGCACACACCTCACTTTTATAATAAAGAGGATAAACCCAAGTAAATTTGCTAAACTCATCAACGAACAAAACATAGTATCTAAATCCTGAAATAGATGGAGAAAAAGGGCCCCAAACATCGCTATGAACAAGAGAAAAGGGCTTATTTACGGGAATTAAACAAAACAAAAGAAAGTCTGGACTCTTGGCCACACTACAATGAGGACACAAAGTCTTATTAGAAGATGAAGTAGTAGGCAATCAAACTTATTAACAAGATATTGCAGCTTTTGTGGAGATGGATGACCAAGTCTGGTATGCCATGTAGCAGTAGCTAAACAAGCTGAAGAAGGATGCTGGGATGATGAAACTTGTGAAGAAGAATGCTGGGATGATGAAACTTGTGAAGAAGATGAAGGCCACTGATAAAGACCATGACTATAACTACCTCTGAAGAGAGGTATCTTGGTGGTCTTGTCCTGAATCACAAATGATTTGTTATCAAAAGTAACAGTGCAATGATTATCAGAAGTTAATTGATGAACTGAGAGAAGATTAGATGATATATGTGGAACATGAAGAACATTAGTCAATTTGAAAGGAAAAGAAGGAGTTGGAAGAATACCATTACCGGTGTTGTGAATAGGGAGATGACTACCATTCCCAACAGTCACATGGTCTTGGCCATGATAGGGACTATAGACTTGGATATTAGTAAGATCAGGAGTTACATGATTGGTGGCAGCAGAGTCCATATACCAATTAGGTAAAGCAGACGATGAAGATGTAAGAAAAACAGGTTTGTTAGTTGGAGTTTGTGGGGAATAGGAAGATTTGTCAGCTGGAGTTTGTGGTGAATAGGAAGTATCCAATCTGTGCCAGCATTCAAGAGCAGTGTGATTTGGTTTGCCACAAATCTGACAGACCAATGAAGAGGAAGATGGATGATGAAAGGATGAAGATCTTCCTCCTCGACCTCGACTGAAAGTATGTTTAGAAAAATATCGACCTCCTCCTTTATGAGAAGAGCCTCTGTATGATGATCTATTTCCATGATAAGAAGATGACTGATTATTTCGAGTCGCAGTATACGCAACAGTGAGATCTGAAGAAGATGATTTATGATCGGCTTCAATATGCAAAGCTTCTGAACAGAGAAGAGAAGCAAGATCCTCCATAGTGATGGCCTCTGATCGAGCTCGAATAGCTACTTTTAAAGCATTATATTCAGACGGCAGTCCATTTAGAGTAATCAAAACCAGATCCTCATCCTCAATAGGAGAGGCAGCAAGGGCTAGCTGATCAGCAAGACTCTTGATCTGAGAAAGATAGTCTTCCATCGACTCAGATTTCTTCATAATACTACTGAGTTTGTTTTTGAGTTGGTGTATATGAGATTTGGAGAGTGATGTGAAGCGTTTATCAAGATATTTCCAGATTTCGTGACAGCTTTTACAATGAAACACAGATGTGAACACTGTGGGAGTTAGAGTTGTCAGAATACAACTTAGCAAATGTGAATCGATCTGTGTCCAACTCAAAAACTCAGGATTGATAACATCTTTGCCCTCTGAATCTTTGATTGTTGCAGATGGACAAGCATAAGTACCATCCACATAACAGAGAAGATTTGTAGCTCTGAGTATATTTTGGAGATGTGTTTTCCAAACAATGTAATTTGTAGAATCCAATTTGAAAGTGACAAACGAATTGAGATTTGAAATTAGAAGTGTGAGATTAGGAGGAAGAGAAGCCATTGAAACAGATTCAAGAACTTTGAACTCAAGAATTCAATGTGAGAAAGAAGATGAAGAAGGATCAATACTCGTTTGAGTAGAGATGCTCTGATACCATGATAAGAAACTGAAAACTTCAATCTAATTTTCAATCTGAATGAGTACAGCGATATTTATAATACAAGAACTATTAGCCACCTCCTCTACAATCTATACATTCATATAGCTTTATATCTAATGCTATTACACCGCCTCTACAATCTATATATATATATATATCTCTGTAACTAATTCTGTTAGAGATAAGAAAGTTATTATCCTCTGTTATCCTCTGGTTTGCCTTTGAGTATACTTCCTTGAGCTGAAGTTGCTATATTCTTATCACCTTGCACAGTAGACTGTAAAACTCCAGCTGTAAAGATGCAATCAAAGTTCATACGATGTAAGGATAAAAACGACTGCTCTAAGGGACAAAAATCAAGAACAAGAAGATGGTACCTCAGTCCCTAAAGCATGAAGAGAAACTTCCAGCCCGTCTTCAACATATAGTTTAATTACATGGTCAGCAATGAGATAAACCTGTTAACAAATAATATAACAAGTGATCAGATAGCTAAAGATCATTTTTCCAGGAATGATAACAGTTGTTAGTTTTAATGATAATGTTTTAATTTTGTATCAAGTTACTCAAGCAGTGGCTTCAATTTTTAATGGAGTACATGTAAACAACTCCTATTATCCAAAAGAAAAAAATGTCCTTTTTATTTTTAACGTTTTAATCTTTCCTACAGGAAAACCAATTTTAATTGTCTCGAGTTCTTTCCAAAATCCTAACCATTGAGAAGAAAAAAGAAAGTTTAGAACACCAAAGTTTCAGATGTTTCTGGTTCAAAAAGCTGAAGGACTCCAAAAATGCTTAGAATCTATGCATCCAATACAAAGAATGACGAAAAAAACTAGCACATTCAAAATAAAAACAGAAATGCCAGTAAATTTGAAAATCTGCAGAAGACCATGAGCCACTCACTTACAGGATTGCTACCCATGCCAACTGGAAATCTCTCATCATCTGTGGGACAGGGCAACTCATGGAAGGTGCAAATTTCTCTGACGCATTCAGACCATTTCTCAGCATTCAGCGCAAGGCAGGCTCCCTACGCCATTTCAGAACATTAATGGTTAGATGTAAAAGAAATTTCATTAACCCTTCACTAATCACAGTACAGCTCAAACCCCTTGGAGAGTTTCTGAGCAGACACCTAGGCAAAGAACTACTAAGATCTGACGATTGTCTAAAACAGTCTGCATCCAACTGTTCAATAGATAGTTAAATAAATAGATCATTAGTGCCACTCTTGCCCTGCTGTGCTCTGTGTGTGTGTGTGTGTGTGTGTGTGTGTGTGTGAGAGAGAGAGAGAGAGAGAGAGAGCACTATTGGCCAAAGAGACCCTGAGAAGTGGAGCTAACATGTAGTGCTGATACAAAGCACTCATGGCCTAAAAGATGGGGCTCTTAGCCTTCATATTATCAATTCTTCTTTTCGCCTAAATTTAACAAACTCCTGACTACAAGACTCACAAGAACAAAACCAGTACATGTAGTGCTGATACAAATCACTCATGGCCTAAAAGATGGTCCCATAATACTAACAATTTCATGAAAGGAGAGCCTGCAAGGGCACAGCACTGAGTACATGTAGCCAAAATATAAGAGAACAAAACCAGTAAGGATATACAACTCACATGAGAACAAACAAACCAAGTAACAACATATCCTTCCTTCCTCACATTGTATCCACTGCACGTGAATAGCAAAAGATGACTGGTGGTGTTTTGAAGGAGGAGATTTGAATTACAATTTTTTTTTCTTTTTCTTTTTTTTTTTTTTCCTCCTTTTTCCTTTTCCTCTTACCATATACTAGAAAATAAAAATGATTGGCAAATGGTAGTAACATTTTAAAATAACAAATAAAGATGTATTGGTTTGAAATGAATGAGTATCAGTTTTTCAAATTATTTTACATAGATTTTATTATTACCCTATTCTTATACCATGCCATTATACAATATTGCTCAAGCATTGCTATGCAGTTCCCTCAAAGAGAGAGAATTGCAAGGGAAGGGAGTAGAATAATCAAGTAAAAGAAAAAAGTTCCGTTTGCTAAGGCTTTCTAACTATGATTTGAGAATATGAGTTGTATTTTGAGTTTGTGTGCTTTGAAATTATGATTTGAGCATAGAAATTTTTTTTGGTTATGATTTTTGAATAGAGTGTTGAATTAAGTTTTGAATTGAGTGTGGAATTGAATTTTGAAAGTTTGATTTGACATGTGAAGGAATAAAATTTGTTTGGTTATGAGTTTTGGAAAGAGTTTTCAAAACTTAATTCAAATTGTTATATCTCATAACAAAACACACTACTTTCACACTACTGAAAATTATGATCAACACTCATAACCAAACTCTTTTTAAAATTCAATTAAAAAAATTTATTATTAACAGAAAATAACATTAATCAATTTATTAATTGAAAATACTACAAAGGAAATAATTTTTTTTCAAAATAAATATTCAAAAAATTTAAATAATCTAAAAAATTTAATAAGTAAAAAATTAAAATAAATATTCAAAAAATTTAAATCGCAAAAATTTAAATATTCAAAAAAATTTAAATAATTTAAAATTTTAAAATTTTAAATTTAAAAACAACTCTACACTCACCAAATACATAAAACAAAACTCAATTAAAAAATTATTTTTAAAACTCATAACCAAACACATAACTCGAAACTCCATACTACTTTCACAACTCTACACTCAAATCGTAACCAAATACATAACAAAAAAATTAAAATATTTAAAAATATTTTCATAAAATAGAGTTTGAATTTATTTTTATAAAATATTTTAAAATTTAAAAAATCAAAATCGTAATATTTTAAAATATTCAAAAAATTAAAAAATTAAAAAAAAATCGTAACATATTTAAATATTAAAATATTTAAAATCTTAACAAAATTAAAATATTTTAAAAATATTTAAATATTTAAAATATTTAAAAAATTAAACTATTGATTTGAATTGAGTTTTGAAAAGAGTATTGAATTATGTGTTTGGTTATAAGTTTTGAAAAGTAATGATTATGTTTTGAATTGAGTTTTGAGAAATTGGTGTAGAATTATGATTTGAGAGCTCAAAACAAACACCACACTCAAATCAATAGGTGGAACTATAATTTGAGAGGCTTATCAAACGAAGCCAAAGATTTTTCCATGGTCTTTTCTCACACAGATATAGAAGTCCCTAAAGGATGGAGGAGGAGGAAGGAGATGATTCATAGGCAGGCTCTTAAAAAGATTGCTCTCTCAAAACCAAAACCAAAACCAAAACCAATTTTTCCCATGATTTCTTTGTAATCATGAATGGGCATACATATATGATAATGGATGGTCCATTGTGCATATGATATCAGGGAAATGAAAAGAATGAATAGGTGATTACCTTGAGAAGTACCACAGTCGCATATGTATTCTTTAGTACCACATGTCTTTGAATGAGCTTTCCAGTCAGATTGCACTGCATATTTCACCTATTTAGGAGAACTAGGTCCCAGAAAAGAAAAGCAATACCCATTAGTCTTACCCCAAAGAACACAAAAACATAATCCCCAAAAACCTAATTCTAACCCTTAAATGAACAATTTTTCTTCTTCAACATAATCAAATTCTAAGAAAAAGAGCTCCTCAGATGTATCACACCTCAAGAACACACAAAAATTTGTTCCCAAACAATTAAACCAAGCTTTGAATCATCAAATTACTGCACTTAACAACATCAAATCGAAACACAAAACTAAAATCCATCAATCATAACTCACAACAAACACAAATTTCCCCAAAAAATACTCTAATTTCTATACACAAAATGACCAAGTCCTTGAACATGGAATTAGACTATTCAGACACTTAGACACAAACTCAAACCAAACACTAGTACGCGAGTCTATATAAAACTAGTACAAGAGAGAATGATATAGACCAGGTCAGGCCTCACTAGGAAATGCCCTGTTTTCAATGATTAGTGAATTTTACAGTTAGTAAAACATAGCATATAATATATGATTGAAATAACTAGGTGGCTTTGATTGAACTTTTTAAAGCTTCATGTCCTGAAGTTCATGTCAGTCTAATGATATTACATTCCCCTCCAAGTCCCCCATGGACCCCAACTCACACTCAAGTGACAGGCACAGATTGGAAGCTCAAGCCAAATCACATTTTTCTCCACCACCCACTACAAGAAAACTGGGTATATGAGACGGAACTATTTGCGACGGCGCGCTTGCCGTCTCAAAAAGTCACTTTTTGCAACGGCAGAAAATGCCGTCTCAAAAAAGCAGAGCATTTGCGACGGCAGAAAATGTCGTCTCTAAAAAGCGAGAATTTGCGACTGGCAGAAAATTGCCGTCTAAAAAAAGCAGAGCATTTGCGACGGCACAATTTGTCTCAAAAATGAGAGTATTTATGACGGTATTTGTCCGCCGTCAGAAATACTCTCATTTTTGAGACGGCAACTAGTGTCAAGAAATGCTCGCTTTTTGAAACGGCAAATGGTGCCGTCGTAAATACTCTACTTTTTTGAGACGGCATTTTCATTGTCGCAAAAAAGTGACTTTCATGTTTTTTTGTTTTTAGTGGATATTTTTTAATTTTTAAATATTTTTTTAGATGTATCTTACTTAGATGTATCTAAAAATAAAAATTTATGAAAAAATATTTTTAAAATTAATAAATACATAAAAATACAAAAATGTATTGAATTATTGTATTTTTGGTATTTAGAGAATTTTAAAAGATTTTTTTACAATTTTTTAATTTTAGGTGTATTTATGTTAGGTGTGTCTAAAAATTTTAAAAATATTTAAAATATTAAAAAAATTCAATAAAAACAATATAACACGGAAAACAAGAAAGTATAATTTTTCAAAAGAGTTTTTGGAAAACTCTAACCTAGCATAGTGATTGTGGTTTTGAGATAGCTTCATATATATACAGTTACAAAATGGTTTGTGATGCTCATCTCTCTTATCTCTATCTCTCTCATTTCTTTTTGTTCTTAAACCCTCTCTCTCTCTCTCTCTCGCCATTTCTCTTCTCTTCTCTCTCTCTGCTTCGTGTCTCTCTCTCGCTCATCTCTTTTCGTTCTATTTCTCTCTCTTTTTGTCTATCTCTCGCTCATCTCTTGTTTCTCTCTCTTTTTCTATCTCTCCATCTCTTTCTCTCTCTATCTCTTTTTCTGTCTATCTGTCTCTCCCTGTCTCTCTCTCACTCATCACTCTTCTCTCTCTCTCTCTGCCTACTTGTCTATTTGTCTATTTCTCTCTCACTATATTCGCCTTGCTCACTCTCTTACTCTCATTTTCTCGATTTATCGAGCTCCTTCTCGATTTATCGATCCACTACAAGAAAATACACTTTTTGCAACCACTTTGTCAATCTCTCTCTCTCTCGCTCATCACTCTATCTATGTCTCTCTCTCTATCTCTTTTCTTTATCTGTCTCTCACAAAATTAAAATATTTTTAAAATATTTAAATATTAAAAAAATTGATTTGAATTAAGTTTTGAAAAGAGTTTTGAATTATCTGTCTTCTTTATTTATTGAGCTCCCTTTTGATTTATCGATCCACTACAAGAAAATGCACTTTTAGCGACCACTTTGTCTCTTTCTCGCTCATCACTCTATCTCTTTCTCTGTCTCTCTATCTCTTTTCTTTATTCGTCTCTCACTCATCTCTCTCTCACCACCAATCTTCTCTACCACATTTACCACTACTGCAAATGCCATTCAACTACCACCATTGTTCTCTTTCTTTTCACTCATCACTTTTCTTTCTCTATCTGCTTGTCTATCCGTCTGCTTGTCCTGTTCTGTGTGTCTTTCGCTCATCTTTCTTCTCTCTATCTCTCTCATTTGTCTTCTCTCTATGTCTTTCTCGCCATCTCTCTCTCTCTGTCTCTCTCACTCATCTATCTTCTCTCTATCTCTCTATTTTTCTATTTTCTCTCCGTTCATCTCTTTTCGCTCTTTTTCTATATGTCTCTTTCATCTCTTGTTTCTCTCTATTTCTCTATCTGTCTCTCACTCATTTCTCTCTCTCACCACCCATCTCTTCTACCACCTTCACCACTACTGCAAACACTATTCCACTACCACCATTACTTCTACTATCGCCACTTCACATCTACAACTACCATTACTACTACTATCGCCACCACTCTACTACCACCACTACCACTACTGCCACTATTACTACCATTACCTCTCTTTCACCCCTGCCACTCCATTTACACTACCACTACCACAACTTCACCACTAATCTCTTTCGCCATCACCATCACCACCACCACCACCACCACCACCATCATCTCTTATCCACTACCTTCACTACTGCTGCCGTTCCTTTTCTTCTACCACAAAAAAATTAGTTCATGATTTTTAGTAATAAAAAAAAATAGGCCGCAGAAAAATATTTTTCATTGACTACAGAAAATTAACTTTTATTTTAGTGAAAAATATTTTTCATTAAAATATATATTACCCCTACTTCTACAAAATAAAAAAATAATAATATTTTTTTTCATTAAAATAAAAATGAAACAAATAAATTTTCAATCTTAGTAACTAAAAAAAAAAAAATTTAAAAAAAATTCATTAACTACAAAAAATATATATATATATATTTTAACAAAAAATAAATTTATTTAATTATTATTATTATTTTATTTTATTTTTTTATTTTTCATTCTCCGCCCCTTTATTTTTTTCCACTCCCGCTCCCTCTTTTATTTTTTTCCCATTCCCGCTTCCACACAAAAAACCCTAATCTCAAACCCAAAAAATCCCTAATCTCAAACCCAAACTCTCACCCTTGTCTTAGAACAAAATCCCTAATTTCTACCAAATCTCTCTCTCTCTCTCTCTCTCGCGACTGTGAATGAACAAAGTTCGATCCCCCTCTCTTTCTCATTTCAATCTCTCTATCTCAATCTTCTTTCATCTTTTGTCTCTTGATTTCGATCTCAATCTGTCACGCAATCACGATCGATTTCAAGACCTTGTGTTCTGTTAATCGATTGATCCTCAATCTCTCACTTTCGGCATGAATCAGCCTCCGACATAAAGAAGACAGTGGCGTGAATCACTCTCTGGCGTCTCAGCTCTTCGGTGTCGATCTCCTCTTCGGCGTTGATCTCCTTGAATAACATCTCATATGATCTAAGGTAATTCGAACTAAGTGATCTAAGGTAATGATCTAAGGTAACCGATCACATTGTTGACAATAATTTTGTTATGAGTTATTGTAAAGTTTTATGGCATAATTTTGTTATGTTTTTGTAAAGAGAAGACATGTCAAATAATTCTATCTTTATTATGTTTTTGGTCTTTATTTCGTTGGTGGAATATTTGACTCTTGTCGACAAGATATTTTTTAGCTCGCTTTTGTTAACCTACTCTACTGGGGAACTATAGGATGCGTGGTCATCAGAGATTGAAGATATAGATCTTGCCATTGTGCTATCCCTTTCGGAAGAAGATAAGAGGAAAAGTGTTGTTGGTGAGTAATATTCTCCTATGTGATATTCATGAATACTTTAAAAAAATGATAAGTTGAAAAAAAATGATTATTGAAAAGCAAACAGGGGAAGGGGTGCTTTTTGATTACCAGATTTTAGCTTGCAAGAAGCTACACCAAGCAAACCCATTTAAAAAGCTTTGAATAAGTTGTAAACATTTTTGGTGGAGCTTTTTGTATAAGATGTGAAAAAGCTGAACATATTTTAAATGAACTTAATTCGTCTTGATTCTTTTTATGAATTTATACTGTATGGAACTCGCTTCTAATCCCGACGATAGATCCAAATGATCATCGATCACTTTAACTTACTATATTTTATCCAAGCGCTTTTTGGCAAATATAAATATCTTATATATGGATTATCCATGTATGGTCTTGTTGCATTATGAATTTATGATTGATCTTTGTTTTTCTATTTTTGTCCCCCTCCTTCTTTCTTGATGCAGTACCCTTTCTTTTTGGTGTACTGCCTTTGAGAAAGTCATTTCTTGTTATTCATTTGATATTTAGGAGAACGGGCCGCACCTTTTTTCATCGATAATGATGGTGGAAAGCCTCCATTACTCAAACACATGTTAGAAGATTACGTGAATTTTACTTCATGTATATTGCTTAAACCCTTTCTTAAGTGAATTGTTGTTTCATATATGGGATATCTTCAGATGTCCTCATCAAGAAGCCTCCCAAGATTTATTGTTAATTTGGCAACCAACTCATTGATGCAGTTTGCATTACGTTCATTCAAACGCCAAGTGGCATATTCAAATGTTGGCTATGACCGTATCCCGTTAACATTATAGATGAAGCTCTTATTTCTATATGTGGTTATGTAGTTATATTTTCCTTGTTTCCTTTACAAATAATAATCGATATTGTGGGTCGGAGAACATCATCAATTAGACGTAAAAGGAACTTCCTAAGGTATTTTGTTTAGAATGCAATGCATATTTTGAACACACTATAAGTTCTGTTGCGCTCAATGAACAAACATATATATTGTTCTTCAAAGGCGTGATTCTTTAAATGAAAAATATCCACATGTAATATATGAAGAACACTGTAAGGCATATGATATCGAGCAATGTGAATCTGTTGTAATAGAAGATGAGTGTCCCAACAAGCTAGAAGGTTGGTATCTTCAATAACTTATAGCTCAAAGTATAGCTTTTTTAGTATCTTAGCTTTTATAATTCAGATGCAATAAGCTATTTTGATTTGTAAAATTTTTCTATGTTTGTCTTTTTTTCTCACTGCCTTGGTGGGAATTTCTCCTTAAATTTGCAAGGAAAACTCACCACTGTTGTCCAAAGATGGAAGGTCTACAAATATTTAATGTTATTTCTAGTTTGTGTCTTTCTCATCAGATTGTATGGTTCTTCAAAATTTTTCTTAAAATAAGCTGATTAAAAAAAAAAAAACTTAAAATAGAGAATAAGCTACAATAAAGAAGGTAAAAGAGCTATTGGCGGAGTTAAATAGGAGATCCAACTAATATGATGAAATTAGGGTAGATAAATCTATGGATTTGCATGACAAAAAGCTTAGAGGAAAAAAAGGATATGCAGTAATTGTTCAAAATATGCTAACAAGAGAGTAGGTGAATGTTTGTTTATGAGTAGACCCAAGAAACAAGAATGTATTGATGTTTTTGGTCATATTGCTTTTAATTGAGAAATGGAACACCATACCCTAGAGATGCTATCTTTAACTGGTCATATTGTGATTTAGTAGATTTAAGAATCAAAGATTTGCTGGCTTGACTACATGACCATAAATTTTATTGAAATAAGACAATTATAAAAATTAAATTGTCAAATGTTGGGTGAATGAGCACACTATTTACCATAATAGGGGAACAACCACTCTAAATGAATGAGCAAACCATTTTAATATAGAGCTTATACATGATATATTCTGTAAAAAGTTTTCATCCTCTTCTTTTTTATATATATATATTTCTGTTAAACAATAAGATCTGAACACATGCCCTCTCTGTGATGTCACAACTTAGCTACTAGGGCAAGATATTTCATATTTGTGTTGCTTTAACCAAAAATTAGGATGAAGTTTAAGATTTCAGGGCAAACAATAAGATCTGTTAAACTCTCATTTTTTGTTTCAAGGGGGTCTTTGAATTTTTGTCTCTATTACCCAACAAGTCTAGGCTAGAAGGTCTGCAAAATCCGTGGATAACGTAATTACTTGCGAATTATTTGTCCTGAAATCTTAAACTTCATGCACTCTGCCAATACAAGGTGTTAATTATCATTTCACTGCTTTTGTTTTGGTTCTTCTTTTTTCGTTTTTTTGTCTTAATTAGTTTTTGCACCAAATAGCTTTGTATAATGATTGTATACACACACTCATAGTTGTTTTCCAGTTTTAGTACTCGTTATGATGGACTTGGCAACACTTTCACTTTTTGTTTGGAGTAAAGTTTGGTAGGTGCCTTGCAAAAAAACTCTAAATTACATGCTAAAATTACATTATTTTGCTTGCTTTCTTCTACTGCTATGTTGGTGGTTGACATCTATTTTTCTTATAATGTTTTGCAGAGACCCACGGAGGCCGGGGAGTGGAACACATCCAGACCTTGAGCATTACCAAGATGGTTCTGACTATATATAAAGATTAGGAAACTCGTTTACCCCCAATCAGATGGTTTTGACTATCTATTTTTTTAATTTCTTTTAGGATTGGGGTGAATTTTATAATTTAAATATGTTTTTATGAACATGTAGAGTTTAATTGTTCTTTGTAAAATATTGAATTTGATGGTTTCATCAATTTTTATTTTTATTCTGTTATGATGTTTTTGTGAATGGAATGGAATGTAAATAATCAGCTCAGAGCATATTTTATATTAATTAAATTATGAAATTAAGTAAAAAAAACGCCACTATATCATGTGACGTCATCAGTTATATTTGACAGAATTATTTAAGCAGATTTAATAGTATACCGACGTTTATAAAAATGACACTATAAGTATCAGTGACGTTTATAAAAAGCCTTATACCTATAGCGACGACACCAACACTGTCGCAAAAGGTATGGAATTTAATAAAAAAGGCTATAGCGACGGTATAATTGCCGTCGAGAATAGTTATTAGCGACGGCTCTGGTTGCCGTCGACTATAGTCAACAGAGACGAAACTTTTTAGCGACAGGATTTTTGCCATCGCAAAAACCTTTTTTACCGACGGCAAGACTGTGTCGTCGCAAAAAAACCAAGATTTCCATCCATTATTGGCGACAGAATTTTGCCGTCGCAAATAAGAAATTTTCCTGTCGCTAAAACAATGGCGACGGCACTTGCCGTCGCTAAAGACCTTTTGCAACCCCCTTTGTTGCGACCCCCACTTGCCGTCGCAAAAAGAAAATTTACCGTCGCAAAAAAATTTGAGACGGCGTGCGGAGTATTTGCGACGGCGTTTTGCCGTCGCAAAAAACACTTTTTTTGTAGTGACCAGCTCAATTTACACCTTCATTCATAACTTCAATTTGTAGCCAAAGTGTCCACCAAATATGCACTTGGGTATTTAGACATGCACTCTACATCTAAAATGATCAAATCGTGGCCCAAAGGTTTGCTTTTTCAGCTCAATGCAATGAAGAAGAATAATTGTTGATAAAAAAATAAGATAAATAATAAATATGTATTTACAAATGAATATCCAAATATTCAAAAATAGTATATGTGTTATCATTAATACAATCATCTCTTTTTATGTTTGGATGACCAAAAAAATATATATATATATATCAAATCAAGTTTTATTGTTTGGAATTCAATTACTAGAAATCAAATTTCTAAGCCTTCCTTTGGCTAATTTAGTTGGGCTAAAAAAGCACAAAAGACAAAATATTCTAAATAAGTCAATAAAACAAATATCACATCCAAACCATAATCATTTTACTTTTTCTCTCACAAAAGTTAAAAGGCCAATAAATTCAAACCAAACAAACTTTTTAGTCCTAAGCTAAAAAATCCTAACTAAAAAAGTCAACTAAAAAGTCAATGCCAACCGACAACTAAGTCAATGCCATTCAAGATTATAGTTACATAAATCATAGTGTTCGCTTGGCACAATTTTAAAAGTCGCTTATTTAAGCTTTTAGCTTAATTTAAGCTAAAATATTGTATTTGGTATAACTTAACTCAACAGATTATAGCTTAAGTTGCTATTTTTAGCTTATTTTCCAAAGTCGCCCAGGTGCTTTAAAAATTCAACTTATGCGGTATGGTATGGGGGCCCGAAATGACTTAAATGCCCTCCAAAATTGAGGAAATTACTAAACCGCCATGATATGTACCCTCTTCGTAGTTGCCTTAAGCTCCTCCTCCGACACTACTCTTCTCTCTACTTCACCTCTCCTCTTGGCATCTACGACTCCTCTACATCGTGAAGATTGCAAATGATCGCTCGCTTTGGCCTTCTATTTTCCGCTGATCTATACAAAAATGTAAGATTTCATGCCCTTTGTATGTTATATATATACACATTGATTTAGGGGTTTTTTTTTTTGGTTGTGAAATGGTGTGCGAGTTCAAGGGGTTTATCCTTTTTTGTAGGACAAAAAATCTGGGGGTTCTCTATTCTTGGGTATTCACCCTTTTTCATCACGGATCGAACCTTTTCCGTAGGTCTAAAAATTGATGGTTGCAGGAGTTTGGGGCTAATTCTAAACAGTAGGGGGTTGGGGTTCTTTGCCCGTAACAAAACGTGGGGATATATTTTCGAGTACCAACACGGGCAGCAGTGACGCCGACGTGTCAGCCGAGGTGCCACGTGTCCTGGTCGTGACGCCGAGGTAATCTCGGCAAGGCCGAGGTTATCTTCGAAGATATCGGAATCCGAGATAAGTGGATAAGAGACAAGAGTCCTAGAATGAAAAGGGAACTCAACCTAGATGAGGGACAAGAGTCCTAGAATGAGAGAAGACTTCAGTTTGTATTAAGATAAGACTCTTAGAGAGTTTATTCTAATCTTACTAAGAGTCCAAGATTAGTAGTAATCCTAAGTCCATAGAAGTTAGGCTTCTATTGGGACTAGGTTTATATTGGCTATAAAAGAGAGACACCCCCATGGGTCTAAGGTATGCTTTTTATGCTCAAGCTAGTGAGTTTAGCACTATTGATTATCTTTGAGAGATATTGAGTACTAGCTTGATCGTCGGAGTACCCCCGGGTGGCGAACCACCACCAGAGTCTTCTCTTTCTGTTGCAGATTAGTGTAGACACCCCATTTTTGATTGACCTTAAGACTCAGACGTCACCGATTGAGCACTTGGTGATGTTGCATATCGTGCTCGTTTAGAGGTTTCAGAGTCTCTACGCGAGCCTTGCCTCCGGACTTCGGACTCTTTCATGCTTTGCCTCGGTTATGCGAACTGTGCTCGGTTTTCTCTGCTTTCTTCCGTAGGAGGAGAGGTCTCAGAGATCATCTCTCGGGTCAGAGGCTATGTTTTGTGGTCGAGGCCATTTTTCCCGCTTGGAGCCGGTTTGCTGATTTTTGGAGTCGTGGTGCCCGTTGCCGATAGCTTAACCACCTCCGCTTGTTCGGTTTTTGGCATACACCTTTTCTACTCCTTTGAGGGACATCTGGTCCGAGAGACCGACTTCGTGGTCGAACACCACTTCCTGTCTAATATGGGCTGGGGCCCCAAGGCTGCGCTGCCCCCGAACCTTCATTTTGCATCGGTTTGAGTTCATTTTTGGCAGGGACCTCTGTTTCATTGTTAGAAAGGTTGTAGAAGGGTAGGAGGCCAGCAATTGTTCTAACAACCAGTTTTATTCCTCCATCGCCTCCACACCCGTTTTTCTCACTTGAAAGCCAATGTTGACCACCCTTGGGCCACTTTTTCTAGCCCTAAACCACATATTTGTGTTGTACACACCTGGGAAGCCACCAATATCACATGGCCAGCCAATAATTGTGTGTGACCCTTTTGGACCCCTCCTAAAAGTGGCCTTTTCTCTCTCCTGGTTCACTTTCTCCAGCTTTTGATCACATGGTTGTGTTGAGCACACCTGGGAGGCCGGCTTTTTGGCATGGCCGGCCATTAATCAGTCTTGAACCTTTTGACCCTTGGCCGGCCGGCCATGGGGAGGGCTAGCCGGCCACCTGCAGCTTGGATAACCAGCCGGCCTTGCTCCTCTCCTCTGGTACATTGCAAATATGTATTTTGTTTCCCCTCAGATTGTGTATCCGGGGGGCTGCACTTTTGGGGGGAAACTTGAATTGTTTTCCCCCCCCCCATTTTTTCTACCTCTTTTTCCACCCCTTGGCCTATATAGCTAGCCCCTCCCCTTCAGTTTTAAGGGTTGAAAAATCCTCTTAAGAGCCTGGCATACATACACCTTCCTCTCCCTCTCTTCCAACCTTAAAAACCCTCAAGTCCCACACCTTTTACTCTACAAGCCATAGCACTATACCTCCAACCTCCATTGCAGCCACTTGGAGCTATTTTCCAGAGCTGAGAAGCAACATTTCTTGGTCCAAAGGCTGTCAAAGGTTTGGTCTTCAAGGGTAAGTCCTCTCCTCCCTCTTTCTTGCCTTATTTTGCTCAATACATTAGCCATACTTGCTTGCATATTTGGGCTCCGATCCTAACTGAAAATAGCATTATTTTGAGCTCATTTTCATGTTTGTTTAAGGGCCTCTCCCTGTTTGAGGCTTTCTTTTTACACTTGCTTCTTTACCTCTCTTGTATGCCTCTTTCTTGCATAGTATTTTAGGCTCATTTGTAAATTGTTTTGAGCTTGGTCATAAACTGAAAGGTGGATTTTTTTGAGCTCTTCTTCAATATTGTTGAAGAGCTCTTCACTGTTTGAGGCTTCCTTTTGTCACTTGCCTCTTTACCCCTCTTTTGGCCTTATTTTTGCATGCTTTGTTAGTCCTTTGTGCTTGTATTTTTGGGCTCTAGTCCAAACTGTAAATAGCCTGATTTTGACCTCCTCTTCATGTTTGATCCAGGGTCTTTTGTTGTTTGAGGTTTCCTTTTTGCTCTTTGTGTTTATACTCTCTTTTGGCCTTATTTTGCATAGTATTTTAAGCTTGCATGTGCACTGTTTTGGGCTTTGTCACCAATTGTAAAATACCATGTTTTGGGCCCCTCTTCAACTTTGTTGAAGGGCCCTTCCCTGTTTGAGGCCAGAAACCATCACTTGCTTCTTTGCCTCCCTTTTGGCCCATTTCTTGCACAATAGTTTAGCCATACTTGAGTTTGTTTTCGTGGCTTGTTGTAAACTATAAAGTGCTTCATTTTGAGCCCCTCTTCAACTTTATTGAAGGGCTCTTGGCCATTTATGGCCAGAAGCTGCTACTCGCTTCATTATCTCTCTTTCAGGGCCATTTTTGCATGCTAGCTTAGTCCTATTTATGTTCATTGTTTGGCCTTGCTTAAAACTGTAAACAAGCTTGTTTCGGGACTGTCTTGATTCTGTCTTCACACTTCATGTTCGAATAATGCATGCTTTGCATAGCCATAGGTCATTCCATGTACCTAATTTCATGTTTCGGGTCTCATTTCATGCATTGGGTGCCATGTATCTATGATTCGGGGCTGTTTTGCATCATATTTTGGTACTGAAATTTGCATGCTTATATGCCATACCCCATGCCTTGCCATGCCTTGTTAGAGTGGCATTCGTGCCTTAGGTTCGGTCCTCAGTTTGTGTACACGCGTGCACGCATCTCGAGAGTCTCATTTTCATATTATGGCCTCTTATGTGAGTGTGGCTGAGGTCCACTTGTGTTGGTGTAAGTCCATTATGCATTGTGTATGCCATTTCATTTCATAGCATTGTGTATGCTAGGTTGTACATTAGCGCATTGTGTATGCCATGTTACCTCGTGCATCGTGTATGTCATTTCATAGCATTGTGCATGTTAGGTTGTATCCTAGTTGCATTCATGCATGTCATGCATATTGCATTGTGTTTGGGATAGGAGTTAGCCCGAGCACGGGAAACGAGGTACGTTTCATACTCCGAGTAACGGAACGTGTCTCAATTCCCAGTCATTGACACTCCGGATCATCCATGATGGAGTCTAGGTCTTGTTATGTTTTCATGAGCATTCATTCCATATTGAGTTGTGCAATTCGATTCCTCGGCCATCATGCATCGATATGCGTGATTGGTGACACGAGGATCGAGGCGTGCACACATATGTGAAAATACATTGCTATGCCCCTTTCCTGCTCTCTGTTGCAGCAAATTAAGAATTAGCAGTCTTCTGGAACTTGGCGTGCTTTCCAAGAATAATTGCAAAACAGAGGCTAATCGGGGCATCCCAGTAGATTTCCGCGCAAGGCAGCCCAAACATACATCATTCATCAGAGTCGAGACAGTCCCTGGCTTGCATGCCAGTTTATAGCTTTTCTAGATTAATTTGTAAACTAATTAGGATTTTTTGTATTTATTCGGGACTGTATTATTTATTTATTTGGGACTGTATATTATTCTTTTGGACCCTCCGCGCCAGGGCAATGTTGTAATAAGTGTGCGTGCGTGTGATGTATATCTTCCAACCCCACGTCTTTCTCCCTTTTATTTACCAGCTTATGATGGTTAGATTAGGGCATGTTTCAATTAGCATACAGTATGATAGCATGTTTGCATTCATCCATCTGTTTTGCAGGCTCGGCGCATCATACTAACTGCATTGTATTTCAATTCCAAGTTGAATACTTGTTAGCTGTCGCATTCCACATGCCATGTTTAGAATAGCCGAGCTTGCTTGTAGTTGCATTTTGCATGTGTTGCATTAGGCATTTCTGTATAATTAGGATCATGCATGGATTTCTAATCAGCTTCTGTTTTGGCCTGGAGTACTCGGTAAGTTTTATGCTTTAGCATCCTTGCATGTGTGTGAGTGACTGCTATGAATAGCATGCTTACCATGAGGTTACGTGCTTATGTGATATAACTGCTTTAATGCCTGTGGGTGAAGGTTGGGTTATTTGGATTGGAACAATTCGTTAAAATGTGTGTTTTAAGCCCACTAGATAGTGGCAAAATCATGTTTTCTAAGCCCACCCGAGGGTGGCAAATCCACGTCTTAGCTTACTTGCGAGTAGCACCATCAAACCATTTTCAAATAAACAAACATGAAATGTTTTGTTCCAATTCAGCGACTGTCTATACTTGAATGTCAGGCGCATCACATAGTAAATCTAGGCTAATAACTGGAATAAGAACACATAATGTTTTCAAAACTCGATATCATGGTTAGTAGAGGCCGATCTTTGATCGGGCGAGCGGGGGTGCTCATGAAGTGACCTTCCCCAATCGTACCCAAGTTCCCGAGCCGAGGCAACTTTGGTGATGACGGACACGTGGCCTTAGGCAACGAATCAGGGTTTCCTAAATTTTCCAAAATAAAATATTTAGGTGGCGACTCTGTATCTGGCAAAGCAATCCATGATTGGCACTTCTTTCTAAAAATCTATTTTCTCAAAACGATTTGCCGGATTTGGACTCTTTGGTTCAAGATTAAGAACCGTAACTCGAATTGAGTCCGAGTTGTAGCGAGGTCCCCAAATGACTCGCTTTACGGCTACTCTACTGGGATTTAGAGAACTTGACTCGAACTCATGATATCTGGTTTTGACTACACTTGTGTGTTTCTTTGCATTGCATTTGCATTGGTGCGCCTAGGACACCGTGTTTGCCATCTGCTATTCCTGAACGATTTGCTGGAGGCTTGTCTTGTCAAGGCATGACCATAAGGCTGACCGGTTGTGGGCTCTGCCAGTATGGGAACACAAACCTCGGTTTACCGGGGCACCCTTTTTGACCATTCGACCTAGTGCATATTCGGAATCCATAGTGACCATTCCAAACTAGGACAGGTTGCTTACCCGATATAGGTTTTTTGAAACCGCTGTGTGCGTAGTGAAACCCTAGCACCTGACAAAATAGGACAGGGAAACCCAACCCCCAACATAGGGGTGTTTTGGCTCTCACTTATCTGCTATGTGCTTTTAGAGTGCATCTCTACAGGAATGCACGACGGGCCATGAAGTTTGGGCATCAAGCTCGGGCATCAACAAGAGTTGAGAACCGCTTATCCGCAGTATCGATTTAGTTTTCGTGATGTTGATTCAGGGATAATGATCAGTGTTTGAGGGCAGTGTGTATTCAGCTTATCGGCCGTGTGTTGTTATGCCCAGCCGTGTGTTGTGTATTTATTTTAAGCTATTATGCTGTCCGTTTATCTGGTTATTTATTTCCTTATTGCTTTATTTATCTTTTGCTAGGACAGTTTTAGCACAATTGCTTCTGACCCAGTAGATATTCCCCAAGCACTTTGGACAAGAGGTCGTCGGCTCAATCGATCTGGGGATCCGCTGACGGACACCTGTTGTTTCATTCTCTACCCCCAGTTATTAGGAGGAGGCCAAGAAAATGCAGTGTGTCTGAGCAGAGGTTACCAGAACAGTGGTCTACTTTAGCAGTGAATACTCGGGCTGAGGTTTCAGTATCTGCCATAGAAATTCACATACCGGTTAGTCAGCAGGATCAGGGGAGCGTAGCCGAAATGGAGGAAATGATGCGCCAAATGCAGGAGAGCATGAGACAAATGCAAGAGGACGCCGCCCGCCAAGCGGAGTTCTCTAAACAAGCCAGCGCAAATATGGCCCAACAGCCGAGCTCATCACCATCGCAACAAGTAATGCACACACCTCACATTCTGGCCTCCTCCACCAGGGGTCCTGCCATCCGAAAGCAGCACCACCGCCCAAAATGTCCTACTTAAATGCCCGTAACATCTTACCAATGTCCAAAACGCCCAGAGGACACAGTGCTTCCAATCTGGCTCCGCCCTCACTTCCGCCTCAACTGTCCAAAGCACCTACACCAATCAACCACCCGGACTCTCCCTTCGAGTTCGAAATAGACCCCACAGTACTCAAACTAAGCAAGCTCGAGAAGCTTTTCAAAAAATCACAAAGGGTGAAGGCTATTCCAGATATCAAGGATGGATATACCGATGTGGTCGTGACATTGCCAGATAGATTCAAAATGCCGCAGATTGATCGCTTCGATGGACCTGGTGATCCCATGGTCCACCTTCGACTATTCTCAGATATACTACGGCCAATGGGCCTCACCAGACCCCAGAAGCTTTCGTTATTCGGCCGGACCCTATCGGAAGTGGCCGCCATCTGGTATGCAAAGCTGGAGGATGATGTCAAGAGGAGTTGGGACGAAATGGCTGAGGCCTTTGTTGTGCAATACTCTTACAACACCCAAATTGAGATTACAACTCGTGGTCTCGAAACAACAAGGCAAGAGCCCAAAGAGAGCTTATCCGACAGACTCGGTGGAGGGCGAAAGCCTCGATGATGACTTTAAGGCCCACCGATATGACCAGATCAGATGATTGTGCGTAATCTCCAACCAAAATCGATGCAAAAGATGATCGTGTTCTTCCCTACCTTTTTCAAATCTACACGATATGGGGGTGCAGATCAAGATGCAATGAAACAAGGTCTCGATTGACCAAGATCGAACACCAGAGAGGACCTTTAACCGTAATAACAATGCAGTTCGAGTGGCGCGGTAACCGCAAGAGCTTCAAAGGTGAGCATGGTCACCACCATTCCCTCCCTTCCAAAAACCATGGCGCACGCCTTTCTCCGATGCATCAAAGCAATACACGACCACTAAATACCAACCTGTGGTCCAGAGAACCTTCACACCCCTATATATGCCCCCGCCCAAAGCTCGGGGTATTAATCAGAAAAAGCATTTGAAACCCCTAGAGCCGAGGCCACTACCAAATCCACTCCTCCTCTCATGACCCACCAGACATCACAAGATATCACCAACATCACGGTCACGACACCGACCGTTGTTTTAGACTGCGTCACGAGATCCAGGATCTTATTGACAAACAGGTGATCGCGCCTCCCGACAAACCCAACGTCACAACAAATCCTCTCCAGCTACATAACCAAGCTCCCCCTCCCAACAGAATCAACTTCATCCAAACTGGGGTCGTGTCTTACGATCCTAGTATCTATATCACCCCATCCCACCTACCTAAGCTGGAGGTGCTCCTTCCCGATTGCACCGACTCTTTGTGCATGATAGACATCTCTACAACCCAACTAGAGCCAACGGTGGTGATCATCGAAGATGGGACAGGGCAGATTTCATAACAAAGTGGAGTTGTTGAGTCTGGGGTTGAACAGTCTAAGAATTTCGCCGGGAAAGCCTATGATCCGAGTGAGTACATTCAGTCAGCAGGCCAGATTGGTTCGGGTATAGAATTGTCAGAGAAGGCAAAACTGTGTGTGATCCGGGAGGGTGGATTTGAGCAAGGGGCAAATGGTTTGCCAGCTGTGGAGGAGGACTTTCCCAACCTACATTTTTTTGATGACCAAGAATCAGGGGACGAGGCGGTCAACTGGTTTGATTACGAGGAATCGGCAGAGGCCACTGGATGGCTGGATGATCAATCAGATGCTGTGGAAGAGTTCCAACCAGAACAAAGCCCAGCAGCGGCAGAGATATTAGCTATGGCCAGAAGGGCCGAAAGTCAGAGTACATTGCCGGAGAGCGCCGGTACGAAGAATTTCGCTCGGAACTGGGATAGTGAGAATGCAGGGAAAGCTGAACAACAAACTGCGCTAACGCAGGCAGAACAAGAAAAGTTTTGGGATTCTGAGAGGATCCGGAAAGCCAAAGCCCATGAAGGGATTGAAAGTGCTGTGGGCACGAAGACAAAAGATGCCGCGAGCATGTGGGCTGAAAGTACTGCGGGTACAATCATGTTGGAGCCAGATAGATGTTTGTTGGCCACTCACGGGATGTGGTGGGAAGACGATGATTTATGTCTTGCCCACACCGATGAGGATTGGGGAAGCAATCAACCAGATGACACCTGGTATCTCGATGAAGTTGATCACATGACAAAAAGCGGGCGGTATTTCAAGCCCCCGCACCTGGACCAGCCGGAGGCATCTGGGAAGGACAAGGAAACTGAGAAGCAGAAAGAGAAACAATTTGAAGAGGAGGCGGTGCTCAAACAGTTAAAGAAAATACAAGCAGACATCTCCATCTGGGGACTGCTTATGGCTTCACGAGTGCACATACAGGCTGTCCTATCTGCTATGGACAAGGCCAAACTCTCTATAGATACCACACCAGAGCAAATTGGTTGATTGGTCTTTCCGGAGGAGGTTCCCTAAGATTATCATTTTCAGACAAAGAACTCCCGCCTGAAGGCACAAATCATAACAAACCCCTATACATCTCGGTGCAATGTAGAGACAAGTGGGTGCCAGTGGTTCTCATCGACACGGGGTCCGCCATTAATGTGTGCCCGTCAAGGACAGCATATGCAATCGGGTTGAAGCCCACGGACTTCGTACCGACTACTCAAGTGATCAGAGCCTATGATAACACCAACAGGGAGGTGGTGGGGATCCAAAATTGCACTCAAAGTTGGTCCAGACAACACAACATTCAATTCCTTGTCTTATACCTTTTTGTGAGCTTTAATCTTCTCTTGGGGCGGTCGTGGTTACAACAAGTAAAGGCAGTCTCTTCCACTTTGCATCAAATATTGAAGTATCCTCACGGGAAGGAGGTGGCCATTGTTTTTGGGAATTCATCAATCCATCCGCCGCCGGAAGTGTCAACACTAGTCTTGGAAATAGAGCATGGCATGGAGGATATGTTCTTATCAGGGTTTACTCTGGCTGAGGCTCGAGTTGTGCAGAATATCATGGCTGTCAATGAGGGAGTGTACGTCAGCGCTCAATCTGTTTACCTCATGAACAAGTTACAACATATCCCCGGGATGGGATTAGGAAGGAGTGGCCGAAAGGGCGTCGCAGCATTGGCCGAGGTGCCACACAACCCTCATACCTTTGGACTGGGTTATCTGCCCACCAAAGAGGACTGGGTAAGAAAGGGAAAGGAAATGGCTGGAAGAGCCAGAGCAAAGCAGGCTGGGAAGCCTTTTGAGTTGATGCATAGGGCTATTCAGGGTACCCTGAACGGATGCTTCGTTCGGGAGGGGGAGGACTTTCTGTTTTGTGGCTTCCCAGAGCCATGGTTGAACGCAGAGAGGAAGCGCGTGCCAGGTTTCGAGATCTTCTTCGACCTGCAGTTACCCGGGGAGGATGTTGCCGAAGAGCGCATTTTACCCATCACCGAGATTGAGCAGGTAAGGCGTGGATTCCGAGGGCGAAATTGAAATGGGGCAAAGACTGCATGTCTACTTTCAGATCCTCCGATCGACCAAAAGTGCTTGGGGATAACTTCTGGTTTCCATGATTGGGGATGAAATCATGAGCCTACCAGCCAGCCTATCTTGATGCATCTATCGCACCTCGCCACTTGGCAATACGAGGAGGGATTTTTGTCCAAAGAAGACTAAGTCGTAGTGAGCGAATCGATTCCACCGAGTCTGTGAGTCGAATCAGTTCCACTGACCGAAGTCTAAGTCTGGTACTCCTGGGGATGATAACCCGGATGCCACAGTCCTGTCTAGGTCGTGTTTTTCCTTTTCATTTGAGTCTGTTGTAAATGAATCAGATGATTTTGATGAACTTAATGAGAATCAAGTAGCTGTGATTTCTGAGTACTTTTCTGTGCCCTTGATTTATTGAATGAACTCAGACTTTCAAAATTTTGATGAAAACGACGAGGAAGAAATTCCTCCAGTTTTGCAACGCTTAATTGAACAAGAGCATGAGAGATTTGTCAAACCCCTAATGGATGAAATCACAACCGTGAATGTTGGTACTGAGGAGGACCTGCGGCTGGTCCAGATCGGGTCCACGTTGTCTTCGGAGGAACGCGAGCGCTTAGTTGCTTTATTAAAAGATTTCAAAGATGTTTTCGCGTGGTCCTACGAAGACATGCCTGGAATCGATCCTGAGATTGTACAGCACCGGATCCCTCTTGACCCCGAGGCCCAACCCATCAAGCAGAAACTCAGGAGGATCCGCCCGGATTGGGCTCTCAAGATTAAGGAAGTAGTCACCAAGCAAATCGACGTAGGCTTCCTGCTGGTATCTGAATATCTGACTTGGTTGGCCAACATCGTTCCGGTGCCAAAGAAAGATGGCAGGATCCGAGTATGCGTAGACTTCAGGGATTTGAACAGAGCTAGTCCGAAGGACGACTTTCCCTTACCGCATATTGATGAGTTGGTGGATTTCACAACAGGGCACGCGTTGCTTTCATTCATGGATGGCTTCTCCAGCTACAATCAAATAGTAATGGCACCAGAAGACCGGGAAAAGACTGCATTCACTACCCCGTGGGGAACATACTGCTATAGAGTTATGCCGCTTAATAAGAATGCTGGAGCTATTTATCAACGGCCCGCGACCACAATATTACATGATATGATCCACAAGGAGGTTGAGGTGTGCGTGGACGACATGATTGTCAAGTCCAAAGATAGAGAGGGCCACTACACCACCTTGCAAAAGTTCTTTCAAAGGATCAGAGAGTTTCGGTTGCGGCTGAACCCTCAGAAATGTTCGTTTGGTGTTACCGCGGGAAAAATGCTGGGGTTTCTGATTACACAGAGAGGCATCGAAGTCGACCCTTCCAAAATCAAGGCCATCCTAGAAATGCCCTCACCAAGGACCGAAAAGGAGGTACGAGGCTTTCTGGGTAAAGTGCAATTCATAAGACGGTTTATCTCAAAATTAACCTTGACTTGTGAACCATTTTTTGGTCTCCTGAAGAAAGGCAAGAAGTTCCAATGGGACAGCTGATGCCAAGCTGCATTTGAACAGATCAAGGAATATCTACAGAACCCGCCCATATTGTCACTGCCAGAGCCGGGAAGACCGTTAATATTGTACCTCTCAGTGACTGAGACCACAATGGGCTGCATGCTTGCACAAGAATCTGAAGACAAAGTGGAAAGAGCCATCTACTATCTGAGCAAGAAGATGCTAGAGTATGAGACTCGCTACACACCATTAGAGAAGGCTTGCTTAGCATTGGTATGGGTTACCAGGAAGCTGCGGCACTACCTGTTAGCTCACTCCGTAATGTTGGTTTCACGACTCGATCCCATCAAATATCTTTTCGAGAAACCAGCACTTACAGGTAGGCTAGCTCGTTGGTTACTGTTGCTCTCCGAATTTGATTTGAAATATGTAACACGCAAGTCGGTCAAAGGAAGAGCCGTGGCAGAATTCTTAGCCGACCATCCAGTGGAAGGGGGTGAAGCAGTCGAGTACTTATTCCCAGATGAAGCCATTTTGCACATCGACGATGAGACTTGGACAATGTACTTTGACGGAGCATCAAACCAACACGGGTATGGGATAGGGGTGTTGCTGATAGCACCCGACAATTCCCGTATCCCCCTAGCCTTCAAACTCCGATTCAAAGTCTCGAACAATGAAGCAGAATATGAGGCATGCATTGCTGGTCTGGAAGCGGCCCTAGAACTAGGGGCAAGACGATTGGACGTCATCGGAGACTCGTACCTTGTTGTGTCTCAAGCAAAAGGAGACTGGAAAGTCAAGGAAGAAAAGATGATAATGTATCATCAGACCTTGGACTTACAAATTCCTCGGTTTGAGAAGCTAAACTTTACTCATCTACTAAGAGAGAACAACAGGTTCGCAGATTCTTTAGCAACTCTATCCTCCATGATAGACATCCCATACGGAGTCCGGATGCGTCCAGTCATCATTGACCAGAAGTTTGCACCAGCCTACGAGTCGATTGCTGCTATAGATGAGGTTCAGGACGAAAACCCCTGCTATCATGACATTTGGAATTTCCTGGAGAAAGAAGCATATCCGCCAGGCGTAAATGCCAAGGATAAAAGGGCGATCAGAAGAATGGCCGTTCAGTTCATCATCTGTGGAGGTAAACTGTATAAAAGAGGTCATCTGGGAATGCATAAGCTGTGTGTCGATGCCAAAGAGTCGAAACGTCTAATGGAGGCCATCCATGGAGGAGAATGTGGGCGCACATGAATGGAGTAATGCTAGCACGGAAGATCCTCAAACAGGGTTACTGTAACAAGCCCGCGAGGGACCTCGCTACAGTTCGGACTCGATTTTGTTGCGGTTCTCAATCTTGAACCAAAGAGTCCAAATCCGGCAAATCGTTTTGAAGGAAAACAGATTTTTTTGAAAGAAGTGCCAAACATGGATCGCTTTGCCGATAATGAGTCGCCACCTAAATATTTTAAAATGGGAAATTTAGGAAACCCCGACTCGGTGCGAAAAGGCCACGTGTAAAATCATCACCAAAGTTGCCTCGGCTCGGGAACTTGGGTACGATTGGGAAGGTCACATCGTGAGCACCTTCGCCGATCCAAAGACCGGCCTCTACTAACCATGATATCTGTTTTTGAAAACATTGTGAGTTCTTATTCCGGTTATTAGCCTAGATTACTATGTGATGCTCGCAGCAAACAAGTATAGACTGGGCCGTCTGAATTGGAACAAAATATTTCATGTTTATTTGTTTTGAAAATGGTGTGATGGTGCTACCCGCAGGTAGGCTAAAATGCGGATTTGCCACCCTCAGGTGGGCTTAGAAAAACAGTGATGTTGCCACTATCTAGTGGGCTTAAAACAAACAGTCAATGCATTGTCCCAATTCAAATAACTCAACCTCCACCCACAGGCATTCAAGGCAGTTATATCACATAAGCATTTAGCCTCATGGTAAGCATGCTATCATGGCAACACTCACACGCATGCAAGGATGCTAAAGCATAAAAGCTCACCTAGTACTCCAAGCCAAAACAGAAAACTGATTAGGAATCATGCATGAATCCTAAATATACTGAAATGCCTAATGCAACACATGCAAAAATGCAACTATAGCAGGCTCGGCTATTCTAAACATAGTATATGAGATGCAACGACTATCAGGTACTCAACTTGGAATTGAAATAGATCAGCTTTGTATGATCGCCGAGCCCGGTGCATGCAAAACAGATGAATGATGCAAACATGCTGTCATGCTGTATGCTAATTGAAATATGCCCTATATCTAACCATTGTAAGCAGATAAATAAAAGGGAGAAAGAAATGGGGGTTGGAAGACATACATCACACTCACACATCCTTATTACAATTATGCCCTCGCACAGAGGGTCCGAATAAATAATACAGTCCGAAATAAAAGAATATTACAGTCCGAAATATACAGATGAAATAATATACAAATTCCTAATTAATTAAACTAAGAAAGTTGTAAACTGGCATGCAAGCCAGGGACTGCCTTGCTGTGATGAATAGTGTGTCGGATCGCCTAAGGAAATCACGGGATGCCCCAATTAGCCTCTGTTTGATATTTCTAAATGCGCGGACTCAAAAGTTGTTGATCCTCGGTTTCTTTGCGCAGAGAGCAGGAAAAGGGCATAGCAATGTATTTTACAAATATATGCATGCTTCGATCCTCGTGCCACCAATCACGCATACCGATGCATGATGGCCGAGGAATCGGATTGCACAACTCAATATAGGATGAATGCAGATGAATGCTACAACAAAACCTAACTCCATCATGGGTAATCCGGAGTGTCGGTGACTTGGGAATTGAGACACACTCCGTCACTCGGAGTACGGAATGTACCTCGTTTCCCGTGCCCGGGCTAACGCCTATCCCGATCACGATGCAATATGCATGGTATACATGAAATGCAGCTAATATGCGGTCCTAACATACACAATGCCATGGAAATGAGTAACCTCGAAATGCGTGCACACGGGCACGCAAACCGAGGTAATGCATGAATGCAATCTAAGATACAACCTAGTATGCACAATTCGGATGAAAATGAGATGAAAATAAGATGCCTCGAAAAGCGTGCTCACGGGCACGCAAACCGAGGCGATGATGAAATGAGAAATCGGATAAAACCGAAGTGCCTCGAAATGCGTGCTCACGGGCACGCAAACCGAGGCGATGATGAAATGAGAAATCGGATAAAACCGAAGTGCCTCGAAATGCGTGCACACGGGCATGCCAATCGAGGCAATGATGAAATGCAAATCGGATAAAACCGAAGTGCCTCGAAATGCGCGCCCACAGGCACGCAAACCGAGGCAATGATAAAATGCAAATCAGATAAAACCGAAGTGCCTCGAAATGCGCGCCCACAGGTACGCAAACCGAGGCAATGATAAAATGAAAATCGGATAAAACCGAAGTGCCTCGAAATGCGCGCCCACAGGCACGCAAACCGAGGCAATGATGAAATAGAATGAAATGGCATACGGAATGCCACGATGGGCTTACACCAACATGGGAGAGCCTCAGCTCACTCACATAGGAGGCCGATGAATGAAAACGGAGTGCCTCGAAGTGCGTGCCCACGGGCACGCAAACCGAGGCAATGCACTAAGGCATGAAATGACATGGACAACGATATGCAAGCATGCAAAACAAATTTCAGCAGCTAAATAAAGGGGAAAACAGCCCCGAAATGATGCGAAATGACAATCAACGCATGAAATCATCCCGAAATGTGATTTTAAGTACCCGAAATGGCCTACGGCTATGCTAAACATGCAAAATTGGTACATGAAAGTAAAAACAGTAGCAAGGAAGCCCCAAAAATAGCATCTTTTCAGTACAAAACATGGCCAAATTGTGAGCATAGATATGGCAACAATGGCATGCAAAAATGGGGGAAAAGAGGGGATTTATTAAGCAAGTAGTATATAGAAAATTCAAACCACAAAATTTCCTTCTACAACTTTGAAGAGGAGCCCAAAATATGCATATTTACAGTGAATGAAAACTCCAAAATCAGTATGTAGATAGGCTCAAAATAGCATGCAATATATGGACCAAAAGAAGGCTATAATGATAGGTCATGCATGGAAGCACCAAATGAGGTTGAGCCCTTCTACAATGTTGTAGAGGGGCTCAAAATAAGCCTAAAACCAGTAGGGGTTGGAGCCCAAAAAACAAATGTATATAAGCCAAAAATAGCATGCAAGATTATGACATACAAGGTGGATATTGAAACAAGTGGTATATAGAAGCATCAAACAAGGTTGAGCCCTTCTACAATGTTGTAGAGGGGCTCAAAATGAGCCTAAAACCAGTAGGGGTCGGAGCCCAAAACAGTAGGCAAGTAGGGTAGAAATAGGAAGCAAGAAAATGTCACAAAAGATGGAATTTGAGACTTACCCTTGAAGATCCAACTTTTGCTACCTCTTGGCTTGAATTTGTTGCTTCTTAGCCCTTGAAGAACCTTCCTTTGCTGCTGGAATGGTAGTGGTGATGGTGAGGCTTAGGGTTGATGAAGGAATTAGCTAGGGACTTGAAACTTTTTAGGATTTTTGGCTATGGAAATGGAGCTTTTGGAAGAGAGGCTCTTGAGATCAAATGTTCTAACCTTGACAAAGAAGGGGGTCAGCCCCTTAAATGGGCAAAGAAGGGGTGTAAAAGGAGGAAATGCACCCAAGCTTTCCTCCCAAAATATCCAGGAGGCAAGATATTTGGAAAAACATGGGCATTTGTAAAGTACTCAAAAGCGAGGCCGGCCAGGTGGTTTTGCTGCAAGTGGCCGGCCAGCCACCCCTCATGGCCAGCTAGCCACCTCCCATGGCCGGCCAGCCAAGGGCAAAAAATGAAATGTTGAATTAGTGGCCGACCATAGGAGATTAGGGTCTTCCCATGTGTCCTCAACACAACCATGTAGTTGAAAATTGGCAACTGTGAACCAGGAGAGACAACACTCAACTTGAAGGAGAGGCTCAAAAATAAAAACAAGAATTACTGGCCGACCACCACTTTTTAGGGTCCTCCCATGTGTGTAGAACAAGGTTCCAAGGTTGGAATTTGGCAACTCTGAAACAGGAGTCACAACATTGAATTTGAAAGAGAGGCTTAAAAATGAAAATCACAATTACTGGCCGACCACCACTTTTTGGGGTCCTCCCATGTCCCCTCATCACAAATATGTAGTCCCGGCTTGAAGAAAATATCACTAGGGTGTTCAACATTGGCCCGGAAGTGAGCAAAACAGGCGCCGGAGGAGCGAAACTGGTTTTCTGGGATAATTGCTGGCCTCCCACCCCCCAGTGATCTTCCTGTTGTTGAAACAGAGGTACTTGCCAAAATTGAACAAAAGCTAATGAGAAATGAACGCTCGGGGCCCAAACCGCAGCCGGGGTCGAAAAATGGGCTGCAGTGCAAAGTGGCATCTGGCGATGAAATGGGTATCTGCGACCCCAGTGTCCCTCGAAATGACAAAACAGAAGTTCCTGCCAAAAATCGGAGAAAACCGATGCAAAATGAATGCTTGGGGCCCAAATCACGCAGTTCGGGGTCCCGAAAACCGGCTACAGGCACCGAAAGTGGCATACGGCCACGAAGCGGGCATCAGAGGCCCCAGTGTTCCTCGGAATGATAAAACAGAGGCACTTGCCAAAAATCGGAGAAATCGGAGATGGTTGAGCGGTCCCGAGCCGAGGCGGGTTCAGCAAAACCGAACCGAAATGGGCAAAATGGCCAACGGCCACGAAATGTAGCTCACGGCCACCGGGAGATAGTCTACGGGACCACTCTCTCCCCTCAGGAAAGAAAACAAAGAAAATCGAGTCTGGTTCGCAAACCGAGACAAGGCACGAAAGAGAGTTCGGAAGTCCAGAGGCAGGGCGCACGGCCGCGACTCTGAGACTTCTGAACGAGCACGATATGCAACATCACCGGCTCAATCGGTGGCGTCTCGAGTCTTAAGGTCGGTCAAAAGGGGTGTCTCTGATTTGCCTCTTTGTGAACTTCGGAAGTCAAGAAGTGACGGAGTGAATGTCAAAGCCGAGACGACCCATTTTGACAAGGTGAAGACTTAGACAATCATACAAGATGAACAGATATATGTGTGTCGCAGCGTGCCCTTGAGCAAAAGGGGCAAAATGCAAATGATATGCACGAGCGGTGATCATGCAAAGTCTGACATAGTAATGAGGCAAGTATTGACAAATAGATACAGCTTTTAAACAAGAATGCAAAGCAACAACTACATTTCATGCAGTTAGGAATGCGGAGAATTATTCAATTCTCGTGGCGTTTCACGGAGAAGATACGATACTGCGGTTCGGTTCGTGCAGTACTTTGACCTCAAATGAGCTGTACATACAATATCGTGCGCAAAATAGAAATTCAACAAGAACAATATGCTAACAACATATATTCAATGTGATTCCTATGATTCCAAGAGTTGGACACACACGTGTCGGCGAAAGTGAATGCATCGTGATGTGATCTGAGTAAGGTCGCAAGATAGCACGATAAAATGCATGCACAATGCAAGTAATGTGCACAAAATAGTGCGATCATAAAATAAGCGAGTGAAATGTAATGCACTAACAAGTGCAGTGGGACGCAAGGTAGCGCGAATGCTACAATGCACAATGCAAGTAATGTGCACAAAATAGTGCGATCGCAAAAATAGCGAGTGAAATGTAATGCACTAACAAGTGCGGTGAGGCAGCGCAAGATAGCGCCAAATGATACAATGCACAAAATAGTGCGACACGCTAAGCAACGCGATTGATTTGAAATGCACAAAATAGTGCGATGTGATATGCAAAGCACGACAGTCTGCGATTGAGGTCGCAAAATAAGCGCGATGAATGCAATGCACAAGTCAGTGCGATGGAGGTGCGCAAAATAGCGCGAATGGTGTACTGCACAAAATAGTGCGATTGTGGTGCGCAAAATAGCGCGAATGTAAAAACTGCACAGAACAGTGCGATTGAGGTGCGCAAAAATAGCGCGAATGATAAAAGCGCACAAAAGCATGCGATTAAGGTCGCAAAATAAGCGCAATTGTAAAACTGCACAAAATAGTGCGATTGAGATGCGCAAGATAGCGCGAATGTAAAACTGCACAAACAGTGCGATTGAGGAGCGCAAAATAGCGCGATTGTAAAAACTGCACAAATCAGTGCGATTGTTTGAAAAGCACTAAACAGAGCGATCGCTAAGCAAATATGAGTGATTTGAAATGCACAAAAGCAGGCGATCGCTAAGCAAATGCGAGTGATTTGAAATGCACAAGATAGTGCGAGTGAGATACAAAGTGTAAGTGCACAAGACAGTGCGAGCGAGATAAAATGCACAAGAAAGTGTGATAAAATGCATCTTCTATGCAAGTATGGGGGCATTTTCTATGCAATATTGAAAGCAAGCATATTCTATGCATGAAACAAGTAAAGCATATTCTATGCGGAATCGAAAACAAGCATATTCTATGCATGAATCATAATGATGCGCGGCACGCATGCAACAACAGTGTATATGAAAGCTCGCACTCTATGCAATAGAGGGACAACAAATATGTACTCTGGTGCCTCTGATTTGCCTCTTAGAGGACTTCACAACATACTCAGCTCAAAAGGGGCACACCCTATTCAAATTGACAAGAGGTAACATCTGCATGTGAAACCCTTTGGTGCTGCTTGGACTGCCATTCTGACTTGAAGCAGGCTTACACTTGGGGTCGAGACACACTCATACTCCAGAGAAATGGCGAGGCTTGAGAAGATGCACCTGGGATGCAGTCTCGAATCTTGCTAAAGTTGAAACATGCTAAGATGCTCTAAATTTTTCCTCTTTTCTTTTGCTTTGCAGTCCAGAACCTAAATAGCTTCAGATAGGCCCTTGTTCTACTGTTCACACTTATCGGGGGTGGACCCTGCGGCTTTTTGAAAGAACCAATCCTGTTTTGCACAAATGTGGAGAACGGCACGGCACTCGGAGCACAAAACGATTTTTTTTTGAAAATGAGAGAATGATTCTCAACCGGGTATTGAGCCTACAACTGACCACAGCCAAACGACTCAACAAGGAAATAAAAGGTACACAACCTAGACACATCGAGTAACACTCGAAATGACTCAAAATAAGAATCGAGATAAAACAAAAGATACGACACTCAGACGTGCACAGGGAGCCTGTTTCACCGGGTATTATTTCCCACCCTTTCTCATTTGTGATTCTCACATCACTCGGCATTCAATCTCTGTTTTTCTGAAAAAGCCCTTTTCTCACTTTTTCTCTCATCGCACATCTCTCTATTCTTCAATCTCTCATTTTTCATCCCTCCCCCGGGTGGTTGGTGGATAAACAGGAAGTGGAAGGCTCTCGCCCCTAACACTCAGCTAGATTCTTCTTTCTTCCACTCACAGCTAGTGAATTCCTCCCACAGAGGGGTTGCGCTGGCCGGTGTGTTGCAAATCTGCGGTGACATCGGTCGATGATGCTTTCATTGGGGAGTTTGGGCGTGATCGATCTGTCCAGATGATGGAGTGGAATATCTTGATCCATTCCAGTTCGTGCTTCGCACTTGGCTTGATACCTCGTTGCTTGGAGGATGTGAGAGAGCTTTCAGCCCTTTGTTGTGCCCTTTTCTGGCGGATACGGTACCCTTTTTGGCAAGCACGTTGATAAAGGAAAAATGAAAACGACTCAAGCTGCTCCTAGTTCATCATTTTGACCATTTTTTGTTTTTGCTTTCTCCTAAAAAAAAAAAAAAAAAATTGACCAAAATGAGAGCTAGATTAACATACTTGTTCAATTTTTGATTTGAAATCATGCAAGTCAGGCCATGAGCACTGAAAATTTTCCTTTTTGAGTCGAGGAAAAGGTCCGTTTTGGAAAAATAGGATAATTTCGAGAGAATTAGTCGACCTCGATAAAATTCTCAAAAACTATTTTGCAAGCGACCCTGCTCAAGTATGAAACTTACTCTGAGATGCACAACCTTGGATCCGGAGGAAAATTGCCCTTTGCTTGGAGAGAGCATGGCAATGGAAAGTTGCCCTTGTTTGAAGCACCATGGCGCATTGAATGGCAACGGAGAGTTGCCTTGTTTGAAATGAAACCGTGGCGTTTTGAATGGCAACGGAAAGTTGCCCTTGTTTGGATGGCACATGGCGCATTGAATGCGATCCTCGAGTGACGAGCACAACCAAATCCTCGAATCTGAAGAAGACAAGGATGACCAGAACCATCGCATGCCCACAATCAATTTGAAGTGTTGTCCGGCTGGACTTCATAATGAAGTTGCCTACGTATCCCAAACATGGGAATCAAGCCTTACGTAGTTCGGGGTTAAGGTACACTCGGGTATTTAACCTCTCCTTTTTATGCTCTAACTTTTGCCAAAGTCGCCCTTTAGGGTTTTCAACCTTGCGAGCTCAGTTTTTCTTTATTTTCTTTTTTTTCTATTCTTTTCATCTTTCTTTTTTTTGCATTTTTCTTTTCTTTTCTTTTGCATTTTTTGTATCTTTGCATTTTTTCTCTTTTTTCTTTTTTTCATTCTCTTATTTGCTCTAACTTTTTCCTGGGTCGCCCTTCCAGGTTTTCGGCCCAGCAAGCCTCTCAAAGGGTAAAAGTGTAGCTTGGTCCATGCCAAATGGTTGTAAGGTTTTGAAGCCATCCGTATCCAGGAGAGTGGTTGTTGATTTGCAAGAGGACTCATCTTCGACTCTTGAGCACATCGGACGTTTTGCCCCTAGTTCGAGGAGTGCTTCCGTTCTAGCCATAAGCTTCTTCGATGGTCTGACCTTCTTGATCTGACTTTGGTGCCTCTTGTTCAAGGGTTGCTTCAAATCTGGCCACACAGGCCTTGCATTGTGGTCGACCGTTGAACATTTTGAATGCACGTTCAAGGTTTGAAAGTAAATGGGGGGTCGAGTCTCGGTGAGAAGCGATCCTAAAATTGCACAATCTCAAGAGCGATTCCACACATGTCTTCGCAGGACCGCGCAAAACATTTTTTTTTGAAAGTTTTTAAGAAAGCGACAAATCGCTCGTGCTAAAGACAATGTAGGATCAATCTGGATCAAAGCCAGAGTCCTTCTCAGTACTCACACTAACAAGCATGATTTCATTCATTAAGAGCTTAGTATGCCTCTCTTTCTCTCATATAATCAAAGTTTTGTAAATCCTGAGGAATTCCTCCCTCTTTGTTTTCATGCGGTGTTCAAAAGTTTTGAAAAACTCGGTCATTATGATGACTTCAACGCATAAGAAGCGGTGGAATGCCTTGCCATTTCATTCAAATCGGCACAACTAGCACATGGCGAGAAGCAAATGCGAGGCGTGGAAATTATTCTTGTTTCATTCAAAATCTGTTGGCATAAGCGGCTCCACTGGCGAACAGACTCAAAACAAAACAAAAGACAAGCATAAAACAAAATGGTGGCCCTTGAGGTAACACCCCCGGAATCACCTGACTTCTATACAACAGGACTGACTCGGTACAACAAGACAGACCCAAGACAAAAGAGACTGACTCAAAACAAAAAGACAGACTCAAAACAAAGTAACAAAAACTGACCCAATACCCAAGTCAGAAAGCACAAAACTGGTATTTGCATATTGCTCGAGCGGTCGTGCCATTCCCACGTCTGGAGTTGATTGGCGCCCGCGGTGGTTCATCCCCATTCACATAACATTATCCCCCAAGTTCCGACCCGGTCGATAGACTTCTTGAGCTCGGCGGGAGGATGACCTCATTGTCAAGGAGATCTGTACTTCATGACGAAGCGAGGCGTTGTTGGTAGCATGGCGGTTCTTGATGGTATCGCTTGATCTTGGGTAGCATCATGTGTAGCCGGAAGAGGGTTCGGGAGAGACCGAGGCTCAAGGGGTTTGAGATGGCCTTGTCCAACAAGGATTTGGAAAGCTTTGGATAAAGGCATGTGGAGGGCATGGAAGACCCTCTGATCTCGGGGTTGGTACTTCTGGGTTTGTGGATTTTTGCTGGGCGCACCCGCAAAGGGATTGGCAGGTGCTGGCCTGGTTTGTTGATCTCTTCTAAGTGGAGGATTAGAGCTAACACGATTGCCTCTGGTATAACGGCCCTTCTCCCGGTTTTCCCTTTGATTCGGACTGCCCCTGACTTGAGTGGCGAAAATGCCGTTCACAGTTTTTGCAACAACTGCGAGCACTTGCTCTTTGTTCAGTCCCTCAGCTTTCAAGGCCTCAACCGCCAACAGAAGATACTCATGGGTATCCATGCCTACCCCTACCTTGTTCTTCCCACTTGCCTCCACTTTGCCAAGGGATTGGCCTTCCTCAGATGTAGCCCGCCCCAAGACTGGGGAGCCTTTTGACATGAAATTCCCAGTATGTGGTGTGGTCGATGATGGAGCCAATGTCCCGGAGGCAGATCGGTCCTGATTCTTTGAAGATCTTCAATCATCCTCATCGCTCGGAAGTGGTGGGTTCATGGATTTGAGATGATTGGGGTTCGGTGCACCCATCATGCATAAGTCCATGCTTCGGGATAAACACCTTAGGCTTGGGTAGATGGGCGGGGTGATGTATATCTTTGGGGTCATAGGTGGATGGCGGTGTATGGATGAGATTGAGGTAGGTGGGAAATGTTTGGTCATTGGGGTGCGAAGGTGGAGCTATCGTCCAGGTTATCGATGAGATTTTGGACCTCATAATGAAGGCGGTAACAGCAGTGATTGCCATGACATGACTGGCGATGGTACATCTGATGCTTGGTGGGGTTATGTCTGGCTGGGAGTGGGTCGGGAAGAGGTTGAGGATCGAGAGGTTTGAGATGCCCCTTTTCCATCAAGACTTTTAGTGCACTAGTCAGGCTCATATAGAGACGGGTGAAAGTTACGCCTGAGCTCGAAATTTGGTGGCTGTTTTGTAAACTTGGTTTGGCAAAAGGGTTGAGCTGTATTTGTATTGATTTGATGGGTTCGGGAATAGTGCTACTTAGGCATTGGTACTCCTTGAAATCACCCTCCTTGTCGGTTCACATTGCAGGAATGATCCTTGTTGAGCGCATTCTCGACACGGACCCCAGTTCATGCAAACTTTTGAAAGTGAATAGCGGGCGACTATCAATTCGCAACATATCATGCTCGAGGTTCCGCACCATCATCGCACTTGATCCCTCTCGGAAGGCGGCGATCATCATTTGTCTTGCCTTTGCTCTCCACCTCAACAAATTTCACAAAAGGCTCTTTTGGATTTTGGCGGGTTGCTTCAAGCTCTTGGATGGTCATCTCAACTTGGGTATTGTAGGAATCTTGATCGACAAAGGCCTCGGCCAATTCTTCGATTTTGCTTCACTTGGTCCTCCAACTTAGCGTACCAAGTGGCTGCTACACCGGACAGGGTTCTTCCATACAGAGAGAGTTTCTGTGGCTTAGTCAGACCCATCGGCTTTAGGACATCCAAGAAAAGTCGGATATGTACCATTGGATCCCTAGACCCGTCGAAACGGTCAATATATGGCATTTTGAATATGTCTGGGAGCCGTACAGCAGACTCGGTGTGCCCATCCTCAATGTCGGGAATGGAATTAAGGCCCTGTGCCTTTCTGAATTGCTTCTCAAGGTTCGCAATTTTCACTGCGGTCAGATCAAGGTCATTAGCATCAAGGGGATAACGCCTCTCATTAGGCTGCACCAGGGGTCCGAAAACTTGGGCTTGAGCGGCCCTTCTCGAGGACTGAACCTTTGCAAATCTTCAAGCTGGCGGAAGTGGGTCAAAGTTAATTTGGGGTCCCAAAATTTGGATGTAAGGTAGATGCCCCGGATGGGCTCTGCGTGTCATCTTGGTCTCGGCTTGCATGGCGGTTCCTGATTCCAGCCGCTATCACGACCACAAATTCTTAGAACCTGTGCCATCACGCGTGATTCGAACAAAGGTGATGTATTTGGTGGTGACGGATCGGATGAGTCGAGAGCCTGTATGGCCCTTCTTTGCCTTGCCTCGAAAGAACACGGTTTCCTTGAATTGAATCTCGACCTAACAAAGTCTACTGCACTAGTCCAATGTGCGGGGATATTGGAGCCTTACAACTATGGTTCGGGACTACCTAGCAAAAGAAAAGCAGGCTGACATCTCGGCTGATTTTACGAGCAGTCTGAGCATAGTTGAATGAGTGTGCCCTCTCTTGAATTCTGTCCAAAATGCGCCTCAAATCGATACCCTCGGGTGGCTGAATCCGAAATCTTGAATTGGTGCCCATGAACTGATGCCCAAACTCATAGGTGATATATGCATTCCTGTGAGGCGCACTCTAACAAGCACATATGAGATAAGTGAGCCAAAACACCCCTATGTTGGGGTAGGGTTTCCTGTCCTATTTTGTCAGGAGCTAGGGTTTCACTATGCACGCATCGACTTCAAACATCCTATGAACGGGTAAGCAACTTTGTCCTAGTTTGGAATGGTCACTATGGATCGAATATGCACTAGGTCGAATGGTCAAAAAGGGTGCCCAGTAAAAGCGGGGTTTGTGTTCCCATCTTGTCGAGCCAGAGCCGATCGGCCTTACGGACATGACTTGACAAGACAAGCCTCAACCAAATCGTTAGAATGGCATATGGCAAACCACGGTGTCCTAGGCGCACCAATACAAATGCAATGCAAAGAAACACACAAGTGTAGTCAAAACCGGATATCATGAGTTGAGTCAAGTTCTCTAAGTCCCCAGAGTCGCGAGAAGCTGTAACAAGCCCGCGAGGACCTCGCTTCTGATTAGGACTTCGATTTTGTTGCGGTTCTCAATCTTGAACCAAAGAGTCCAAATCCGCAAATCGTTTTGAAGGAAAAGCAGATTTTTGAAAGAAGTGCCAAACATGGATTGCTTTGCGGATAAGTCGCCACCTAAATATTTTAAAATGGGAAATTTAGGAAACCACGACTCGGTGCGAAGGCCACGTGTAAATCATCACCAAAGTTGCCTCGGCTCGGGAACTTGGAATGCGATTAGGGAAAGGTCACATCGTGAGCACCCGCTTCGCCCGATCAAAGATCGGCCTCTACTAATCATGATATCTTATTTTGAAAACATTGTGAGTTCTTATTCCGGTTATTAGCCTAGATTACTATGTGATGCTCGCAGCAAACAAGTATAGACTGGGCCGTCTGAATTGGAACAAAATATTTCATGTTTATTTGTTTTGAAAATGGTGTGATGGTGCTACCCAGTAGGCTAAAATCTTGGATTTGCCACCCTCGGTGGGCTTAGAAAACAGTGAAGTTGCCACTGCCTAGTGGGCTAAAAACAAACAGTCAATGCATTGTCCCAATTCAAATAACTCAACCTCCACCCACAGGCATTCAAGGCAGTTATATCACATAAGCATTTAGCCTCATGGTAAGCATGCTATCATGGCAACACTCATACGCATGCAAGGATGCTAAAGCATAAAAGCTCACCTAGTACTCCAAGCCAAAACAGAAAACTGATTAGGAATCATGCATGAATCCTAAATATACTAAAATGCCTAATGCAACACATGCAAAAATGCAACTATAAGCGTCGGCTATTCTAAACATAGTATATGAGATGCAGCGACTATCGGTACTCAACTTGGAATTGAAATCTGAGATCACGGTTTGTATGATCGTAGGGCGATGCGTGCAAAAGCAGATGAATGATGCAAACATCTTTGTCATCTTTGTATGCTAATTGAAATATGCCTATATCTAACCATTGTAAGAGATAAATAAAAGGGAGAAAGAAATGGGGGTTGGAAGACATACATCACACTCACACACCCTTATTACAATTATGCCCTACGCCAGGGTCCGAATAAATATCTGATCCGAAATAAAAGAATATTACGTCAAAATATCAGATGAAATAATATACAAATTCCTAATTAATTAAACTAAGAAAGTTGTCAACTGGCATGCAAGCCAGGGACTGCCTTGCTGTGATGAATAGTGTGTGCTGGACTGCCTCGGGCGGAAATCCACTGGGATGCCCCAATTAGCCTCTGTTCTGATATTTCTCGAAATCTTGAGCGGACTCAAAGTTGTTGATCCTCGGTTTCTTTAACAGAGAGCGGAAAAGGGCATAGCAATGTATTTTACAAATATATGCATGCTTGATCCTCGTGCCACCAATCACGCATACCGATGCATGATGGCGAGAATCGGATTGCACAACTCAATATAGGATGAATGCGGATGAATGCTACAAAACCTAACTCCATCATGGGTGTCCGAGTGTCGGTGACTTGGGAATTGAGACACACTCCGTCACTCGAATGCGGAATGTACCTCATTTCCGTGCAGACTAACGCCTATCCAGATCACGATGCAATATGCATGGTATACATGAAATCACTAATATGCGGTCCTAACATACACAATGCCATGGAAATGAGTAACCTCGAAATCGTGCTGCACAGACGCATAAGCGAGGTAATGCATGAATGCAATATAAGATACAACCTAGTATGCACAATTCGGATGAAAATGAGATGAAAATAAGATGCCTCGAAAAGTGTGCTCACGAGCACGCAAACCGAGGCGATGATGAAATGAGAAATCGGATAAAATCGAAGTGCCTCGAAATGCGTGCACACGGGCATGCCAACCGAGGCAATGATGAAATGCAAATCGGATAAAACCGAAGTGCCTCGAAATCTGGCATACGAGACGCATAAGCCGAGAACAATGATAAAATGCAAATCGGATAAAACCGAAGTGTCTCGAAATCTGGCATACAGTGCATAACCGAGGCAATGATAAAATGAAAATCGGATAAATCGAAGTGCCTCGAAATCTGGCATACGCAGACGCATAACCGAGGCAATGATGAAATAGAATGAAATGGCATACGGAATGCCATGATAGGCTTACACCAACATGGGAGAGCCTCAGCTCACTCACATAGGAGGCCGATGAATGAAAACGGAGTGCCTCGAAGTGCGTGCTTACGCAGACGCATAAGCCGAAACAATGCACTAAGGCATGAAATGACATGGACAACGATATGCAAGCATGCAAAACAAATTTCAGCAGCTAAATAAAGTGGAAAACAGCTCCGAAATGATGCGAAATGACAATCAACGCATGAAATCATCCCGAAATGTGATTTTAAGTACCCGAAATGGCCTACGGCTATGCTAAACATGCAAAATTGGTACATGAAAGCAAAAACAGTAGCAAGGAAGCCCCAAAAATAGCATCTTTTCAGTACAAAACATGGCCAAATTGTGAGCATAGATATGGCAACAATGGCATGCAAAAATGGGGGAAAAGAGGGGATTTATTAAGCAAGTAGTATATAGAAAATTCAAACCACAAAATTTCCTTCTACAACTTTGAAGAGGAGCCCAAAATATGCATATTTACAGTGAATGAAAACTCCAAAATCAGTATGTAGATAGGCTCAAAATAGCATGCAATATATGGACCAAAAGAAGGCTATAATGATAGGTCATGCATGGAAGCACCAAATGAGGTTGAGCCCTTCTACAATGTTGTATATGGGCTCAAAATAAGCCTAAAACCAGTAGGGGTTGGAGCCCAAAAAACAAATGTATATAAGCCAAAAATAGCATGCAAGATTATGACATACAAGGTGGATATTGAAACAAGTGGTATATAGAAGCATCAAACAAGGTTGAGCCCTTCTACAATGTTGTAGAGGGGATCAAAATGAGCCTAAAACCAGTAGGGGTCGGAGCCCAAAACAGTAGGCAAGTAGGGTAGAAATAGGAAGCAAGAAAATGTCACAAAAGATGGAATTTGAGACTTACCCTTGAAGATCCAACTTTTGCTACCTCTTGGCTTGAATTTGTTGCTTCTTAGCCCTTGAAGAACCTTCCTTTGCTGCTGGAATGGTAGTGGTGATGGTGAGGCTTAGGGTTGATGAAGGAATTAGCTAGGGACTTGAAACTTTTTAGGATTTTTGGCTATGGAAATGGAGCTTTTGGAAGAGAGGCTCTTGAGATCAAATGTTCTAACCTTGACAAAGAAGAGGGTCAGCCCCTTAAATGGGCAAGAAAGGGGTGTAAAAGGGAGGGAAATGCACCCAAGCTTTCCCTCCCAAAATATCCCCCGGAGGCAGAAGATATTTGGAAAACAATTGGGCAATTGTAAAAGTACTCAAAAGCGAGAAGCGGTAGGCGGTGGTTTCTTTGCAAGTGGTGACCACCACCCCTCATGGCCGGCCAGCCACCTCCCATGGCCGGCCAGCCAAGGGCAAAAAATGAAATGTTGAATTAGTGGCCGACCATAGGAGATTAGAGTCCTCCCATGTGTCCTCAACACAACCATGTAGTTGAAAATTGGCAACTGTGAACCAGAGAGACAACACTCAACTTGAAGGAGAGGCTCAAAATGAAAACAAGAATTCTTGGCCGACCACCACTTTTAGGGTCCTCCCATGTGTGTAGAACAAGGTTCCAAGGTTGGAATTTGGCAACTCTGAAGCAGAGTCACAACATTGAATTTGAAGAGAGGCTTAAAATGAAAATCACAATTCTTGGCCGACCACCACTTTTGGGGTCCTCCATGTCCCTCATCACAAATATGTAGTCGGCTCGAAGAAAATATCACTAGGGTGTTCAACATTGGCGGAAGTGAGCAAAAGCAGGCATGGGAGGAGGCTGGTTTTAGGGATAATTCTGGCCTCCACCCCCAGTGATCTTCTGTTGTTGAAGCAGTACTGCCATAAAATTGAACAAAAACTAATGAGAAATGAGCGCTCGGGGCCCAAACCTTGATTCGGGTCAAAAATAGGCTGCGAGCACCAAAAGTGGCATCTGGCGATGAAATGGGTATCTGCGACCCAGTGTCCCTCGAAATGACAAAAGCAGTTCTGCCAAAAATCGGAAAACCGATGCAAAATGAATGCTTAGGGCCCAAATCCGCGATTCGGGTCCGGCAAACTTCTGAGCACGAAAGTGGCATCTGGCCTGAAGCGGGCATCGAAGGCCCAGTGTTCCTCGGAATGATAAAAGCAGAGGCACTTGCCAAAGGAGAAATCGGAGATGGTTGGCGGTCCGAGCCAACTACGGCACAGCGGCAGCAGCAGGAACTCCGAAATGGGCAAAATAGCCTCTGACCACGAAATGTAGCTCACGGCCATGGGGAGATAGTCTCTGAGACCACTCTCTCCCTCGGGAAAGAAAAGCAAAAAAACCGAGTGCGGTTCGCAAAGAGACAAGGCACGAAAAGAGTTGGAAGTCGGAGGCGGGCGCCTGGCCGCGACTCGAGACTTCGAGCAACGACGATATGCAACATCACCGAGCGCTCAATCGGTGACGTCTGAGTCTTAAGGTCGGTCAAAAATGGGGTGTCTACAGTTACTACTGGTCTACCATGGAGGAGGATTGTATCGGTTTCGTCCGGCAATGCCACAAGTGTCAAATTCATGCAAATCGCATGAACATCCCACCGTCAAAGCTGTACAATATGACTTCGCCATGGCCATTTTCAGTCTGGGGGATTGATGTGATCGGGGCTGTCACTCCAAAGGGGTCGAATGGGCATGAGTTCATCCTAGTTGCGATAGATTATTTTACAAAGTGGGTTGAGGCCCAATCTTATGCGGTGTTGAAGGCTTCACATGTTGCGAAGTTTATCATAAACAACATCATCTGTCGTTACGGGGTCCCAAACGAGATAATTTCAGATAACGGTTCCCACTTCAAGAAGGAAGTGATAGACTTGTTGGAAAAATACAACGTGGCTTTTCATAAGTCATCTACATACCGGCCGCAGACCAATGGAGCGGTTGAGGCTGCCAATAAGAATATCAAGCACATATTGCAGAAGATGGTGGAAACCTACCGGGATTGGCCAGATAAGCTGTAGTTTGCTCTGTGGGCTACCGGACTTCAATCAGAACTTCTACCGGGGTGACTCCGTATTCACTGGTTTATGGGATGGAGGCCGTTCTACCTATTGAGATTGAGGTTCCGTCATTGCGAGTATTGGCTGAGTGTCAAATAGCCGAGGCAGATTGGCAGCAGAGCCGATTCGAGGAACTCATGCTCTTCGATGAGAGAAGACTGAAAGCACTGTACCACGTTCAAGGCTATCAACGCAGAATTGCCCGGGCTTTCAACAAGAAGGTTAAGTCCAGGAATTTAAAGGAAGGAGATTTGGTACGCAAGGACAACTGAGCTCCCATCCATGACCCTAGGGGCAAGTTCAGACCCAATTGGACTGGTCCCTACATCATTAAGTCTATCTGGTCAGGTGGAGCTGTGGTTCTGATGGATCTGGATGGCTTAGAGTTCTCCAAATCGATCAACATGGACAAGTTGAAGAAATATTACCCTTGAGAGGCTCGTTAGGCCGAAAACCCGAAAGGGCGACCTAGGCAAAACTCAGAGCGCAAAAAATTTGAAACTATAAAAACTGAGCTCGCAAGGTTGAAAACCCGCTAAGGGCGGCCTTGGCAAAAGTTAGAGCGTAAGCCTGAACTACGTAAGGCTTGATTTCCATCTTTGGGATACGTAGGCAACTTCATCCTGAAGTTCAGCCATAAAATTTTCCCCGATCAACTTTGTCCATTTGATCATCTCAGTCATCCTTGTCCATCAGCATTCATCGTGATCTCCGGTGCAGTGCTTTTCAGACTAGGGGCAACTTTTCGTTCTTTGTGCGATCTTGCGGTGCTATATGCAGACTAGGGGCAACTTTCGATTGCGGAATCGGGGTTGTGCATCTCGTTAGCGGATCTCAGGCGTGTCCAATTCTGATCCATATCGAAAATGGTTTTTGAAAAGTTTTAATAAAAGTTGACTTTGTTCAAATTAAACCTTTTACAACTAAGACCATTTTTGGACCAAAGCGGAAAATTTTCAGTACCCACAACCTTCAATTTCATTGATTTCAAAACAGAGTTCTCCTGCTCTTGCATACAAATTGAAGTTGCTTTTTATTACATTCATGAAGAAAACTTGAAAGTACTAGTAAAAGCAATAAATCCGAGGCACGGATAAGTCAAGCATCCTTGTGCCCCCTCCCGGAGCTAGTAGAAGCCTCTGATGCCAAGCTGGGCCCAGTCTGTGCCTCCTCATTAAGCCAGTCCCAGCACTCGTCAGACAAAGCACAACTGAAAGTGGAAGCGGGGGCCAGGAGCTCTCGAGTCCTCCATGCCATGGCATAACGGGCATGCTGAGCGCCTCGGACTGGGAATGCAGCCGGGTACTCTATCCCCTCTGGTGGGCAAGTCTGATCATGGCCAAACTGGCGCTGGAACTGGAACGGGAAGTAAAACACGCAGTGGATTAGACCAATCAACTGGATCCCGACCAGTCGGGACATGCTATAGCTCATCGCCGGGAGATTGAGCCAAGGACAACGCCAAGCAATGCGATCTGCAGAAAAATTGCACATCCAGTCGAACCACCACCCCTCATCAAGGGTGTCGACTGAATGTTGACGAAAGAAGTAACCGCGGGCTGAATAGGCTGGGCAAGAGTCCACAACCTGCAATTTATCCATCAACCATACCTGGGGAGGGATGAAAAATGAGAGAATAAAGAATAGAGAGATGTACGATGAGAGAAAAGCGAGAAAAGGATTTTGTGAGAAAAACCGAGGCAGGGCGAGTGATGTGAGCAATATATATGTGAGGTTGGGAGGAAGCGATTACTGCGATAGTGGGCTCCCTGCAAAACTGGTCGTCTCCCAGCGATAGAAAGTATCCAAGCCCATCAGCGTCTCGGCCAATGTCATGGCGATACAGCTCTTTCCTTCTCTCAAGCCTCGGGCAACTTCAATTAGACGAATGCTACATCCATCAAAGCCTGAAGTGAGCAGAAAGTGGGATAGCATACACAAGCAAAGGGCGTGTTGCCGAAAACCTTGCCAATAATGGTTGCCACGGTCACCGGCGTCAGAAAAGCGATGGATCAAGTCGAGAATGTCCAGTTCCCCATTGCAGATCAGAGACCGAGCATCATGCATGGTGAGTCCACACATTTCCCCTAAAGCTTGGGCGTGGCCAAAGTGAAATTGAGGCAAAATTTCTTCACAGCGTTCAGATTCCATCAAAACTTGAAAATCTTCGAAAGTTGGACATACCTCTTGCTTGCCGAAGCTGAAAACATGCGTCACTGGGTTCCAAAACCTCGCCGCAGCATGGAGGAAGGGAAAGTGCAGCGTCTTGACTCAACATGAATAGTGCATTCAAGTTGAAACCCCGGAAATTTAACTTTTCCGAGCCGTCTAAAGAAACCATCCAAACTGTGAGATTTTCGGCGAGAAAGGCCTCCATTTTGGTGAAAAACTAAGATGAAATGACTCAACCACGAGGATGGGGGCTTTTAAAGAGGAGAAGACACTATTCGGGGACACGTGTCAAAAATTTGGTGGCTGCTGAGCAATGTGGCCGGCCGGCCACCTTTTCTAGCAAGCCGGCTACCTTTTCCTCCTCAGATACAAAAGTGGCCGGCCATGCTCTAATGTGTGTCATTGATCCTGTTTTACCCTGCGGAAGGAAGTTCCAAGCATTTCCATGCAGGTGTGTTGAAGGCCTCCATTTCCCTCTGTTTGGATGTGTTAAAATCGCCCAGATCGTCCGAAATACACTTTGTTTATTGAGTTGTTGTTTAGTCTTGCTTATCGAGTTGTTGTTTTGCTTATCGAGTTGTCATTGTGTTAGTCGAGCTGTTTTGTTTATCGAGTTGTCAAGATTTGTGAATTTGAGTTGTTACTCTTTACTTATCAATTTTGTTTTGTTTTGTTTATCGAGTTGTAAACTTGCTAAGGTTTTGTTGCTTCTTAGTAAGTTAGGTTGTTTGGTTTGTTGTGTCGATTCACTACCTGACCTGGTAAATACACAGTGCACATTTCCATTCAAAACTCTTTTTTTGTGCAAAATGATGCGGTACGATGCTGAGAGCATAAAATACAACACTTTTTCAAAAGCTGTTTCATTCCATCATTACAACATTTTACAAACAAGGGTACAAGTTTCACAGAAAATGAAACTGCCTAGTAATATACAATATGCTACAAACTACTAGCAAAAAGGTAAATAAAACAGGGAACAGCAGCATCAATGCTCTCAAGAGCGGGAATAAGAGGCCCTCCTCATCCTCTTCTGCGAAGCAACCTCTGCACCACCATCACCATCCGAGTCGGAGCTGTCGTCCTCGGGATCCCCCTCAGCCTCGTCTCCACTCCCAGAACCAAGACCGGAGCCCTCCTCTCTATCAGCAGATGTCTCTGACTGACGATCTGCAGCCTCCTCCTCCTCATCCTCACCGGGCTCCTCCACTATGATGTGTGCTCGGCGTCTATGAGACGACCCCCCTCCCCGAGCTCCTCGAAAAGGCCTGGATGGCCCAGCTCCTCGAAAAGGCCTGGATGGCCCGGCTCCTCGAAAAGGCCCAGATGGTCCACCTCCCCAAGAAGGCCCAGGTGGCCCACCCTACGGCTGAGCATATACCGGGGGCATATGAAAATAAAGAGTTCAATTTGAATACATCAGCTCAAACATGTATATCAAATGCAGATACAAAAAGATTACATGAAGTGGGCGCATGTAAATACAGTATGTAAGTAGGGTATGTGTCAGATGTGCTCTACACAAGCAGCCTATCAGTACAGTAGAATGTTCAAGATTGGCATGTCATCGGAAATATGATAAATGCAAGAAAACTGAGCAGTACCTGAACACCCATAATAGCCAGTTGTGCCTCTCTCCGCAAGATCATGCCCTCAAATGTGGCCATCATCCCGAGCATCTCATCCACGTACTCGATAGGAGGCTGTAGACACAAATGCAAAACTATCAGTAGGGGAATGAATGTCCAAGTGCCTGACTGATAAATCAAAGCTATAAAGGCATCTCATGGTGGTGGTCGGAAATCAAAGCTATAAAGGCATACCGGTGGTGAGTCAGGATCTCTGACGTATCTGTGGTCAAGCAGGGGAGGCTCTATCGGGATCGGGTAAGGAGTCCCGAATCGCCACCCCGTCAACTCAGTCGGCATGTCCGGCCATCCAGGATGATGATAAGTCGGAGGAATCGGTGGAACCGGTCCACCCCCACCTCTAGATGTACCGGCCCTGCTGGTGGAAGGGGCGTCTGTAGCCCGGGCTCGACTCGAAGATGGTATACTGGCAGGCCTCATCACCAGAGTACGAACTTCTGTCAATGGAGGCATCAGGTAGATGTGACAGTAAGTGGCATAATCTCCCTCCTCAAGATGCAGTAAGGCATCAGTATCCAGCATAGCACTAGTAACATCTCGGGAAGAGAGCACACGACAATCTGCATGCCAAGCTAGAGTCTTGAGGGAGGGTCTTGAGAAGTATAGCCCCATACCTGACGCAAGAAGCGCTCCCCCAGAAACCAGACCCTACCAACTGGCCCTTCGAATAGGATCCTGTACTGAGAGGCACCCTGCCCTCCGGCAAACTAGAATCGAAGACCTTCACCTAAGGGCGCCCAAGGCTACCATGTAATCTACGGATAATCAATGCATAAACCAATCAGAAATCGGGAAAGTACAAGACAAATCAAAGATGAAAACAGAAAGGACTGAGAGTTCTGAAATACCTTCGTTGACCGCACCATGTCGAAATACTGTCGTAGATAAAGGAGAGACTCCCAAGGTCTTGGCCGATGCTGGCCTTCAAATACAAGTGAGTACGGGGTCACGAGGGGCCCCTCCACCACCAACTCTGGGGCTAATGTCGGGAAGTACTCATAGACCCATAACTGTGGAAAACAGTACAGAATGTAAATGCAAAGTCTTTGAGGGCAAAATCTGAGTGTAGAGTGCGCCGTGTGTGCAATGTACAAGTAATGAGGAGCAGAAATGTAAATCAAGAGGGCAGAAAGTACCTCCCAGGCTCTCCAATAGCCGCCAAGTAAATCCCCCCGTCCGCGGGAGGTCGCACTCATGTAGCAGTAAAGAGTAGCCAAGCCGGCACCACCCCAATCATACCGTCTGACCTGTGATAGGTCCACCAAAGCACTCAACAAATATAGCCCAACAGTGTTCCCCCTATCGGCAAACAAAGTAGTCCCGAAGAGGAACATCAGAAAACCACGGGCATACTGTGCTGCCTCCTCAGGAGTCCCGAGCTCCATTTTCACCCTCCGAAAATGGGAAGAGAACCAGGTGTATCGAACCCTGCCCGAAGACCTATCAACAGGAGGGCGAGCCCCCAATAAATATATCCAAGCGGCGTCCCACTCGCCCATGTCCTCGTCGTAAGGGATGGGCCAACCTTCCATGTCAAGGCCAGTCAACACGGCAAAGTCAAGCGGGGTCATAGTCAAGTCCCCCGTCGCAGAAAAATGGAAGGAGTTGGTAGTGTCCCACCATCTCTCCACCAAGACGGCCAACAACGTCCTCCTGGCAGGGCAACGAGATAGTCCAGTACAGAAGGGCCCAAACCCTGCCAAGTCAACCAAATCTCGGACAGCCTCCGAGAGCTCGGCGTACCAATCCCGTGCCGCAGTAGAGCCATATCCCCGCACAGTGCGAGAAATCACCTGCATTCAGAATGAATACGTGTTTCAGCATTTTAGAATGAAATAAACAAAGCTGCGTGCAAATGAAATGAATAAGCTGCGTGCAAATGAAATGACTAAGCTATGTGCAAATGAAATGAATGAGCTGCGTGCAAACGAAATGAATGGGCTGTGTGTTCAGAAAATCAGTGTTCGGGCTGCGTGTTCAACTCTCAATCAGTGTGTGCCGCGTGTTCACTTTCAATCTGGGCTATGTGTTCAGAAAATCAGTGTTTGGGCTGCGTGTTCAACTCTCAATTAGTGTGTGCTGCGTGTTCACCTTCAATCTGGGCTGTGTGTTCAGAAAATCAGTGTTTGGGCTGCGTGTTCAACTCTCAATCAGTGTGTGCTGCGTGTTCACCTTCAATCTGGGCTGTGTGTTCAGAAAATCAGTGTTCGGGCTGCGTGTTCAACTCTCAATCAGTGTGTGCTGCGTGTTCACCTTCAATCTGGGCTGTGTGTTCAGAAAATCAGTGTTCGGGCTGCGTGTTCAACTCTCAATCAGTGTGTGCTGCGTGTTCACCTTCAATCTGGGTTGTGTGTTCAGAAAATCAGTGTTTGGGCTACGTGTTCAACTCTCAATCAGTGTATGCTATGTGTTCAACTTCAATTCGAACCGTGTGTTTAGGAAATTAGAGTTTGGACTACGTGTTCTATTCTCAACCAGTGTGTTCCGTGTGTTCACAATCAATTTATGGATTGAGTGTTCAGAAATTCAAGTGATTGAATTGTGTGTTCAGAATGTAAAAAGAACGCTATGTCATAGACTAAACATTCTGAATGAGCTGTGTACTCAAGATAAGCAGACAAACATGGCAAGGGCACAGAATGCATGTAAAAAGCAGAATACGTTGCAGAAAAGAGGAAAAACGACATAAATACCTCTTGTGCCTCATGGGAGAGGTGATACTCTGGCTCTCGTAGAAGGAGATCCCCAGATGCTCGCTTGTCAAAATCGGTGAAGTGATGGAAAATAGCCCACGGAAGAATATGTGCCAGCGGGTCGTACCTCTCGAGTATGAAGGGTCGAACCCTCGGAGGCAGAGCCATGATATTGGGATCATCTCTGATGCCCGAAGGACCTCCACCATGAGGAAAATGACCAGCCATTTCAGAAAATTTGCAAAAAGGAGCAAAAATGAGCAAAAACGAGCCAAAATTGGAAAAAGTCACCAAAAGTCAACTCTCGGGAAATGAAAAAGTCAACAAAAGTCAACTCCCGAGAAAATCTTCCAAATATTGAGACAAACTCACCTTAAGTGGAGAAAATGAGAAAAGAAGCCCCGAAATCAAAATTTAATCGGTTCAAAGTGTTTAAAACTGAAAGTTTTCGCGAAAACAACTTACGTGGGGCGTTGGAAAACGTGTATAGAGCTCAGATCTAAAGAGGAAAATGGTTTGGGAAGGTGGAAAAGATGTTTTCGGAGTTGATGTTGCGAGCACAAAGTCTTTGGATGAGTGGATTTAAAGAAAAGTGGATGAAAAGACCAAAATGCCCGCGGATTAGACAAATTGGCCGGCCGGCCACCTTTTCTGGCAGGCCGACCATTCCCTTTTCAAAAACTGGCCGGTGGCCTCTCCTTGGGAAGAGAGCTGGCTAGTGGTGTTCCCCACATGCCCCCCGAGGTCCCTACAAATTTTGGGGAGGATTGGAGTCCCCGGGACCTGAAAAAGTACAAGAGAAGTGCACTTCCTGTCGCGAAATCGCTCCGCCGGAACCTCAGCTTCAACTTCCGATGCGTGTCTCATCATTGCTCATCGAAAGTGAGATATATCCTTTCGAACATGTTGTAACCTCTCCGGGAAATGAACCGGAGGCCGCGATCGAGTTGCCCTCGCCGAAACGCGCTTTTCCTTGCTCGTTGTTTTGAGACAAACATACATCCTGGTTTACGCTTGTTCTGCATTATCATACACATAACTTGCATCCTCATACACATACTTGCATTGTTATGCACGTCACTTTGATATCACCAAGCCTTCGTGCTTAAACTCACGTTGTCACGCGCGTTTCTTCCTGCATTGCGATGCACTTTTCCATCGGCACCGCGATTGTCTGCATCCGATATCACATTGAGCATATGTTGTTAGATATGTTGTGCTTGTTGAGTTTCTTTCTTTTGCAGGCACGATATTGTATGTACGGTTCATTTGAAGCTGGTACGACCAGACGAATCACGCAGGTATCGTATCTTCTCCGTGTGAGACGCGACGAGAATTGAATAATTCTCCGCATTCCTAACTGCATGAAATGTAGTTGTAACTTTGCATTCTTGCTTAAAATTGTTGCATCTATTTGCGAATACTTGCTTCATTACAGCTTGCTGCATTTGCATGATTGTTAAGTCACATCTGGCCTTGTGCATACCGCTTTGCATTTTGCCCCCTGCCTGCGAGCACGCCTGCAGGCACATCTCTGTTTATCTCGCCTGTTTGTCTAAGTCTTTGGCCTTGTGAAAAATGGGTCGTCTCTGGGCTTTGACATTCACTCCCGTCACTTATGACTTTCGAGTTCTGTCAAAGAGGGCAATCAGAGACACCCCATTTTTGACCGACCTTAAGACTCAGACGTCACCGATTGAGCGCTTGGTGATGTTGCATATCGTGCTCGTTCAGAGGTTTCAGAGTCTCGGCTGCGAGCCTTGCCTCCGGACTTCCAAACTCTTTCATGCTTTGCCTCGCTTTGCGAACTAGGCTCGGTTTTCCCTGTTTCTCTTCCAGAAGGGAGAGAGAGGTCTCGTAGATCATCTCTCAGTGGCCGTAGGCTACGTTTCGTGGTCGTAGGCCATTTTTCCCGTTTGGAGCCCGGTTTCTGGTTTTTCGGAGCCGTTGGCCGTGTGCCTCGGTTCGGGACTGCTAAACCACCTCCGTTTGCTCCGGTTTTTGGCATACACCTTTTCTACTCCCTTTTGAGGGACACTGTGGTCCGAGAGACCGACTTTGTGGTCGAACACCACTTCCGGTGTCTAATATCGATGGCCGGGCCCTGACTCTGTTTGAAAGAACCTTCATTTTGCATCGGTTTGAGTTCATTTTTGGCAGGGACCTCTGTTTCATTGTTAGAAAGGTCGCAGAAGGGTGGGAGGCCAGCAATTGTTCTGACAACCAGTTTTATTCCTCCATCGCCCTCCGTCGCCCGTTTTTCTCACTTGAAAGCCAATGTTGACCACCCTTGGGCCACTTTTTCTAGCCCTAAACCACATATTTGTGTTGTACACACCTGGGAAGCCACCAATATCACATGGCCGGCCAGTAATTGTGTGTGACCCTTTTGGACCCCTCCTAAAAGTGGCCTTTTCTCTCTCCTGGTTCACTTTCTCCAGCTTTTGATCACATGGTTGCGTTGAGCACACCTGGGAAGCCAGCTTTTTGGCATGGCCAGCCATTAATCAGTCTTGAACCTTTTGACCCTTGGCCGGCCGGCCATGGGGAGGGCCAGCCGGCCACCTGCAGCTTGGATAACCAGCTGGCCTTGCTCCTCTCCTCTGGTACATTGCAAATATGTATTTTGTTTCCCCCCAGATTGTGTATCCGGGGGGCTGCACTTTTGGGGGGAAACTTGAATTGTTTTCCCCCCCATTTTTTCCCCCTCTTCTTCCACCCCTTGGCCTATATCGCCAGTCCCTCCCCTTCAGTTTTAAGAGTTGAAAAATCCTCCTAAGAGCTTGTCATACATACACCTTCCTCTCCCTCTCTTCCAACCTTAAAAACCCTCAAGTCCCACACCTTTTACTCTACAAGCCATAGCACTATACCTCCAACCTCCATTGCAGCCACTTGGAGCTGTTTTCCAGAGCTGAGAAGCAACATTTCTTGGTCCAAAGGCTGTCAAAGGTTTGGTCTTCAAGGGTAAGTCCTCTCCTCCCTCTTTCTTGCCTTATTTTGCTCAATATATTAGCCATACTTGCTTGCATATTTGGGCTCCGACCCTAACTGAAAATAGTATTATTTTGAGCTCATTTTCATGTTTGTTTAAGGGCCTCTCCCTGTTTGAAGCTTCCTTTTTACACTTGCTTCTTTACCTCTCTTGTATGCCTCTTTCTTGCATAGTATTTTAGGCTCATTTGTAAATTGTTTTGAGCTTGGTCATAAACTGAAAAGTGGCTTTTTTTGAGACCTTATTCAACATTGTTGAAGGGATCTTCACTGTTTGAGGCTTCCTTTTGTCACTTGCCTCTTTACCTCTCTTTTGGCCTTATTTTTGCATGCTTTGTTAGTCCTTTTTGCTTGTATTTTTTGGCTCTGGTTTGAACTGTAAATAGCCTTATTTTGATCCCCTCTTCATTTTTGATCAAGGGTCTTTTGTTTTTTGAGGTTTCCTTTTTGCTCTTTGTGTTTATACTCTCTTTTGGCTTTATTTTGCATAGTATTTTAAGCTTGCATGTGCACTGTTTTGGGCTTGGTCACCAACTGTAAAATACCATGTTTTGGGCCCCTCTTCAACTTTGTTGAAGGGTTCTTCCCTGTTTGAGGCCAGAAACAATCATTTGCTTCTTTGCCTCCCTTTTGGCCCATTTCTTGCACAATAGTTTAGCCATAATTGCGTTTGTTTTCGTGGCTTGTTGTAAACTTTAAAGTGCTTCATTTTGAGCCCCTCTTAAACTTTTTTGAAGGGCTCTTGGCCATTTAGGGCCAGAAGCTGCTACTTGCTTCATTATCTCTCTTTCGGGGCCATTTTTGCATGCTAGCTTAGTCCTATTTATATTCATTGTTTGGCCTTGCTTAAAACTGTAAACATGCTTGTTTCAGGACTGTCTTGATTCTGTCTTCACACTTCATGTTCGAATAATGCATGCTTTGCATAGCCATAGGTCATTCCATGTACCTAATTTCATGTTTCGGGTCTCATTTCATGCATCGGGTGCCATGTTTCTATGATTCGGGGCTGTTTTGCATCATATTTTGGTACTGAAATTTGCATTCTTATATTCCATACCCCATGCCTTGCCATGCCTTGTTAGAGTGGCATTCGTGCCTTAGGTTCGGTCCTCGATTTGCGTGCATGCGTGCACGCATCTCGAGAGTCTCATTTTCAACTTATGGCCTCCTATGTGAGTGTGGCTGAGGTCCACTTGTGTTGGTGTAAGTCCATTATGCATTGTGTATGCCATTTCATTTCATAGCATTGTGTATGCTAGGTTGTATGTTAGCGCATTGTGTATGCCATGTTACCTCGTGCATCGTGTATGTCATTTCATAGCATTGTGCATGTTAGGTTGTATCCTAGTTGCATTCATGCATGTCATGCATATTGCATTGTGTTTGGGATAGGAGTTAGCCCGAGCACGGGAAACGAGGTACGTTTCGTACTCCGAGTAACGGAACATGTCTCAATTCCCAGTCACCGACACTCCGGATCATCCATGATGGAGTCTAGGTCTTGTTGTGTTTTCATGAGCATTCATTCCATATTGAGTTGTGCAATTCGATTCCTCGGCCATCATGCATCGATATGCGTGATTGGTGGCACAAGGATCGAGGCATGCATACATATGTGAAAATACATTGCTATGCCCCTTTCCTGCTCTCTGTTGCAGCAAATCAAGAATTAGCAGTCTTTCGGAACTTGGTGCGCTTTCCAAGAATAATTGCAAAACAAAGGCTAATCGGGGCATCCCAGTGGATTTCCGCGCAAGGCAGCCCAAACATACATCATTCATCAGAGTCGAGACAGTCCCTAGCTTGCATGCCAATTTATAGCTTTCCTAGATTAATTTGTAAACTAATTAGGATTTTTTGTATTTATTCGGGACTGTATTATTTATTTATTTGGGACTGTATATTATTCTTTTGGACCCTCCGCGCGAGGGCAATGTTGTAATAAGTGTGTGTGCGTGTGATGTATGTCTTCCAACCCCACGTCTTTCTCCCTTTTATTTACTAGCTTATGATGGTTAGATTAAGGCAAGTTTCAATTAGCATACAGTATGATAGCATGTTTGCATTTATCCATCTTTTTGCATGCACCGGGCTCGGCGTATCATACTGGTTGCATTGTATTTCAATTCCAAGTTGAATACTTGTTAGCTGTCGCATTCCACATGCCATGTTTAGAATAGCCGAGCCTGCTTGTAGTTGCATTTTGCATGTGTTGCATTAGGCATTTCTGTATAATTAGGATCATGCATGGATTTCTAATCAGCTTCTGTTTTGGCTTGGAGTACTCGGTAAGTTTTATGCTTTAGCATCCTTGCATATGTGTGAGTGACTGCTATGAATAGCATGCTTACCATGAGGCTACGTGCTTATGTGATATAACTGCTTGAATGCCTGTGGGTGAAGGTTGGGTTATTTGGATTGGAACAATTCGTTAAAATGTGTGTTTTAAGCCCACTAGATAGTGGCAAAATCATGTTTTCTAAGCCCACCTGAGGGTGGCAAATCCACGTCTTAGCCTACTTACGAGTAGCACCATCAAACCATTTTCAAATAAACAAACATGAAATGTTTTGTTCCAATTCAGGCGACCTGGTCTATACTTGTATGCTGTGTGCATCACATAGTAAATCTAGGCTAATAACCGGAATAAGAACACATAATGTTTTCAAAACTCGATATCATGGTTAGCAGAGGCCGATCTTTGATCGGGCGAGCGAGTGTGCTCACGAAGTGACCTTCCCCAATCGTACCCAAGTTCCCGAGCCGAGGCAACTTTGGTGATGACGGACACGTGGCCTTAAGCAACGAGTCAGGGTTTCTTAAACTTTTCAAAATAAAATATTTAGGTGGCGACTCTATATCTGGCAAAGCAGTCCATGTTTGGCACTTCTTTCTAAAATTTTGTTTTCTCAAAACGATTTGCCGGATTTGGACTTTTTGGTTCAAGATTAAGAACCGTAACTCGAATCGAGTCCGAGCTATAGCGAGGTCCCCCGCGGACCTGTCTACAGTTAGCTAAAAGCCATCTATTTTTTCGGTGCTCACCAGTTGATTACTAAGCGGGCAGTGTGATTAGAAAATCACTCGCACAATTTGGCATTGTCTGTGGGAAAGAAAGAAGAATAGATGGCTAATGAAAGAAAGAAGAATAAATGGCCAATGACGAGAAGGATCGATCGAGACAACGCCTCTGCTGGGAATGGGAGACCTATCAACCTCGGCGTTGAAAGGGACAACCACAACACAGAAACTCGTGACCAGAGTCACGAGTGAAAAACGCCGCCAGAAGGTAATGCACCAAACACAACAGATCAAGCGGATACTACAACGAAGATGACCTCCAGGTATGGAAGGATAGATACTTGCGGAGGAACGAAGACCCTTCCAGAAGGGATGCAAAGACAGGGGGCATGAGCGCCCCAAGGAGATAACATTCAAGTATAGAAGAACTCATCCTAAGTGAGCAGGTCCCGGATTCCAGATCCTGGATTCCGGATCCGAGAAGACATGATCTCAGCCTAGACAAGTAGGCGAGAAGGCGAGAGCTCAACCTAAGTGAGCGGATCTCGGATTCCAGATCCCGATCCTAGAAGACATGATCTCGGCGAGATGAGTAGGTCCGAGAAGAGAAGAGCTCAACTTGAGTGAGCGGATCCAAGATTCTAACAGACAAGATCTCAAGACTTAAGTCCGAAAAGAGAAGAGCTCGGAGCAAATCTCAGATCCTAGAAGATAAAAAAGAAAACACACAAGGTTGAATTGCAGTTATCCGGTTGAAGACCTTTTATAAGGTTTGCAAAGGAGTATGTGGAAGCCATGCAGGGGGCAGAGAGAAGAAGAATATGTTTAACACTTGTTGAAATTTGTAGCAATTTACAAGTTGGTTAAACCGATATGATGTTTACCACTTGTTGAAATTTGTAGCAACTTACAAGTTGGTTAAACCGATATGATGTTTACCACTTGTTGAAATTCTGTGTGAATTTACAAGTTGAAGTTAAACCGAGATGATGTTTAACACTTGTTGAAATTCTGTTTGAATTTACAAGTTGAAGTTAAACCAATGTGATATTTAACACTTGTTGAAATTCTGTGTGAATTTACAAGTTGAAGTTAAACCGAGATGATGTTTAACACTTGTTGAAATTCTGTGTGAATTTACAAGTTGAAGTTAAATCGAGGTCATGTTTAACACTTATTGAAATTCTGTGTGAATTTACAAGTTGAAGTTAAACTGATGTGATATTTAACACTTGTTGAAATTCTGTGTGAATTTACAAGTTGAAGTTAAACCGAGATGATGTTTACCACTTGTTGAAATTTGTAGCAATTTACAAGTTGGTTAAACTGATATGATGTTTACCACTTGTTGAAATTCTGTGTGAATTTACAAGTTGAAGTTAAACCAATGTGATATTTAACACTTGTTGAAATTCTGTGTGAATTTACAAGTTGAAGTTAAACCAATGTGATATTTAACACTTGTTGAAATTCTGTGTGAATTTACAAGTTGAAGTTAAACTGAGATGATGTTTAACACTTGTTGAAATTCTGTGTGAATTTACAAGTTGAAGTTAAATCGAGGTCATGTTTAACACTTGTTGAAATTCTGTATGAATTTACAAGTTGAAGTTAAACTGATGTGATATTTAACACTTGCTGAAATTCTGTGTGAATTTACAAGTTGAAGTTAAACTGAGGTCGTATCGGAAGAAGATTGGTTTAAACACTTGTTGAAATTTTGAGAAAAATTTACAAGTTGAAGTTAAGCCGAGGTTATGATAAAGGATGATAGTTAAACACTTGTTGAAATTTTTGAGAAAAATTTACAAGTTTAAGTCAAGCTCAAGCAATATTTGCGTACTTGCCGAGACTACCAGGTTGTCAAAACTTGAAATATGGAAAACTGAAGTCTTGATAGAAGACATTGAGAACGTGACAAGTCCTAAACAACACTTGTGAAAATATTTGTTACAATATTTTCAAGTGTTAGGACAAGGCCGAGATGAGCAAGATTAGAAGTTGTGACAGAGGTATTTTACCCGAAGAGATTGCATAGTCAAGGTGTACTTTGAAGACATGCAAATTATTCTAAGTATAGAATCATACAAGAGTAGAAAAAAGAAGACATACATTCAAAAAAGAAATCAGAGAAATGCATTTAAAGGAAGAAAGAAGGCACTTTGGCACGAATATTGAAAAATAAATTATTCAGACTACAAAATGGCACGTCGGCGGATTAAAAGCATACAAAGAGGACAAGGTACAAGGTACAAGGTACAAGGAGTAAAAGAAGGAAACAAAACTACTCGGCATCAATGGCAGGATATAGAAGACAGTTGGAAAGACTTCTCAGCAGCCTTCTCGGCCTCGAGCTCAGCATCGATCTCCCGAAGAGTTTGATCAAGGCTTTTCTCGGCGATTGGCACCTCGGAGTTTGAAAGTAAGGATTGAAAGCAAGAATGCGGAAAAGGACCTGAGCGAAACAAGAATGTAATTCGTAATCAAGAATGGTGATGAAGCTATCAGGAAATCAAGACAAAAAGATTGCACAGGTGTGCCAAGTCAAGAACAGTGACAGAAATCAATAGATGTGTGAACAGTGTGTATTCAAGAAGATGATTTGGAAACAACGGGTAAAACAGCAATGGTGATTAACAATGAAGCAGAGCTTCTTGAAAAGCAACAAGAAATAAAACCAGGAGGAACAGTGGCTTACCAGAAGAGGAAGCGGAATGAGAATTGCGAAGTCGGCGACAATGACGAGCAGCATAAGCTTCACGGAGAGAGAGCGAAGCGATTCGCGAAGCTTGAAAGCTTGGAACAATGACGATTTAAGCAAAAGAGCTAGAAAGAAAAAGCGGATGATTGAATGAAAAAAGAAAAATAGTCAAGAAGACGACAAAGTTCAAGAATAAAGCCAAGTGCACAGGCACTAAGTAAGTATGTGAAGAACAAGAAAGTAATGACCCAGACACGATGCTAGCAACAGAAAGTGGATATGACAAGAACAGTGCCAGACATTCAAACAATTCAAAACTTAAAGACAGACGAAAATAGAAGGCAACAGATGGCAAGTAAACAGATTCAAAAGAGTTATGAAAGATTGAGCTTAATAGCAAGTAAAGAGTTTATGAACCTACCAAGTGAAATGAACGCCGATATGAAAATCGCCGGAGACAAATGGATGACTGGAAATCGGGAACTCACCAGAGAGTGTGAGTGTGTAACAAGCCCGCGGGGGACCTCGCTATAGTTCGGACTCGATTTGTGTCATGGTTCTTAATCTTGAACCAAAGAGTCCAAATCCGGCAAATCGTTTTGAGAAAACAGATTTTTAGAAAGAAGTGCCAAACATGGACTGCTTTGCCAGATACAGAGTCGCCACCTAAATATTTTATTTTGGGAAATTTAGGAAACCCTGAGTCGTTTGCCTAAGGCCACGTGTCCGTCATCACCAAAGTTGCCTCGGCTCGGGAACTTGGGTACGATTAGGGAAGGTCAGTTCGTGAGCATCCCCACTCGCCCGATCAAAGATCGGCCTCTACTAACCATGATATCTAGTTTTGAAAACATTATGCGTTCTTATTCCGGTTATTAGCCTAGATTTACTATGTGATGCGCACAACATACAAGTATAGACTGGATCGCCTGAATTGGAACAAAACATTTCATGTTTGTTTTTGAAAATGGTTTGATGGTGCTACTCGCAAGTAGGCTAAGACATGAATTTGCCACCCTCAGGTGGGCTTAAGAAAACATGATTTTGTCACTATCTAGTGGGCTTAAAACTCATAGTCAATGATTTGTTCCAATCCAAATAACTCAACCTTTACCCACAGGCATTCAAGCAGTTATATCACATAAGCATATAGCCTCATAGTAAGCATACTGTCATGGCAGTCACTCACACACATGCAAGGATGCTAAAGCATAAAACTTACCGAGTACTCACAGCCAAAACAGAAGCTAATTAGAAATCATGCATGATCCTAAATATACAGAAGTGCCTAATGCAACACATGCAAAATGCAACTAAAAGCAGGCTCGGCTATTCTAAACATGGCATATGGAATGCGATAGCTAACAAGTATTCAACTTGGAATTGAAATACAATGCAGTTAGTATGATACGCCGAGCCCAGTGCATGCAAAACAGATGAATGAATGCAAACATGCTATCATACTGTATGCTAATTGAAACATGCCCTAATCTAACCATCATAAGCTGGTAAATAAAAGGGAGAAAGATGTGGGGTTGGAAGACATACATCACACACACGCACACTTATTACAACATTGCCCTCGCTCGGAGGGTCCAAAAGAATAATATACAATCCCAAATAAATAATACAGTCCGAATACAATACAAAACCCTAATTAATTAACAAATTAACCTAGGAAAGCCGTAAACTAGCATGCAAGCTAGGGACTGCCTCGACTCTACTTCGGATGATGGATGATGCATGTTTGAGTTGCTTGGCGCGGAAATCCATTGCAACGCCCCGATTAGCCTCTGTTTACAGTTTATGCTCGGAATTTTGTGCAAAGCTCTGAAAGGCTGTTGATTCTTGATTTGCTGCAACAGAGAGCAAGAAATGGGCATGGCAATGTATTTTCACATATGTATGCATGCCTCGATCCTCGTGCCACCAATCACGCATATCGATGCATGATGGCCGAGGGATCAAATTACACGATTCAATATGAAATGAATGCACATATAAATACAACAAGACCAAGACTCCATCATGGATAATACGGAGTGTCGATGATCGAATTGAGACACGTTAGTCACTCGGTCTGAAAGCGGACCTCGTTTCCCGTGCTCGGGCTAACTCCTATCTCAAACACAATGCAATATGCATGACATGCATGAATGCAACTAAGATACAACCTAACATGCACAATACTATGAAATGGCATACACGATGCACGAGATAACATGGCATACACAATGCGTTAATATACAACCTAGCATACACAATGCTATGAAATGAAATGGCATACACAATGCATGATGGACTTACACCAACACAAGTGGACCTCAGTCACACTCACATAGGAGGCCATTAGGTGAAAATGAGACACTCGAAATGCGCGCACACATGCACGTAAACCGAGGACCGAACCTAAGGCATCAAATGCCACTCTACCAAAGCATGGCAAGACATGGAATATGGCATAAAAACATGCAAATTTCAGTGCTAAAATATGGTGCTAAATGGCCCCGAAACATGGAAACATGGCACCCGATGCATGGAATGATCCCAAAACACGAAACTAGGCACATGGAATGACTTACAGCTATACAAAGCATGCATTATTTGATCATGAAGCATGAATACAGAAGCAAGGCAATCCCAAAACATGCATATTTCCAGTTCGAAGCATGGCCAAAAGATGCTAGCAAGATGGACTAAATTAGCATGCAATTTTGACTACCTAACATGGATTACATGGTATGTACATGAAGCAAGTGAGAACTAATCAAACCAACAAAAATCAGTGAATGAAATATGTGAAAATAGGCCCAAATAACCACTGATATGCAACCATGGCCAGCAAAAATGATGAGCTACTTTAGAGGGCCATGCAAGGGATTCTTAAGCACATGCATCAAGGACATTTAGAATGGCATAAGAAACTCTAAAAATCAAATATGGTAGTCCCAAAACTCACAAAATTGGCCCTGAAATCAGTCAACAAAGCATGCAAGATAGGACCTCTTTGGAAGGCCAAAATGACCACCAAACAAGTCAAGGTGAGAGAGGGTCATCCCCCTCTGTATTGGAGGCTCAAAAAAGCATCAAAGCCATTGGAAATCCACTGGATTCCAGTGGCTAGAATACCAAACAAGGCATGCACCAAGAGCTTAGGTATAAGGCTCAAAGTAAGAAGCAAACAAGCATACAATGGAACATATGACCTCAAAAAAAAATGGAACCTTAAACAAACTTGAAGATGAGATTAAAACAATACTTTTTTCAGTTTATAAAAAGTCTCAATAATAAACACAAATAGGGCTAATCTATCATGCGAAAATTAAGACAAGTTTGGTTTGAGTTTTCTGGATTAAGTTTTTTGAAAACTGAGTTTTTTAGTTTTCGTATTCTTTTGTTTTTAGTGAATATTTTTAAAATTTTAAACATTTTTTTTTACTTTTTTAGATGCACCTTAGTTAGAGGTATCTAAAAAGTAAAAAATTTGTGAAAAAATATTTTAAAAAATTAATAAATACATAGAAATACAAAAAATATACTGAATTCTTGTATTTTTTTTGTATTTTTGGTATTTAGTGAATTTTTAAAAGATTTTTTTTACAATTTTTTTACTTTTTAGGTGTATTTATGTTAGGTGTGTTTAAAAAGTAAAAAAATTACTTAAAATATTAAAAAAATTCAGTAAAAACAAAAAAACACGGAAAATAAGAAAGTAGAATTTTCTGAAAAGTGTTTTGGAAAACTGGTAACCAAGCACAGTATAATTTTAATGTCTAATTTGATTGAAACACTAAATTGAAACTAAATTTGAAATATCATGATCAAATTGTTTAAATTAAAAAAATAAAAACCAAAATCAAATTTGAATATAAAAAATATGAAAAATAAATAAATAAATAACTTACCCAACTTTTGTTAATACCATAAATGTCAATAGGCTAAATTTGTACACGCAAAAAGAGCCCCAACCATACAGACCCCTACCCAAAATTTAAGGTAACTACCAATAGCTTAATTTCTATTAAGTTGTATTAAAAATAAATCCTAATAAAATCATTGTTAAAAATAATTTTTTGTGATATTTTTTGTATATGTCGCTAAAAATTGACAATTAGTAACTTTTTTTGTTATGGATTTTATAAATTGTTATTAAAAATTACAATTTTTGTGACGAATTTTCTAAATTGTCATTGAATTTTGAAAATTAGTGAACTTTTTTTTTTTTTTTGTGACGATCTTTTTAAACTATCGCTAAAGCTTATAATTGTGACATTTTTTGTGACAATTTTTAAACTGTCATTGAAAATTAACTTGTGACATTTTTAATAGTATTTGACAAAAACACTATTAATTCTCGTACAACCTATTGGATAATAAATCCAGTTATTAAGGCATACATAAGTTTTCTCAAAATTTATGCCCTCCACATCTGATAGCCTCTAAAATTTGTTCCAACCCCACCCAAACCCTCACTTAAAATTTAAAAATTAATTGCAGCCACCAAGTTAATAAAGGTTCCTTGGTCAATATTTGTATCTATACTACTATACCATATATGAAATTTTGTAAGTGTCTAATTAAGCACTTTATACACCTACATGTTGCGAGTATATCTGACGTTTTTATTATTGGAAATTTCAGTCCAATTTAAGTTCTAAGAAATAAATATAAATAAATAATAAATCGTATGAATATTAATAATTAAAATTACAAAATTTTTCTATGCCGTTCTAACAACTTTTGAAATTATAACTGAATGGTATTTTTTTTTTCATATCAATTTATTTCAACATTTAACGAAAAAAATGAGAAAGAATGATGTGTGCGTGCTAGTGTTTGTAAGAGAAACACTTTTGGTGATATGCAGAGGGGTAAATTACATTGACCTTCCTTGAGGTTTTGGAAAATATAGTAATTAAATCTCATAGTATTAGCATAATTACATTTGGCTTCTTTAAAGTTTAATTCATATAATACTTAACCTCTTTTTTATCAATAATTATATAAATACAAAATTTGTTGGAAAAAATGGCTTTAAAATATTATTTTTCATAAACTTTGACATATAATTAATGTATGACCCACATGCCATTTTTTTGTGAGTTTGAGTGGTGACGCATTCATTGCCGTGTGACAAATAAGAATATATAATTAGTTAGTCAAAACTATTTACAAGTAAATGAAAAATTGAATTCAAAGTAAACCTCATGAACTTGGTATATGATTGTGTGGTTCTCAACTAGTTGTTGTGTATTCTTGTCTCACATAGAAAACTTGCAAAAAAATTCTATAGTGTTTATAAACTCCTAGTTGGACAAGTGGAAATGGCCCCAAAGGACAACCAAGTTATATAAGGTGGGGAGTGATGGGCAAAGGTGAGTTGGCCCCAACTGGATCCAAAATCACACACTGCCACCCTTTCCTAGACCAAATTTGAGTTGGATTGGGCTAGCTCAATACTTTTCTTTTTAAATTTAATTTTTTGCTCTAATTCGAATTTCATATTCAAAATCTTAGGCCAAAACTTTTGAAATCCAAATTCGAACTCCAGTCACCTTCTCCGATCAATCGCATCTTTCTAGCACAAGGATGCAACTATAAAGTCGCAACTTTTCTGCTCATCGGAACACATTTCTTTGCCTATATAAAGGCAATCCCTCTATCCGTTTTTCTCATCGAATTTGCTCTTTGCTTTTGTCTTCCTCTTATATTCTAATTCTGAATATTATATATTGTAAGAGCTTGAAATTGTGAGAATGCAAAGCATAATCTTTGGGCTGTTGTATACACAAAATCTATACATATTCTGTGTCGTGGTGACTGTTGTATCCTAGGGACAAGACATTCATTCTATCTTAAAGATACAGTGTTCAAACACCGATCTCAATCACAATCTATTCTTCGCAATATACAAGATGTTTGTGAGTAACTTTGTTATTTGCTGTTTATTTACTTAGTTTGATTTTTGGGCAAATTATACCGGTAATCCCTACATTTTACCCATTGTCATTTTGATTCCTAAACTTTCATTTGACTCAATTTTGAACCTTAGTTTTAAATTTTGTATCAATTTGGTCCAATTGATAATATCGTTAGTGTTTTTTTACAAAAAATTATCACTAAATTGATTGAGGTTAACTTATTGAGTTTATTAAATTTATAATTTTGTTCTTAAAAATATGACACATAACATTTTCGTGCGTATTTTTAATAAAAAGATGCTAAGAGTTATAATCAATTAGACCAAATTGAGACAAAATTATAAATTCATGATCAAAATCAGGGCAATTGAAATTATAGGGACCAAAATGACACAATGACCAAAGTATAGGGACTACCATTTTAATTTTCCCTCATTTTTTTATTTGCATTATAAATTGATTTCCTGAAATTATTTTTAACAAAAATGATATTATCATCTCTTTTAAACTTTTTTTTTTTTGATCGACAAAAGAGAGACTTTATTGATGAAAACATAACGAGAATTATAATTATATCAATAAAGATGAGGGTGCAAAAAGCATCACTGAGGAACATTTGGATCCCAACTGCAAAAGACTTTATTTTTAATGATACATTTTTTTCTTTTATCGTTATATTCTTACACTATACGTATTAATTTCAACTTCTTTTCTAAAAAAAAGTATAATTATGCTAAAACTGTAAGCCTGTTTATATTTTTTTTTCAAACCTAAAGAAAGGTCGTTGTAATTTACCCTACGCGGAGAGGAGTGTTGGACCATATCGTTTAATGTGTCAATTGTGGGTGAGTTTGGGATCAACAACAAGAAGAACAAAAAATGAAAATAAAAATAAAAAGTTTTTTTGAACCTTTTTATTTTTATTTTTTAAACTTTCAAATTCTTCTAGTGTGGAAGAATCTTAAAATTTAAAAAAAAAAAAAAAAAGATTAAAAATATATAAAAAGGGGTAAACTATAAATACACTCCAATGAGATTTGCCTAAAATACTAATTGCCCACATATTTCTAAAAATAACTTTTCACCTCTTAAAATTTCTATTCGGAAAAATAATTTTTTTTTATTAATCAACCATTAAGTCAATTAATAGTTTTTAATAATATTAGTAATATATTTCAATTAGCAATTCTGGTAACTTTATTGTTGTATAGAAGGATAGCTACAAAATTTATTTTTTTCTATCAATTCTATTAAATAAAAAATTCTTATAAAGGAATATTTTTTCATAACCATTGGGGGAATTTATAGCGTGTATTTGTAATTTATCCCAAAAAAAAGTTTACTAAAACCAAAAAAAAAAAACAAAATTCTTTTGGTTTTTTTTTTCTTTAGTGGATTTTTTTTCAATTTTTTTTATTATTATTTTGATTTTTCAAGTAGAATCTAAAAGTACAAATTTTTTTTTTCAAAATAAAAAAAAAATCATTAAAAAAGCTAATTTCAAACACACGTATGCAAGAGTTGAGAGAGAAAACTTGTACGAGAGAGTCCATGAAAAACAAATCCGAGTTGGCATATCTCATAAATGGTTTACTTTCTTTATTGCTCTTTAAATATTTATTTATTTTAGACTTACAATATTTAATGAGAACAAATTTTAAAAAATAATAATAATTTCATGTACATTGAACTTTTAATCTATGTGTTGCAATACTGAGAGGGTAATTTATATCTAAATTGGGCCGAGCTAAAGAGAAGACTTGGAAATTGGGCCGCGTAATGGACCGAGGTAAGGATAGATTTACTTCGGTCCAAGAACTAAACGAATAGCAAGTGGGCCGCAGTCTAAGTGTTAGTTCGGTCCAAGTGTGGTAGGGACTTTTACCTCGGTCCAAGTGTTAGTTCGGGCCAAGTGTGGAAGAAACTTTTTCAAGTGTTACCTCAGTCCAAACGTGATTATAAGTTACCAATCGGAGTAGAGATAGTTATCTCGGCCATGGCACTCGAAGTCGAAGTAATGGCTTCTCTTGGTGGGCTTCGCTCTGGATAGCGCGGTAGAAGCTTACTCCGGTTAGTTCGGTCCAAGAGAAGCCTTGAAGTTAGTTCGGTCCAAGAACGCCTCGGAGTTAGTCCGGTCCGAGAAAAGGTTGAAGTTAGACCGGTCTAAAGATGCATCGGAGTTAGACCGGTCGTAACATGTTAGTTCGGACTAACCACGCCATGGGGTATACATGAGAAGCAGTAAGAGTAGTAGAAGGAAGAGCCGAATTAAGGATGGTTCGCCTATTATGACTAAGCATAGTCATGTTTACTTCGGTCATATTGGAGTCCGGCGAGGGAATGTTACTTCGGTTGTATGACAACTTGCCGAAGTAAAACCATCTCACTTGGTTCAAGCAGTGAGGGGGGTGTTGGAGGATAAGCATTATCCTTCAGGAGTATGAATCCTAGGAGGACTCTGAATGGAGGAGTAAGAGTCCTACTAGGATTGTGCTACGCGGAACCTATATAAGCTCACCAATATCACCTTTGGAGAGGTAACACAATTTTGCTTCCTGAATACATAGAGCTCTTGCCTTCTTGTCTTGCTTACTGACTTAGGCATCGGAGAGGTTTCCGGCACACACCCGCCGGCCAGCTCACGTTTGTGTTTTCAGGTGGTGGAACGACGACGTATAGAGGAACGCAGACTTGATCAACAGGATTATACGAGAAGGTGAATTTCTTTCCCGTACAATTGGCGCCGTCTGTGGGAAGAACAGACAAGAACAACCTCTTGATCAAGCTTTTTCTCTCGAACATCAATGGCGAACAACGAAGAATTACCTCAGTCCGCCATTGACGGACTAACTCCAGAAGGAGGTGCAAGGCGCGAAGGCCTTCCCTTGGTCCCTCCCATGGCGAACCTGGAACCACAGAGACAACAAAATTCCAGGAGGGATGGAAGGGGACGAAGGAGGAATAACAGCCCTCATCCCTCTCGTTCACAAAGCCCAGAAAGGCAAAGGCGCAGGATGGATCCTCAAACTCTGGAGGATCGCGTCAGGGAACAAGACGAGTTGATACGGCGGATGGCGGCGGACATGGAATCTCTCAAACGCCAGGTGAAAGGAAAAGAAGTGGCGACAGGAGAGGGGCGCACAAACAAGACGCCCCCTCGCCACTCAGAGGGTCGTAGTAGGAATTCTACACCCTCCCAAGCGGAGAACAAAAGCCTCAGGACAGGCGATACGCAATCAAGATCTTCCAGAACTCGTCACTCCAGGTCTGAGAGGGCGAGATCTGAAAGGTCTTACACGGAAGAAAGCACATATTGGCCTACGCATACGCATCAAACAAGGTCCAGGCAAACGGAGTTGCCGGATCGTCCGACCTCGAACCGTGCTAAAAGAAAAAGCACGATGCATGGAAGACACCAGGCACGCGATCCACGAGAGTTTACGCCTTTATAACGGTTGGCTCCTCGGACGCATGGAAGCGTCGAGGTTGGAATGCCACAACCGCGCCCGCCTCTGAACCAACGGACAAGGCATTGGCGAGGTCAGACCTCACCGTTTGTCCCAAAGAATTGAGAACGCGCCTCTACCATCGCTTTCTGACCTAAGTTCACTACAGACGAGGTGAAGACGGACCCATACTTGCACTTAAGCCACTTCCGCCAGGTCATGGTCAGATCTGCGTGAACGAGGCCTTAATGTGCATCCTATTCCCTCAAGCCTTGGTGACCTAGGCTTGACTTGGTTTGAAAAGCTACCAAAAGGCAAAGATAACTTCAGGCACAATTGGCGGCGTTCATTACAAGGTTGAGCGAACACCAAAACACCGGTGGAGATCGATCGGCTACTCTCCATCGACATGGCGGCGAAGAGACGTTGAGATCCTACAATGGAAGATATTGGGAAACTTTCAACCGAGATAGGAGATTGCCCCACAAATCTCGCCATCGCTTGATACAAAAGAGGTCTTCGGTCGGAAGCGGGTTGAGGGACTCAATTACCATGACGCCACCTCTTACGATGGAAGCCTTGATGGAGAGAGTACACCAACATATTCGCGTGGAGGAAGACGGTAGCGCTAAAACGAAATCGCACAACCGCAATACGGATAAAAAGACTACGACAAAAGTCAACACGGTAGAACGCCAGCGAGGACGAAGCGAGGTAAGAAGGACAACGGTGAGGACCCGGATGAAAGGAGGTGGAGAGTCCGCCCGCCATTACCACAAGATTCAAAAACCGATCTATCGCATCCTCAGCGAGATACGCAATGAACCTTTCGTCCGATGGCCTGCTAAGTTGGGAGAAGCGCAAAAAGACTACGACGAAAGATCGCGGTGCACTTTCCATGATGAACAGGGGCACCGCACTGAAAATTGCACGCCATTGAAGCAGCATTTGGAGGAGTTAGTAGCAGCTGGGCACTTGGACCAATACATAAAAGGAAGAACTTGAGAGCAACGAGCTGTCCGCAGATGTTAGCAAGGCAGCTGAACAGAAAACAGTGGAAGACTTGGTACAGGAAATGATAGATGTAAAGAACCCAGAGAAGGCAGGCTAGGGCCCAATAGGGAAGGACCATACAAAGTGGTTGGTTTAGCTGAAAAAGGGGCATATCACTTGGAGGATGGAGCCGACAAGGCTATCCCCAGACCATGGAACACTCCCAATCTCGAGTTATCTGTTCGATAGAGTACTTGTAATTTACATTTTCCTCAATAAAACAAGTAGTTCCCTTTTCAGCATAGATTATTTTCTTCTGTAAAGTTGTTTTAGTGAGCGAGGGGCATTGAAAGCAGAGTTGGCTGGAAAAACCAACACTTACCTCTCCTAAGCCGAGATAAGGATCCAGGCTAAAGGTGGTTGGCAGGTTTGACCAACAAAACTTTTTTGCACCCTTTAGCCAAGATCAGGATCTAGTTTAAAAGTGGTTGGCAGATTTGACCAACAAAACTCTTTTTGCACCCTTTAAGCCAAGATAAGGACCTAGGCTAAAGGTGGTTGGCAGGTTTGACCAACAAAAAACTTTTTTGCACCCTTTAGCCGAAGTAAGGACCTAGGTTAAAGGTGGTTGGCAGGTTTGACCAACAAAACTCTTTTTGCACCCTTTAAGCCGAGGTAAGGACCTAGGCTAAAGGTGGTTGGCAGGTTTGACCAACAAAAAACTTTTTTGCACCCTTTAGCCGAAGTAAGGACCTAGGTTAAAGGTGGTTGGCAGGTTTGACCAACAAAACTCTTTTTGCACCCTTTAAGCCGAGGTAAGGACCTAGGCTAAAGGTGGTTGGCAGGTTTGACCAACAAAAAACTTTTTTGCACCCTTTAGCCGAAGTAAGGACCTAGGCTAAAGGTGGTTGGCAGGTTTGACCAACAAAAAACTTTTTTGCACCCTTTAGCCGAAGTAAGGACCTAGGCTAAAGGTGGTTGGCAGGTTTGACCAACAAAAAATTTTTTGGACACTCTTTTGCCGGGATGATGGTTACCTCAGCCAAAGGAGTTTGGCAGGAATAGCCAAGCATCAAGCTCTTCTTCAGCCGAAATAAAGATCCGCGCTGAAGCGTGACTTGCTAGAAAAACTAACTTTTAATACTCTTCAGCCGAGATGAGGATCTAGATTGAAGAGTGGTTGGCTGGAACAACTTTTAGTGATCTTCAGCTGAGGTAAAAACCTAGGCTAAAGAGGTTGGCAGGTATGACTAACTTGATTTCAAGGCTAAGACCGAGATAAGTATCTCGGCCAGGAAATGTTATACTTCATTCAGATCACAATTGGAAAACGATTGCAAGCATGGAGCAAACCAAGCGAAAGATCGAAATCAAGATTTCAAGAAGAAAATACAGGATAAAACAAAAGGTCGAAAACCGCATCGGACCACGACAAGCAAGGGTTAGATGGAGACCACATGAGTTGGAGAGTTGGACTGGCAACCGAGTTGGGCGTTATTGTCAAGCTCTTGGGATACATCATCTTCCTCAGTATTGAAGAAATTTTTGATGAATGGCATTTGCATACTCCACCATGGAACTCGGTATAAAATATGGATGAGGGTTTAGGAAGACCTCGGTCTCTTGGCTATGACCGAGTTGCGCTACAGCTGCTTCCCACCCACACTTGACGAAGAGGTCTTTGGCAGCCTTACATTGCAGGATATAGCTCGCGCAGTATCTCGGTTAAGCATGCAAAGAGGTGCCTGGCCAACCTAGTTAGTTTGAAAAGTAAAAAGGAAAAGTATTAAGCACGGATCGTTGGACCATGCTAAAAGAAACAAAGGTGAAATAAATGGAGTCCTCGCTCGGCTAAGTGGAACAAAGGATTCGTAGCCCGGTTGAAGGCACTGAAGATGAAAGCAGCAACAACGAACACAAGCTTCGTGGAGGCGGAGTTAAGGACTGTTCAAATTTTGTGGAGTACGGAGGCTAAAGTTTAGCTCGGTTGGACACAAGTAATCCCAAATCATGCATGGCAGATGGAATTAAGGGGCAATTGAGAGGGTAATTTATATCTAAATTGGGCCGAGCTAAAGAGAAGACTTGGAAATTGGGCCGCATAATGGACCGAGGTAAGGATAGATTTACTTCGGTCCAAGAACTAAACGAATATGGGCCACGGTAGAAAAGTCTAGCAAGTGGGCCGCGGTCTAAGTGTTAGTTCGGTCCAAGTGTGGTAGGGACTTTTACCTCGGTCCAAGTGTTAGTTCGGGCCAAGTGTGGAAGAAACTTTTTCAAGTGTTACCTCGGTCCAAACGTGATTATAAGTTACCAATCGGAGTAGAGATAGTTATCTCGGCCATGGCACTTTCGAAGTCGAAATGGCTTCTCTTGGTGGGCTTCGCTTTGGATAGCGGTAGAAGCTTACTCGGTTAGTTCGGTCCAAGAGAAGCCTTGAAGTTAGTTCGGTCCAAGAACGCCTCGGAGTTAGTCCGGTCAAGAAAAGGTTGAAGTTAGACGGTCTAAAGATGCATGGGAGTTAGACCGGTCGTAACATGTTAGTTCGGCTAACCACGCCATGGGTTATACATGAGAAGCAGTAAGAGTAGTAGAAGGAAGAGCCGAATTAAGGATGGTTCGGCCTATTCTATGACTAAGCATAGTCATGTTTACTTGGTCATATTGGAGTCCGAGGAATGTTACTTGGTTGTATGACAACTTGCAAGTAAAACCATCTCACTTGGTTCAAGCGGTGAGGGGGTGTTGGAGGATAAGCATTATCCTTGAGTATGAATCCTAGGAGGACTCTGAATGGAGGAGTAAGAGTCCTACTAGGATTGTGCTCTGTGAACCTATATAAGCTCACCAATATCACCTTTGGAGAGGTAACACAATTTTGCTTCCTGAATACATAGAGCTCTTGCCTTCTTGTCTTGCTTACTGACTTAGGCATCGGAGAGGTTTCCGGCACACACCCGCCGGCCAGCTCACGTTTGTGTTTTCAGGTGGTGGAACGACGACGTATAGAGGAATGCAGACTTGATCAACAGGATTATACGAGAAGGTGAATTTCTTTCCCGTACAAATACTAATAAACTAAGAAAGGAAGATAAAAAGATAAAAGAAAATATATATGAGTTCACCGTTTAGATTCATTTTTTAGATCTATTGATATGTAAGTGAGATTATTGGTTAATGATTAGAGAAGATAGGAAATAAAAGTTTCTTACATATTCTAATTGGTTGTCACATCACTCAATTTAGAAAATAAGTTTAATTTTTAAGCTTAAATAACAATGCTCAAATATAATAAAAAGATAAAGCTCAACAAAGGATATCACTTCTCTTAGCGAGGAATGAATAATTTAAAAAATATAAAATATAAAATAAAATAAAATAAAATTGTATGGGTGTAGGAGAGGACCTTTTCTAGGTGGTAGTTAATATGGGGAGATAGGGAGCACAGCAATTATGAAGGCAAGTGTGGGAGAGAAATGACAAAGAAAATGTGTTCTGTAAAGAATGTTAGAGAAAGTCCGATGCATGAAATATACAATTTAAAAAATATTTGTAAAAAAGAAGGGTTAATTTTACCACAATTCTTTCAACTATTATGAACTCGTATATATTAACTCCTTTAAATATGAAAATTGAACAAATATATCCATTTTAAAGATGGTCTAGATGGGGTGAAATTGATATATTTTTATAGTGGAAAAAATCAAAACGCATAGGTTCATAGACGAGAGGGTCAAAATTATATTCACTAGTAGTTAAAGAAGTAAGAGAAAGTCGGACAAACTGCCCTAGTAAAAAAGGTTAAGCAAAGTAAGGGCAAAAAAAGAAAACAATCACACTACATATTTAGAATTTTCACCCATAATTTTATTTAGAATTATGAATGTATAGTCTAAATTTAATCAATAGATGATGAACCCACAATACACGGTTTGAATCTCAACCCTTTAGATAGGCTTTTTCAAATGAAAAACTAACACCAAAGGGGTTAACTATCCAACGAATAGAGAAAAAACATATTACAATAACTTAATAAATAGGGTTTATTATTTTTTAGTTTTCAAAGTATTTGATTTGTGTAATTTTGGTTCATAGTGTACAAAATGTATCAATTTAGTCTTTAATGTATAAAAAAAGAATTTCAATTTTGTTCTTAAACCTAACTAGGTGGGTAGATCAGAAACCAAATTAAAAAATTACAATTTTGAACCTCCAAAGTGTGCAATCTATGTTATTTTGGTCAGCTTTTTTTTAATCCAATTCGGTCATTAATGTATAAAAAGTATTCAAATATGATCACCCAACCTAATTTACATAGATAGCATACTTTGAGACTCATAATTTTTTTAGTTCAATATATTTGGGGACGAAATGAAAATGGTCTTTTATAATGTTGGTGCTAAAATCTAACCACAAAACTAATACTTTAATCTTTGTATTGGAATTTTGGGAACAAAGTCGATGAGCACGTGACTACTGATATCCACGCTTGCAAGATCGAAAGAATAGCTAACCCGTTGTTTATCAACTAAGAGGGCTCTCGATGATAAAATCAAGAATTAACTTGTGAAATACAATTGCTTGAGGTAACAATATGCACAAAATCTCATGTATTGATACATATTTCTCACTCATGGGGTGCTTGCTTTGCATAGAGTGTCTAGTCTACCCCTAATGATCATATTCCAGTCAAACACTTTTTTCCTTGAGGAACAACAAATCATCTAGGACTCATCTCTCCTAATTAGATTAGGACTTTACTCTCTAAAGAGTATCATCTTACCCAACTTAGAAGTCAACTCTCACTAGGACTCCTGTCCCATGACAATTATCTCAGACGAGGCGTTGAACTACTTTCACACCTCGACCAATCAGACTTCACTATGTGGTACCTCGGTTCTCAAGCCTAGCTATGTGGATGAGACGAAAATTATGTGCCCATACCTACCCCTAGCTCTTATTACTTCAGGAAATGTAAGGTGATAGGAGTAACCATTTGCCAAATTACCATCAAGTCGGCCATCTACTTGTACATCGCTTGCCCCCTAGCCAAGGTCATGGCAAACATTATTTAGGTTGATGCCCTCACCCCTCATGGGCTTTATTCACCTCGCCTGAAAACAATATCATAAGGCTAACTTCCTTTACCTTGGATGCATCGAATAGATGGTACTCATTACCTCGACTTTACATTAGACAGTTTCATTAACTTAGTTGGCCAATCGTTTGCACACCTTCTTAGTGCGCCTAAGTTAATTTGCTCAGTTTCTCATTGAAATAACTATTCAACCTAGTCGGCCAATCGTCCCCTTACACCCTCTCGGTGTGCCTAGGTTGACTCGTTCAGGGGTTGTTCTCAGCTCAAGGGTCGTTCCATTCAAACTAGTTTCATTCAAGGGTTCTTCCTTTTCGAATTTGTTTTGCTCAAGGGTCATTGCCTTAGAACTTGATTCATTCACCAAATCATTGCCAACTCGCTCTGTGCCCAACCAATACTATAATCTTCCTCTTGGAATTCTGGGAACAAAACCAATGAGCACATGACTACTATTGAGATCCACACTGCAAGACCAAAATAATAACTAACCTAGTTGCTCGTTAATGAGAAGGGCACTCCGATGATAAAATCAGTAATCAACTCTCAAAATACAATTGTGCAGAGTAACAATAAGCGCAAAATCACATGTATTAATACATACAGTTTTATATACAGTGTCTTGCCTCTCCCTAGTGATATGATTTAAGTCGAATACTTATTCTCTTGAGAAACAACAAATCACCTAGGACTCATCTCTCTGGATTAGGACTTAACTCTCCAAAGAGTCCCATCTCACCCAACTTATGAGTCAACTCTCACTAGGACTCCTACCCAAGCCAATTATTTCGGATGAAACGTGAATTACTTTCACATCTTAATCAATCATACTTTGCTACAAGGAACCTCACCCCTCAAGCGTAGGGACGAGATAAAAATTATGTCCCCACATATACATTTGAGGCTAAATCTACACAAAATAAATATTAGAAATCAAAATAATATAAACCGTTCACTTTAAGGACTAAAAAATGATTAACCCATATAAATATATTATAATATTATATTATACATAATTGTATTATTTTTGTATGAATAATTACACTGCTATTGAATCTCTCACTGCAGGAAAAACGATTTTTACCAGCGTTTCAAAAACGCCGCTATAAGTGTAAAAAGCGCCACCAAAAGATATACCGGCGTTTTTATATTACGTCGATGATACAGCCGTCGCTATAGGTATAAGGCGTTTAATAAGCGTCGCTGAATTTGTAGTGACGTTTTCAGAAACGCCGGTATACTATTAAATCTGCTCAAATAATTTTCCCAAATATAACTGATGACATCACAGCATATAGTGACGTTTTGAACAAAAACGCCACCTTTTTACTTTTTTCATAATTTAATTAATATAAAATATGCTCATTCCATTCACAAAACACATCCTAACAAAAAATAAAAATAAATGTGGATAAAACCATCAAATTCAATATCAAAAAACAATTAAACTGTACATGTTCACAAAAGCATATTTAAGTTATACGAGTCACCCAATCTTTAAAAAAAACAAAAAAAATCTGAAATTCCCCAATCAGCACACTCAAATATTTAAATGCTCTTACAAAAAATAAAAAAATAAAAAATTTCCAACAAGATTTCAATTTTGGCCCTGTTAAATTCCTTACATCTAGAAGCAGATATTTCCCTCCGCAAAATTATCCTTTTGACCTACACATAAATAACAGTTGTAAATTATAATGTTTTTGAAGAAAATCTAGAACAAAGCAATAAATACCATCAAAATCATAATCTTGCAATAATAGACGAACAATACGATAGATGCGAGAAATCAAAACAGTAACATGATAGATGTACAAAATAAAGATGTGACAGATACATCAACTTTTTGACCAAATCCATAGCAATATATGATATATCTCAAAACACCAAAGATTAAAAGAATCATACCTCAGGATTACGCCTTGTGTCCCTAGATTAAAACAAACCAGTTTCTTGCCTCAGCTCAAACCAACGTCTGAAAAACAAATGACTTGGCCAGGCCAACAAGTACGGCTGATCGGTCACTGCCAAAGATGAAAATAGGTGTCTTCTCTCCAAGTGCAGGGTAAAACTAACTTTTTACACTCGCAGCCCATCAAAATAGTAGATGAAAGTCCCGATGTATGAAGCCCTTTCATTCCAAGAAGCAACATTTTTTAGAAAATGTCTCAGTGAGCGGCATTCACGGAAATCACCTTGTTTGGTATAAGAATTTTGAATTTTGAACTTACACGTACCACGCTGCCGAAAAGTAATATATATATATAAGAAACATCTCTGCTGATTTTACTTGTGATAACAGGTCCAAGTTCACATCCTGGGAAAATGGCTGGACAAATAGAAATATATCCTGAATGACGGCTCCGAAATTCTTAAAATTTGGAATAGGCTCTGATGTGAAAAACACCTCCTCTCAACTGGGGAGGGGTCTACATATGCACAGAGCCAAACTGAACCCAAAACACACTGCACACGGAGAGTCGGCTGAGTCCCAACACACACGGCCGGGTCAAAACAAGGGCAACCGAGTTACGATAGCGGCAGGGGGCAGTTATGAGATTTCACAACCTGTGGCCCTTTTAAACACATTTGGCCTTCGATTTCACACACTTCCTCATCCAAAAACCTGCCCCCTCTCTCTCTAGGATCCTCGTCTCTCTAGATTTTCCCTCCATTCGCATTACCCGATGGCCCTTGCAATTTTTTTTCTTGAATTTGGGATTTCTCACTCAATTTTACCCAACCACTCACCTTTCTTACTTTTCTCTCACCTTTCTCAATGACAGATTACAAAAAAATTATGTGATGACATGTTAGAGAAGCATAAAGACCACAAAAACACTAAACCCTCTCAATCATTAGTAATAGACTTCCCTAATCAAGGTTTTTTTTTGCTCTACATGATAAGATATCCACTTAAAATAAGATTCAAACCAAGAGTTTCACTGTTTCAATATAAATTGACCCATTCTCAAATAATAGATAAAAATGATGCCCGACACCCAAACCTCGAGACAGTTCAAATTTTAGAATATATTTCAAAAGCCATAGGGCTATAGGGGATGTCAGTGATATCATCAGAAACATCAAACCAAATATTTTTATCTACCTCTTTGAGTGGTTATTGTTCAAGCAAATGATAAGCTATGCAAGGCTCTAATTTGAAAGGAAAAGAAAACAAAATGAAGATCAGTTACCTTAATAACTTTTCTGATGCAATCCTGGCAGCAACAATAGTGCTACAGTCAGGTACCCACTTTACAACACGGTTTGGATCAGAACGCATTGGAGAATGAATCTTAACAAGCTGGAAAAAAAAAAAAAAAAAAAAAAGAGGTGGGGAAATAGGAGTACAATATGAGAAACTACTGGAGGAACCGAATAATTGTAAGGAATACAATTCTATGCGTACCACAACGGACTCGTGAGGTGGTGAAACAGAAGTCCATAACATGTGCTTCAAAACCCATTAGAAAAGATTGAACAGTGTAGGAAAAATTGAATCCTGAAATCCGTCATTACACGATTCCATAAAATTTGTAACAAATGTACCTAAAGATACAGCAAGAATAAATGATTGAGCACCAGCAGTTCAATTGAGAAAACACACAGAGAGGCTCGGCTAATGCAACTCTAGAATTATGTGAAAGCATATTTGATATCAATTTCACCGTTTGATGGGTTGAAGGACGCCTCAATTTCCGCTGAAATGTTACCTCTACTTGATCCATGGATTCCAACTGTGACTGGCTTGGCCAACAGCTTAATTCCTTGCTTCCAGTATCTTTTATCTGAACAAACATGTAAGATAAGAAAAAGCCCGAGAAAGTTTCATGCATTATTTCAAAAGTGTGTTGTAAACGAGGAAGTTCCAATTTCCCCCTTTTTGTTAACTAGGTGAGTTCAATAGTTTTAAAGCATAAAGTGGTATGATTATGTGCGACAAACAGCAAAAATAGATACCAATTTCCCAGTATTTCATTCTAGCACAAAACTCAAGCATACCGGGTCCTGTTGAAAGCACAATGGAGTTATCAATGTCCATCACCCAATCAATCCAGAGCACAAAACCATGGCATATCCTGTGCTCAGTAAATTCAACCTAGACAAATTTCTTTGTAAGTATACATTTGATACCGGTTCAGGTATTGCAGATCTGGTTCAGGACCGTTTTACACAAGCACATTCAAAAGCAGGGATAATTCAATACAGGCTTTCCCAAAACAAGGACTAATGGGTTTTGGGAAATCAAACTCCATGACTGTAGATATCTTCTCGAGCCCTGAAATGATTTGAACTCAAATTGCATTTAATATCAAAATGTAATATCATTATATTCTCAAATAAAAAGTACTCTCCATTACACAAATTGATTACCTTATTCTCCCCACACTGCCAAACAAAAAAGGGAAAACAAGGGCTCTCTTGGGATGCGGGTAAATCACCACATGCCCCTAAGGTGGCATTTACTACAAAACATGGTTATATAAGTCCTTACACATGTGCAAGTGCATCTACCCTTCTATCTGATGCTCAGAGAATGCCTTTAAGATCATTTACGTTACGACTATGTCGAATTGAAAGGAAAATCTCTGAGTAATATTCTACTTAAGTTTACATAGATATGCTCTAATTATACTTCAGAAAACTTTCAAGTTAAAAAATGTGTCTATACATGCAGCCATGGCAAATAATAAGTGCCATAAAATTCAGTACTTAGCACCCTACTATAAAAATGAAAAAATATGTATAATGTTTTACGTCTTCTTATAAACAATAAGTTATGGCCCATGCATTCAACAGTTTTTTGCACCTGCCAATGCTTCTTCACAATTGAAAAAGGTATCTGTTTAAAAGCTTAAAGAACTTATAGAAGTGTCTCACATGTGAAATAGTTCCAGAATTACATCCATGTAGAGGCAGTGCAATGACCGAAGGCTTCAATGCATCAGCATAATTAGCAGGTTGATGGTAGCTTCACCGAGGATGGCAGACTATGAAGAACACTGATGCCAATTCAATTCAAGATATCATAAAGTTAATTACTATGGGATAATGTGCGTAATAAGTGCACAAAAATACAAGAGGCTGTAGGATTTAATGTATAAATTGATGTATTATTGATTGATTTTGATTGATACAATGACTCTCCTATATATAGGAGAGGAACCACACTATACTCACCTACCACACTAGGAACCACACTATACTCACCTACCACACTATACCTAACACACTATACTCACCTACCACACTATACCTAACACACTATCATCCACCTACCACACTTGGTGGAGTTTTTACATTTACATTAAACACATTCAACAGAGGCATCAGTGTATCAAGTACAGATAACTAGCAGTACAGAAAAATATATTTACAAAGATAAGAATCAAAGTGAAGAATTAGTGAAGAAAACTACCACGGCCACAATAAATTTGTATAGCTTTTCATCATATTGTTTGCTTTTGGAGTCTTGGAGAAGTATTGTCATTTCATAGATAGTCAATGAAACATTTTGTTTGGTTGGGTTATATGCTAATTATCATATTACTACCTTGATTTAAACTAGATTTTGCTTTGTTTCGACAAATCTATCCTTTGAATTTGTTTCTCAAATCTGAAATAAGCTTTTAAAAAAACAAGGAGCATACAGGAAGATTTGAATGTCGATTTCAAACAAGGTTTGAAGAGGTAGATCAAGCACTTACAAGATCCTCAAAAAGCCAGAGTCCACACAGGTGCCCCGGCCAACTGGTGGCTCCATAATGGCAGTATGGTACAATTCATAGCTTTAGTGATAATATCCTCATGAGCACAATTCATAATATTCAACACAAGTTCACATGCCTTCTGAGTACTTGTCAATAGCTTTGATGGACAATTAAGTCAACAGGCTGAAAAAGGTACTTTAAGGTCATGTTTGATTCACAAGACTAATAGTGAAGTATTAATAATCCTATCAAATTAGTGTAATATTCACTATCTAATTGGATTAATATCCATTGGATTAATAATCCCATCCCTACCCCATTACTAATAATCCTACAAATTTGTTAGATTAATTATCCATTAGATTAATAATCCTAAACCAAAATATTAAAACAAACATAGGATAATTGGACCCACGGATTAATAATCTCAATCTCATGCTCTAATCCACCCAATCAAACATGCCCTAAGGGTATTCTCATTGTAGGATGTACAAAGAAAACCATGTAAAGAAACAGGTATAATATATTTCAATATGACATTTTCCTTCCCCTGGTTTGTAGACATGCAGTTGGCTGGTTTTCTTTCCCATGCACAAACTTCAAATTTCAAGGCCAAATATGTAATGCTGATTTGATGTGAAGACACTACTAGTTGAACGTGAACACAAGCACTGTGAGTGAGAAGCCACAAGATGACTTTTTAATTTAGTTATTTATATAATATTCAAAATGTTGAAAATTACTTCAGTTATTTATACTAGTTTATTGGTGACAGCCTCCATTGAACCATTAACACAAGGGTACTCCATTTTCTCTTCAGCATCAGCAAATGTTGAAGCATTTAAAGATGGAAAAGGCAAGAGATGAAGATTGCACATTTGCTCGCCCAAAAAAGAAGCTAAATATAGAGTATCTTCCCATGAGAGAGTTTATCGTCTGCAAAGAGTACACAACGAAGTCAAGACCATTTGGACATACAACACTCCAAACATATTAGAAGGGCTGTACTTCAAGCACCCAGTATCTAAATTGAAACAAGAAACTGTAAGGCTAGTCAACTTACAGCTCAGCAAATGTTTTGCCTTTGCATCTTTTTGTTACAATATATGGCCATATCCTTGAGCCGTCGCCAGAACTGATTAATTCATTTATTGACATCCTCGCTTTTTTCATTTCAATTTTTTTTTTTGCTCCATACACCAAATGGAAAATCAACTTCCAAACTATTTTCTGGGATCAAATTACAACTAGCAATAACATTAGGAACTCCTTTTCCATCCCAAGGTACAATCTTATACGACTCATTTTCAATAAACAGAATTCCACTAGCTAAAACACCAGGAATGTGGTTTTTCAGAGGGGAGTCAACCTTGCACAATAGACTGTAAAACTCCAGCTGTAAAGATGCAATCAAAGTTCATACGATGTAAGGATAAAAACGACTGCTCTAAGGGACAAAAATCAAGAACAAGAAGATGGTACCTCAGTGCCTAAAGCATGAAGAGAAACTTCCAGCCAGTCTTCAACATATAGTTTAATTACATGGTCAGCAATGAGATAAACCTGTTAACAAATAATATAACAAGTGATCAGATAGCTAAAGATAATTTTTCCAGGAATGATAACAGTTGTTAGTTTTAATGATAATGTTTTAATTTTGTATCAGTTACTCAAGAAGTGGCTTCAATTTTTAATGGAGTACATGTAAACAACTCCTTTTATCCAAAAGAAAAAAAAATGTCCTTTTTATTTTTAACATTTTAATCTTTCCTACAGGAAAACCACTTTTAATTGTCTCGAGTTCTTTCCAAAATGCTAACCAGTGAGAAGAAAAAAGAAAGTTTAGAACACCAAAGTTTCAGATGCTTCTGGTTCAAATAGCTGATGGACTCCAAAAGTGCTTAGAATCTATGCGTCCAATACAAAGAATGACGAAAAAAACTAGCACATTCAAAATAAAAACAGAAATGCCAAGAATTTGAAAATCTGCTGAAGACCATGAGCTACTCACTTACTGGATTGCTACCCATGCCAATTGGAAATCTCTCATCATCTGTGGGAAAGGGCAACTCATGGAAGGTGCAAATTTCTCTAACGCATTCAGACCATTTCTCAAAGATTCACGCAAGGCGGGCTCCTCGCCATTTGAGCGTTAATGGTTAGATGTAAAAGAAATTTCATTAACCCTTCCCTAATCACAGTCTACTCAAACCCCTTGGAGAGTCTCACGAGCAGACACCTAGGCAAAGAACTACTAAGATCGATGATTGTCTAAAACAGTCTGCATCCAACTGCTCAATAGATGGTTAAATAAATAGATCATTAGTGCCACTCTTGCCTCTTTGCTGTGTGTGTGTGTGTGTGTGTGTGTGTGTGTGAGAGAGAGAGAGAGAGAGAGCACTATTGGCCAAAGAGACCCTGAGAAGTGGAGCTAACATGTAGTGCCGATACAAATCACTCATGGCCTAAAAGATGGGGCTCTTAGCCTTCATATTATCAATTCTTCTTTTCGCCTAAATTTAACAAACTCGACTACAAGACTCACAAGAACAAAACAAGTACATGTAGTCTTGATACAAATCACTCACGGCCTAAAAGATGGTCCCATAATACTAACAATTTCATGAAAGGAGAGCTGCAAGGGCACAAAGATCGAGTACATGTAGCCAAAATATAAGAGAACAAAACCAGTAAGTAAGGATATACAACTCACATGAGAACAAACAAACCAAGTAACAACATATCCTTCCTTCCTCACATTGTATCCACTGCACGTGAATAGCAAAAGATGACTGGTGGTGTTTTGAAGGAGGAGATTTGAATTACAATTTTTTTTTCTTTTTCTTTTTCTTTTTCTTTTTTTTTTTCCCTCCTTTTTCCTTTTCCTCTTACCATATACTCGAAAATAAAAATGATTGGCAAATGGTAGTAACATTTTAAAATAACAAATAAAGATGTATTGGTTTGAAATGAATGAGTAACCAGTTTTTCAAATTATTTTACATAGATTTTATTATTACCCTATTCTTATACCATGCCATTATACAATATTGCTCAAGCATTGCTATGCAGTTCCCTCAAAGAGAGAGAATTGCAAGGGAAGGGAGTAGAATAATCAAGTAAAAGAAAAAGGCTCCGTTTGGTAAGACTTTCTAACTATGATTTGAGAATATGAGTTATATTTTGAGTTTGTGTGCTTTGAAATTATGATTTGAATGTAGAAATTTTTTTTGGTTATGATTTTTGAATAGAGTGTTGAATTGAGTGTGGAATTGAGTTTTGAAAGTTTGATTTGACATGTGAAGGAAGAAAATTTGTTTGGTTATGAGTTTTGGAAAGAGTTTTCAAAACTTAATTCAAATTGTTATATCTCATAACAAAACACACTACTTTCACACTATTGAAAATTCTGATCAACACTCATATAACCAAACTCTTTTTAAAATTCAATTAAAAAAATTTATTATTAACAGAAAATAACCTTAATCAATTTATTAATTGAAAATACTATAAAGGAAATAATTTTTTTTCAAAATAAATATTCAAAAAATTTAAATAATCTAAAAAATTTAATAAGTAAAAAATTAAAATAAATATTCAAAAAATTTAAATCGTAAAAATTTAAATAATTTAAAATTTTAAAATTTTAAATTTAAAAACAACTCTACACTCAAATCAGAACCAAATACATAAAACAAAACTCAATTAAAAAATTATTTTTAAAACTCATAACCAAACACATAACTCAAAACTCCATACTACTTTCACAACTCTACACTCAAATCGTAACCAAATGCATAACAAAAAAATTAAAATATTTTCATAAAATAGAGTTTGAATTTATTTTTATAAAATATTTTAAAATTTAAAAAATCAAAATCGTAATATTTAAAAATTAAAATATTTAAAAATATTCAAAAAATTAAAAAATTTAAAAAATCGTAACATATTTAAATATTAAAATATTTAAAATCTTAACAAAATTAAAATATTGATTTGAATTGAGTTTTGCAAAGAGTATTGAATTATGTATTTGGTTATGAGTTTTGAAAAGTAATGATTATGTTTTGAATTGAGTTTTGAGAAATGGGTGTAGAATTATGATTTGAGAGCTCAAAACAAACACTACACTCAAATCAATGGGTGGAACTATAATTTGAGAGGCTTATCAAACGGAGCCAAAGACTTTTCCATGGTCTTTTCTCACACAGATATAGAAGTCCCTAAAGGATGGAGGAGGAAGAAGGAGATGATTCATAGGCAGGCTCTTAAAAAGATTGCTCTCTCAAAACCAAAACCAAAACCAATTTTTCCCATGATTTCTTTGTAATCATGAATGGGCATACATATATGATAATGGATGGTCCATTGTGCATATGATATCAGGGAAATGAAAAGAATGAATAGGTGATTACCTTGAGAAGTACCACACGCATATGTATTCTCTAGTACCACATGTCTTTGAATGAGCTTTCCAAATACCTTGCACTGCATATTTCACCTATTTAGGAGAACTAGGTCCCAGAAAAGAAAAGCAATACCCATTAGTCTTACCCCAAAGAACACAAAAACATAATCCCCAAAAACCTAATTCTAACCCATAAATGAACAAGTTTTCTTGTTCAACATAATCAAATTCTAAGAAAAACAGCTCCCCTGTATCACACCTCAAGAACACACAAAAATTTGTTCCCAAACAATTAAACCAAGCTTTGAATCATCAAATTCTTGCACTTAACAACATCAAATCGAAACAAAAACTAAAATCCATCAATCATAACTCACAACAAACACAAATTTCCCCAAAAATACTCTAATTTCTATACACAAAATGACCAAGTCCTTGAACATGGAATTAGACTATTCAGACACTTAGACACAAACTCAAACCAAACACTAGTATGCGAGTCTATATAAAACTAGTACAAGAGAGAATGATATAGACCAGGTCAGGCCTCACTAGGAAATGCCTGTTTTCAATGATTAGTGAATTTTACAGTTAGTAAAACATAGCATATAATATATGACTGAAATAACTAGGTGGCTTTGATTGAACTTTTTAAAGCTTCATGTCCTGAAGTTCATGTCAGTCTAATGATATTACATTCCCCTCCAAGTCCCCCATGGACCCCAACTCACACTCAAGTGGCAGGCACAGATTGGAAGCTCAAGCCAAATCACATTTTTCTCCACCACCAATTTCAATTTACACCTTCATTCATAACTTCAATTTGTAGCCAAAGTGTCCACCAAATATGCACTTGGGTATTTAGACATGCTTTAACCTCTTTGTTACATGAATTTAGACACAAGTATCGAGTACAAGTATTAGATACAGTGAAAACAATAACCAAAAGCATTGGCACGGCAAGACAAGCACAAGCACAAGCGACTTGTTGGGTAGTTTGTTTTTTCTTTTTATCTTGGACTTCCTCTTCTCATTTATCTTGGCTATTTCTCTTTTAAACTCATGTTTGATGAGAAATAGTACCAAACAGAGGACTCAAACAAGGAAGGAATCAAGAAACGAGAAAGGAATCAAGAACAACATTGAAAAACACATCATATATATATATATATATTGTTTTATATAAAGCACACAGCTCAGAATAGCTTTGAAGCTTTGTCACTTTTTTTTTTTTTCAAGAATGCCGTCGACTGCTAATAACTACTAACAGTTTTCAAATTCAACTTATCTTCTTCATTCATCAAACTCATCGCATTTACACCCATCACTAGTATAAATATATACACACTTAGGCTACGTTTGGCTATACGGATTTCAAACGAAGGGGTTTGAGATTAAATTTTACAGAAGGAGAGTTGGCTATTATAGTTACGTTGAGAAACTAAAGGGGAAGATAGAGTAAAGTTATATATATATTAGAATCTCTGGCATGAAGATTTCAAATTACTATTTTTACATTGTTATTCCAAATCTATCATGATAAAGCAAGCTCTCAAATTCAAAATTTTAAATTTAAATATAAACTAAAAAAAAAATATTTAATTTGAGCTAGCATTGTCCTTTAATAATTATTACCACTAAATCCTTTGATTTTGAAATCCCCAAATCCAAATGCAACTAAGCGCAAACCTGGAAACAAGTAATCCTAGTATGTGGCTCATAAACAGAAGAGAATTTCAGGGCATTGGTGAAAAGTCTCTATGCAAATCAAACCGTCAGTAGACAATTTCCCAAACAAACTTAAACAAAGCTCAAGACATTTTGAACAATTCAAACTGCCAGTAGTAGACAACTTCCCATTCTACTCCTACCTAACAGACTAAACCAATGGTCAGAAATATGCAATTTCAGCTAGTCACAAATTTTGGAAAGGCAAACAATTACAAACCAAAAGATCTCTTATCTTAATCTATCGAGTCATAGAATGATGCATCAAATTGCAATCAGGGTTTCAACACATTTCATTTCAAGATGCCCAACAATGAGTTCCACCACTAAACAAGTTTGGTGGAATGATAAATCAATTGAAATCCCTACTACTATCGTGATAATTTACAATAATGATCTTTTGGTAAACTACCACAGCAATAATTTATCATATCTCCAAATAAAATAAATCTGAACCAAATAATCACAGGTCAAATAATTTACAAATGAAAATAAATAAATGAACTTATAGGTTCTTGTTCTTTATTATGTGAATCCTTCCATAAATTTTCTTGTAATTTCCCCAAATTCGCTTGTAATTCACAAATAAAAGGGGATACTCAAAGAAAGAAAGAAAAATAAAACACTCCAAGGGAACATCACAGATTGGGGGACTTCAAAAACAACAGATTGAAATCCTATTATCGACATATCCCAGCAGCAAACATCAACAGAAACATTGAGAGTGAGCGGGAGAGACAGACAGAGATTGAGTGAGTGAGAGTGAGAGTGAGAGAGAGAGAGAGGATTTATATCTCAAATTATTTTTAGGGAGAGTTGATGCTCCGAAAAATCGCGATGGTGAGGGCCCTGGTGGGTGAGACATTGTAGAACAAGAAGAGTATGAGAAAAGGGAATCAAAAATGGAGAAGACGAATCAGAGAGATATAAACAGAAGACGAATCAGAGAGAGACAGAAGGTTGAAAAAAAAAAATACCTAGACAACAGTGCCAGGCGAAGACGAATCAGAAATGGTGAAAACGGACGGCAGCACTGACGGTGGAGAGGCGAGAACGGAGGACGACAACGTTGATGGTGAGGCGAGGTGATTGGCGCGACTGAGGTGTGATCGAATTCGGCTGAGAGGCGCCCTTTTTTTCAATATAGGTTTGAATTAGTTTAGTTATCCCCTACAACAGTGTTGGTCGGCCATGGTCCCTCAGTGTATTTAGATATCAAAACGACGTCATTTTGATATCTGCGACGAAATTGTTTTAGTCGCTAAAAGTTTTTACTATTCCTGTCCAGATTTTCACCTCCCGCCTATATTTTTGGCGACTAATATTTTCATTTGATTGCAAAAAAAGACTTTTTTGCAACAAAATTACTTTAGTTGGTAATAGTATCAACTTTTAGCGACGAAAATTTTTTTGGTCGCCAAATGTCATTTTTTGCGACCAAATTTTTTTTAGTCAGCAAAAGTGGTCAGGAAATGTGTAATTTCTTGTAGTGATATGTGCCATTGTTATTGTGTTGCCATGTGTCCATTATAAAAAATAAATAAAATCTTCTCAGTGTAAACCCTCTGTCCACCAACATATTTCACGCCTCCTTTAATTGGTATCCTCCACCTCCGGCCATGGCACCGTTGATCAATTCTAGCCATCAACAACTCGCCTACTCTATCCTATCTTTCTTCATCCCTCTCTAGCACTTCCTTTCTTTTGCCAAGTCCTCTTCTGCCTCCCTCTCTTTTCTCCTCTTCTATTATACCTCTCATTCATTGTCGCCTCTTCTCTATTTTCTTTTCATCTAATTTAATCCTAAATCAAACCAAAAAGTAAACCAAAACAATATCCAGATAGACAGAGAATTATTATTGTTGTTGTTGTTGTTGTTATAGAAATCAATAAAACTAATGTCAAATTGGATGGGACGGAAGATTTAATGATTTCATCAATTAATTAGTTTTTTGAAGTGGGGGAAATTGATTCATTTATATGCATGTTTGGAGCAGATGTTTGAAATGATGAATATGAGCAAGGGAGCCTCCAAGACAAGCATATCTGGTATATGAGAGTTTGTACCTTATAAATTGTTATATGTGTTCATAGAAAATAAATTTTGTTTCAAGATGTTGAATGTTGGAGATCTATAATTGTACTATGTAGAGAATTTCAACTAAAAGATGATAATGATTTTCTTCATCTGAAGCATGTTTTTAATTTTTGTACTTTTTCATTTTTGTTTACTACACAACGCATGTTGGTGTCTATCATAGTAGAGAGATTTTGGAGATTAAAAACAGAGCGAGGCAAGGCTAACCCGAGATTTATGAGGCCTTAGGTAAATCCGAAAATGGAGCCTTTTCACATATATTTTTCATAAAATGTTTATGGATAAATAAATGAGTACAAACAAATATTTTATTTGTTAGTAGCCACAAAAATTTACCTACACATATAATCATTAAAAGTATAAACTAAAATTTACTTTAAATATACTTAAGACTCAATCGATAATTTATGGACTAAATAAAAAAATTGACAATAGTTCAGTAGTAGTAAACAATACTTCTCTTCTACTCCTGCACTATTGTCAACAAATTAATTATAGAGTAAATAGAAAATTTATACATACATTGAGTGGACTCCACTATTGTCATTATTTTTTCGATGTGTCCCCAATTTATGTTATATGAAAATTTAATACATGCACATGGCATCTAATTGTTGAGTCCCCAAAATTTGTTACAGTGTAATAATTATCTTGTCATTATTTATTTAGATGCTACTTCACGGCTAAGAGCTTGTTTGGTGATGTTAATGCAATATAGACGAAGAATGCTACCTACTATTTGGGGTTTTTTGTTTTTTATTTTTTATAACTATGAGGCAATATTGTATATTTAGTTACAATGTACCATGTGTGTATAAATATTTGAAGTATACTATTGTTGACACCATAAATAGTAATAATATTATTATTCAAGGACACGTGGCACTTTCTTGATCAATCAGGAGTTAAGAGAAATTACAAAGTTAGTGGTTTTGCATGGTGGAACATAAAAGACAAGATGGAATAAGTTAAAGCACATGTGAAGAATACAATGGACAAAGTGACTTGGCGGAAGACATGAAGGGATATGTGGCATTGTGGGAATGAAGGTGAAAGAGTAGATAGTTTTAGGTGGTTATTAGGTAATTATTGCTGGAAGTTTTTTTCCTATAAATAGCCATTGATGGATAAATTTATAAGATTCAAAACCAGATCCAGAAACCAGTTTATTTACTTTACATTTTTCTTTCCAATCCTTTATTTCCTAGTCCTTTCCTGCACTGCATTTCAAATTCCTAGGAATAACTCTAAGTTATTCTGTTGTTGTAACCCCCTTCAAAGCTGTAAAAGTGCGAATGTACAATTGTAAACTCTTGTTTAATTAATGAAATTTGATTTCTAACACTGTTTCTCCCTCTTTCTTTTACTTTTGTGATTAGTATTCTGAATTTTCTCCTAAAACAAGCCACTAGTAAAAGTCCTCTTCATTGAGGCTAAAAAGAACTTCGAAACAATCGTCTCATTAATTGGTTGGCATTTACTATCTTTGTAAGGACTTATTGATCCTTACTAGGACTCTCTAATTATGTTTCTAACCTTCGAAAGCCAAAAAAGCCGACATATATTTTTGGGAAGCCTAGTGGGACTATCATTATAATGGCTAGATGAAGACGACAAAGAGAAAATGAGCGCCTTGAAAAAGCCATAGAAGAAGAAATAACAAACGAATTGGATTTTGCCATTCAAATTTATCAATATGAAACATATTGGTGTGAAAGAAAAATTTTGGATCTTCAAGAAGAGATCTATTTTCTTGATGAAGAAAATTTTCAAGTTACTTCATTATCGTATTATTGGGTTAAAGAAAAAATACACCATTTAACTGGAGTAATTCATCAACTTGATATGGAAATTTGCCAATGGAGACATGAGTTATCAACCCTTCTTGTCAAGTCTCTAATGATTGAATTTTGTGGGGTTTTACAAAATGTTTTCAAGTTTTTTCTGACTGAAACTAGTGAAAAAATAACTTCATCAATGGCTCGGGAAGTTCAAGAGCCCGTTTTTAAAGAGCCAAATTATGAAATTAATATAACGAAAGAGCATGTTCTTGAGTCAAACATGGCTAAGAATGGGGTTCCATATATAACTCGGGGGGTTCATACATCCATTTGTAGAGAGCGAAGTTATGAAAAGCTTGTTAGGGAGCATGTTTTTAAACCAAGTTTGGCTAAAAATGATGAGCAACCCACGGTTAGTGGATTTAAAATTTTTGATGATGTGGAAAATCTCAAAATATTTGAACTTCGAAAACCACCATATACCACTATCTTCGTTGTTCAAAATCTATTTTGGATTTGTGGTTCACATCAAAATTTAATTTTGATGAAATGATTAACAAAATATTAAAGTCTAGAAAATACATTTGTTGAGTTTTTTCCTACATTTTCACAATGGGAAGCATGGAAATAACTAATAATAATGGTCCTGGCTATTTTCATGGTCATATGTGAAATAGTGGCCAATACAAATTTGCAGTTGGCCAAGGAAGAAGAAGCTCTGTAGAAAACACAATGAGTTCCCATGTTTGTTGTTTTCTACCATGCAATGTGAAACCATCATTCTTGACCAAAATGGTCTTTGTTATGTATAGACATGACATTTTATGCTCCAGTTGTCTTGAAGTGGATATGTAAACAACTATCATTTTGGCTTTGTTGTTGGTCACCATGTGTGCTTCGTAAGCCCTTTTTGCCATAATTTTTTAGCTTCGAAGCACTCCATCTTGCATCAACAACAGCTTCGAAGGAAAAATAATGGTAGTTGTGAACCTTCGAAGCTTTGCCGAGTATTTCCAAGGATGTAATTAGTCCTTTGTCGGCATCTTCAACCTTCGAAGGACGATTTTGGCCCTCTAGTAATTCCTTTAGAAGATGGCTTTCATCTTTTGAATTGCAACTCTTCAAGAATTCGAAACATCTCATAATTGTTTGACATGATATTGGCTACTGTCAAGTGAGACATTTGCTACTTTTACATGGCAGTAAACTTCGAATCATTTTTGAGTGGCTTCTAAGCATTCTGAATTAACTTCGAAGTAGCTCCAAGGAGGCTTTAATATGTCCTTTATAATGAACCTTCTAGTAAGCTTCGAAGGGTGCCAGAGAAGCTTTGAATGATTCTGAAAGATCTTCAAAGAGGTTTTTTATAATAAACACAGCAGTGTTGCTATGTCATTGAAGTATTAGCCTTGATTTTTGGACACCATAAACAGTGAGTGCATGCATTCATTGATTACAAATTGGTGCCTCATCTTGAAATTTTAAACTTGCCACCTAAGAAAGTACAAAGCTTCTACTCATGACTCATACCAAACATGATTGGTATGTATTGTGTCCAAATCAAATTGGTGCTTCTTGATTCAACTTGATCACTTTGAAGCACTCATATTGAATTCGAAGCATATTCCTCTAGTGTAGTGTCCCTTCAAAGCACTTCGTTGGTGGTGTTGTGGTATTCAAAGCATTTTATTACTCATATCAATTCTGTGCATGGTTCGGCTCTTTAAAAACTCAAATAAACATCATTTTTAAAGAGCCGTGGGAGATAATGTTAACACCATAAATATTATTATTATTATTATTATTATTATTATTATTATTATTATTATTGCAGGACACGTGACACTTTCTTAATCAATCAGGAGTAAAGAGAAGTTACAAAGTTAGTGGCCTTGCATGGTGGAACATGGAAGACAAGGTGGAAGAAGTTCAAGCACATGTGAAGAATATGATGGACAAAGTGACTTAGTGGAAGACATGGATTGATATGTGGCATTATGGATACATTTACAAGATCCAAAACCAGATCCAAAAACCAATTTATTTACTTTACATTTTTCTTTCCAGTCATTTACTTTCCTGCACTGCATTTCAAATTCCTAAGAGTAGCTCTAAGTTAGTCTGTTATTGTAACCCCATTTGAAGTTGTAAAAGTACGAAGGTACAATTGTAAACTCTTGTTTACTTAATGAAATTTGATTTCTGACATTGTTTCTCCCTCTTTCTTTTACTTTTGTGATTAGTTTTCTGAATTTTCTCCTAAAACAAATCACCAGTAAAGGTCCTCTTCATTGAGACTAAAAAGAACTTCAAAGCAATCGTCTAATTAATTGGTTGGTATTTACTATCTTTGTAAGGACTTGCTGTTCCTTGCTGGCACGCTCTAATTACGTTTCTAACCAACAATTATATTTGTGGATAATATATTTTTTTTCTATTTTTTAAATTGTTTGTATATTTGGTTGTGAATGTGTGGATGTTATTATAGAGGAAAAAAATGTCATTTGTATAGGTAATTTTGCAATTTCTATTTTTTTTTTTTTTAAATGTGATTATTTGCTACCGCCTACAAGGTTTTTTTTTTTTTTTTGGACAGGTTATGTTGTCTTTAAAAGTATCATTTGTGATGGCAAAAGAGCTTTTGAGATTGTAATTTTTTGCCCCATCCCCTTTTGTCCTACTGTGTTTGTTGTTGCCATGCCGTCGACCGAAATTGCCATCACAAAAAGTCCAATTTCTGGAAGTGATGGTAATGGATTTTGTCATTGTTACAATTGTAATTAGAAGGATTTCATTTCTTTCTTGATAAATTTTCTATCTCTCCATGAAACACTACATTATGTTTAGCAAGAGTGTTCACAATAGAAATTATCTTTAGTAACACTTGTTTTCAGTGTTCTTCCCTTTGTTGATTTGTTCTTCAACACATTTATCAACTATTTCATTATGTTTTAATCTATTTTCCAATTCAATCCATTTACTCAAGCAAGTAATGTGCTCATTGCTAGTTTCAAGACTTTTAAGCCTGTTCCATAGATTCTTCCAATATTGATTCCATCAGTAGCCAAGTAAATCATGTTCCTCTCTTGCTTGAACAACTTACAACTAAAAGAAAATACCTTTTCTATACTAGCCATTTCAAAGATTCCGAAGTATCTTAATATACTAGCCATTTCCTATCATGCTTCTATCCACTTGATAATTGTCTAATTCTGAGATGTAGAAGAGAAATGTATATCCTTCTTATCTTTAGAAAAATTGACACTATTAGCTTTAACATGATCTCTTTCAACTAACAAACCCTTGACTTCTGATAAATCTTGTCCCAATTACTTGGGTCATAAATATTTAAAGGTTCACATTCAACATTGACGTCTTCACTTTTATTTTCCAAATCTTCATTCTCATTCATATGTTCACCAGGTTCTTCAATCACCAAATCATCATCATCATCATCATTCTTATTTAAACATTCAGTAGGTCATTCAATTACCAACCTTCATTATCATTGTCATTTATACATTGATTAGTTTCTTCAATTACCAAATTTTGATAACTAAACCTGAAATCTCTATTTTTTTTATTTTTTTATTTTTTATTTTTTACCTACCAAAATACTTATCAGCACTTCCGATTGATAGAATTAATTGTTCCATTTTTTTTTTCTGCTTTTTTTTTTTTTTTTTTTTCATTCCCAGAACTATACTTCCTTGGAGACATGGCAATACAATCAATAATATACACAAATCACACAATCCACTAATATGTGCAGTTCACAATTTTCATATTTGACAAATCAATGAAAAATATATATTAGACAGAGTATATTTCCAATGCTATGTCAATATAGAATGCCAAAGTCTAATATTAGCATAATACAATATTTTAAATATTAAGATTTGCAACTCTGATCCAATATAAAAATAAAAATAAAAAATGTTATCTTTTCTATTTGTTACACAAAAATTTAAATACAAATGATATTTTATGAACCCATCAAGAAAGAGAGAGATGGAGAGAATACTCCTACCAAGCTTTCGTAGACTCAAATGGCAACAATTGAAAATTTCAAAAACTCAAATGTCAGGTACAGTTATTAGCAGGCTTTTCCCAAACTAAGCCTAGGTACTAATTTATCTCCCAAACTAAGCCTAGTTTGGCCGAATTTCCCAAACTAAGCTGAAGCGTGTTTACAAAACACACTTTCAGCATGTTTTTGGCACAAATGGACAAAATAAATAAAATCATAAAAGCGTGGTTAGAAAACATAACTTTAATAAAATCTTAGTCTAATAATCTTTGAGATTATGAGTTTAAGTCTCAGGACAATCACTTTGTGCACTTTGTCAAAGGTTAGGTGTGTACCTAATCTTTTTTCTCTGAGTAATGCTAGGGACCACAAATGTTTTACCAAATATTTTACTAAATGTTTCATATGGGTGTGAGACTCACATGGAACCCACATGGTGTGGGTCCCACACCCATGTAAGACATTTGATAGAACATTTGGTAAAATATTTGGGGTCTAGCATTTTTTTCCCCTCTTTTCTCTCCCAAACACACATTAATGTTAGGTGTGTACCTAATCTTTTCTCTCTTTTTTCTATGTTTACACGTTAATATGTACTATTAAATTATGTGTGTATTCAATTTTTTCTCTTTTAAATGTACTATTTAAACATTGTTTTTCTTTTTATTTAAATTCATAATATAACACATTATGTGAGTACCAACTGGTACTGTTTGGCTACTCAAAAAGTTGTTGAGAGAATGTCTTCATTTTGGGTTTTGGAATTTTTCAATAAGGGGATTACATTTAGGTAGAAAAAAGAGAAAAAAAAATTATTAACACATGGTGGATGTAAGTGTGTTTATGGTGGGTTGTAAATGAAAAATTGTAGAGATGTAAGTGTTATTTATACCCCTCCATGTGTTGATTGTTTTTTCTCTAACTCTTACTTGTATATAGTTCTCCCGTTCAATAATAGTGTGACAGTGTCAGAACTGCATCATTAATCATTTTACTTTTAATTTCATTTATTTGCAAGACGTACAGTCACACATCTGATTTAGACAACAAAAATGATTGAGAGCTTTAATTTTAGAGCTCTAGGAGGAGCTTTAATGGTGGGACGCACCATGTGATATGAAGTTTATGCTTGCTTGTTTGTGGTTTTCTTTTTATTTTTTTATGCCACATCATTAAAGCTTAAATTAGAACTCCAGTTTTAGAGCTCTTAATCACTACTCTTTAGACAATTCATGCTGTTTATTTTTTTAAAAATTTATGTATAAATTATTTATGTAAATATCAAATTGATCTGATAATCGTATATATAATTTTATCATTTTTTTAAAAAAAACAATGGATGAGAAACATAATTTTAAAATTAGATAATTTATTTTTAAATATTAAAATAATAAAATTTGGTAGCTAAGATTGTTTATCAATATGATATTTTATATGAATAATTTATATATAGAGATCTAAAAGATGACTGAGTGAATTATAGAATGTGAATTGAAGAGAAATCAATCATAATAATAATAATAATAAACAGTTTTTTATTAATTTCAAATGCTGGACAAACAAATATTTCTTTAAAAGTGTGGTAACAAATCACACTTTCTATTAAAAGCAAATATTTCTTTAAAAGCGTGGTTACAAATCACACTTTCTATTAAAAGCGTGTTTCCAAATCGCACTATTATTTAAGCTGGCAGCTAATAGCAACAACGGTTTCTTAATTAAAGTTGTGTTTTCTAACCACGCTTTTATAATTTTATATATTTTGTCTGCGGGCGAAACATCTTTGAAAGCATGTTTTGTAAACACGCTTCAGCTTAGTTTGGGAAATAAATTAGTACCTAGGCCTAGTTTGGGAAAAGCCTCCATTAATTGGAGCTCTCTTTCTTTCCATGTTGCTATCTTAACTTCATAAACGGGCGACGTTAATTTTTTTCCCTCCAAAATAATCTTTACTTATATTCTTTTTCAGTTTCTCAATAAAATTCTATTTCTTTAGCTAATCAAAAAAATAAATAAATGAATAAATTAAATTGGAGCTCTCTTTCATGCTTTATCACTATATTAACTCCCTTTCATACACGGGTCAAACTAGTGCAATTACTACAAATATTGGGTAGATAGTGAGATTGAACACTGAATCTATTTATTTTTTGTAAGAAAAATTCTAAACATACATAAAATTCATACAAAAAAACTTTAACATGAATGATATCACAATGCCATTATTGTAAATAAATCTATCTTCAATTGTGTTTTGTTTTGAAGTGAAAAGTCCACAAAATGTTTTGAGGTGCCCATGTGTCCGATCGTGTGAGGACGATAAATGTGGAAAATATTTTAAGGTGTCCACTTGCCCCGTCGTGTGAGGATGACAAATGTGGAAAGATCTTTGTTTGAGGTGCCCAACTGTCCATCTGTGTGAGGACGGAAAATGTGGGACTATTTTGGTGACTTCTTGTAGTCGATTTTGAAATACATTGAAACATGCCCAATCACCTTCCGTGATGAGGACATAAATGTGAGTAATTAAGATGTTATATTGTTGAATGGTATGTGGAATGTGATAGACATGTGGTGAAAAATGAATGTATGTAATTTGTATGTTTAATGTTAGATTATATGATTTTGTAGAATGATATATTGGTAAGAGATGAAGGTATGTTATTAGTAACTTAATATTTAAAGCAAGAATGTAATTAGCGTATATGAAATCGTTTTTGGTAAAACATGGAGTTAAGAAATTGTTTTTATCAAAATATAAGAAATGACTAGTAAGAGTAAGAAAAGAAATGAATTATCTAGTGATGTTAAAAATGGATCCTCTTCGAAAGGTATATGTAAGTGTATGTATTTTGATTATATATAAAGGACACCTAACTTGTATACTTGTAACATCGAGCATCATGATCATTTTTATCTATAAGGGGTTATTATTTAGAATTATTGTAGATCCCTGGACCTTTGTGTTCATCCCTATTGTTTAACAATTTTTCAGGTGCAGAGTCTAAGGCATCGACAAACAATCAAGGAGTTATTTTGTGATGATTTATATATATATATATTGATTAATTGTTGGTGAAGTGCCCATATATTGAAAAGGGAATGTATTTATGTTTGTGATAGTTATTTATTCTATTATGTAAACCTAAGGGCATGTATCGTAATATTTTGTATTTATGTATTTCATCATTTGTATAATGCGAGAGAGAACCTACTATCTATTCATTTATCCTCCTGCTTCCACATTTGTATTATGTAATTGGACTTTAATAAGGAACTTGGTAACATTTTTTAAAAAATCTGGGAGTTTGACAACTTGGTATCGAGCTAATTGGGTCTAAAACCTTGGGCTCGTGGGGCGTGATTTTTACCTAGCAGGTTTTGTTTCGCTTGTGAGGACGCTTGCATCTAGGTAGAGTAGGAGTTAGGATATTATGTGTTGTATTTATGTCAATCAGCATGAGATTAAGTTTCAGGAATAGTGCTTGTAACCAGTTAACTTATTTTGAGGTCTCACTAGAAACACACCTAATCAACGTGGTTTCTGCTGGGAATTCTTTGAGAGTTCCGAGATAAGTGGATGTCCTTGTAGACTTGACCCGATTTTGTGATTAAATGTCTAAACTATTTATGTGCAATATGATTATCTGTTAAGTGCATCTTGTAATTTAGTCGTGTTGAATAAGAGTCTCTGGGGAAGATTATAGTTGCTTCTAAGTTGGGATTTTGTCATTTATAAGATGTTAGGACGGGGGAGTAGAGGGCATATCGGCAATAGAAGTGTCGGTAGAGGCACTGTCACACCCCACTTTTTATTACACGAAGTCATTACCAATTCCATTAACTTAATTCAATTTCAGAGATAACATACGGAAATAAACTCATACATTCAATCCGTAGAAGTGATTAACAATACTCTCATTCGTATGCAAAGTAAATATTACATGAGCATTCTAAATAAGATGCCCTCAGGCTTACAACATTAAATAATCAAATGAAGGGTGCAACCCTTTTACACATATGGCCTTCACTACAACGAAGAGGCCCGTGGCCAACAAATAAGTAAATCCAACTCTTGCGACTCAACAGCTTAATACGAAAAAGATTCAACAACGTGGGATGAACATATAGTCCAGTAGGGATCTCAACATGATCCTCAACAATAACAACATTACAGATAGCTATGATCATGCACACTCATTCTCGTACTAGAATAGTAATATGACATTTTATACAAAATATATATATATATGTATGAACTTTTCTTAAAAACAACCGTTTCAAACAACGCTACAAGTGATTTATCTTTCCTTATTCCTTTCATTAATTCACATTCCCATTCTTTTATACATAAGCAATTACTTAGGAAATAAATTCACTAAGACCACTACTATTCTCCAATTTCCACACAAACAACAGATGTGCCTTTCTAGAACATATTTCTAAAATGTTTGATTCTCTTTACACTTCTTAAAGACAAGGGGTAGCAACTGATACATGATTAACACAAGATAATCCATTTACAATTTTATGACACGAATGTCTACATTGCCTATGACACATAGTCTATGGCACAATTCACCTTTCCTTTTATGGCTCAGAACCTGGCCAAATATTTCAACAAGGGTTTCATCTCTTATTAACAATCTTTCCAATTCAACAGGGATAACAAATCAAGTTAAACCCCTCATATAACATAACAAATACACAAGTTGGTATTGTATCAATCACAATCAAATTCACTTCCATACTTCCCAACTGATACACATTTTGGTGATGTATCATATCAAATAGATAAGCATATGAACTGTATCTCTGCAATAGGCGTGCATATAAGCAACAACCCTGGGTTCATCCCCTATCTTCCCATAATCACTAACCGGTTTAGAGGTACATCCCCCATCTTCCCCTAAACCGTGGAGTACATCCCCTATCTCCTCCCATACACAAGTAATGCATATAAACACAACGTCATATACACAAACAATCAATGGTGTAATGCATACACAACAATTCAACACAACCGTGTCATCCTCCACCGATGACCAAGGACAAAACCTCTAGATGCAGGTATGTTGTACATCTATTAACAAACTCAATTATCATGAAACCACAAACCCTATAACAAAACTAACATGGCAGTTAAAGATACAACCACCACATATGTGTGTTCAACACTCACATTACAATAATCCAACTCTCATACCTTTTGCCTTCACAAATTCAATTCCCTGGACAATAAGGCCATAACTCATTTTAACCCATTACATTCTTTTCCAAGCCACTCCAATTTAATTATGCAAATTAAGTTATAATCATTAAACTAGGGTTTTCCTCCCTCTTTCTCAATATTGACCTAAAAGGCTCAATTATTAACAACAAACAACAATGATCACATTGAAGACCCAAAATACATAAGTATTTGCCCAACGATCACAACCCCTCTATTAATTTATTAAATCAAATAAAATTAGGGTTTTCTCTCCTTTCAACAACAACATGCTAATTAACACCCCAATTAGCCTAAACCATAACTAATGATAATAAACCCAACTCCAACAGTCAACCCAAGGTTCAACCTCATGATTTTGAATAAATCCAACATGATATACTGTTTTTATGCAATACAAAAACTACCACATGTCTATCTATAGATGGAGTATTTAAAAGAAACAAGGAGAATCCCTACCTCAAAGGAGAACCCAAATGGAGAAGATTGACCCGAAATCCAAGTGCTCCAAATCCACAATTCTTCAGATTAAAATGTAGCCCTCACTCTCCTCTACCTTTTTAATAAAGGATCTAGGTTAGAAACTCACTCTAAGTAGATCAAACCTAAGAGAGAAGGTGAGTTGGGGAAGAAGAACTTCGTAACCTAGGGTTTAGAATCGAAAAGAGGGTGGCGCCTTAAAAATCTTTGAAACACGATTTTATACCCAGCCGCCCGCTCGGCGTCAAACTCCCGCTCGGCGGACACTCCTGAACCCGCTCGGCGGACCAACTCCGCTCGGCGTCAACCTGAACAAGAAATCTTGGATGGGTGTTTTTCCCGCTCGAGCGCCAAAACCCCCGCTCGAGCGGACAAGCAACAACAAGTCCCGCTCGGCGTCAAACTCCACTTCGGCGGACAAGCCAAAACCTGGGCAACTAGTTTTGGTTCCTAAGCTCAACCAACCTGCAATCAACCTGCGTAAAACATCCTATAACTCAAGAATAAAGAATTAAAGGACATCCACAACAATAATAAGACAATAGAATCTACGGAACATAAGTCCGAATATGATAATCAAATGGAAAAAGACCGGGGTCGCTATAGGCACAATAGTCTTAGTAGCACCTATTCCTGCAGCACTGGTTGTGGGCGAGGAAATTGCATGCAAGATTATAAGGACAGTTAGGGAGACTAAACTGCAATGAGAGGGACGATTCTCGTTCCCTCAAGCTACTAAGGAGTTCTTTCCCTCCAACCCATTGGAGTTCACAGGAGAGCCTGACCCGTTGAAGGAGCATGATTGGTTAGAGCAAGTCACTAAGACTTTAGGGATGTTGAGAATTGAGGATGGATTAAGGGTTGCACAAGCTAGTTTCCAACTGAGGCCTTTCTGGTCAAGTATTTCCCTCCTTCCGTCCGGGAAAGATTAAGGAAACAATTTATGGAGTTGCACCAAGGTACTACTTCTTTGGCACAGTTTGAGGCGAGATTCACCAATTTGTCTAGGTTTGATCGGAGTGGTAGCAATGGAGGAGGGTCGTTGTATTATTATTAGATTCATCTAAAATGTCTATATCTATTAAAGAAGATGAGATAACCTCATAAGAACAGGAAGGATGATACCTTTCTGGTAGAACTCCAAACCTCTCCCACGCAGAAAAGAACTCACAGTGTGATGAATTAGCATTTGCAATATCCCCAACAAGTACATAATTACGTAATAAAATATCAAAATTGTGCTCGGGTTCAAGATGTGCAGAACATATAATGGTCTTTGTTTACTTGCTTGTAGACCAGGCCAAAATGCTTGAAGGCTTGTTAGTTGCCAATAAGTTGCTTGTCCGATCCTCATATCAGTTTCATGGTACCTACATTATAGAACAACGATTCATATCACTACCAAAATCAAATAGTTGTCAAGTTAATTTACACGACCACCTTTCGTTTTCTGTAAGCATGTACACTATATTAAGGATGTCAGATATTTTATTGAATTTCTATCTCAAATAGGTGAAAAGTAGTTTTATGATATGCCTGCAAGATGTAAATTTTGTAATTTGAAAAAGAGGCTAGTCGTACATTTGAAATGTTAAGAAAGATAAAAGATGTTGAAGACATTACACTCCAAATTCTAATTATATAATCGTAAAAAATAGAAAAGAAGAATATGATTTAGAATTGCAAAAATCTAACTTCTAAAGCAAATAGACCTAACCTTGCTTAATAGGGACACATTTTATTTTATTTTATTTTTTTGTTTTGTGTGTGTGTGTGTGTATTTTTACAATTAAAAACAGGTATAGTTCTTATTTGAAAGGATCCTGTCTTTAGAACACTCCCTTTCTTTTTGTTATTGCTCTAAAAAAATTATTGTGAATCTCTGAAACAGTCCAACTGGTGGCCAGGACTTTCATATTGACCTTTAGTTAGACAATCCAAATCAAAGGACTCACCGGTGAATTTGGATCTGAACAAGCACTGTCATTGAGACTCTTGGTAATTTTAGAGTTGATCTTACACTAACATTGGGAAAACTAGGAAATTACCCATATAAGATGTTTTAGCAAATTTGGCAATTTCAATGCCCTTCAAAATTGGACAAGATTTTGGAAATTCCATTCAACTCATGATAAATAAAACTACGAAACTCGGTATCGGCCAAAAAGAACTGAAATGCCTATGCCTCTATGGATGAAGCTTTAATGAGGATAAATGAAGGACCAAATTGGCATTAGTCTCTTTTCTCGGGATGGAAGATGATCAGCGCGCATAAACATCAATTTAGTATAAAAAAAAAAAGAATCAGGACCACGATAGCATACTTCTGATTCTGAACATTAAAAGCTAATTAGTGGTTGCATTGGGGAAAGAAAATGGCCTGTATTGAACTAGAAGATAATTAGTTAGTCTTGTACCATTGGCCATGTCTAAAATATTTACGCACACCAAGATAAGCGGTGCAACATTCTCCAAAACTCATCCTTTCCACAAAGAATGTGGGCTTTTAATAGATACTCATAGAATGAATCAACCCTGAACAAACCACAAAGAACACGGCGTCGAGAAGAGTAATGTCTCCAAACCATATATGGAGAGGAAGTTGATTCCTACCAAGGAATGCAATATGCCAATGTATAACTAGTCATTTCATGTTTAATAAAAAATAACTAAGTCTTGAACACCACACTACCTAATGCAACTGAAGGAAGATTAAGTATTTTAGCAACTCGTGAACTTTATGCACATAATCCATCACAAGAATGGATCAAAATGAAGAACATACCCACCACGATCCCGAGATAAGTACTCTATCCATTATCAAAAGTAGTTCCTAGAAGATTCAAAGAACTCCGCATGCTCCATAACTGCGAAGAGCACGCAAGGCTGCAGACTCAAATCTAGGTTCACTAGTTAATCGTGATCTTGAAATATGAACACTCCTTGCAAAATGTATCAATTATTTTTACTTTCCCATGAATATATCTAAACTTTTGATAACTTGAAAATTTGTTTATACACTAATCTAATATCATGAATCTAAGCTTAATAATAATACATATTATATCAAGCAATGCAATCATCAAGTAAAATCAGACATATACAAGTAGAATAACCGACATCCAATTGTCTAAACAAAATTAATAAAAACAAAGTCAGTGTTATTTGCTTTCTTTCAATTCTTCAACTTTAAATTGTATATATGAGCCTAGTTTATATTTCAAAATGTGACAAACACTACCAAGTCAATAGGGTTTCAGGACTTTTGTCCAAAAAAAAAAAAAAAATAGGGTTCGAGGACTAAACTCTTGAGAGATCAGCGCCTCAAAATTCATGGCTACAATGAGCTCGAAAAGCATGACGGACCATCCATATGGACTCTAATTCTTGGCCAATTCAACGACACCTGTTGAAGCCTACTTGTTGCCGCCATCATCTCCTTGGTCCTAGCAGTCTCGATGGAGGCGAGGGTGATGACGAGTTCACGCCATTCGTGGAACCCAAAGTGATTTTCCTTACCTTGATTGTTGACACGATCATGGGCATTTGGCAAGAGAACAGTGCGAGAAAGCGCTCGGGGAGCTCAAAGAGATCCAATCCGAAAACCCAAATGTCATTGAGACAATCATCGAACACGACTTGCCAAGAGCTAGTCCTGGGGACATAGTTGAGCTCAAAGTTGGCGATAAAGAGATTTTGAATGTCATGCTGCTTAAACCCCAGGTTTCATCACAACACAAATCCCCCAAAAAACAACACCCTTAGACAAAATTAAAAACCCGAACTCCACAAAAAGCTCAAAATTCGATAAAAATCAAAGATCGAACAAACAAACACAAAACCGATACATCAAATCAAATCAACCATGAATTTGTAGACAGAGATGAAAAGGAGGAACACGAGGGGCAGCCAAGAGGCGAGGATGGTACATGGATTGTTGTTGAAGAAGAGCTGCTTTGCATCAAGGCTGTTGTTGTTGTTGCTTCATCCTCGATCTTGCATTTTCTCAGTGGTTATTCGAAATCGATTTCACAGAGAGGGATTATTAATCAAACAGAAGATGGAAGAGAAAAGAGATACCCAAATCCCTACCCAATCTGACAACCCACCTATTGAGACTAATAGATAGAGAAAAGAGAGAAACCAAAGACAGAGGAATGGAGAGAGAGATACGAGGCTTTTTCCAAAATAAGCCTTTTTTACATTGTATTTCTCAAACTAGGCCAACTTTCTGACGGAATTCTAAAACTAAGCTAAAGCGTCATTTCTATTCGCGTTTTTACTATTAGGAGCGCAAAATGAGATGAACAGAAAAATCGCTATTACAAATAGCGATTTTAATTAAACTTCATTTTACAAATAAGCGCTTCTAACGAAAAAAATTTACGAAAAAAGCTATTCAAAATAAGCGCTTTCCTTTATGCATATAATTTAATTTTTTTTTTTTTTTTCTTAAGCGCCATTTCAAATGGCATTTCTACTTTGACTAACCCACCCACACTTTGACCTGACCACACACACCCACTCCAATCAAGCATTGTAATAATATAATATATATATATATATATAATAATTTATAATAATTAATTATATAATTTTTATAATTTTCGTAAATATAAATTATTTTTAGGTTATGGATGGTTTGATTTATAATACGTATATAAGGGTAAAAATTTTTATAATCAAAATTTTTTTGTAATTTTTATAATCAAAAATAATTTATAAATTATCAAAAGTAATTTATAATACGTATGTATTATAAAATTTTTTATAATAATTTACAATACGTATGTATTATTTAAATCTTTACATTTTTTATTTAAAATTTTTTACAGTAAATCCATCTTCACATTTTATAATACGTATGTATTATTCAAAAATAATTTATAAAAATTTATAATTAATACGTATGTAAATAATTTAATACGTATCTTCGCATTTACATTTAATACGTATGTAAATAATTTAATTTAATACGTATGTAAATGTGAAGATGGGTTTACTGTAAAATTATTTACATACGTATTAATTATAAATTTTTATAAATTATTTTTGAATAATACATACGTATTATAAAATGTGAAGATGGATTTACTGTAAAAAATTTTAAATAAAAAATGTAAAGATTTAAATAAGAAGATACATACCACTATGAGAAGGAAGAGCAACCATTGGATTGGAGACTAAGGCTCTGTTTGGTTTAGGGATTTAGGAATGGGTTTAGAAAAAAAAAAAAAAAATTGTGTAAATTTAAGTGAAATGTAAATATATTTTACTTATTTTTTTATTTTTCTTTCCAAAATATCTTCTCAAATTACTAGATTAAACCATTGGAGAGAAAGGTGGTGGTAGCTTGAGAAAGCCATATAGCTAGTGTTGCGAATTTGTTTTGAGGCAAACTGAATATAAAACGATGTAGTTTTACTTAATTTTATAGGAACTGGTTGGTCTATTAAATTTGCCACATTTTTTAACAAACGCCAAGATTGAGGTTAGGAAAAACAGGATTTATAAAAAAACACCAAGAATAAATTTATAATTACGGAGTTTGGTTAAGAATGTCGGAAATAAATTAACGCCAGAGTTTATCATAAACACTGGGAAAAAAAGGCTAAGAAAAGTCTTTTTTCTTATAATGATGAGTCGCACAAAGATGGAAGATAGAAGATGCAGTTGGAGAGAGAGAAAGTTGAGCATGAAAATGAGATGGAGGGAAAAAGAAAAATCAGAGGCGCCAAGGATTTGACGAAATTTAAGGATTTTGGATGTCATGAGTTTCAAGAAAAGGAGCACCTTTAATTTATTTATTTATTTATTTTGTGTGTGTCTATTAGCCACGACACAACAAAGGCCATGGCAAAATATATATATATATATATATTCTTTTTGCGACGGACAGAAAAAGCCATCTCAAAAAATAGGCCTTCCTTGATGACTAATGATTTGTCATCGCAAAAACCATGCAACATATCCTTCCCTCTTTTTGAGATAGGAATTGGCGTTGCAAAAAATGACCATTGACGACGGAATATTAATTGTCACAAAAGGTTACCTTTTGTGACAAAAAATATACCATCACAAAAGATTGGTGTCTTATACACATTTTTTTAGTAGTGCCCCCCACATCTAATGGCCTCTAAAATTTGTTCCAACCCCACCCAAACCCTCACTTAAAATTTAAAAAATTAATTGCAGCCACCAAATTAATAAGGCTTCTTTGGTGTATCTGCTACTATACTATATATGAAATTTATTGAGAGTGTCTAACTACACACTTTATACACCTACATGTTTCAAGTGTTTATGCTAATAATACAAACATAAAAGTTTTGTGTAACTATATTTCACATTTTTATTAGGGAAAATTTCAGTTTAAGTTCTAAAAAGTAATTACAAATAAATAATAAAATTTTCTACTATTAGTGATTAAAATTATAAATTTTTCTATGAAGTTCTAACAACTTTTAAAATTATATTTGCATGACAATTTTTCTTTTTCATTACATTTTATTTCAACGTTTAATGAAAAAAAATTGAGAAAGATGTGTGAGTGCCAGTGTTTGTGAGAGAAATGCTTTTGGTAATATCAGAGGGGTAAATTACACTCAGTGGCGGACACATAAATTTGGTGAAGAGGGGACCAAACTATGTGCATAAACTACAAAATTTAATCATTATTTTTCACATTTCACAAAAATTTTGTATGAATGTTTGTACTAAAATATTTACTTTTACTGTAAAAGTTTTGCGGGTATAAATTTTGAACATTATCATTAAATTTGTAACAAAAAAGTACCAAAACAAGATTATAAAGTATTTTTACATATTATACAAAATAAAAAATTAAAAAAAAAATTGTAATATACAAATAATTTTTTCCACATTGATCATAGTTATATTGACTCATAACTAGCATCAATTACATTCATAATCAAAAATCATTTTGATCAGAATCAAAACCACCACAATGAGCGGTGACAAACATTATTCTGAAACATGATTAAGCATCATAATGAGATATAATTATTTTTTATTTAAGAATATATTGACGGTTCACAATCAAACACTACAATAATTCATAGCTAACATCAATTTAGACTATAACTCTAGCTAAAATTTCAAACAATTTAAAACTTCAGCCAAAAAAACAAAGAAGTTGGGATTTGTGGGAGCCATCTCTTTTGGAAAATATATATTTATTTACAAATAAATATATATATCAATTAGCATTGTTTAAATGGATGCAAAGGGCTACGGCCCCCCTAGCCACCGCTGCGTCACCATGATTACACCAACCTTGCTTGAGGTTTTAAAAATTATAATAAATTTCAAAAAAAAAAAAAAAAAGCATAAATTTAAAATTAAAATAAAAATAAATAAAAACCAAAACCATGATTTGTCTCGAGTTGATATAGACTATGTTGTTTAGGGTACATTACAAATCCGATTCTTATGATTTGACTAGTTATTTTTTAGGTATAATCCATGAAAAATTGATATTGATGTAAAATTATAATCAAATGATTTTATCTTCTTTTTTTTCGGAGAAAAAAAAAACCCCCCGATAATGTCACGCTATACTTGTCATTTTTTTTAACAACAAATATAATGAAACAATATGATCATGATTATTATATCAATTTGATTTTCTTAATATTTTTCATGAATGACTACACACTATGATTTAAAAAATGAATGAATTAAATTATCCAAGTAGGATTTCTTATGGATCCCATGGTGTATGAGAGACAAATCTTAATTTTTTTTTTAAAAAAAATGTCCTTTTCTATTTTTGCCAATTTTAATGGAAAATTATATACAAGTTCATTTTCTAGAATCACTTTCTAGAGCTAATAATGTATAAATGAGATAATTAATTGATAATTAAAAAAGATATGATGTATTCTGTTTGTATTTCTTGTATTCTTTATTCATCAATAAATTTTTCCTTCGCTGAGATTGCCTGGATATTCTAAGACAATACCACATCATTGGGTTTGAACAATGAATCTAATTTTTAGGCCTAAATAACATCATCCAATTTTAATTGTTTTTCTTTTTCTTTTTTTTTTCTTTTTTTTTTTTTGAATTTTTTTTTAATACAATTGCAATGATAGGTCAGTATGTTAGTGATTGCCAACGTGAACTCTTTACCTTAACCTTGTCAAATAAATAGAAAATTATTGGAACCAGAAAAACAATCTAAAATATATCCGAAATGTTATTGAATGGTATAGATTCAATTTTAGATTCAAAATTTATAGCGATCCCGGGTTTACCCCTTGTTGTACAGTGATCCGGACGTGTGTCCGTGGGTGTTGGTAGTTGAGTATTATATTGTTTACATCCTTTCCTATCTTGTATTTGAGTTATAGGATGTGTTGGGCGATTGGGCGGAGTTGGTTGAACTTAGAACCAAAGATAAGTGCCCGAGTTTTGGCCTTGCGCCGGCGGAGATTAGGGCGCTCGAGCGGATATGTTTTTGCTGTCACGCTCGGGGATCGAGCGCTTCGGCGGAAAATCACCCTCGATAGTTTAAATCGTTTGCGATTTTACGGAAGGTTGCATCAGCCTTTCGGCGGGTATTGGCGCTTCGGCGGGGACTTTGGTGGTGCGCTCGGCGGAGGTTTTAGCGCTCGGCGGGTACTTTGGCTTGTCGCTCGGCGGAGAACAGGCGCTTCAGCGGAGGACGGGTTTAAGTTCGGGTTTTGACATTTTAAAATCACTTTTCACTTTTCTTTCTCTCTCCTACTTTTCAAAAACACCATTCTTGAGCCTCACTCTAGAACTCTACCTTCTCTCTTGGTATTGATCTAGTAGGAGTGATTTGCTCACCTTTGGCCTTTACAATAGTTGCGTGGATCGTCGAGGGCTTCGTTTTAATCGGAGAAATTGTGGATTTGGAGCACTTTGGTTTCGGTCATCATCTCTATTTGAGTTCTTCTTTGAGGTAGGGATTCTCCTTGTTCTCTTTTCAATACTCCTACTATAGATAGACATGTGGTTACTTTTGTATTGCATGAAAACTACATCATGTTGGAATTTTATATAAATTCATGAGGTTGAACATTAGGTTGGTTGTTGGTTTTAGATCTTTGATTATTAGATGTGCCTTGGACCAATTGGGTGTTAATTAGCAAGTGTTGTTGAAAGGAGAGGAAACCCTAATATTTATTGATTTAATAATTTAATAGAGGGGTTTGATCTTAGGGTAAATACTTGGGTATTTTGGGTTTTAAAGGAAACCATTGTTGGCTATTGTAGATGATTGAGGCTTATGTTCAATAATGAGAAAGAGGGAGGAAAACCCTAGTATAGTGATTATGATTTAATTTGTGTAATTAAATTAAAATGGCTTTGAAAGGAATGTAGTTGATTAAAATGAGTTAGGGCTTATTGTCCTTGAACTTGATTTTGTGGAAAATACAAGGAAGCGGGATTGGTTTTGCGGAATGGGAATGGTACTTAGGAATAAGTATGAATGTTGGACTGTTGTATCTTATACTACTGTGATGGTATTAATGTTAAGCAGATAATTTCATGATAATTAAGTAAGTTTATAGATGTATAATATATTTGCATCTAGAGGTTTGTCCTTGGTCATCGGTGGAGGATGATACGGTTGTATTGAATTGTTGTGTACGCTTTACACGTATGTGTTCATCTATTTTAACACATTCTTTATTATCTTGGTAGTTTATGTATATGCATTATACATGTTGGATATGCCTTGTGTGCATGGTGGTTGTTGGCGTTATATGCGCGCTTATAATCGAATGCAGATTACCTTCGGCTAAGCGCTGAGAAGCGTATCGCTTATAATCGAGGTGCCACACCCTTCCATTCTTTGGTAAAATGGTATGTTCTTTGTGAAAAGTGCGATGTGGCTTACTATGCATATAGCTAGTAGAGCGAAGTTGATAGTAGTTATTGCAGTATATCCTTGGCTTACTAAGCGCATAGCTAGTAGAGCAAGGTGGAATTATTGTAGTTTTGTTGTAACTAAAAGTATCATCGATTTGATTGGTTAAGTTCGAGAAACGAGTTACTCCAATGAATGTTTTAAAATAAACATGTTGAAAGGATCGTCGTAAATGCATTATGGGAAATGGATGAGTGTATCGGGCTTAGTAATTGTTTGCCTAAGTAGTTGTTGATATTATGAAAGAATGGGAATGGGGATTAATGAGAGGAATATGGAAAGATGAATCGCTTGTGGCGTTGAATAAACGGTTGTTTTCAAAAGAAAGGTTCATACATATATATTTTTGTATAAACTGTCACATTACTGTTCTAGTACGAGAATGAGTGTGCATGATCATAGCTATCTGTATTGTTGATATTGTTGAGGATCATGTTGAGATCCCTACTGGACTATATGTTCATCCCACGTTGTTGAAATCTTTTTCAGGTATTTAGCAGGATGTGCTACAAGATTTGGATCTTTTAATTGCTGGCTACGGGGCCTCTTTGTTGTTGGCGGAATGCCATATCTGTAAAAGGGTTACACCCTTCATTTGATTATTCAATGTTGTAAGCCCAAGGGCAATTTCTTGAGTATGTTCATGTAATATTTACTTTGCATACGAATGAGAGTATTGTTAATCACTCCTACGGATTGAATGTATGAGTTAATTTCCGCATGTTATCTCTGAAAGTGAATTAAGTTAATGAATTTGGTAATGACATCGAGTAATAAAAAGTGGGGCGTGACAAAATTTGTTCTTATTATTTTTTTGAATAAATATTCTAAATTCATAACATTGCTAGTAAGATAAATTGGTCCATAAAACCATGCTCCATAACATTTCTCTACTTTTAATCAATAAGTTCACGTAAATAATGGATTGGATAGATCTTATCTTGCAACAATTTTTCCCAATTCAGTCTAATTTGGCGAATGGAGTAGTTTGGTTTAATGTTAAACCAAATTTCTTTATTTCCATAAATGATCCTAATCTTGAAGATACAATCAGGATAAGAATTAAAACACAAGGATTAGGAATGAAATCAAATTCTCATGATTTGGCTATTCGGTGGAAAACAATTCACGAATTAACCAAATTTCCTGAAACTAAAACAAAATCAAACGATAATAAAATCGTTGAAATCTTTGAACCAAGACCATTTGACACGGTAATACAACCTCGTCTAATGAATTGGAGTGATTTAGAAGTCCCTCGACAATGGTTAATCCAAGACTTAGTGGGACAAGGAGAATCTTCTAAAAAACCTGCACAATTACAAATGCAGGCATCAGGAAAAAATTTATATATTGAAAATACAATTCCAAAAATTAAAAGATCAACTTCTGTATTTGAAAAAGATTTTACTAACAAATCATTTTCAAAGTTAAGTATTGGAGAATCAAGTAATAATTCTAATTAAGAATCTATTACTTCAAATAATGTTGATTCCTATTTTTCGAGAACAAGAAAACTTGAACATATTAAATCTGCATATATGTATCATTTTCAAACAAAAAATGATGATATTATTTTTTCTCCTAGCCAAGGAAAAAGAAGATATACATATGTATTGGGAACATTTAATTTTGCAGGTTATAAACCCTATAGCCTCAGTGTTCTCATAGATACAGGAGCTACAGTCAGCTCATGTAAATGGAATGCCATACCAAAAGAAAAATGGACATTAATGAAACATCCAATTTTAGTTACTAGAATAGATGGCAACCATAATTCCATACAATTCAAGGCTAAAAATATAGCTATTTGGTTAAATGATAGCAAATTCATTATACCAAAAATCTTATGTTTTCCGTATATGCATGGAGATTTCCTTCTTGGCAATAATTTTATATATAAATATCTTCCAATGCAAATACAGGAAAAGGCTATTTCATTAAGTATAAACAATGTCTTAATGCATATTCCTTTGTTAGAACAACATAAATACATTTGTGATAAAGAGTTTGCGCCCGTGCCGCGTGGTGATTTAACTCCCATCATCAAAACCATTGATGAATCACACTGGATTTATAAAATTTTAGAAGAAAATTTTAGTGAACATCCATTAAAACTATGGCAACGTAGTCCACGTTATTGTAGTTTAAAATTGAAAGACCCTAATGTTATCATTAGAGTACGACCAATGATCTATACTAGACAAGATATAGATGAATTTGATATTCAACTCCAAGAACTTTTAGACAAAAAGTTAATTGAAGAAACCAAAAGCCCTCACTCTAGTCCGACTTTTATGGTAAGAAACCATCTTTGAAATTAAAAGAGGAAAAGCCGAATGGTAGTCAACTATAAGCGGCTAAATGAAATTTTAGAATTTGATGCATATTTTATTCCACGAAAAGATGTTTTGATTAACTTAACCAAAGGATCATAAATCTTTAGCAAATTTGATTGTAAAAGTGGATTTTGGCAAATACAATTGACTGAAGAGCCAAAAAATTAATGACTTCGGTACACCTAGGGGACATTACCCTTTGGAATGTTATGCCTTTTGGATTAAATATTGCACCACAGTATTTCAACGGTGGATGGATACAATTTTAAAGACCTTAAAGATTGTTGTGTAGTTTATATTGATGATATACTTATTTTCTCTAAAACCAAGGAGGAACATAAGAAACATTTAAAATTAATTTGTGAAAAATTTCAAAAACATGGAATTATTTTGTCTCCAAAAAGATTGAACTAGAAAAGAATCAATTGAATTTTTGGAAATAATTTTAGACCGAAGGTTTAAAATTACAAGAACATATTTTGTCCAAAGTACGAGATTTTCCTAATACTCGTGAAAATATAACACAATTACAGAGTTTATTAGGCATTTTAAATTATGGACGAAATTTTATAAAAAATCTTTCAAAAATAGAAATACCTTGGTTAACCAAATTAAGGAAAAATGTTATTTTGAATGGACAAGAAGATGTTGCTTTAATTAAACAAATTAAAGAACATGTTAAAACTTTACCAGATGTTTATCTTCCTAAAAGTGATAAATTAATTTTAAAGCAGATGCCTCGAAGCATGTTGGGGATGTGTTCTTAAAGCTATACCTGTAATTTATGGCATGATAAAGAGATACCTTTATCGGAAAATGGGATTAGACCAAGAAAAATCCAATACCCATAAAATTACAAAAGAAGAATTAATTTGCGGATATAATTAGAACATTTAAACCAAATGAGCGAAATATATTATTTTTGAAAAAGAATTACTTGCAATAAAATTAGCAATAAAGAGTTTTCATATTTATTTAGCCAGAAGAAAATTTTATTATGCATAGCGATAAAAAGCGTTGAGAGATTTCTTGATCAATAAAAACCTATTGAGCAAGGAAGGCGATTAACGGTATAATAAAATTTCTGAATATACTTTTAGTAGAACATCTTAAAGGCACTAACAATTTTCTTGCAGATTTTCTTAGCGAAAAGCTTTTGAGAAAATTAAATTGCTAAACAAGTAAATTTAATTTTTGCGAAGACCTCTAGACCAAGAGGAAAACAATGGATAAGGGTAAACAACCCGCTCAAGGAGATTGGGTGACAATTGCTAAAAAGCAATACCGAGAAGAAAAAAGTTTATGTTGTGTTTTCGGAAGACAACCCGGAATTTATCTGATGGAATGACGTAAGCGCAAGTTTGTGGATTTTCAGGAGCAAGCTTTAAAGCATATGATAGCATGACCAAAGCTAAAAAAGCTTTTTACAGTGCACCAGCCATGCCTATTTTTCAAAGGAATCAAATGAGAACTAACCGGTTCAACTAATATTCAGACATCTAGACGGATGAATCTGAAATAAAAGATTTTTCAACCTGGTATATCGGAGAAATTTACCGAGAACTCAATGGAGTTTGGAAAACTCACATTGTAGACAACAAAGTGAAGTTTAAAACACATGAGAGTTTTGGCCAACAAATTAGGTGAGCAAGCGGCTAAATTAAAAGATTTACAAAATCTTTGTTTCAATATTCTTAAACAAATGAATTGGAATGTATATTTGAATGTTGAAAAAATAAACAATTTTGTTGAACTATCTGACCTGATATCTGATGAGTTTTACGATCCATTTTTGAACAAATAAAAAGAATTTGTCTTTTGAAAAAGCAAGAACTTTGCTTCCAAAAGAAATTTTATGTTAATAAAAAGTCGAGTTGAAGATCATCATGATAAGATTAGACAAATCTTAGAACGATCTTATGATAAATTAAATTTGAAAGATGGAATTCCCAAAATAACCATCATGGCAATCCATGTCATGTGGTTTTTTGAGGATATAGATTGAGAATAACTAATCAAGTTATTTTCCAAATTCTAGATCAATCAATGGATAGATTTTCCAATGATCATCAAAGCAATGCTCTCATGGATAGTAAAAGGCTTTCGATGGAGCAAATATTTTACTTCTGGATTTCAAAGACCTTTGTTGGTTGGCGAGCGAGAACATTTTTTCCAACCATATCGATTTGGTATCTTAAAAAGCTGAAGATTTTGAATTTGAAGATGATTATTTGGATGAAGATCACGAAGAAGCGATTGGAAAATATCCAAAAATTTTCGTTAACGAGAATATTGGATAGAGCAGGTCTAATATCTGTTTCTGGCAACATCCAACATCCATGGCTCGACAAAATTGCCATTCATGGTTCTGAGATGGAAGAATATTATTTGTAACCCATTTTCCCATAACATATCAAAGGTCTCCAACGCAAATTAATGAGGCTCTTGACATGTTAATAAATCTCAAAAAGAGAAATAATTTGGATCTTCCGTTGGAATTAGCCATGACTATAGCGACCCCGGTCTTTTCCCAATTGATTATTGTATTCGGACTTAAGTTCCGTAGATTCCCTTGTTGTTGTCATCCTTTAGGTCTAATTGATTGAGTTTTAGGATGTGTTGAGCGTGTTTGGAGCAGATTGGTTGAGCTTAGGAACCAAGCCCAGTTGCCCAAAATTTTGCTTGTCACTCGGCGGGTTTGGCCGCTTCGGGAATACAACCTTCCAGTATTTCCTGTGTTGTGTTGGGCCTTTCGGCGAGATTGGCGCTCGGCGGAGAATGTGCCGCTCGGCGGAGTTGGACGCTTCGGCGAGAACTTTGTATGCAAAAGTCTTTGAGTGTGCATCCGCCGCTCGGCGGGTTTAGCCCTTCGGCGCGATTTGTTATAAAATGGCGAGATCCGACTTTTTGGACCATTTTTCATCTCCCTCTTGATTCTAAAACCCTAAAACCGTTTTCTCTCTCTCCCTACATACATTCTCTCTTAGGTTTGATCTACTTAGAGTGAGTTTCTAACCTAGATCCTTTATTAAAAAGATAGAGTGAGTCGAGGGCTTCGTTTTAATCTGAACAATTCTTGGTTTGGATCACTTTGGATTTTGGATCATCATCTCTATCTTCTCCATTCGAGTTCTTTGCTTCGAGGTAGGGATTTCCTACTCCATTTATACGTTTTAATCCTAAGTGGTGGTATTTTGGTATGTGGGGGTAGTTTGGTAATTTTGGGAGAAACCCTAGGGTTTGTCATAGATTAATTTATATAATTAATTTAAGGGAAGATTATGATATTGGGTTTAATTCATGAGATTGGGGAATTTAGTGGTTTAATGATGTATTTGGTTAGTTTAAATACTTACCTTTGAGAATGTTGAAATTACATTTGTTGTTATATTTATTTCTTGTTTAGAAATAATTGTTTTGGGCTATCGGTGGAGGACAGCCATGATTGTTGTAGACACTGCATGGGGATTAGGCAAAATTGAAACTAATCATTTGGTTAAGTTGTTGAGTATAGAGGTTGGAATAATACATTAAATTTATGTATTGATTTATTATGTATATGACTTTATGTTTATATGCATTACTTGTGTATGGGAGGAGATAGGGGATGTACTCCACGGTTTAGGGGAAGATGGGGGATGTACCTCTAAACCGGTTAATGATTATGGGAAGATAGGGGATGAACCGGGGTTCTTTGCTTATATCGGCGCCTATAGCGAGATACATCTCATATGCTTATCTATTTGTTGTTGATATGATACATCACCACCATGTGTATCGGTTGGGAAGTATAGAAGTGGATTTGATTGAGATTGTTATAACACGGTATGTGTGTTTATTTTGTTATAAGAAAGGTTTAACTTTGATTTGTTATCCATGTTGAGTTGTTTGGCGGGTTACGTGCCATAGTTGGAAGGTGAGTTATGCCATAGACAAAGTGTCATAGGCAATGTAGACATTCGTGTCATAAAATTGTAAATTGATTATTTGGTGTTAACCATGTATCGGATGCTACTGCTTTAGTTAATTCTTATGCTTGGTTTAGTACTTCTCTACTGGGCTGTGGCTCACCCTATATGGGAACTTCATTTTCAGGTTCAGGTGGTTCACTACCTCCAAAGACTTAGCTTGTGAGGATTTGGACTTGAAGATTTGCTTTATTTGTTTTATTTGTTTCATTTGAACTATGTAAACTTTCAAGCCTAAGGCTTTATTTGTTTTTGAGTTAGAACTCATGGAATTGTGTCCAAGTGTTGGCTTGGCAAGATGTAAGCCCGTAGGGCATTTATTATGATGTTTATTTCATGGTACTCTGATGAATGGAATAAGATACTTTATTTCCTTATAATTCCGCATGTTAATATTATGTATTATGGGTTTATTTTGAGGGCGTGACAATGACCGCGGATGATGTAGAACATTTTCGGAATGAGCAATACAGCCAAGATCCGGATTCTCCTCCATCAGAGACTGATGAAGAATATCACAATCTCATCAACAGGATGGAAGCATAGTGGACCCCACTATCAAATGCAGTTGCATCTTGATCGACTCCAACTTTATCCAGGACACGTGGAGCAATCTGCATTATTTGGCGGAAAGTGATCAGCCACATCCTTTCAACCGACGCTACACGACAAACACAGCTCAGCCCAAGCTTATCTATAACAGTCTATCTCTTTGAAAACCGGGGAGGATAGGCATGTATAGTGTATGTATATAATTGTAGTAAAAAGATGTTGACAAATAGCTACAGTATATGCATATAATTGTCTCTTCTTTATGGCCTTTTGTTTTTTTGTCTTTGTATTTAATAAGCCTATGACTAGGCTTGTACACTTTGTCAAAAAAAAAAAGTTGTAGATATTAGACGTAAAAGCTATGACAAGATTAGATATGATAGATATGCCATGACTCTTGGCTTTTGTTTGTATATGCACTATGTATTCTATAAATTGGCATTCATGCCAATGAAGAAAGCAATGTAAATTCCCTTCAACGTCTCTCCATCTTTTTGCTTGTCTATATTCTCTTTAGTATAAGTCCATAACTCCACCATAAATCCATAATAAAATTAGAAAAAAGCTCCTTTCCTTGTTAGGTTTGTAATTGGTATCAGAGCTTGGTGAAGAGTTTTTTAAAGCAAGATCAAGCTATGTAAGTATTTCTATCTATGTATAAATTTAAAGTTTGTATGGTGTGTTTTATGTTATAAAAAAAAAATTAATTAAACTAAAAAATTTTCGTCTAAGTTTTTTGTTTATCCTTCATATTTTCTATCTTCATAATTATTTGTTCCATTTTTAGTTGTTGTAAAACCTATATGCTTAGTGTATATCAAAGCCCATATACTCATTAAGATCTTTTGACTATTGGCCATAATTAAGTCTTTAAGATCATAAAGAGAGGTTTTAGGCACCAGAAAATACACTAGGAGGGTCTTAGGTACCAACAACAATCTAAAATGGCAATTAATTCTGACGATATAATATGTTTTGGAAATACAAAAAATAATGTTAATAATAAATATGATCATAGTTTGCATATTACTAAAGAGTCTGCAAATATAAATAGTGTGTGTTCTAGTTTAAATAATATTACTGATATTATGTGTTCTTGGTTTTCTAAATTAGATAAAAATCAAAAAATAAATCAAAATTATCTAGAGACTAAAGTTGAGTCCATAGAATCTAAAATAGACAATTTGGGTTCTATAATAAATGTTGACTTAAATAAAGAAGCAAAAAACCAAATAAAAAATTTGGTGACAAAATTGGAAACTATATCTTTCATAAACAATGATGGAATGAATAGTCCAGGAGATAGTGACATCCCTAGGCTATTTTATGGTACAGAAGATATTATGGTACTTCAAACCAATACCTACAACAGAAATGAATATGAAAATATTGTTGAAATATTGGATTATTGGAGAAAATTATATAAAGACCCAGATTTAGGTATTGATGAAAGAAATAGGCTACTAGATCAGATAAGAGAAACTTATCTAGAAAACGAAGCCCTTTTACAACATTTTAATTATGATATTAATATGTCAACTAATGATGATGACAGCCAATCATCCTCATCTGAAGAATCAATAGATCAAGATATTTCATCAGAAATAAATAAAGGGAAAAGAAAGGCAGAAGAGCCAATTGATCCCAAATTATTTGGCACATGGGGAGATGGAGAAAATTTTGACTTTATTCAAACAAATGAAGTTAAAAATGATATTGGAAGCACCTCCAATCCTACACCTGAAACCGATAATATCTAGAAAAGATAATAATCATAAGTATCCAATAGCTCAAAATGGTACTTATTTAGACTTGTCTCATGTTCCATTTAAGGATCAACCACAAGCCATAGATGATTGGGCACAATCCTTGTCCATAATTATTACCAATTATAAAAATAGTTGGTCAAAGGAAAAATTCCTTGATTATATTGCAGCAACTCTCCAGGGAGATGTGTTGCAATGGTTAAGACAGTGGGAAATATCTGAAATTGGAAAAAGTCAAAAAACGGCTTTATTAACAAATTTTCTCACACTTGACACAATTTTAGCTGAATTTGCAAAACTCATAAAAGAAAATTTATGCGGGTTTTATGGAGATACTAATTTGCAAGCAGATGCAAATTATATTTTGACTAAATTAGAATTATGTAATATTTGTCTTTTTGAAGACTATGTTCAAACTTTTAAAAAATATTATTATCTTATTGATCCACCAGCAAATCAACCCTGGTTAGATCAATTTTTTCATAAACTCCCTAGTCCATGGGATGAGTTATGTATTAAAAACTATCCTGTTTTTCTCAAAAAAATGGGAAAGGAAGAAAATAATAATCTTGGTTTTCGCATTAATTTTGTTCTAAGAGAGATAGCAAATCGGTGTCTAGAAGTAAAGGCGAAAAAACAAATAAAAAATCAAATTTCCAACTCACAATACGGACAAAAATGTTGTGATAAAATTTTAAAAGAAAATTGGAAAATTGGTTGTAATATATTTCCTAAAAGAAAAGGATTTTCCAAAAAACGCAGAAAATATAAATGGAAACCTTGGAAAAAGAACAAAACTTTTTCAAAAAAGAAAAAGTATATTCGAAAAAAGAAACCAACAAGTGTTTCAAAAAAGAAAACTTGTAAATGTTACATTTGTAACGAAGAAGGTCACTATGCACCCGAATGCCCAAAAAGAGGAAAAAGTGCAAAGAAAATTATCAAAGTCCTTGAAGAACAAGATTTTGAAATAATATATGGCGAAGAAATTTCTGACGAAGAAGAAATCTTATACGAAATTTCTAGTGATGAAGAAAGTTCAGATGAAGAACTAATCTTCATGATAACTACTAATAGTCAAGAAATATCACAAGAAGAATTACAGGCTATTCGACTTGGAGATGTAATAGGGGAAGAAAAAACTTTTACCGATGAAGAATTAGCAAAATTCGAAAAAATGCAAGAAGTTGCTGTACCAGAAATTTATAAACTTTCAAAATTCAACTTCTTTTCAGCAAGAGTGTTTGAACAATACAGTGGTAACACTCAAGCAAAATGGTCAGAAGAAGGAAATATTGATATTCCTTTTTTTGATAAGAAAAAGGTTGCAAGATGGAAAAAGAAATATCCTGAAATTCAATATATTCATATTGGATTAATTCAAGTAACCATAACAGCCTTATTTCGCCAAGGGATAGATACTCCCATTTTGGCAGTAATTTTTGACAAAAGATTTTCCGACCCAATGAAGTTGGCTCCATTTACTCCATATTATTAGTGTTGTCATTAGTTTACGAGCACTACATTATCCTACTTAATTTTAGAATATTGAATAATTGGTAGGTTTATTTTTGCATCACAAGTGCAAGACAAGTGTCATGTAGAGAAGTAATTATCAATTATGGTTTGAACATAGAAAATTTTTATAAAATGAGACATAATTGTAAGATAAATGGTGTTGGGATTTATACCATATCTTACGTAAGCGGAAGCATATCTACACATACACTAAAAAGAAAAACATTCACACACAGATTTACATAATTCGGCCTAAATTATCTACATACACGGGAGAGAGAGCTTCTACTATGATAAAAATAGAGGAGCAAATTACACTTTGCACCCCTGCACTTTGCACCAAATCTCAACTTTGGCCCTTACACATAAAATAATGACAGTTAACCCCCTGCACTTCTAATTAAATCTCACTTTGGTCCCTACACATGAAATCGTCACAGTTAACCCCTGTACTTTTACTCAAATCTCATTTTGATCCCTACACAAGTGTCAATATCCCTCTTCTGTTACTTCATTTTTAAATCTTTAACAAAATCCAATTATATGGCAAAAATATGACTACAAAATAAGGGTAAAAGACGAAATCATCTATGTTTCCTACCAATACATTTTATCTTACGTGATAAGCACATGCGAGTTATATAATACAATAGGGGTGTTTAGGAAGCCCAAATTGGGCTTTTTTTGGGAGAAAAAAAAATCCACAAAAAGATAAAATATGCAAAAATAGCCAATAAGACAAAATGTCACATCAAATTCATAATCATTTTTATTTTTTCTCTCACAAGCATCACATCTAACAACAAAAAAATGCTACCTTCTTCTCAAACACAAATTTTAGCATACTAAAATAGCCAAAAACTAAAATAGGCTACTAAAATAGCCAACTTCTCAAACAAGGCTAATATATATATGTTCGTATGGTAAAAATTGAGAAGAAAAAGGCAAGAAAATAGGGCTAGTAAAAAAAATGTGACAAAGAAATCAAAGAGAATGAAAGATGAATAGACAAAAGGCTTTGTTACCGTAAAAAACAAAGTTTCATGATCAATTTATATAAAACTCTAGTTCATCTTCTTAATTATTCGCAATCTGCATACAATCAAATTTTGATGTAAATTTTAGGATAAAGTGTGCATTGGTAAAAAATATAGATGATTTTTCTTTCTTACCCTCCTATCGTAGTCACATTCTTATCACATGAGTAGATTCTGTTAAAGATTTAAACAATAGAGTAACAAAAATAGGACACTGACACTTATGTAGGGACCAAAGTGAGATTTGACCAAAACTACCGGGGATTGATTGTCACAATTTAATGTGGAGGGACAAGAGTGAGATTTAACCAGAAGTGCAAGGTGTTGACCATTATGATTTCAAGTGTAAGGGTCAAAGTGAGATTTCGTGCAAAATGTAGGGGTACAAAGTGTAATTTACCCAAAATAGAGAATACATGTGAGATAACCAAAACACTCAAAACTTACACCACTATTTGAACCCCCATGCTCAAGGGTAGTTGAGCCCTTACTCACCTCAGTGCCCTTGGTATTTTTTTTCTCTTACCCCATACATCTCTATTTTGTCCCTCATCACTCTTTTAATCTCTTTCAAAAAAACCTTATACTCTACATAACTATTTATAATAGTCTATCTATGAAAATACTGATTCCATACAATTAGGTAATCAAATCCTATATATATTAAGTTTCCTAGAAGATTTCGAACTCTATTATTCTAACCCAAATATATATATATATATATATAAACCAACATAATAATTGTATGGAACTCACCTTTATCACATGGGTAGACTAATCCTAACAATCACCCCATCCACCCATGTGGGATAAATGTTACGTGCACCCTCCAACCTAGGTGTCTACAGTCCACCTTCACCTAAAAGATATTGCACCCCTTAAATTGTGTGCCCACATTATTTGCATTTCACACAATATTGCCCAAACGTTTTCTTCGTAGCTTCTCATCGCATCTTCTTCAGGCATTTCCACTACTAGGAATTAAACCTTAATAAAAAAGAGACTCGCGTCCTACCTCGGTGCACACCTTGTCGTGACCTCTATCTCAATTTCTATGCCCGAAACTTCCTTTTTATGAACAATCTGTAACATGTTGTCTTTCTCTTTTGCTAGTATATCCTCTACAACTATTGCTTACAATGTTCAACCATGACTCGTACTACTCGCTTAATGTTTGACAACTTCCCTCTTGTTACAACATACTCCACGAGCCTGTATAAATTGCCAATTATGATGTCCAATTAGAAAAATGACATCTGATTTACCCCACAGTGACTAGATTTCCTTGTTGATTGAATCAGATTACTCTTGGATCACCTACGGTCAAACCTGATCACTTAGATCACTGCTGAATCTATCAAATCTGTTTAAACTTGTTCAGAATTTGAAAATTTTGATCATACCGATGAATCTGCAACGACTGAAAACCTTGGGAACCACCTTCACCTTGAATTTTTCCATTATATACACATACATACACACCAATATAACAGAATTATTCTAAACCGTTGGTTTTATGATTTTAGTCACATAAGATCATAACCCTTTAACAAGCCAAAGCCACAAAATCCAAACAATGCCTCCACCAGCGTTGCCTTCATTCAATTTTGATTTTTTTTTTTTCCCCCTCTACTATCAAGATTTCTCTATTCTGTGGGAGTCCTCCATGCGCAATAACCGTATCCTCCGCCAACCGCACTTAGGATCGCTGACCTTTAGCTTTGATACTTAATCTCTCTTAAGAAAATCATATAGTCCACATGACTATTTATAATAGTCTACCCATGAATCCTAATTCCATACAATTAGGTAACCAAATCTTACACATATTAGGGCCTATTTTGTGAAGTGGTTTTCTTCTTCTTTTTTTTTTTTTTTTTGGCTTTTTTTGAAAAACTTTCAAAAAAGTCAATAGGGTTTCAGGACTAAACTCTTCAGAGAATGAAAAACGCCTCAAAATTCATGGCTACAATGAGCTCGAAAAGCATGACAGCCCATCCATATGGACTCTAATTCTTGACCAGTTCAACGACACCCCTGTTCGAAGCCTACTTGTTGCCGCCATCATCTCCTTGGTCCTAGCAGTCTACAATGGAGGCGAGGGTGATGACGAGTTCACGCCATTCGTGGAACCCAAAGTGACTTTCCTTACCTTGATTATTAACACGATCACGAGCATTTGGCAAGAGAACAATGCCGAGAAAGCGCTCAGGGAGCTCAAAGAGATCCAATCCAAAAACCCAAATGTCATTCGAGACAATCATCGAACACCTGACTTGCCTGCCAAAGAGCTAGTCCATGGGGACATAGTTGAGCTCAAAGTTGGCGATAAAGAGAGATTTTGAATGTCATTCTAAATGTCATTCTGCTTAAACCCCAGGTTTCATCACAACACAAATCCCCCCCAAAAAAACAACACCCTCAAACAAAAATTAAAAACCCAAACTCCACAAAAAGCTCAAAATTCTAATAAAAAATCAAAGACCGAACAAACAAACACAACCGATACATCGAAATCAAATCAACCATGAATTTGTAGACAGAGATGAAAAGGAGGAACCTGAGGGGCAGCCAAGAGGCCAGGATGGTACATGGATTGTTGTTGAAGAAGAGCTGCTTGCTGCATCAAGGCCTGTTGTTGTTGTTGTTGTTGCTGCTGCTGTTACTTCATCCTCTGATGCTACATTTTCTCAGTGGTTATTCGAAATCGATTTCATAGAGAGGGATTATTAATCAAATAGAATAGGGAAGAGAAAAGAGATACCCAAATCCCTACCCAATCTGACAACCCACCTATTGAGACTAATGGATAGAGAAAAGAGAGAACCCAAAGACAGAGGAATGGAGAGAGAGATACAAACCTCTATGAGAGGGAAGAGCCACCATTGGATTGGAGACCACCGCTATGTATGGTTTGGGATTTGGGGGATGGATTTGGAAAGAAAAAAAAAAGTGTGAAATTAATTAAAATATAAGGATATTTTATTTATTTTTTTATTTTTCTTCCTAAAATATCTTTTCAAATTACCTAATCAAACACAACGGGGTGTTTTAGGAAGATGATTAAAAATTATTTTTTGATTTTTTTGTGAGAGAAATGAATTAAAAGTTGGGAAGTAGTTTTTAATCCACTTCCCAAAATAGCCCAACATAAACATCAAAGTGACAGAGTTGCTAGTGGAGACTAGATTAAACCATTGGAGAGAGGTAGGTGGGGATAGCTTGAGAAAGCCATAAAGCTAGGGTTGCGAATTTGTTTCAGTGGTGTTACATGTATTAATTAATGTACTAAGTAGTATATCAACATTAGTTATGATATTATTATTGACCACATTCATTATATGAATTACAAATATCAAAAGCATCTTAAATTATATCACATCATCAATTGGTATACTAATTAGTGTACTAATTGGTGCATATAGTATTATTCAATTTGTTTTGAGGCAAACTGAATATAAAATGACATAGTTTTACTTAATTTTATAGTAACTGGTCGGTTTATTAAATTTGCTGCATTTTTTTAATAAACGTCAAGATTGAGATTAGGAAAAACGGGATTTATAAAAAAAACACCAAGAATAAATTTATAATTACGGAGTTTGGTTAAGAATGTCAGAAATAAATTAACAACATCAGAGTTTATCAGAAACATTGGGAAAAAAAGGCCAAGAAAAGTCTTTTTTCTTATAATGATGAGTCACACGAAGATGGAAGATGGAAGATGCAGATGGAGAGAGACCGAGAAAGAAAGTTGAGCATGAAAATGAGATAGAGGGAAAAAGAAAAATCAAAGGTGCTAAGGATTTGATGAAATTTAAGGATATTGCACGTCAGGAGTTTCAGGAAAAGGAGCGTCTTTTATTTATTTTTATTTTTATTTTTATTTATTTTGTGTGTGTCTATTAGCCACGACACAACAAAGGCCATGGCAAAAAATATATATATTCTTTTTGCGACGGACAGAAAAAGCCATCTCAAAAAATAGGCCTTCTATGACAGCTAATGGTTTGTCATCACAAAAACCATGCAACATATACTTCCCTTTTTTTGAGACAGAAATTGTCATTGCAAAAAATGATCATTGACAATAGGATATTACCTGTCACAAAAGATTACCTTTTGTGACAAAAAAATATACCATCACAAAAGATTGGTGTCTTATACCCATTTTTTTAGTAGTGCCCCCCCACATCTAATGGCCTCTAAAATTTGTTCCAACTCCACCCAAACCATCACTTAAAAAATTAATTGCAGCCACCAAGTTAATAAGGCTTCTTTGGTGCTACTATACTATATATGAAATTTATTGAGAGTGTCTAACTACGCACTTTATATACCTACATGTTTCAAGTGTTTATGCTAATAATACGAACATAAAAGTTTTGTGTGACTATATCTCACGTTTTTATTAGGGAAAATTTCAGTTTAAGTTCTAAAAAATAATTAAAAATAAATAATAAAATTTTCTACTATTAGTAATTAAAATTACAAATTTTTCTATGAAGTTCTAACAACTTTTGAAATTATATCTGCATGATAATTTTTCATTTTCATTACATTTTATTTCAACGTTTAATGAAAAAAAAAAAATTTTGAGAAATAAGGATGTGTGAGTGCCATGCTTTTGGTTAATCATTATTTTATCACATTTCACAAAAATTTTGTATGTATGTTTGTACTAAAATATTTACTTTTACTATAAAAGTTTTGCAAGTATAAATTTTGAACATTATCATTAAATTTGTAACCAAAAAGTACCAAAACAAGATTATAAAGTATTTTTACATATTATACAAAATTAAAAATTAAAAAAATTGTAATATACAAATACTTTTTTCCACATTGATCATAGTTATATTGACTCATAACTAGCATCAATTACATTCATAATCAAAAATCATTTTGATTAGAATCAAAACCACCACAATGAGTGGTGACAAACATTATTCTGAAACATGATTAAGCATCATAATGAGATATAATTATTTTTTATTTAAGAATATATTAGCGGTTCACAATCAAACAGTACAATAATTCATAGCTAACACCAATTTAGACTATAACTCTAGCTGAAATTTCAAACAATTTAAAACTTCAGCCAAAAAAACAAAGAAGTTGGGATTTGTGGAAGCCATCTCTTTTGGAAAATATATATATTTATTTACAAATAAATATAGCATATCAATTAGCATTGTTTAAATGATAACAATGATTCAGAATACTAATTTTGGTACTCTAATGGAGCACTAATGACATGGTAAGGAGAAAAAACAAAAACAAAACAAACCAAAATCAAAACATCACATCACAGTGGGTGAGACCACTGCCAACTTATTAGAGCTAGTTTTAAAGCTCAAGAATTAGAGTTCCAAAACATTTTTTTTTTAAATGGATGCAGGGGCTATGGCCCCCTAGCCACCGCTGCATCACCATGATTACACCGACCTTGTTTGAGGTTTTAAAAATTATAATAAATTTTTAAAAAAATAAAAAAAGCATAAATTTAAAATTAAAATTAAAAAAATAAAAACCAAAAACATGATTTGTCTCCAGTTGATATAGACTGTGTTGTTTAGGGTACGTTACAAATCCGATTCTTATGATTTGACTAGTTTAGGTATAATCCATGAAAAATTGATATTGATCTAAAATTATAATCAAATGATTTTATCTTCTTTCTTTTTTCCATAGAGAGAGAAAAAAAAATGATAATGTCACACTATACTTGTCATTTTTTTTTTTTTTAACAACACATATAATGAAACCATATAATTATGATTATTATGTCAATTTGATTTTTTTTAATATTTTTCATGAATGACTGCACACTATGATTTAAAAAAATGAATCAATTAAATTATTGAAGTAGGATTTCTTATGGATCCCACGGTGCATGATCTCCAACAACATGGTTCATTTGTAAGCCAGAGACAAATAAAAAAAATTAAAAGAAAAATTGTTCTTTTCAATTTTTGCTAATTTTAATAGAAAATTATATACAAGGTCATTTTCTAGACTCACTTTCTAGAACTAATAATGTGTAAATGAGATAATTAATTGATAATTAAAAAAGATATGATGTATTCTATTTGTACTTCTTGTATTCTTTATTCATCAATAAATTTTTTCTTTGCCGAGATTGCCTAGATATTCTAAGACAATACCACATCATTGGATTTGAAAAATGAATCTAATTTTTAGGCCTAAATAACATCATCCAATTTCAGTTGTCACTGCAACATTTTCTTAGTTTAGTGACATTTGAAAGTGCCACAAAACTATTGGTTTAATGACATTTTTTAGTCTTGTGGCATTTTGAACAAGTGTCATTTGTATCCGTGCCACGGTAGATACTAGTGCCACGGTAGATACTTGCAAGTGTCACTACACCATCATGGCTAAAAACTTTCAATGACATTTTGATGTCATGGTAGATATTATTTGTGGCACTATCAAGCACCATTAAAAAAAGAGTTAGTGACACTTATAAGTGTCATTACACCATCAAGACTAAAACCTTTCAGCGACACTTAATGTCATGGTAGGCACTATTCGTGACGATAATTCGTTGTAGAACAATTTGATCCGCTCTTGCGGAGATTCGAACCGTCAACCTTTCGCACCATAAACCTTATACACCACACTCTTCCCACTACACCTTTATAGCACCACATGATTATATATGCAACATATATTATTTATATAGTACATACATCCATATTAATATAAAAGTATATGTATAAACATAATTATTTTATTGAACATAATTTATGTAAAATAAACTATTTACAAGCAAAATAAAAAAAGACCACTTTTGGCGACTAAAAATATTTTTTAGTCACCAATTCTATACTTTTGGCTACTAATTGTTTTTTAGTTGCTAAATAACTTAATTTTTGCCGACCAAAATCAGATTTGGTCGCCGAAGATGCACTTTCAACTACCAAAATTTTGGTTGCCAAAAAATTTAATTCCCGCCTTAGGATTTTAGTTCTCACGCGCTAAAAATGACTACTTTTGGCGACTAAACTTATTTTCTAGTCGCAAATTATAGACTTTTGGCTACTAAATTTTTTTCAGTCACCAAAAAACTTTACTTTTGGCTACTAAATTTTTTTTAGTCGGTAAAACCCATATAATCAGCAACCAAACTTATTTTTAGTCACCAATTGTAGACTTTTGGCTACTAAATTTTTTTAGTCGCCGAAAAGCTTTACTTTGGGCTACTAAAACTTTTTTAGTCACTAAAACCCATATAATCAGCGACCAAATTTAGTTTTAGTCGCCAATTGTAGACTTTTGGCTACTAAAATTGTTTAGTCGCCAAAAAGCTTTACTTTTGGCTCTAATGTTGTTTTGGTCGCTGAAAGCTAAAATTGTTTTTTTTTAGTCAGGAAATTTAGTCGCCGAATGTGCTTTTTCCTGTAGTGTATATTGAGTTTAATTTATTTATTTATAATCATTTACTGCATTTTAAAAATTTAGAAAATATATTGGCATTTTTTATTTTTTCAAAAATGCCATTATAAGCTTGGAAAGTTTTTGGCTTAGTGGCATTTCTCAAAATGCTATAAAATATTTGTTTATGACACTTTTCACCTAAGTGCCATAAAAAGTAATTTGCACCTACCTAGTGTCCTGACATTTTTTAAAAAATGCCATTGCTACTAAAGTTTAGTGGCATTTGTTGGTAAATATCACGAACATAATTTTTTGTGTCATTATTTTATAAAATGCCATAAAATTAATGTGACATTTCTTTATTGAAATGACACTAGAGCCTTATATGTTTGTAGTTCTGTGGCATTTTTCTAAAACATTTAATGCCAATTTTTATTTTTGTGGCATTTTCTAAAAACATGCCACTAGTGTAGTGTCACTAAAGTGTAAATTTGTTGTAGTGACATTTTTGTTGTAGTGAAGTGATACTTTCTTTAATTGAAATGCCACTAGAGCCTTGTATGTTTGTGGCTCTATGACATTTTTCTAAAAAATGCCACAAAATATTCTTTTTGTGACATTTTTTAAGAACATGCCACTAGTATGGTGTCATTAAAATGTGTTTTTGTTGTAGTGTGTTTTTCTTTCTTTCTTTCTTCCTCTTCTTTTTTTTTTTTTTTTTTTTTTAATACAATTGCAATGATAGGTCAGAATGTTAGTGATTGCCAACGTGAACTCTTTGCCTCAACCTTGTCAGATAAATAGAAAATTATTGGAACCAGAAAAACAATCTCAAATATATCCGAAATGTTATTGAATGGTGTAGATTCAGTTTTATATGTTAGAAATGGTTTGGAAATTTTGGGTAAAAAACAGAATTTTTTTCGAACTTTGGTCTATTATTAAGGTGGGACCCGTGCGCCAAAGTTGGTGGGTCTAAGTGGTAACGCGTTCTATGCCGCGTTGTGATTCACGTGGTATATTTGGTTGCTCAAAACCATTATCGAGTGAATGGAAAATTGAAGCCAAAGTGTGCTCCATGAAATGGAGTTTTGGTGGAAATTTCTTAAGGTTTGTGTAATGGCTTGTCCCACATTAATTTGGTGGGAAGTTTTGAATGGGTTTATAAGGGTTGGAGTTGGAACTTGGGGTAGGCCCCAAGGGGCACCCAAGTTTTGTAGAGAGTGAGGTTATGGGCAAAATGGACTAGACCCATTAGACCCAAAAATCACTGCGCGCGCCACCGTCCTGTTAGTCGGTTGGGCTTGTTTGGCCCAATACTAATTTTTTTGGGCCAAAAACATTTGGATTTAATTTTATTTTTTGAAATAAAATCTGTCCAACTGTCTAGAATTCAAATAAATTTTGGAAATAATCTGTTCCGATTTTTCCCTACACCCAAACAGGTCCCTACGGTTTTTTATTTGTTTGAATTTGAACCCAACAGATTTGTATCTGTTTATTCAAACTAAACAGTTATCATACCTGTTCAAATAGGTTTTGCACCTGTTTAATTCAAAATGGAAAGCCACCACTACATCTATAAATAGGCAGCCCTCATTTGATGTTTTCATATATAATTTTTGTACTTCTCTGCAAATATATTCTGCATTTTGCTGCATTTAATTTTTGTGAGAAATAGAGTAAACACTTAGTGTGTTCGTTGTGCGAATAAATTGTAGTGTTGCATATATTCGTTGATTGATCATTTTATCCTGTGAGATAGACGTCCATATTCTAAAAGCACCGTGGAAAGGACGAATCTATCTTAAGGACACAGTGTCGAACATTAGACTTGATCAGATTATTATTCGAAGAAATTAATCAAGTAAGTTAATTATTTTTCTGTTCTATTTTTATTTATTTAAATCAGATTTTTTATTTTGTTTTTGTAACAAAATAAAAATCTGTTTTCATTTATTTATTTTTATTTGTTGGTTTGATTTTTGTAATTAAACATTTTCTCTCCTTTCCTATTTTTCTTTTGTATTCTGTTTGTCGTTTAGTACTCAAACAGAATTAATTTATTTAAGTACAGTGAAGATTGTCCAACAATCTTAAGACAGATTATTTTATTTTTGGTGTCCTCATTGTATTTAATTTTCTGTGTTTTCACAAAGTTATATTTTGGTTGGAAAACAAATAGTAGTAATATACTGTTTGACAAATAGTAGTAACACTACAAGAAATAACACCTTTGCCGACCAAAAAGCCCATTTTTAGTCGGCAAAAGTTATCCGCGACCAATTTTTTTGGTCACTACTTTGGTCGCCAATTGAGGGTCGGCAAAAGTAATTCGCGACCAAAATTTTGGTTGGTCAGGAAAAGTTGGATTTGCCAACTAAATTTTTGATCGCTAAATATATCATTACTGCGACTAATCCATTTTGTCGCTAAAACACTTTGGTCACGAAAAGTGATATTTTCCCAACTAAATATCGTAGTCGCCAATTGTCATAATCCACGACCAAAAAGTTTGGTCGCCAATTATCACATCCAACGACAAAAAAGTTTGGTTGCCAATTGTGACATTCCACGACCAAAAAATTTTGGTCGGCAATTGTGACATTCAACAAAATACATATATCAACCATTTCTTAACCTGTTTAATTAAAGTCAATAACTATTATAAGTTTTCATCCACAAGTAATTCCAAACTACATATTCATCTAACATAAAAATTTAAAACATAACAAGTACTTGTTATTATGTTTTAAATTTTTATCCATGTGCATCAATCCAAAAATATAACTAGTAGTCTACCAAATATTTTCCATACACACCCATCCAAAAATATAACTACTGGTGTATCCAAAAATATAACTACTAGTCTACCCTAATATTTAAAATGGATATTTTCCCTCTTTAGCAAAAAATTGCTCCTTGCATTCCTGAGAACAAAAAAGAGTTTCTGCTGCTTAGCTGACCACGACCTCTTTGTTGACATGAGAACTGCAAGGCCAACCACCGGCTATAGCCATCATATAAATATTGCTCAAAGACAGAATAATTCTTTTAAAACAACATCTCCCCAAGACCGCCATTGCCCATCTTCTCCAAGTCTTCTTGTGACAATAGGGGTTTCTTATCACTACCGCCACTCTTATCATATGGTTGTGCCATCTTCCGTAAAAACTACACATATGGAAGAATAAAACAATAATAATACACTCAAGTTCAACACTACTGAATTTAAAATTGTCAGTTTGCACTCAGTCAAAGCCATCTTAAGCTTCCAACACTGAATTTCAGAATAACTAATATTTGAAGTTCTAGTTTAGATGTAATAAAGGAAAAAAGTGAAATCTAACACCTAAATTGGTCCTTTTTCAAAACAGAAAACTGGTCTTGTTACCCCATTTGGCCTCAATTTTAGCTTTCATAACAGTCATTATTTCTGCATTTAAAATTATTCCACAGAGGAATCAGTTGCAAGGGGGAACCCAATCACATTTCCTTGTTATTTAGAATTGTTCCTCATGTATACTGACATAGACCTGCAAGCATTCCCTGTGAAAAATATAAGAACTGCATAGTAATAAGCACACACCTCTCGTGCTATATGCATAGCCATATCAGTACTCAAGTTTAGGTGAGCATCACATAAATGTGATAGTATCCATCTAGGCAATTTAGAACGTTTGTCATGACGGCTGTACTTGAACAAATTAGAGATGGTCATCAGAACATAGAAGGAATAAAATTCCCCAAAAATGACAAGTTAATTTTCCAAACAAATGGTTAACTGTGAATCCTCCAGGCATTGCCACGATGAAACAAAATCTAGTTAACATGCTTTACAAACTTGATGCCTTAATTTTTTGGTAAACAGTACCTTACATACTAGCAAATAGCAATAGACTTAAGAATAGCAAATTACAGCTTGCATGCATTTGGCACTAAGGTTTCTTCCATCAAATGTTCCTTAATAATATCCTCCCAACATTTTTGTTGGTTCCCCACAGACTGGATGGCCAACAATGACACTGGTAGACTGTTCAGTCAAAATAATTTCACAACTTCCATTTAGCTTGGCAAGCTATCTAAATTTAGCACTTTAGAATTATTTATCGATAGATGAAGCTAATAAGCAGACCAATCTAAATTAACAAAAAGTGCAGAATCTGCTTTTAGCAATCAAATGCCAAACATGGATCTGGTTGTCATGAACTTTTGATTATTTAGTTACACTTCTGAGGTACAGAATATCTTTGACTGATAGGTAAAACCCCAGGACTGAATACATGAAGTAGGACCAGTATTAATAATTCCATAAAAAGAATACCTTTTGTCGGCAAAAATCATCATCCCATAATTTGCCTTTGAACGGATAACTCGCTCCACACATTGAGCAGCTTGTCTCTGAATAAATGTAGTCCCATTATTGAAGCTCATAGTTATTTTTTCAAAAGAAGAAAAATAATGATAATAATTATCACACAGCCAAACATGCAGTACAAAAAATACCAGAGCGTCAAAAGTCAAAAAATCGCCTTCCTTTATCTAGAAAGTGTAACGCCCTCAAAATAAACCCATAAATCATCCAACAAAAGCATGCTTAGACATAATAGGTTCAAGCACAAATATATTCCATCAGAGTAATTATTACAAAAATGTATTCTATGTTGACAATAAAGGTAAATGCCCTATGGGCTGACAGCTTTCCAAGTCAACACTTGGTTACAAAAAGAGAGTGCTAACTCTATACAAAGAAGGCCCTAGGCTTGATATATATGTAATACAACAAAAGTAATCACAGAAAGACGTTCCAGCCACTAAGCCTCCCAAGCTACGTCCTTGAAGGTGGCATGCTACTTGTACCTGAAAATGATGTCCCATACAGTGTGAGCCAACGCCTAGTAGAGATATGCTAAACATAATATGAGCAGTAACTAAGAGATTAGCAATTGATAAAAGTTCGACTCACATAAATCAATTCATAAACCATTTCCATTACATGACATATGTGTCCATGTTTCATTTCATTTTCCATTTCTTATCCAATTCTCAATTCACAACTACGGCTCAGAACCTGGCCAAACCATTTAAATGAGATAGTAACTCATATTAAATATTTCCTACGTTACAATAGATAAGCATACTAGCTGTATCAACATCTCAACAGATAAGCATATGAGTTATATCAACACTCCAACAGACAAGCATATGAGCTATATCAACACTTCCATAGATAAGCATATGAGCTATATCAACACCTCAATAGATACACATTTTAGTGTTGTATCAACGGAGTCCATCCCCTATCTCCTCCCAGACAATATCCGATTTAGAGGTCCATCCTCTATCTTCCCATAAACCGTGGAGTATATCCCCTATCTCCTCCCATACAACACAATGTATATAAACACACATCATATACATAATCAATCAATACATAAAGTTAATGTATCCTTTCATCCGTCATACTCTATGACACATCCAATTGATTAGTTTTAGTTTGCCTAATCATCATGCATTGTCTACAACAATCAAGACTACCCTCCACCGGTAGCCCAAAGCAATTATTTCTAAACAGATAATAAATGCGTCAACAGATACTTTATCAACATTTTCAAAAGTGAGCGATTAATAAATCCAACTTCACTAGTCCATCTCATAATGAGTCAATTTCATTATATTCGACTCAATTTCACAAATCCACAACTTTTCCAAATTAATTATATCAATTAATTTATGCACAATTTAGCGCTTTCTCCCCCATCTTTCAATATTAACCCAATGGTTCAAATATCAACAACTAATAGCAATAACATCATTTTGAAACCCAAAATACGTATTCAAGAATCAAAATAACAAGACTCTCTTTTATAACTTTTGAAATCCTAAGTCCCAAAATCAACCATTTAAACAAAATGCTCAAAATCTAGGTCAAAACCCATAAGGATGAGTAGGAATCCCTACCTCAAATTCGGAGCCCAAGGGAAGAAGATGAAGAAATTGAAGATGCTCCAAATCCCAAAATTTTCGGATCAAAAGATAGCCCTCTACGATCAACACAACTTTTACAAAGATCCAAGGTGACGAGATCACTCATACTAGATCAATACCTAGAGAGAAGTTGAGGTTCTAGTGAGAGAAGGTCTCCAATGGTGTTTTTGAAAAGTAAGAGAGAGAAATGGAGTTGAAAAAGTGATCCAAAAAGTCGGATCTCGGAGTGATATACTCGTCGCCCCGCTCGAGCGTGGAAACCCCGCAGCGTCACTCCTGAACTCCCGCTCGGCGTCGAAACTCCGCCGGGTGGATACAACCTTCGAACTTTTGCGAACCAGTCCCGCTCGGCGTCAACTCCCGCTCGAGCGTCACACACAAACTCACGCTCGAGCGTCAAAAAGCCTACTCGAGCGTCGAACACTGCAGAGGAAATACTGGGAGATGGATTTTCCCGCTCAAGCGTCAAAATCTCCGCTCGAGCGTGAAGGCTAAAATCTGGGCAACTAGTTTTGGTTTCTAAGCTCAACCAACCTATTTCAAACCTGCCCAACACAACCCAAGACTCAAATACAAAGAGTAAAGGATGTAAACGAGATATATACAACAACCAACTCTACGGAACCTATGCCCGAATACAACAATTAAAGAAAGGAAAACCGGGATCACTATAGAAAGTCTCCCTCTAATACTCCAAACGTGCAATCAATATTCTGCAACAATCAAGAAAATAAAGCTTAAAGGATCAACAGGCCTAGGCAATAGACAGAATAAGGTAGGATATACTCATCTGAAACAAAAATACCAAACAAGATAAATATGAAAATGGACAGAACAAGCCTCCCTCTTAATCGCATGAGGAGCAACTCTTTTTTTCCTTTGTGATTCTCACTGATTAAAAAATATCATACTTCCTCTCCGCAATTTCAAGTTTCTGAATAATAGTAGTCGAACGTTATTTGACCATTTCAAATTTCTGAATTTTGAACATCAGAGATACCAAACAGGGTTTAAACAACAAAGTTCTTTAAAATGTTATTAGTACCTGCAAATGGCTTTTCACATGAAAGATGGTCAACCCCTCTGAGTCCATTAGCTTCAGTATCGCCTTCGGTGTTGCCTCTAAAATTTTGATTGAAAAAAAAGGTTAATGATCAATTAATAATAGTTGTTTCTATACCTGCACAAAGGGGTCATGTCAAAGCTACTCACTTTCTGCTCCACTGAGGTGATTTACACACTCGACAAAGCGGTCATGAAGATCTTGAGTCCATCGAATTCGTGTTTTACTTGCAATGGCTGATCCAGAGTTACCAGAAGTAACTGAAACACCTCCAGCAGGTCTAGCTGCAGACTGCCTCAAATGCTCATGCTGAGAATATTATACAAATTGTGACAAACCTGTCATGTATACATACATATAACCAGGATGAGATTAATCCCTTTTTTTGGATCATGGGTTGTGGAGGTAAAGGAAAAGAAAAGAGAAAACATAAGAAAATGAAGTAAAAAAGATGCCAAATTAATTTCCCAGCACCCAAACATAGCTAGCAATAAATAAATAAATGAACACCATACATGAATCAATGCATTGAACGTGAAGTCATAAAAAAAGACTTACACTAAGATCCCGATTTTCTTCAAAAGGAATTGAAGGCTGCCTCATATCTAAATTATCAAAATCACTAAGCAACTTTCTTTTCAGCAGAAAAATGTGTTCTCTTTCTGAGAAATTGTTGCATGGAGTTTTACACGATCTTTCATCAGAACTGTAGTTTTTATTGCTACAAAAGAGAGGTTAAAATTACATTATAATATATACATATACATATACATATATATATATATTCAATTTTACCACATAAGAAAATTAGAAATCAGAAGTTTAAGATAGTCCCTATTATATAGATATTCCTGTTTGGCATGTTTCCATTTTTTGAAAAATACTTCAAAGTTGTTTGGCCAGTTGCTTCAGAAAAAAATGTTTTAAAAAAACAACCAGCTTTTAACAAACACCCCCCCCCCCCCCCCCAAAAAAAATAAAAATAAAAATAAAAATAAAAATCCAAGATGAGAGAGTATCTAGGCTCTACCAGTTTTGCTATTGATGTTAGGACAACACAAAACTATACTAATCATTGTTAATATTTTTATTTTTGTCTCTCACCATGATGGGTATTTATTGAGTGACACATGTCAAACAGTTATGACCTCTAAGGTACAAATGTTACTGAGTTTACAAGGTGCAGACTGCTAAAAAGCTTAATTCCTTTGTAGATATCAGCATCTTTTTTTTTTTGATCAACAACAAAGAACCCTTTATTGATGATGGAAAACCTTACAGAAAGGAAGAAAACATCAACAAAAAGAGAGGGATGATGCAAGCCATCACATGGCAGCACCAAACCAAGACCCTGTTGGTGAGAAACCAACAGAGACAGCAACCTAGACAATACAGCAACCAACAGAGGCAGCAATACAGCATATACAAATCAAAATAGAGGCATGCAACCTAATCCAAATACAAACAAATCAAATAGAGGCATGCAACCTAGTGCTAGCAGAGGCCAAAAACAGCAGCAGATACACAGCAGATTAGCAGATTAGCATCAGATACAGAGTAGCAGACCAGCCACACAGCAGCAGAAAAACAGATTAACAGATAATCAGATTATCACCCAACAGATACAGAGTAGCAGATTAGCATCAGATACAGAGTAGCAGACCAGCCACACAGCAGCAGAAAAGCAGATTAACAGATAATCATATTATCACCCATCAGTCCCACAAACAACCCTCAAATTATATCAAACCATACACCCCAAAAACCAGTCCAGAATCCGGTGCATCTGATGGTGAAAAAGGGATAATCAGGTAGATATTGGGGTCCATACTAGTCGAAAAGTGTAGTATATTTTTGTCTTCATCTTCAGAATCCTCTACCTTTCAACACCCATGTTTTAATCTACTATCTCGGAGACATCACAAATGAGTTGGACACACCCATGTTTTAATCTACTATCTCAGAGACATCACAAATGAGTTGGACACAACAAGTAATTTGAGCGCGACTCATATTTGATACATTAAGAGCATATTTAAATGAGCAAATTATAATATAGAATTAAAATTATTAAATTATAGGACTCACATTTTAGTATTTGATTTCAATTTCTATTATTTGAATTAGATTCCGATGAAAATTTCATTCAATAAAGTTGACAATTTTTTAATCATACAATTAATAACACAAAACAAACATATAATTAGGATTATATATTTTTATATCTATTGCAAAACAAATGTGACAAGAGGGAGTTATTTATCCCACTAATTCAACTGGATAATTATTCCTACACTAATCATATGGATTATTAATCTTCTCACTATTAATCTCACTAATCAAATAAGACCTAAAAATTCATTTGAAATTTTGATTTATTAGGTTGAAAATTAAGTTTGAACATATTTTAATGATTGTTAATTTTGTGAGTTGAACTTAAATTCGGTCGATAATTTTATATTCACTATAAAATTGCATTAAAAAAATAATAATAATAAATAAAAAACTTGAATCTATTCTTGAGATCAGCTTGAAACATAATAAACAAAACTCAGAACTCATTTTTTAAACTTGTTAAAACTAGTCTTAAACAATTCACTATTTGACTCAATTCGACTTATTTATAGTCCTACTCAAACATCCATGATACATTGTTTGATCCAATTTTTGAGTTTAGAGTTAGAAGAAGACATCAATTGTAGAGGAACAAGACCTCGATTCAAGAGATCTTAATCAATGCATGAAAATTCAAAGGTTAAAAAGGAAACAAACCTTTTGTTTAGGAATGGAAGGAGAAGTTTATGCCATTGCCCTTTTTTTTAATAGGCAATGGACAAATTCTTTGTGCCTAACAATTTTGAGTTATAAGCTAAGATAGATTCAACTCTTCACATTCTTACTTAAAAGGGTGGTCAAGAGATTGAAATCTAAAAAGGAAAATTTTATTCCAGTGGAAAGATGTGATTACTGCAGACACCTTATTATAGAAAGATTTCTCTGATGTTAAAACAAATGTTAGTTTGACAGTTTAGTGTAACAATTGACTCATCCCACTACAAGAGTTAGTTTGACAGTTTCCTTTGTGATTCTCACTGATTAAAAAATATCATACTTCCTCTCCGCAATTTCAGGTTTTTGAATAATAGTAGTCGAACGCTATTTGACCATTTCAAATTTCTGAATTTTGAACATCAGAGAAAAAAAAAATCCCAATTTCAACCACAAATAATAAATAAAATTCTCATTGGTAGCCTAGCCATTCCTTCTCATCTTCATCAACAGAAAAATGTGAAAACAATAGTTATGATCAGCTGGCAGTGTTACTAAAAGTCCGAAAGAAAGGTTCCAATACTGGTTGCCCATGCTGTAACAAAAATCTATAAGCTGAGGAACAGCCCAATAAGGAGCTAATTGATATTGTCTTGTAAATGAACTAGTGAACCAACTAGATGATAGAAGTACAGATACCTAACTCAAAAAGCTCATGAATCCAAACGATGTGAGCATGTGCATGCTTGCAAGTTACTCTAGAATACATAATTAAGATTGCGAATTACAAAACCTGTTTTCTCAGGAGGCCAATCAAAAAACTGAGCAGATATCTGTTGAGTATTGGTGCGTTGAAACGGATGCAGTGCAAGAACCCTACAAGATTTAGGTAGTTAATGTTAGAATGTTTCATTACTTTCTTCTCTCTTTTTTTTCTTTTTTTTTTTTTCCTTTTTTTACTTGGGCAAGTTCACAGCCCTGTTTCCAAAACAGAAATAGATGGAACAAAGCAAGCAATGTTAAGTTGTTCACAAGACAAGTGCTTAGCTTAATTATTGACTCTGATTGTTAGGAAACCATCACCATTTGGGAAAATTAAGGTTAACACGCTTAGCTTAATTATTGACTCTGAGGGCTCTAAATTTTAGCATCAGCTTTGTTGCACAGTTTCAGAGCAAGCCCAACTTCATACAAATACAAGGCAATTAAATCAAAATGTTTAATCTCAGATCATGCTTTTTACACCACATTTAAAATAAATACTTGGTGCTTTCAATTGTTTAGGAAACGAAGGTTTGAGGAGGGGTTTCAAGAATGGATTTCGCAGATATGGAGGTAAAGACGGGAAGAGTGAAGGAAACCATTTGCCCGCTATATGAATGGCGGTGGCTGGGTTGATTTAGGGGTAGGTTTGCGTGAAGAAGGTATGCGGATGAAAGAAGAAGAAAAACCCTAGAGGCCGAAATTAGGGGAACAAAGATAGAGATATAGAGATACATATATATATATACAGAGAGAGAGAGAGAGAGAGAGAGAGAGAGAGAAACCGAGAGGACATACGTTGGCTAGTGCCGCAATGATGGATCGTGACTACGAGATAAGATGATATAGGCTGTTGGTTTGCGATGGTCCGCATGTGCGACGGGCGTCGACGCCGATGGTGCTCCTGTACCAACGGCGATGGAGACAAAAGCGAGAGAGAGAGAATCGGAGGAGGGCAGATGCGAGAGACAGAGACAGTCGCCGACTGAGAGAGTCACAGAGTGAGAGAGAGACGAACATGTTTTTAAGCCCTAAGTCACAGAGTGAAGTGAGATGGGGTGAGGTTTGGTGGTGAAGGAGAATCTGTATGAGAGAGAACGATCTGACTGGTTTAAACACAGAACAGGCGGGGGCAATTAAATGGTTTCCCTCTAAAATTTTCACCACTTTGGCGACAAAATTAATTTTTGGTCGGTAAATGTTATTATTTGTGGCCAAAATATTTTAGTCGCTAAACATTTTTTCATTCCCACTTTTTTTACAAGAAACATATATTCTGGCAAGATCTAAAATAATTTCCCCAATTCTCAATAAAAAAGGATAAATTACCAATATGTCCTACTTTTAGAACTTATTACCCATTAAGTTCTATTGATAAATTTATCAGTTTATCTTATTTTTATGAATAAATTTACAGTAATAAATTTATCAGTCAGGACTTGTAAATAAATAAATCTAATTAATGTGATTGATTTGTAAGTGCCCAAAAAGAAAAATGCATTGAAAGAAAAAATTGCTTAATATGAAAATTTTCCCCACCAAACTTTCCAAAAACCCCCTTATTTCTGAGGGATACAACTTTCTTAATTTCAAGAACTCTCACTAGATAATGCATGAATGAAAGGCATTACCTCCAAATATATTCAAAGCCTAAAATTCATCTAGTGCAAGTGTAATATTATGCCAATAAAAGTTAGATTGGTTATGGTTCTTACTTTTTGAATGCTAGAAATCTTTTCCACGCCATCCACTGCAATTCTTCCAATATGAGCACAATAATAGATTACATTCTTCTACTAATGTAAACAATTAAGGATGTATAATTGTCTTTGTGGTATGAACATGTTAAAAAAATATAAAGCAGTGCAGCTCCTTGAAAGCTTTCCAATATATTACCTTATACCCATAACAAAAAGCAGACAAGTGGGTATATTACCTTATACCCAGCTCCAACCATTTCGGCAAATCGATATCAAATGAACGGAGAGTTAAATTTTTTATCAAATTAAGGGAGCTTCATCAAATTTTATATGTGGAGTTTGGGCCTAATGTCTTCTTGGATAACCGGGCTTTCTTTATATATATAAGTTAATGTCAAAATCTGGTCCAATTGGAATGAGAAATTATAACATTTATAAAAGTTAATGTCAAAATCTAATTTATTGCTTACCAGGGGGAAAAGAAACTAAGAAACTATCAAATTAGAAGAGGCACACTGTTTATGAAAATTCGAAAGAAGAATTGCTTCCATTTGTTGTACACAAAAACATAAAAACCATGAATAGAATCAGCCAGTCAACAACCATTCAAGGAGATCTCAATCCCTTATTCAACAATAGGTTCTAATACACAGAAGTCAGGTTCAATAAAATCCCATGATATTGAACAAGAATATAGGAGAATCAAATGACAAATGGAAGCATTTTAGCTAGGAAGGACGGAGAACGTCAGATTATATTCTTAATATTCTTTTGCTGATTAAATCTGAAAAATTAGATTATATTCTTAATACTCTGTTTCAATACTATGAAAAATCAGATTATATTCTTAATTTGGCGACGAAAAGAGTAGATTAGTCACAGAAAAGGTACCTTCGCCGACAAACTTTTTTAGTCACCAAATCTCAATCAACGGCAACTAAAATATTAGTCGCTAAAAGTATTAATTTGGCGACTGATTTTTTTTAGTTGCTGAAAATAAGTTTTTGGCGACCAAATTTTTGGTCGCCAAATAAAAAAATAATTTTTTATTTTCCATTCGGCGACTAAATTGTTTTAGTAGCCAAAACTCAAAAACGACTACTAAAGTATTTTTTGGTCGGGGAAAATAAGTTTTTGGCGACTAAAATTTTGGTCGCCAATTCCACAACCAACTTATTTTTGATCTTCCGCGACCAACTTATTTTTTGGTTGCCAAAATGTGACCTTTTGCGACCAAATTTATAGTTGGTCGCCAAAAGCATGTCACTTTCTGCAACCAACTCATTTTTTGGTCGCCAAATATGACCTTCTGTGACCAACTCATATTGGTTGCTAAAAATAATGAACATTCGCGACTAATAAATATTTGGTCGCCAAAAGGTAACTTTTAGCTACCAACTTTTATATTGGTCTCGAAAAGTGGACGCTAAAAGTGCAGATTCTTGTAGTGTAATATACTGTCTTTTTCTTTGACAACTAGTAGTAATATACTGGTGTCATTAACAATTTCAGAATATTAATTTGTGTTACAGAAAATTATTTTGGTATTTTATTTTCTTGTTTTAGTAACAAGGAAAATAAAATTATTTTGTGTTATAATTTATTTTCTGATTTTAGTAACTAGAAAATTAATTTGTGTTTTGATTTTTTCTGATTTTTGTAATCAGATATTATGGCTACTGCAACTGAAACTGCAACTGGAAGTGGTACTCCAATTGTTACACGAACACCGGTCCCTATCCAGAACCATGTTCAAGTACCAATAAATCATGGAGAAAAACGGAAAAAATTTAACGATGCTGAGTTTAAGAGATGGCAGCAGAAAATGCTGTTCTATCTTACAACTCTAAATTTGGCCCTGTTTTTCCGTGAAGAGGCTCCAGCACTTAAAGAGGGTGAAAATGATCGGCAAGTTGTTGCCGCTGTAGATGCTTGGAAACATTCAGATTTCATGTGCAGAAACTACATCCTCAATGGCCTTAACAACATGCTGTATAATGTTTACAGCCCTCTGAAGTCAACAAAAGAATTATGGGATTCTTTGGAGAAGAAATACAAGATAAAGGATGCCGGCACGAAGAAATTTTTTGTCAGTAAATTTTTGGACTTTGTTATGGTAGACTCCCAAACGGTAATTTCTCAAGTTCAAAATTTTCAAATAATTTTGCATGATATTCATTCGGAAGGTATGTCTCTTAGTGAGTCTTTCCAAGTCGCTGCTCTAGTGGAAAAGTTACCATCGGCTTGGAAAGATTTCAAAAATTATTTAAAACATAAACGCAAAGAGATGACCATGGATGAACTTATTGTAAGACTAAGAATTGAGGAAGATAACCATAAGGCTGAGAAGAGGAATGGGAAAAATCCCATTGAGTCCAAGGCTAATGTGGTTGAACAAGTTCATAAACCACATAACAAAAAGAGGAAGTTTACTGGAGATGGTCCTAAACAAGGCGACAACAATGGCAACAAGAAGTTCAAAGGAAAATGCTATAACTGTGGCAAGACTGGACATCGAGCTTCTGACTGCTGTCGCCCTAAGAAGGATCGTGGGAGTACAAGCAAGAAGACCACCAATCAGGCCAATGTGACAGAATTGGATTACATCTCTGACGAAGTGAATGACATCAACCTCTCTGCTGTGGTGTCCGAGGCTAATTTGGTTGGAAATCCCAAGGAATGGTGGGTTGACACTGGGGCAACTCGTCATATTTGTGCGGACAAGAAGATGTTCACTACCTACAATGAGACTGCAAATGGTGAACAACTTTTTTATGGAAAATTCTTCTACTTCTACTATGGCTGGACAAGAAAAGGTGATCTTGAAGATGACATCAGGGAAGGAACTGACCCTCAACAACGTATTGCATGTACTTGACATCCGGAAGAATTTGGTTTCTAGTTCTTTGTTAAGTAAAAATGGCTTTAGGCTTGTCTTTGAGTCTGATAAATTTGTATTAACAAAGAGTGGTATGTATGTTGGTAAGGGATACATGAGTGATGGTCTCTTCAAATTGAATATAATGACAATTGTACCAAAAGTTGCTATTAATAAGAATAACACATCTTTTGCTTATATTCTTGAGTCAAATTTATGGCATGGTAGATTAGGACATGTAAATTTTGATGCTTTGCGTAGATAAATTGGTTTAGATTATAGACCAAAGTTTGAAATTGATCCTAATCATAAATGTGAGATTTGTGTAGAAGCGAAACTAACGAAGGCTCCATTTAAATCGGTTGAAAGAAAAACCGAACCTCTAGAATTAATTCATACTGATGTATGTGATCTTAAATTTGTTTAAACTAGAGGAGGCAAAAAGTATTTCATAACATTTATCAATGATTGCATAAGATATTGTTATGTATACTTACTTAGAAGCAAAGATGAAGCCTTAGAAATGTTTAAACTCTACAAAACAGAAGTTGAAAATCAACTTAAAAAAACCATTAAAATGGTTAGAAGTGATAAGGGTGGTGAATATGATGCACCATTAAATGAATTTTGTGCACAACATGGCATTATTTACTAAACTACAGCACTCTATTCTCCATAGCAAAATGGAATTGCGGAAAGGAAGAATAGAACCCTAAAAGAAATGATGAATGTCATATTACTAAGTTCAGGCTTACCACAGAACTTATGGAGGGAAGCAATATTGTCTGCTAATTATGTTCTTAATAGAATACCCCACAAGAAAATTAAAAACACTCCTTATGAATTGTGGAAAGGTCGACCGCCTTCCTACAAATACTTAAAAGTGTGGGGGTGTTTGGCAAAAGTTGAAGTTCCTGTTCCTAAAAAGACTAAGATTGGACAAAAAATAGTGGACTGTGTATTTATTGGTTATGCTCAGAATAGTAGTGCATATCGGTTTCTGACTTAGAAATCAGAAATACCTGATATTAATGTGAACACTATTATAGAGTTAATGAATGCTGTGTTTTTTGAACATGTCTTTCTTTACAAGAAAGGACAGGAATTAAGTTCACAGAAAAGAATTTATAATTATACACAAGTCAAGAGACTAATGACAATCAAACACAAGAGACTAATAATGGTCTCGACCAACCGGATTTAACTGATGATGAACCAAGACGAAGTAAGAGAATGAGAACATCAACATGCTTTGGTCCAGATTTTCTGGCATACCTGTTAGAAAATGAACCTCAAAACTTTAAGGAAGCAATGACAGGTCCTGAAGCACCTTTGTGGAAAAAGGCTATTAATAATGAAATTGAATCCATTATGCAAAATCATATTTAGGAATTGGTGGATCTTCCACTAGGTTCTAAACCTCTTAGGTATAAATGGATATTCAAGCGAAAAATGAAAGCATATGGTTCAATAGACAAGTATAAAGCAAGACTTGTAGTAAAAGGTTACAAACAAAAGGAAGGTCTGGACTATTTTGACACATATTCTCCTGTGACAAGAATAACATCCATTCGTATGCTTATTGCTATAGCAACATTGTTTAATTTAGAAGTACATAAAATGGATGTTAAGACAACTTTCTTAAATGGTGATCTAAATGAAGAGATATATATATGGAGCAATCCGAAGGGTTTGTAATGCCATGACAAAGAAAAGAAAGTTTGTCGGCTTGTAAAATCTCTTTATGGATTAAAACAAGTACCTAAGCAATGACATGAAAAATTTGATCATGCAATGCTTACTAATGGGTTTAAGATAAATGAATGTGACAAGTGCGTCTATGTTAAAAACACTGACCAAGGATATGTCATAGTTTGTCTTTATGTGGATGACATGCTTATCATTGGAAGCAGTCAAAACATGATCAAATCAACTAAGCAAATGCTTAACAAAAGATTTGATATGAAATATATGGGGGTCGCAGATGTTATATTAGGAATGAAAATTACTAAAACATCTGACGAATATGCATTGTCTCAATCACATTATATTGAGAAAATTCTTGGTAAACTTATCACGGATGATATGAATTTAGCTAGAACACCTGTAGACATCAGTTTTTATTTGTCGAAAAATAAATGTGATGTGGTGTCTCAGTTAAAACACTCCCAAATCATTAGAAGCCTAATGTACCTAATGAATTGTACTCGTCCTGACATAGCTTATGCAGTCAGTAAATTGAGTAGGTATACTAGTAACCCCAGATAAGACCATTGGAAAGTGATCATTCGGGTTCTTAGATATCTAAGATTTACCCGTGATCATGGATTGAACTTTACACGATATCCAGCAGTACTCGAAGGTTATTGTGATGCAAATTGGATATCGGATACTAAAGATTCAAAATCCACTAGTGGATATGTCTTTAGTTTGAGAGACGCTGCTGTTTCTTGAAAGTCCACGAAACAAACATGCATCGCACGATCTACAATGGAATCTGAGTTCATTGCTTTAGACAAAGCAGGAGAAGAAGCAGAATGGCTTCGTCACTTCTTAGAAGACATTCCAATGTGGCAAAAACCTGTGCTAGCTATTTGCATTCATTGTGATAGTCAATCTGCAATAGACAGGGCACAGAATCATATGTATAATGGTAAGTCACAACATATTCGTCGTCGACATAATACTGTAAGGCAATTGCTCTCAAATGGAATAATCTCAATAGATTATATAAAATCTAAAGAGAATATTGCGGATTCGTTAAGAAAAGGTTTGACAAAAGAGCAAGTGTATAGTTCATCGAAGAGGATGGGATTAAAGCCTATTACATAAGAGTCATCATAATGGTAACCCTACTTGTATGATTGGAGATCCCAAGAACTAAGTTTAAAGGGACAACTAAGTTATATGTGGCTTGCTAGAAATCACCAAGGGATTAAATTTTCCTACCCATTCCTATGGTGAGAGTGATATCTGTGACATGTGTTGTCTGTAGAGGTATAAAGGTAAGCTTTGCTTTTAATGATTACTTATATCTTGATTTAGGCATAAAATTAAGACGAGTTTCTGGAGATACTCACAATAAGAATCACATATATGAGTGTCGAACTGCGGCCAGTTCTATGAGAATGAAAAAGCTAAATTCTCTAGAAGCACTCATGAAAACCAGGAGCATTCAAGGCCTGTGAAATCTATTATCTTGGCTTACACAAACGGCTGGACAATTTAAGGCATCACGTCCATTGGTTAGCTAGTAAGTCTGATAGGTTATCACTAGGGAAGGTTCAAGGCCGAAAGCTGTAAACACCCCATTTTTGACCGCCCTTAAGACTTGGGCACTACTGATGGTTTACTTGTTGGAGAAAGGTGTGCGATGCAGTTGATTTCGGCAAAGAGAGGCAAATCTCAACTTCATACCCCATTGTGGACCAAAATTATTTTTGATGGTTTTATACCTTAAAACCCTCTCTTTCAAAAACATTTTGAAATAAAATTCCCACGATGTTCCGGACGCCGCATTTCGGTAAATGTTAAGCTTTTCGGTAAACCGAGCAAGGACAAAGGGGAGATGAATGAAAGAGAGATGAAATCTTTGAAAAATCTTTCAAAACACCTTATTTAGGGGTTTGAAGTTGAAGAAAAGAGGAGAAGAGGGGAGAAAACTAGTTTGGGAGTGGTTCAGCATGAATCTGGGAAGGAGAAAAGTCTCTGCGGCTTCCCGAAAGCGTAACTCTTTGTACAAGAGGAATTAAAATATGGGGCCACCACCATTGGAAACCTTACTTCCGGGGCTTCATTTTTCACTCAAGAATCTCCTAAGTCCAAATCCGGGGGGAGGAGATATGGTTGGTTGAAGTCCGGTTGGACCGAATCTGCGCGGCTTTACGGAAACTGGCATAACTTTTTCTACAGAAGGAATTTTAATGCAAGGTTTGCGCCATTGGAAAGCTAACTTCCGGGGCTTCAATCTGGACTTCCACCGGCACTTTGTGACCTCATTAGCCACCCATCGGCACTCTATTTAGCCGACCGGCACAAAAGATTGCCGGCCGGCCAAAAGTGTCCAGAACTCAGATTTTTGACAGATATTTATCAATACACTGTGGCAGATATTTTCAATTGGGATATTTCGACCAAAAGCTCTTATTTTGACATATATAGGGCCATATATCTCATATGGCTTAGGGTTAGAACAAAAAAAGAAAGTTTTGGGAGCTTCTCACTCTAGATTTCTCTCTCTCTACTCTAAACCTCTCAAATCCTTGGCCATTTCTTCACCAATCCATAGCACCACCACCACTACTCCATCACATCAGCTTGGAGCAGTTTTTCAAAGGCCAAAGGTGCTGCAACTTAAGCCAAGAAGCAACAAGAGTGTGATCTTCAAGGGTAAGTATCAATCACCCTCTTTTGGCACTTTTTTTTGCACCATTCCTCTACCCTACTTTCTCACTGTTTTAGACTCCGGCCCTAACTGAAAGGGGCCTTCTTTTGAGCTATTCTACATGTTTGTTTAAGGGCTCAACCCTGTTTGAGCCCTCTATGATGCACTTGCTTCAATATCATTTTGTATGTCAATATCTTGCATGCTTTTTTTAGTTCATGTGTGATCTATTTCTGAGCCTGATATAAACTGTGACTGGGCCTATTTTGAGCCCCTCTTCAACATTGAAGAAGGGCTCAACCCTTTTTGGCCTCTCTATCATGCACTTGTTTCATAATCTCTCATATTTACCGTAAATTTGCATGATTTGTTTAGCCTCTGTGCGATCTGTTTTGGAGTATGTCATGAACTATGAGTAGGATTATTTTATGTCTCTCTACAACATTGTAGAAGGGATCAACTTCATTGGGGGTCTCCATGTTATACTTGTCATTATACCCCTCTTTGGCCCTCATTTCGCGTGCTTTGTTAGGCCTATTTTGCTTCTGTTTTCGGCCATGATCAGGTCTGGAAAGAGTCACATTTTGGCCTTCTTGTCATCTTTTGTTAAGGGTCCAAGGCTGTTTGATGAATGTTTGGCATACCTCATGTTCTAGCCTTTGTTGGCTTCATTCTTGCATGACATTTTTAGCATATCTACATATTGTTTTGGGGGTTGTCATAAGCTGTAAATGTTCATATTTTTGGTCCCTCTTCAGTGTTGTAGAACTTGTTTTTTTCAGTTTGAGCATTGCGTATACCATCTGCTTCATTGTCCCCATTTTTTCCCCCCCATTTTTGCATGCTATTTTTGCCATACTTGTGATTGTTGTTTGGCCATGCTTTGTACTAGAAAAATGCTAGTTTAGGGACTGCCTAGCATCTGTCTTTACACTTCATGTCCATATTGTGCATGTTTGGCATAGCTGCAAGTCATTTCTGCACTCAAAGCATTTTTGCATCGGGTGTAATTTTGCTATAATTCGGGGGCTGTTTTTTTTTTGCATCATTTTGGCTGCTGAAATTTGCATTTTCCATATGCCATATGCCATGTCTCATTTCGTATGCCATTTCATGCCTTAGGGCCATTGCCTCGGTTTGCGTGCCCACAGGCACGCATTTCGAGGCATCTCATTTTTCATCCTCCGGCATCCTATGTGAGTGTGGCTGAGGCCCTCTCATGTTGGTATAAGCCCATCATTGCATTTGCATGCCATTTCATGCCTTAGGGCCATTGCCTCGGTTTGCGCGCCTGTGTGCACGCATTTCGAGGCACTTCATTTTCATCTCTCGGCATCTTATGTGAGTGTGGCTGAGGCTCTCTTATGTTAGTGTAAGCCCAATTTGCATTGCGTATGCTGTCTCATGCTTTAGGATCATCGCCTCGGTTTGCATGCCCGCGGGCACGCATTTCAAGGCACTCCATTCTCATCCATCGGCCTCTTATGTGAGTGTGGCTGAGGCTCTCTCATGTTAGTGTAAGTCCATTTTGCATTCTGTATGTCATTTTAACATCATTGCATTCCGTATGCCATCGCCTCGGTTTGCGTGCCCGCGGGCACGCATTTTGAGGCACTTCATTTTCATCCATCGGCTTCTTATGTGAGTGTGGCTGAGGCTCTCTCATGTTAGTGTAAGTTCATATTGCACTGTTCATGCCATCGCCTCGGTTTGCGTGCCCGTGTGCACGCATTTCGAGACGTCTCATTTTAGTCTCATCACATCGTGTATACCATCGCCTCGGTTTGCGTGCCCGTGTGCACGTATTTCGAGACATCTCATTTTAGCATCATTGCATTGTGTATGCCATTACCTTGGTTCGCGTGCCCGTGTACACGCATTTCGAGACACTTCATTTTTATCCGATGGCCTCTTATGTGAGTGTGGCTGAGGCTCTCTCTCATGTTAGTGTAAGTCCATGTTGCATTGTATTTGTCATTTTAGTCCCATTGCATTGCGTGTGCCATTTCGTACCTTAGGATCATCGCCTCGGTTCGCGTGCCCGCGTGCACGCATTTCGAGGCATCTCATTTTCATAGCATTGTGTATGTTAGGATTGTATCTAAGTTGCATTCCATGCATATCATACATATTGCATCGTGTTCGGGATAGGAGTTAGCCCGGGCACGGGAAACGAGGCACGTTTCGTACTCCGAGTGACGGAATGTGTCTCAATTCCCAAGTCACCGACACTCCGGATTACCCATGATGGAGTTAGGTTTTGTTGTAGAATTCGTATGCATTCATCCTATATTGAATTGTGCAATTCGGCTCCTCGGCTATCATGCATCGATATGCGTGATTGGTGGCACGAGGATCGAGGCATGCATATATCTGTGAAAATACGTTGCTATGCCCCTTTCTTGCTCTCTGTCGCAGCATATCAAGAATTAGCAGTCTTCCGAGGCTTGGCGCGCATTTCAAGAAACATTGCAAAACAGAGGCTAATCGGGGCATTGCCGTGGATTTCTGCGCAAAGCAGCCCAAACATGCATCATTCCATTATCCGGAGCAGAATCAAGGCAGTCCCTGGCTTGCATGCCAGTTTTATTTTTCTTAAATTAATTTGTTAATTAATTAGGGATTTGTATATTATTTGGACTGTAATATTTTGGACTGTACTATTCTTTCATTCGGGACTGTATATTCTTTCGGACCCTCTGCGCGAGGGCATAATTGTAATAAGTGTGGGTGAGTGTGATGTATGTCTTCCAACCCCACGTCTTTCTTCCCTTTTATTTACCCGCTTACGATGGTTAGATATAGGGCATATTTTAATTAGCATACAGTATGACAGCATGTTTGCATCATTCATCTGTTTTGCACGCATCGCCTTTCATCATACAACCGCATTTGTATTTCAATTCCAAATTAAATACTTGAAAGCTGTAGCATTTCACATGCCATGTTTAGGACAGCCGAGCCTGCTATAGTTTGCATCTTTGCATGTGTTGCATTAGGCAATTCTGTGCATCTGGGATCATGCATGGATTTCTAATGAGTTTTTGTTTTGGCTTGGAGTACTCGGTGAGTTTTATGCTTTAGCATCCTTGCATGCATGTGAGTGACTGCCATGATAGTATGCTTACCATGAGGCTAAATGCTTATGTGATATAACTGCCTTGGATGCCTGTGGGTGGAGGTTGGGTTATTTGAATTGGAACAATTCATCAAATGCTTGTTTTAAGCCCACTAGATGGTGGCAAAACCATTGTTTTCTAAGCCCATCCGAGGGTGGCAAATCCACGTCTTAGCCTACCTGCGGGTAGCACCATCAAACCATTTTCAAACAAACAAACATGAAATGTTTAGTTCCAATTCAGGCGACTCAGTCTATACTTGTTTGCTGCGAGCATCACATAGTAACCTAGGCTAATAACCGGAATAAGAACTCACAATGTTTTCAAAATCAGATATCATGGTTAGTAGAGGCCAGTCTTTGACCGGGCGAGCGGGGGTGCTCACGAAGTGACCTTCCCCAATCGTACTCAAGTTCCCGAGCCGAGGCAACTTTGGTGATGATGGACACGTGGCCTTTGGCACCGAGTCAGGGTTTTCTAAATTTCCCATTTTCAAATATTTAGGTGGCGACTCTGTATCTGGCGAAGCAGTCCATGTTTGGCACTTCTTTCAAAAAATCTGTTTTCAAAACGATTTGCCAGGTTTGGACTCTTCGGTTCAAGATTTAGAACCGTGACACAAATTGAGTCCAAACTGTAGCGCGTGAGTTCCCTCGCGGACGTGTTACAAAAGCTACCTATCCTGATGCAAGATATTTTCGATTTATACTCTTTCGACAAATTCTGCATATTGTTGCATTTCCGTCGTCATCAAATTCCATTCATGTGGGGGATTGTTAGAAGTGGTTTGGAAATTCTGGGTAAAAAATAGAATTTTTTTAGAACTTTGGATTATTATTAAGGTGGGACCCGTGCGCCAAAGTTGGCAGGTCTAAGTGGTAATGCGTTCTATGCCGCATTGTGATTCACGTGGTATATTTGGTTGCTCAAAACCATTATCAAGTGAATGAGAAATTGAAGCCAAAGTGTGCTCCATGGAAATGGAGCTTTGGTGGAAATTTCTTAAGGTTTGTGTAATGGCTTGTCCCACATTGATTTTGTGGGAAGTTCTGAATGGGTTTATGAGGCTTGGAGTTGGTACTTGCGGTAGGCCCCAAGGGGCACCCAAGTTTTGTAGAGAGGGAGGTTATGGGCAAAATGGGCTAAACCCATTGGACCAAAAAATCACCACACGCGCATTGCCGCCACCGTCGCCGTCGCAATCTGTCCAGTCGGGTGGATGGGTTGGCCTAGGCCTGGGCCTGGGCCTGGGCACGTGGTGTGTGGTTAGGTTGGCCTTGTTCGGCCCAATACTAATATTTTTGGGCCAAAAACATTTGGATTTAAATTTATTTTTCGAAATAAAATATGTCCAACTGTCCAGAATTCAAATAAATTTCGAAAATAATATGTTCCGGTTTTTCCCTACACCCAAACAGGTCCCTACGGTTTTTTATCTGTTTGAATTTGAACCTAACAGATTTGTATCTGTTTATTCAAACTAAACAGTTATCATACTTGTTCAAACAGGTTTTGCACTTGTTTAATTCAAAATGGAAAGCCACCACTACATCTATAAATAAGCAGCCCTTTGTAGACCACCCGAACTTCCTCCACGCGCTCCCTTTTTCGGAGAGGGCGCAGATTTGGGTTCATGCTACTACAGTTCAGACTCCTATCATGGTTTTGAATCTAATCTCACAAAGTGCAATGCAAGATTGATAAATCATCAAAGAGTCCAAATCCGGCAAATCGTTTTGGAAAATCAATTTTAATCAAAAAGCGCCAAACATGGACTGTTTTGCCAGATTTCATAGTCGCCACCTAAATATTTTATTTTGGGAAATTTAGGAAACCCTGACTCGTGCCTAAGGCCACGTATCCGTCTTCATCAAAGTTGCCTTAGCTCGGGAACTTGGGTACGAGGGGGGAAGGTCATGAAATGAGCACCCCTGCTTGCTTGATCAAAAGATCGGCCTCTATTAATCATGATATGTTGTTTTGAAAACACATGTGTTCTTATACCGGTTATTTAGCTAACTTACTACGTGATGCGCACAACATACAAGTATAGACTAAATCACTCAATTTGGAACAAAACTTCTTATGTTTGTTTGTGAAAATGGTTTGAAAGTGCTACTTGCAAGTATGCTAAAGCGCGGATTTGCCACTCTCAAGTGGACTTTAAAACAATGTGATTTTGCCACTCCGCAAAGTGGGCTTAAAACACACATTTTGATGAATTGTTCCAATTCAAGCAATAAAGCCTTCTTCCACAGGCGTTCATGCAGTTAATCATTTAAGCACACAGCCTCATGGCAAGCATGCTAAACATGGCAATCACTCATACTCATGCAGTATGCTAAAGCGTAAACACTTACAGTATACCCCAAGCCAAAACAAAAGCTAATTAGAAATTATGCATGATCCTAGCTATGTTAAAATGCCTAATGCAACTAAGTAGGCTCGGCTACCTAATCATGACATATAAATGCGACAATTGGATACATGCATTCAAATAGGTATTGAAATACGATGCAGTTTGAATGATACGCGGAGCCCGGTGCATGCAAGACAAATGAATGAGTGCAAACATACAAGCATAAGGTATGCTAATCAAAGCGTGCCCTAATCTAACCACTAAAAGTGGATAAATAAAAGGGAGAAAGACGTAGGGTTGGAAGACATTCACACACACACACGCACACTTATTACAACATTACGCTCTCGCGAAGGAGGGTCCAAATAAGCTAAGCTAATCTAAGCTAAGCTAATCAACTAATCTAATAGTCTGATTAGACTAACTATTACACAACCAAAACGAATAACTAGTAAACTACTTACTAATTATTACAAAACTTAATCAATTAACAAATTAACTAATCATGGCATCTTACTAAGCATGTAAGATATGTAAACTAGGCTGCCTCAGCTTCTGCCTTGAACAATGAAGGATGCATGCTCTCGGTTGCCGCCTCGAAATGCCTTCCGGTTTGCTCTTGAGAGGCTCTGTTTGCAAGGTGTCTTTAGGAACTTTCTACTCCACCTTACCAAACCAACTTTGAGGAATTCACCAGTGGCCTACCGGCCATGAGAAGCTTCTGCTAGCCACCTGCCAGCCATTAATATGCATTGCCAGCCAATGATAAAGCAGTGCCGGCCATCTGCAAGGCACTGCCGGCCACTGGTGTGCTGCACCACCATTCTGCAACAGAGCACAAACTAGAGGAAAATTGAGGGTCTACCAAGGGTATGTATGTACTATGCCACTCCATATCACCTCAAAACATCAAGGAAGAGGCACCATTGGATCCAAGGCCATCAATCAAGCATCTCAATGCATGATGGCCAAAGATCCAACTTGCACAAATTCGATGAATGCACAACAAACAAGACACTAAGACCACGACCTTATCATAAGTGATCAAAGGCAATGGAGACAAAGGAGATTGGCTCACTTTCATCACTTTGAGTATGAAGTAGGCCAATCCACCTTGTGTTTAACATAACATCCGGTTGAACACGATGCAATGCAAACAACATGCTCATCTTGGCATGAAATGCAAGACTCTAACATGCAAACAATGCATGCCCAACATGTTAAGAGACTTAAGCATTAAAACTAATGAAGGATACAACACTAGGACCATGCAATATAATGTTCAATGGACTAAACCAACCCCAAACAAACCTCATGCATGCCAAAATAGTGGCCAAAATTATCTGAAATGATAGCATGAAAGGCAAGAGAATGATGTTCATGCATTGGCTCACAAACAAGGCATAATGCTCAACTCTCAAAAGCATTGAAAGAGTGATAAACATAAGAATATAACAAGGCTATATGCTCTGAAATTATGTGTTAAATGATGCCATATCACATAAACATCACAAATAAGGCATCCCAGAAGACCTAAAGCACAAGGCTAGTAAAGAGCACTACACAAGAAGTATGCAATACATAGCCCAAACAACCAAACTAGCTCTAGAAAGAGCTCAACCATGCCAAATCAAAGGCTAAAACATGCTAAAATGATAGCCCAAAAGCTTAGACAAGCATGCATACGTATTGGCTCACAAACAAGGCATAAAGCACATCTCTCAAAAGCATTGAAAGAGTGGAACATGAGAGAGAGTGACCATGCTATATACACTGAAATCATGTGAGAAATGAGGTTAAGGCATGCAATCATCACATTCAAAGCATGTTAGGGACCTCAAACACAAAGCTAGTGTAGCCCAACTACACTATAGCTATACAAAGCTAAGCATATATGACCAAGACCACTTAAAACATACCCCAACCATGTTAAATCAGTGGCAAAAATGTGCTGGAGCAAAGCTAACACATGCTAGAATGATGAACTAAAGCATGAAGCATGTTAGGCCAACAAACATGATTGCACTACAAGTACCAAAAGAAAGCAAGAGGTGACCCAAACACCCAAAAACAGAGTTAAATCATGTCAAAACAAAGCCAAAAACATTCTCGAACTAAGTCACAAAAGAGTAGAAACACATGCTCGTTTGATAGGCCAACAACACAAGCAAGCAAGACAAGAGGGGAGGGGACCACCCCCTCCTATTTTGGACCTCAAAACCACCTTTCCACCACTAAAATTCCTTTGAGTTTCAGTGGTAGAAAGGCCATGCAAAGGCTATTACAAAAGCTTCAGAGGATGGCTTAAAAGCTTAACAAATAAGCAAAGAAAGAGGGTAGACCACCCCTAACTCCAACAAGGACTTAAACCAACATTTTTAACACTTAAAATTAGAGCTTTTTTTAGTTAACAACCAAGCCTAAAACGACATGCAAAGGTGGCTAACATGGTATACAAAAATAAGCTTAAAAGGGAAACATGCTCACCCTTGAAGCACAGCAGCAAGACAGGTCTTCCTCTGAGCCAAAACTAGCCTTTTGAGTTCCAAACAAACCTTCAAAAACCTCAGCTCCAAGGTAGTGGTGTTTGACTAGGTGTTCCTTTGCAAAATTGTGAAGAAAACACACTTTAAGGCACTATTGAGCACAATATAGAGAAAGAGAGAGTGAGAATTCTAGAGAGAGAGAAAGATTTTGTCTCTAAATTTTCTAAACCTCAGGATAGGGAGAGGGGCCTCCCTTTATATAAGCAATGCAAGCAAAAGCTTGCTTGACAAGCTTAAACTTGCCTTCATCCCTCCATACACGTGTATGGAGGATGGCTCAGTGAGCCACAGCTGGCTCAAAAGATCTAAAATAATATCTGTTGAAACATGGTGGCCGGCCGGCCATCAGTGGTGGCCGGCAGTGCCTCATTGATGGCCCGCAGGCCTCATCAATGGCCGACAATGCCAAAAAAGGCCGACAGTGCACCATAAGAATCATGCTGAAAGGACCAACACATGGTCCAAAAATGGAGCAAAAAGGACACAGGGTTTGAAAAGCTCAAACCTGTGACGTTCTGCTGCGAAATTTGAGTACTCGACGAGCAATCAAACTTGTCATTGGATGTACCTGCAAGCATATCCAAGTCTTGAGGACGGTAAAAAATGGGGTGTCTACACCCTCATTTGATGTTTTCATATATAATTTTCGTACTTCTCCTTTGCAAATATATTCTGCATTTTGCTACATTTAATTTTTGTGAGAAATAGTGTAAACACTTAGTGTGATCGTTGTGCGAATAAATTGTAGTGTTGCATTTATTCGTTGATTGATCATTTTATCTTGAGAGATAGATGTCTATATTCTGAAAGCACCGTGAAGAGGATGAATCTGTCTTAAGGACACAGTGTCGAACACTAGACGTGATCAAATTGTTATTCAAAGAAATTAATCAAGTAAGTTAATTCTTTTTCTATTTTTTTTTGTTTATTTAAATTAGATTTTTGATTTTGTTTTTGTAACAAAATAAAAATCTGTTTTTATTTATTTATTTATTTATTTTTATTTGTTGGTTTGATTTTTGTAATCAAACATTTTCTCTCCTTTCCTATTTTTCTTTTGTATTCTGTTCAAACAGAATTAATTTATTTAAGTACAGTGAAGATTGTCCAACATTATATAATGACAGACGTATTTTTAAAATGCATCTCAACTATTCAAAATTTGTTCTTATTATTTTTTTTTTGAATAAATATTCTAAATTCCTAACATTGCTAGCAAGATAAATTGGTCCATAAAATAAAACCATGCTCCATAACATTTCTCTACTTTTAATCAATAAGTTCACGTAAATAATGGATTGGATAGATCTTATCTTGCAACAATTTTTCCCGTTGGGTCAAGTTGGCTCCATTTACTCCATATTATTAGTGTTGTCATTAGTTTACGAGCACTACATTATCCTACTTAGTTTTAGAATATTGAATAATTGGTAGGTTTACTTTTGGAATCAAGATCCTCTCCTTCATCTCTTCCCTTAACTTCTTTTTTGCTAGGCCATTGGGCTCACTTTTGGATCCAATTTTGATGATCTAAACCGTTCATATTTTAAGATTTGTTGAGTATATCATACCTGTAAAAAATTAAATTGATCGGATATCAGAAAACATTTGTTCAGAAAACTATTTATTAAATTTTTTTTAAAAATATTTTATAGTTCGATGATCCGAATACGTAGTTTTTGATTTGATCAACTTGATTTTTTACAAGTATGATATACTTAACAAATCTTAAAATGTGAACGGTTCGAATTATCGAAATTGGACCCAAAAGTGGGCCCAATGACCTAACAAGGAGGGAGTTAAGGAGAAAGATGAAGGAGAGGATCTTGATTCTTATTTTTGCATCACAAGTGCAAGACAAGTGTCATGTAGAGAAGTAATTATCAATTATGGTTTGAACAAAGAAATTTTTTATAAAATGAGACATAATTGTAAGATAAATGGTGTTGGGATTTATACCATATCTCACTAACATAAACAGAAGCATATCTACACATACACCAAAAAGAAAAACATTCACACACAGATTTACATAATTCGGCCTAAATTATCTACACACACAGGAGAGAGAGCTTCTACTATGATAAAAATAGAGGAGTAAATTACATTTTGCACCCTTGCACTTTGCACCAAATCTCACTTTGGCCCTTACACATGAAATAATGACAGTTAACCTTCTGCACTTCTAATTAAATCTCACTTTGGTCCTTATACATGAAATCGTCACAGTTAACCTCTGCACTTTTACTCAAATCCCATTTTGATCCCTACACAAGTGTCAATATCCCTCTTCTATTACTTTATTTTTAAATCTTTAACAAAATCCAGTTATATGACAAAAATATGACTACAAAATGAGGGTAAACGAGGAAAATCATCCATGTTTCCTACCAATACACTTTATCTTACGTGATAAGTACATGAGAGTTATATAATACAATAGGTGATTAGGAAGCCAAAATTGGGCTTTTTTTGGGGAAAAAAAAATCCACAAAAAGATAAAATATGCAAAAATAGCCAATAAGACAAAATGTCACATCAAATTCATAATCATTTCATTTTTTCTCTTACAAGCATCACATCTAATTATAAAAAAATGCTACCCTCTTCTCAAACACAAAAATTTTAGCATACTAAAATAGCCAAAAACTAAAATAGGCTACTAAAATAATCAACTTCTCAAATGAGGCTAATATATATGTTTGTCTCGTAAAAATTGAAACGAAAAAGGCAAGAAAATAGGGCTTTTGAAATAATAAAAAAAAATGTGACAAAGAAATCAAAGAGAATGAAAGATGAATAGACAGAAGGCTTTGTTACCGTAAAAAATAGAGTTTCGTAATCAATTTATAAAAACTCTAGTTCATCTTCTTAATTATTTGTAATATGCATGCAATCAAATTTTGATGTAAATTTTAGGATAAAGTGTGTATTGGCGAAAAATATAGATGATTTTTCTTTCTTACCCTGATATCGTAGTCACATTCTTATCACATGAGTAGATTATGTTAAAGATTTAAACAATTGAGTAACAAAAATGAGACATTGACACTTACATAGGGACCAAAGTGAGATTTGACCAAAACTACTGGGGATTGATTGTCACAATTTAATGCGGAGGGACAAAAGTGAGATTTGACCAGAAGTGCAAGGTGTTGACAATCATGATTTCATGTGTAGTCAAAGTGAGATTTGGTACGAAATGTAGGGGTACAAAGTGTAATTTATCCAAAATAGAGAATACATGTGAGATAACCAAAACACTCAAAACTTAAACCACTATCTGAACCCCCATGCTCAATGGTAGTTGAGCTTTTACTCACCTCAGCGCCCTTGGTATTTTTTTTTCTTTTACCCCATACATCTCTATTTTGTTCCTCATCACTCTTTTAATCTCTTTTAAGAAAACCTTATACTCTACATAACTGTTTATAATAGTCTATCTATGAGAATACTGATTCCATATAATTAGGTAATCGAATCCTATATATATTAAGTTTCCTAGAAGATTCCGAACTCTATTATTCTAACCCAAATCTATATATATATAAAAACCAACATAATAATTGTATAGGACTCACCTTTATCACATGGGTGGACTAATCCTAACAATCACCCCCTCCACCCATGTGGGATAAATGTTATATGCACCCTTCAACCTAGGTGTCTGCACTCCACCTTCACCTAAAAGATATTGCACCCCATAAATTGTGTGCCCACATTATTTGCATTTCACGCAATATTGCCCAAACGTTTTCTTCGTAGTTTCTCGTCGCACCTTCTCGAGGCATTTCCACTACCACGAATTAAACCTTAATAAAAAAAAAAGAGACTTGCGTCCTACCTCGGTGCACACCTTCTTGTCATGACCTCTATCTCAATTTCTATGCCCGGAGCTTCCTTTTTATGAACAATCTGTAACATGTTGTCTTCCTCTTTGGCTAGTATATCCTCTACAACTATTGCTTACAATGTTCAACCATGACTCGTACTATTCGCTTAATGTCTGACAACAACTTCCCTCTTGTTACAACATACTCCACAAGCCTGTATAAATTGCCAATTATGATGTCCAATTAGAAAAATGACATCTGATTTACCCCACAGTGACTAGATTTCCTTGTTGATTGAATCATATTACTCTTGGATCACCCTGGATCACCTACGGTCAAACCTAATCACTTAGATCATTCCTGAATCTATCCAATCCATTTAAACTTGTTCAGAATCTTAAAATTTTGATCATACCGATGAATCTGCAACGACTGAAAACCTTGGAAACCACCTTCACCTTGAATTTTTCTATTACACACACACACACACACACACACACACACACCAATATAACCAAATTATTCTAAACCATTGATTTTATGATTTTTGTCACATAAGATCATAACCCTTTAACAAGCCAAAGCCACAAAATCCAAACGATGCCTCCACTGCGTTGCCTTCATTCAATTTTGATTTTTTCCCCTCTACTATCAGGATTTCTCTATTTTGTGTGAGTTCTCTATGTGCAATAACAGGATCCTCTGCCAACCGCACTTAGGATCGCTAACCTTTAGCTTTGATACTTAATCTCTGTCAAGAAACTCATATAGTCCACATGACTAATTATAATAGTTTACCCATGAATCCTAATTCCATACAATTAGGTAACCAAATCTTACACATATTAGGGCCTATTTTGTGAAGTGGTTTTCTTTCTTTTTGTTTTTTTTTGAAAAACGTGCAAAAAAGTAGAAAGGTAATGTGACCCAAATAAGCCAATAAGTTGGCTTGTTTTTGCCTTTTCAAAATCCTAGTAGATTTCGAACTTTACTATTACAACACAAATACATTTATAGACCAACCTAATAACTATATGAGACCCACATTTATGACATGGGTGGACTAATCTTAACAAATTGTGCGTTCCACATGTGGAGTCTACTATGTATAAGACCCACTCTCTACCTCATATTTATGTTTCATTTTTGTTAAAATTATCTACGCATTTAAATTTACTCAATGGTTATATATTTTGTCTTTTGACGAAAATCATGCTGGTTGTGTGTCTCCGGTAAATTAAGGGGTTAAATACTTACTTGATTCAAAAAGTGAAACGAACGATGTTAACCTGATTAGTTAAAACTCCTACACCTTACTAGGAAGCCAGTAGTTCGAATATCCCCATCTACGTGTGGGTCTTATTCCCAACCCGTTTATTAATTGGGCATTCTCTCCCACTTTGAGAGTTTCTTCGTAAAAAAGTTTGTATTATATTTGATCTTCATTATTATGACTATAATTCATTAGGTTTCATGAAGAAAATATCAAGAAAACCTTCATGAAGCTTTTAAAAATAACTTAGTGTGATAGGCAACAAAATAAGAAAAGAAGCTAAATCCTTTTAAGTTTTCAAAATTTATAAAGTATCCCTACGTTATTTAAAATAGTTTCATTGTTAGGCTTTAATTTTAAGTTTAGAATTAAGTTAATTCTTGGAAGACCCTATGAGACTCTCAAATTTGGAATGAGAGCTTAGAAATGGAATATAAGAATAATTTTAAATATGGAAATTCAATATTTAATGCATGATATAATAGATGTAAATTTTTTTTTATATGTCTTGATCATATAAATTTAAACCACAAAACTTTTAAACAGTCTAATAGAAGTGACACTACAACAAAACTAACTATTTATGACATTATGTTTACGGCATGCGTTAAATGCATGTTGTAATTAGTACATTCTACAATAATTTTGTTTTTGTTTTTGCAAGCCGTTAATGTTTTGTCAATAATAACATACATACAATGTAAGTTGTTAATTCATATATTTATGGCATGCAAACGTATGCCATAAAAATATATGGTTTTTCGACTTACAAAAATATATCGTAAAATATTTGCACTTAAGACCGCATATAGTTCATGTTGTAAAATATTATAACTTTACACGACATACTAATGAATGTCGTGAAAACTTCTACAAAAAAGAAAAAAAAAAAAAAAAAAAAAAAAAAAATTCAATTTGATTTTTTTATGACATGCAAAAGTATGCTATAAAAAATGTATATTTTCATGGCATACAAAAATATGTTATAAAATATTTTCACTTAAGACAACATATATTTCATGTCGTAAAATATTAAATTATATATATATTTTTTGAATTTAGTGATTTTTTTAGAAAATTTAAAAATATTTTCCTTCTAAGTATATGTAAATTAGTTGAGTTTAAAAAGTTTTAAAAAAAAATTATATAAAAACTTACGCCACACACCCTCTCATTCTAAATCCATATATATGTTTTGGTCCCAAACACTCTCATTCTCTAGAGAAATTATATTTTAATTATAAATGATAATAAAAAAATTCTAGATGTTTTTAAATATTTATAAATTTCTAATAGATATGAGATATTTTTTTTCCCAATAAAGTAGATATTCTATTTATAATCTAGATTTTTTTAATACAAAAATAACTTATAAACTTATACTTAAATCTTTTTGTCTAACATTTTCTACTCAAATTTTTTTATTTATTTATTAATATTGTTATAATTTCACATTCTTTGCATCCTAGATTTTTTATTTATTAATATTGTCATTTTTTTTTGAACAGATTTATTACCAATCTGTTTTAATTACCAAAAGAAAATTGATTGTTGACACTGTTAATCAAATGTCTATAAGAAGTAGAGGACAGCTTGGATATTATAAAGCCTCAATAATTTATATGGCCATTTAATTCCAAGAAATATAGTCTTTGTAAAACACTGCATGCTGGTATGATACCTAGCTTATACGTTATTGTCATGCTGTATTTTGGCATTGTTAATGTTCTAATATGGGATGAATGTTATGCAGTATACTTATATAGTCTTAATTTTTGTAGGATCAAAGTAATGGCGTGTCGAGCTTAAACAATCTCAAATGCAAGTTGTTGCATTGGGAGGGAACAAACTTGGTGGTTGCAGAAGGCCAAATTGCATCAAGGGATCCCAAGTCAAAGGCACATCATGTGACCTTCGGACCTTTGTGTTGGAAAGTATAGGTGAACCACGTAACAGTCAATGTGCCGTTGTTTCGTTCTACTCATGAAATGTATGATCTTCAAGATGCAATAGGAACTACAGTTGCATGGCCTAGTCAATTCATTCTTTTGGACGAAATATTAGACTAATTGATATACGATTTGTAGTTATGCTTTTTGGATGTTTAAAGTCATATTTTAGAGATTAGTGAATCTTATGATTTGAATACTTTTCTTAATTTGTATGTTTGAGATTGTTATCAGCTTGATATGATAGAAGTTGAGGATGGAAGTTAGTATGCATGTTGTTTGGTGTATGGATATTAGATTTTTTTACTTGCTTCATAGTTGTTGCTTTTGCATGGTTTGTTCATAGGTTGCATTTTATAAGCTACTGTTTGCATACTGTTAGGCAATGTTATATTCCTGTATATATATTATATATTAAAAATAACTTTCTACGGTGTATAAAATTATGTCATGAAAAGTATAATGATTTATGACATGCAAGAAAATGCCATAAAAGATTATAGACAACATACAAAGTATGTCATAAATATATTAAAAATGACTTTCTGCAGCATACAAAATTATGTTGTGAAATGTGTAATGATTTATGACATGCAAGAAAATGCCGTAAAATATTATATACGGCATACAAAGTATGTTATAAATATATTAAAAATAACCTTTTATGGTGTAATGGCTCGGACTCTAATACGTATTGGATTGATGTAAATTGGTGCATGTCACCTTAAAATTTGTATGGTTGTCAGACTCTTGGCATTGATGGGTTGGCAAGTGAACCTTAAGTGTTGTAATTGAGGACCCTTGGGTGATGTTTAGAACCTTGATTGAAGGCTTAACAAGGTATTTAGATAAGAATAAATCAAAAGCCCTAAATTTGAGTTTTTGTTTTTGATCAGCCTTCACTCTTTTTCCATTTTCTCTTTCCACACTTTGAATTTGGATGTGAAGCTAGAACCCTTGGAAATCTTGTTTCCGGGGCTTCGATTTGGACACAAGAACCACCTAAAATGGAGTCCGAACGAGAGAGTTATGTCTATTTCAATTATGAGTTTCTGTGTTGGAAGCATGCTCGCTCGAGCGAGCTTTTCTTCGCTCAAGCGAACAATGCGATTTTCAGAGATTCTGGGAGCTTCTTTTCTCTGCTCGAGCGAAGGGTGTGAACTCAACATGTTTAAAAATCATTTTTGGTCCACTTTTTCTTTATTCTCTCTTGCTTTTTCTCTTTCTTCTTCCTTTTTTCCACCATTATTGTGGGTTTCAAGCTTTCAAGCTTGAGTTTCATCCCCTTCCCTTCACTTTTCACCCCATGTTCCTCATATCAAAATGAAGAGCACACTTAGGGCTTTCAATCTATCCAAGCGGATCGTGTTTTCGTTGAAGTCAAAATTTCGGGTTTCTCTCTCTCCTTGCTTAAGGTAGGGATTTTCCTTGCTTCTCTTTAATATTATCTTATGGATAGATGGGTGATGATTTCTATTACATAAAGCCCTCATTTTGAGGAGATTTTTAAAACGGCATGTGAAGGAAGCTAGGGTTTTTAATTTATGAAAGTTGAATTGATGACTTAAGTGAAATATAAAACGTTTTGGGTCATGAGAATGTGGTTTTGTGTCAAATAGTGAAAAACCCTAATTTATATTTAACCCTAGTTATGAAATCTATGTTGGGAATGAAGAAAGCTTCAATTGGCATTTGATTTATGAAATTAAGTTTATGTTTTATAGAGATGAGAATAAATAATGATGAATAATTGTTGAAAAATAACTATTGTATAGAAGGGTTATGTTGGAGAAATTAAGATGAGTAATTAAATTAATTAATTGGGGATAATTTATGATGATTATTGTGTTATGAAATTGAGTATGAAGACTTGATAATTATGTGGAAAAGTTAAAAGACCATTGGAATATAAGAATTGAGAATGCTTCTAAAAATGCGCCATATGCTCTTAGTGTATGTGTTATTGGATGAATTTTGTGATAAAAATAATGAATGTTGTTATTGGTTTTGTCGGGATTGTAACAACGAATGACTTGATGGGTACTAGAGAATGTTGTGGAACATAATGAGTACATGTTATTGCGCTAATAAGTAATGGAAATGATGAATGAATGTGTTGGCTTTGCCCACAATTGATAATGAGCAATGACTTTAAGAAATTGATGGATTGTAATGTTGCCTTGGGGTCCCTTTCCCGTCATATTTGAGCCGGCAAAGCGTGGCGCTTAATAAAGGTTCTGCTTTCCTTCCGGAGTAGCCCCCGGTAAAGCATGTGGGTTGATGAAATGTGTAAAGTTTCTGTGTTCCTTCCGGCTTATTGTGATCGGTAAAGCGTGAGGTTCCGGGTTCCTTCCGGCTTGTGACCGGTAAAGCGTGAGGTTCCGCATTCTTTATAGCTAGTGACCGGTAAAGCGTATGGTATGATGTTAAGTCTTGGTAATGGAGCCGGAGTCCAATTTGAATTGTGTGAAATGATTATAATGAGATTTGTACATGTGTTTGAGATAATGGAAAGTGAATAATCTTGATTGGGTAAAGTCGAATATAAGGAATTGTATGGGTTCTTTTTATGTGGATTATAATGGGTTATGATGTGTTGTGACATGTAGGAGAATAATTCGTTGTTATGTTTATACTTCTAGGTAAAATTAGCAAGAGATTCTTGAAAAGACTTTTTTTTAAAAAAAATATATTTGACTGATACAGAAACAAATGAAAAGGTTTTTCTTTGAAAAGTTTTCATGAATTTCTTTATGAGAATGATATTACCAATATGTATTGTAATTTGAGTATGAAAAAGCACAATGAATTTATGTTTATATCACTCTTTAGCATTTCATGACCACATGTATCTAGGGACCTTATTGTTTAGAATCGGGGAAGATTCCTACTGGACTTCGTGTTCATCCAAATTATTTTAACCATTTTTTAGGAACAAAGTTTGGAACGCCGGATTGAGAATTGAAGAGTTTATTTTCTATTATATGTCATAGTGTAAATGACAGAAGCTTGTTGTAATGAGAGATTCATGTGTATCTCAATGTGAATTTTGACATGTATTATTGTTGTATTTATTCGAGAGAGAATATTATTATTGTTACTCCATGTAATGAGTATTTGTAATTAAAATTTGTAGTTAATAAAATGGACTTGTATTAAAGGTTTTGGTTATATACGACATAGAAAGTACGTAATTAATGTTTAATTTATTACTTTTTACAACTTTATTTGTATGTCGTAAATGATGCTCAACTTTCCACGGCATGTCATATAATGACATTTGTGTGCATGTCGTGAAAGAGTTTTTACGGCATGCATTGCAAACCATAAAAATCCAATTTTGTTGTAGTGTGAATAAAAAACATTAAATATTTGCAGAAATCAATTTTTTGAATCCAATGATGCTCAATTTTCCTAAAGCCTAGCGTTGCTTAATAAGATAACACTATTTGAATTTTAACTTTTCATTTATTTTCTGGATCAATTTTTTAAAACCTATTCTAGGTAGTTAATAAATTGATCATGGCTCACAGGGTTTGGTCAATGTTTTGGTACTTCATCCAGTATCGGACTTCACTACCATCTTATTCTCCATATTGATTCTCATGCTACGTTTTGTTTACTTACATCACAAACTAATTGCTCACCATGGATACAATATATTGTTAATGATTTCAGGTGCTTTCTTTAGCGCGATTGGACTGTGCAGACAAACTCAGTTGCTGATGCTATGGCAAAGTTCGCACAATCATTTTCGTAGGAATCTCTTGTACTATATCCTAAGTTTCCTTTCTTGGCATCTCCATTTTTGAGGTAGGACTTTCGTAGGAGAGCTGCCCCACGTTATGTAGCTCGTTTATCTACTTAAATAAATAAAAGAGGAAATAAGCGAAATATCCCTCTCTAACCTTGTGTAGTAGGAGAGGTTCAAGTTTTTTTTTTTATTAGCTAAAGTTTCTCAACATTTTCATAGAGAAAAATTGACTTACAGAAATTTCGTCAAATTTAGAGAAATTTCTCTGTAAAATCAGATAAATTTCTCTGTGAAAATTGAAATTTCTTTGAGTCGGGAAAAATTTTTCTAAGTCGAATTTCTCTGTAAAAATATTGAGGGACCTTAACTACTATGAAAATATTATATATCCTTTATTTTATAAAATTTTAATATCAGAGACCTTAAAATAATTTCTCATAATAAAACTGCCTCTTCAATAATAATAAATAAATGAAAACTTTTCCATGGCACATATACATAATATAAGGCTATTTTCACAATAGACTAAAATAATCAAAAAAAAAAAAAATGCAAAAATACTAAAAAAATCAATTAATTCACAAGAATATTCTGCACTATATTTTTGTACACGTCTTTTTATAAAAATGAAAGAGACTTTCTAATAAAAAGATAAAAAACAAAACTTACATTTTCGCCTTTGGACTTGGTTTTACTTATTTTATTTTATTTTTATTTTTATTGGTGAAGAGAGTGTTGGATTGGAACCGAGGAGCATAGAAAAACTGTTGAAGAAAATAAATAAATAAATAAATAAATCTCTCAAAGTTTGATGCTTATAATAAAATTAATCTTGAGTTTTTAATTTTCTTAATTTAAATTCTTATTTTTAATTTATTTTAAATTTAAATTATTTCTTATTTTTGTTAAGTAAAGTAAAATTAAAAAAAATAATAATATTTTCGTTAAAAATAATAATTAGGCTCAAAAAGAAAAAGAATATTTTAAATTCTCAATTTAATAACATGCATGAAAAGAAATAGAAATATATAAGGTGCATCCATTAAACAGTTAATGAAGCTGTCAAAAAGATACAAGTATAACACTCTGACTCTTTATTTTTAGTAATGCAGGTTCCATTACAGTATTACTTCATTAGTGATCTCTAGTAGCTGACAGTGTTGTGTAGGGATTCTAATAGTCAGGATGTTGAGGAGAGTAGTCTCGTGGGACATGGACAGAGGGGGTGAAGGCGACGGAGGCGGTGGTGACGAGGGTGGTGGAGGGGGTGGTGGAGTGGGTGGTGAAGGCGACGGAGGCGGTGGTGACGGGGGTGGTGGAGGGGGTGATGGAGTGGGTGGTGAAGGTGATGGAGGCGGTGGTGACGAGGGTGGTGGAGGGTGGTGAAGGCGACGAGGCGGTGGTGACGAGGGTGGTGGAGGGGTGGTGGAGGCGACGGAGACAGTGGTGGAGGCGGGGGTGGTGGAGGGGTGGTGAAGGCGGGAGGCGGTGGACGAGGTGGTGGAGGGTGGTGGAGTGGGTGGTGAAGGCGAGGCGGAGGTGGTGGAGGGTGGTGGAGAGGGTGATGGGTGGGTGGTGACGAGGGTGGTGGAGGGGTGGTGAAGGCGACGGAGGTGGTGGTGACAGGGTGGTGGAGGGGTGGTGAAGGCGACGAGGCGGTGGTGACGAGGTGGTGGAGGGGTGGTGGAGTGGGTGGTGAAGGCGGGAGGCGGTGGAGGGTGGTGGAGGCGACGAGACAGTGGTGTGGGGGACGGGGTGGTGGAGGGGTGGTGGTGAAGCGTGAGGCGGTGGTGACGAGGGTGGTGGAGGGTGGTGGTGGAGGCGACTGAGGCAGTGGTGGTGGAGGGGGTGGTGAAGGCGAGGGAGGCGGTGGTGACGAGGGTGGTGGAGTGGGTGGTGAAGGTGACGGAGGTGGTGGAGGGGTTAGTGGTGGTGACGGGGGTGGTGAAGGCGACGGAGGCGGTGGCGACGGGGGTGGTGGAGGGGGTGGCGAAGGCGATAGAGGCGGTGGTGGGGGGGGAGAGGGCGGGGGTGGCGAAGGCGACGGTGGCGGTGGTGATGGAGGCGGTGGAGGGGGTGGTGAAGGGGACGGGGGGGGTGGGGGGGGGGTTGAGGGCGGGGGTGGGGAAGGCGGTGCTGGTGGTGGTGAGCGAGGTGGCGGAGGGGGTGGGGAAGGCGATGGGGCGGTGGTGATGGGGGGGGTGGAGGGAATGGGCATGGGAATTGTGGGCATGGGATTGGGAATGGTGGGCATGGTAATGGTCGGCAAGGGAGTGGAAATGGGCATAGGAATGGGTATGGGAATGGGCATGGGGGTTTAGGAGGAAGTGGTTTAGGAGGAAGGGGTAATTTAGGTGGACGTGGAAAGGGGATCAAGTTATCATCATCAGCAGTATATACAGTAGTTGCCATTGCAATGAAGATTGCTAGCACCACCCATAACTGCACTTGTTTCTCTTGGCTTGCCATTTCAACAAACAAACAGTGATAAAGTTGTGTTTTGATATCTTCAATATCTCATTGAAGTAAAATCAAACTTTGATAATATCAACTACTACTGGTTTTAGTTCACCCCATTGCAAGACATTTTTACGGTTTACTTTATTTGATGGCAACACACTAACCTATCCCTCACTTATATAGATCGTTCTTAAGAGATCTTTTGAAAGTAGTTAATGTTGTGCCTGATTTGTTATCAAAGTATGACTTTTTTTTTTTGGGTATAAATTATACTTTTTCACTCTCATAAGTCGACTTAAATTTTATTTTAGTTTCTATTATTTTAATTTAAATAATTTAATTTCCACAATTTAAGTTTAGTTCCAACATAGTTTTTCTATTAATTTTTTTTACATTTATAATTCAAGAGAGTAGCACTTTTCACAAAATTATTAATTTTAACGTCCAATTTAAAAGAAAAGACTAAATTGAAACTAAATTTAAAATGTATAGATCAAATTAAAAAAATTAACAAAATAAGAACCAAAATCAAATTTAAATCAATAAATAAGAGGAAAAGAAATAACTTACCAAACATTTTATAATACCATGAATGTCAATAGGCTAAATTTGTACATGCAAAAAGAGCCACCTGTATAGACTCCTACCCAAAATGTATGCCTCCACATCTAATGGCCTCTAGAATTTGTTCCAACCCCACCCAAACCCTCACTTAAAATTTTAAAAATTAATTGCTGCCACCATTTTAATAAAGCTTCCTTGGTCAATATTTGTGTCTATACTACTATACTATATATGAAATTTAATACGAGTGTCTAATTAAGCAGTTTATACACCTACATGTTGCAAGTATTTTATGCCAACAATACAAATATAAAAGTTTTGTGGAAGTATATCTCACGTTTTTATTAGGGGAAATTTCAGTCCAATTTAAGTTCTAAGAAATAATTATAAATAAATAATAAATTGTATGAATATTAATAATTAGAATTATAAAATTTTCCATGACATTCTAACAACATTTGAAGTTATAACTGAACGATAGTTTTTCCTTTTAACAAAAAAAAAAAAAAAAAAGAGAAAGAAGGATATGTGCGTGCGAGTGTTTGTGAGAGAAAAGCTTTTGGTGATATGCGGAGGGGTAAATTATACTGACCTTTCTCGGGGTTTTGAAAAATATAGTAATTAAATCTTATAGTTTTAGCATAATTACATTTGGCTTCTTTAAAGTTTAATTCATATAATACTTAAACTCTTCTTATATATATATATATATATTTTTTTTTAATTATATAAATAGAAAAATTGTTGAAAAAAATGATTTTGCAATATTATTTTTCATAAACTTTGAGCTATAATTAATGTAGGACCCACATGCCATTTTTCGGTGAGTTTGAGTGGTGATACATTCATTGCCGTGTGATGTCTAAAAATATATAATTAGTTAGTCAAAACTATTTACAAGTAAATGAAAAATTAAATTCAAAGTGAACCTCATGAACTTGGTAAATTATTGTGTGGTTCTCAACTAGTTGCTGTGTATTCTTGTACCACATAGAAAACTTAACGAAAATTTTGGAGTGTTTGTAAACTATTAGAGCAGCTCCAATGGCTTGCCATTGCCATTGGAGCTACTATTGCCATAATTTGGTTACTTCGTCGATGCAGTGTGCTCCAATGGCACTTTATAGCACCTGTTGTATTTGAGAAATGCCAAAGCTTGTGTTGTGTCCATGAAGTGTAACAAAGCAACTGTTTCCTTTCCTCTTTCCAATTTTTGTTCATCTTCAGACCGTTTTAGCAAATGCACAGAGGAAGAAACGCAAAAATTGGTCTACCGGACGTCCGAACAAAAACTGGGAGGGCTAAAATGGTTTGAGAAGACGAACAAAAGCTGGAGAGAAAGTTTGTTGAGATTTTCCAAAATGACAAATGACCATTGGAGCACCATTATTATAATTTGACAATTGGCAATGCTATAATGACATTTGCCATCGGAGATGCTCTTAGTTGGACAAGTGGGGATGGCTCCAAAGGAAACTGAGTTCTATAAGGTGGAGAGTGAGGGGCCAGGGTGAGTTGGCCCTAACTGGACCAAAATCACATACTACCCCTTTACCCTAGACAAAATTTGAGTTGGATTGGGCTAGCTCAATACTTCACCTTTTAAATTTAAATTTTTTTCTCTAATGCAAATTTCATATTCAAAATCATGGGCCAAAAACTTTTGAAATCCAAATTCGAACTCCGATCACCTTCTACGATCAATCACATCTTTCCAGTATGTGGATGCGACTATAAAGTGGTAACTTTTCTGCTCATCCGAACACATTTCCTTGCCTATATAAAGGCAATCCCTCTATTCCTTTTTCTCATTGAATTTGTTCTTTGCTTTTGTCTTCCTCTTCTATTTTAATTCTGAATATTATATATTCTAAGAGTTTGAAATTGTGAGAATGCAGAGCACAATCTTTGGTTCATTATACATACAAAATCTATGCATACTTTGTGTCGTGGTGATTGTTGTATCCTAAGACAAAATATTCATTTTATTTTAAAGAGATAGTATTCAAACACCGGTCTCAATCATAATCTATTCCTTGCAATATACAAAACGTTGGTAAGTAACTTTGTTATTTATTGTTTATTTACTTAGTTTGATTTTTGGAAAAATTATACCGGGAGTCCCTACATTTTACCCCTTGTGCCATTTTGATCACTAAATTTTCATTTGACTCAATTTTGAAACTTACTTTTAAATTTTGTATTAATTTGGTCCAATTGATAATATTGTTAGTGATATTTTACGAAAAATTATCACTAAATTTATTGAAGTTAACTCACAGAATTTATTAAATTTATAATTTTGTTCTTAAAATTATGACACATGACACTTCTGTGCGTATTTTTCATAAAAATGTCACGCCCCAAAATAATACAATAAACCAATCAAGACAATATGTGAATGACAGTAAGAATCAGAGTATAAAGTCTTTCTATTACATGAGCTCCAATTATACAAAAGAGTGATAAATGTAATTATACATTCATGAACCTGTCCCTAAATCTACAACATATATCATGGCATGAGATAGAGTTGGAAGCAAAACAAAGAATAAATGCCCTAAAGGCTTACATCTTTCTAAGATAGTTCTTGGTTACAACAAAAGTGGATTTTCAGTCCAATACATTTAAAACCCTTTGGCCATAACAAAGTTAAGTATAAAAATAATATGATTGAGCCTTCAGCTTCACAGTCCTCCCAAACTAAGTCCTTGGTGGAGGCATATCAACAACACTTGAAAATGTTTTTCCCAAATAAGGTGAGCCAAAGCACAGTAGAAATAATCCAACACAATATATGAATCTTAACAAAGATATAAATATGATGCGCATATTTACAACTCATTTGCAAACCATGTCATGCTAAGTTTTGTATCACAATTCATGCTATTTTAATCCCCTTTTTTTATCTCAATGCATTTTATCTCATATCATGAGTTATTTCCATTTATCACAAACAACCAAACCGAGGATACAACTCAAAGGTTCTTAGAACAATATTGTCATCACATAAACATTTCTATTTTCCATTTTATGAAAATTTCATCCGCGGGAATTGGCACTCATGTATACACAACATTTTTAGGACTTTCACCCTAGACACATAGGTCAACTTAATTCAATGGAGTACATCTCTTTTCTCCTCCCAAATATCATACATATACAATGTATTAAAACACACAGTCATGTTTAATGACAACCGATAAGAGATTAGTTTCAATTCGCCTAATCCTTTTGCAATTTCTACAACAATCATAACTATTTTTCACCGATAGTCCAAAACAGCTATTTCAAAATTCCATAGGTGTGTGATAATACAAATCCAACTCCACCATTAACATAAACTCTCATCCAATTTCATATTTCCAATATCAATTTCATTAGTTTATACAAAATAACAATCTGAACCATTTTAGGGCAAAACTCCCTCATATTCCAAAGTCCACCCCGGGTATCAAAATCAACAAATTTATCACAACACAATTTCACATTTACTTCCTTAACCATTTTTAACACATACATTTGAAAAATCCTCTTTTGATTTTAAACTAAAACCCAAGGTTTGTTCAAAATCACCTCAAGTTCCAAAGTTTCTTACACATCAACAAATAACTAAGTTAAAAACCATATGAGAGTGTAGAAAATCCCTACCTCAAGTTTAGAAGACCAAGGAAGAAGAGGAGGAACTTCAAAGGTGCCAAAACCAAGATCTACTCGGATCAAAATGAAGCTCTTGAGATGCTATACCCTTTTTCCAAAGACACTAAGGTAGAGAAACCAACGAATCTAAATGAAAAAGTAAAAAGAAGGTAAGTTTTAGAGAGAGAGTGTCTTAACTTTGGGGTTTTGAGTGAAAAGATTGAAAAAGTTATGTAAAAAGGTACTGCTGCAAATTGATATACGCACAGTCCGCTCGAGGGCAAGAAGTGATGCTCGAGTATTAGACACAATAAGTTGTTCCGCTCAAGTGCAAGAAGTGACGCTCGAGCGCAGAATACACACTTCCAGTAGTTTTGCAAAAAACAGACCATCAGAAACGCCGCTCGAGCGTAGAATACACTCCCAATAGTTTTGCAGACCTGCAAAAGTATTGAGAGTTCACAAAGCTCGCTCGAGCGCAAGAATTGTCGCTTGAACGGAGGACCAAAAACCTAGGCAACATAAGGTTTGAAAGCCTAGTGACCAACCTATTCCAAACACAACTAGAACAACCCAAAAGCCAAATTTGAGGAAAATACAAGGGAAACAAGACATAATCAACAATACAAAACCATAAAACCCGTATCCAGAATACAACAAGGGTCGGGTCAAGACCGGAATCGCTATAAAAAAGATGTTAAGAGTTATAATCAATTGAACCAAATTGAGACAAAATTACAAATTCAAATTCAAAATCGAGTCAATTAAAATTATAAGGACCAAATTGACAAAAATCACCAAAGTATAGTGACTACTATATTAATATTTCCTCAATTTTTTATTTCCAATAAATTGATTTCCTGATATTATTTTTAACAAAAAAATGATCTTATCATCTCTTTTATACTTACTGGTATTTTTTTTTTCTTTTTATCATTTTGGTTTTGTACTATTTTCATTAGTTTCAACCCCTTTAATCTTACTAAAAAATAAAATAAAATACGTGGAACTATATCAAAACTATAGGCTTATGTATATATTTTAAAATCTAAAGAGAGGTCATTGTAATTTACCCCATGCCTTGGACCTTACCGTTTAATGTGTCAATTGTGGGTGAGTTTGGGATAAACAAAAAAATAAATAAAATAAAAAATAGAAAAGTTTTTTTGAACCTTTTTTTTTTTAATTTTTTAAACTTTCAAATTCTGATAGTGTGGAAGAATCATAAAATTAAAAATATATAAAAAGGGGTAAACTATGAATACACTTTGATGATGATTGCTTAAAATACTAATTGTTCATGTACTTCTGAAAATTACTTTTCACCTCTTAAAATTTCTAATCGTATAACAAATAATTTTTTTCCTTAATCAACCATTTAGTCAATTAATAATTTTTAATGATATTAGCAATATATTTCAATTAACAATTCTGATAATTTTATTGCTGTATAGAAGGAGAGTTAAAAAAATAAATTTTTTTCTATCAATTCTATTAAATAACAAATTCTAACAATGAAATATTTGTAATTTTCATAATCGTTGGGGGTAATTTGTTAGGTGTATTTGTAATTTATCTAAAAAAAATTACTAAAGCCAATAAAACCAAAAACAACAAATTCTTTTGGCTTTTTTTTTTTTTTCTTTAGTGGATTTTTTTTCAATTTTTATTATTATTTTGATTTGTCAAGTAGAATCTAATGTACAATTTTTTTTTTAAATAAAAAAATTAATGAAAAATAAAAAAATCATTAAAAAAGCTAATTTCAAGCACCTATGCAAGAGTTGAGAGAGAAAATTTGTATGAGAGAGTCTATGAAAAACAAGTCAGAGTTGGCATATCTCTTAAATTGTTTACTTTCTTTATTGCTCTTTAAATATTTATTTATTTGATACTTACAATATTTAATGAGAAAAAAAAAATTAAATTTTTTTTTTATTTACAAGTGAGTCAAGTTCGACTCCTGGCGACGTGAAATGCTAGGTATTTTCTAGTGGTTCTCTTTGAGACCTTGTGTCATACTCCAATCCAACCTTGGCCTAGTTGGGGTGGTTGATGAGCTTTAATTTCTTTATTGCTTTTAAATATTTATTTATTTGATACTTACAATATTTAATGAGAAAAAAATAAAAATAATAATTTTATGTACAAGTGAGTCAAGTTTGACTCTTGGGGGGCGTGAAATGTTGGTTATTTTCCAGTGGTTCTCTTCGAGACCTTGAGCTGTACTCCAATCAAACCTTGGCCTTGGGGGTGATTTATGAGTTTCACTAGTGCCTCGGTGGTGAGTCCCTTTTTATGGGTTGGGTTAAATTAGGTCGACAACATGTTACCCTTCGGCTTGGGTCCACGGATGTCGTGATAATACCTCTGAGCATCATTTTTCCGTGTTGAAAAAAAAGGAAGATAGGTCACTTTTTAGATTCATTTTTTTGATCTATTAATGTGGACGTGAGATTATTGATTAATGATTAGAGAAGATAAGAGAGAAAGTTGTTTGCATATTCTAATTAGTTGTCACATCATTCAATTTAGAAAATCAATTTAATTTTTAAATTTGAATACCAATGTTCAAAAGATAATAGAAAAAGAAAGCTCAACAAATCTTAGTGAGGAATGAATCATTTAAAAAATAAAAAATAAAATAAAATAAAATTGTATAAGTGTAGGAGAGGAACTTTTCTAGGTGGTAGTTAATATGGGGAGATGGGGAGCCACAACAATTATGAAGGCAAATGCGTGAGAGAAATGACAAAGAAAATGTGTTCTATTAAGAATATTAGAGAAAGTCAAATGCACGAAATATACAATTTAAAAAATATTTGTATAAAGAAAGGTTAATTTTACCAAGATTTCTTTAACTATTAGTAAATATCATTTTGATCCCTTCATTAATGAACTTGTACATATTAACTCTATCAATTATGAAAATCGAACAAATATACCCAATTTGAAGGTGGTCTAGACGTGGTGAAACAAATACATTTTTATAATTGAGTAAATCAAAATGCATGTGTTCATAGATGAGAGGGACAAAATGATATTTACTAATAGTTGAAGAAGTAAGAGAAAGTCGGCCAAAATGCTCTCGTCAGAAAGTTTAACCAAAGTAAGGGCAAAGAAAGAAAACAATCACACTATATATTTAAAATTTTCACCCATAATTTTATTTAGAATTATGAATGTATAGTTTAAATTTTATCAATAGATGATGAACCCACAATACACCATTTGAATCTCAACCCTTTATTTATTTTCCAGATAGGTTTTTTCAAATGAAAAACTAACACCAAATGGATTAACTATCCAATGAATAGAGAAAAAACATAATACAACAATTAATGAATTCTTTTCTCATAATGCATAAATATAAATAGGGTTTATTATTTTTTAGTTTCCAAAGTATGCGATTTGTGTTATTTTGGTTCATAGTGTACAAATTATTTCAATTTAGTTTTTATGGTATAAAAAAGAATTTCAATTTTGTTCCTAAACCTAACTATGTAGTTAAATGTTGTTAATGTTGTTAATGATGGGGTTTGATGTGGGAACCAATTTTTTTTTTTTATTTATAAAAAAATACAATTTTGAATCTCCAAAGTGTGCAATCTATGTTATTTTGGCCAACTTTTTAAAATTCAATTCAATCTTTAATGTATAAAAAGTATTCAAATATGGTCACCTAACCTAATTTACATAGATAACATACTTTGAGACTTCTAATTTTTTTAGTTCAATATATTGGGAGACGAAATGAACACATGACTGCTGCTGAGATCCATGCTTGCAAGATAGAAAGAATAATTAACCTGGTTGCTTGTTAACTAAGAGGGCTCTCTAATGATAAAATCAGTAATTAACTCGCAAAATACAATTTCACAGAGTAACAATAAGTACAAAATCTTATATATTAATACATATCTCTCACTTATGATACAGTTGCGCATAGTAACAATAAGCACAAAATCTCATGTATTAATACATATCTCTCACTCATGGGGTGTCTGCTTTATATTGAGTGCGTAGTCTCTCTATAATGATCATATTCCAGTTAAACACTTATTCCCTTGAGGAACAACAAGTCATCTAAGACTTATCTCTCCTAGTTGGATTAGGACTTAGCTCTTTGAAGAGTCTCATCTTACCCAACCTAGAAGGCAACTCTCAGTAGGACTCCTGTCCCATGCCGATTATCTCGGACGAGGTAGTGAACTGTTTTCACACCTCGACCAATCACACTTCGCTATGTGGCACCTCAGTTCTCAAGCATAGCTATGTGGATGAGATGAAAATTATGTCCCCATGCCTACCCCTAGCTCTTATTAGTTGGGGAAATGTAAGGTGATCAGAGCCACCATTTTCTGAATTACCATCATGTCGTCCATCTACTTATACATCGCTTGCCCTCTAGCTGAGGTCATGGCGAACATTATTTAGGTTGATGCCCTCACCCCTCATGGGTTCTATTTACCTCACCTGAAAACAACATCTTAAGGCTAACTTTTGTTACCTTGGATGCACTGAATAGATGGTACTCGTTGCCTCGGCTTTACATTAGATAGTTTTATTAACTTAGTCGGCAAATCGTTTGCCACACCTTCTCAATGAGCCTAAGTTAATTTGCTCAGTTTCTTATTGAAACAACTCATCGACCAAGTTGGCCAATCGTCCCACCACACTGTAGACGCGCCCGAACGTCCTGGGAAAATCCCGTTTTGTTCATTAGGCTCACTACAGTTCGGACTCAAAATGTCACGGTTCTGAATCTGATCTCGCAAAGTGCAATGCAAGACCGATAAATCACTAAAGAGTCCAATCCGACAAATCGTTTTGAAAAATTGATTTTTAGAAAGAAGTGCCAAACATGGACTGCTTTGCCAAATACAGAGTCGCCACCTAAATATTTTATTCTGGGAGAATTTAGGAAACCCTGACTCGTGCCTAAGGTCACGTGTCCGTCATCACCAAAGTTGCCTCGGCTCGGGAACTTGGGTACGAGAGGGAAAAGTCATACAATGAGCACCCCCGCTCTCCTGATCAAAGATTGGCCTTTACTAACATGATATCTTGTTTTTGAAAACACATGCGTTCTTATTCCGGTTATTAGCCTAGCATTACTATGTGATGCGCACAACACACAAGTACAGACTAGATCACCTAAGTTAGAACAAAACATCTCATGTTTGGTTTATTTGAAAATGATTTGAAGGTGCTACTCGCAAGTAGGTTAAGACGTGGATTTGCCACCCTCAGGTGGGCTTAAGAAAACATGATTTTGCCACTCTTAAGTGGGCTTAAAACTCGCGTTTGATGAATTGTTCCAATTCAAGTAATCTAGCCTTCACCCACAGGCATTTGAGTAGTTATATCACATAAGCAAATAGCCTCATGGCAAGCATGCTATCATGGCAGTCACTCACACACATGCAAGGATGCTAAATCATAAACACTCACTGAGTACTCCGAGCCCAAAACATAAACTAGTTAGTAATCAATGCATGATCCTAGTTCATGTTAAGATAGCTAATGCAACACATGCGAAAATACAACTAGAAATAGGCTTGGCTTTTCTAAAAATGGCATGTGAAATGCAACAGTTGATACATGTATTCAACTTGGAATTGAAATATGATGCAGTTTCTATGATGCGCCGAGCCCGGTACATGCAAGACAGATGAATGATGCGAACACCTGTTGACCACTTTTTGTGGTGAAAACCAGAAAAAGTGGTTGGCCAGCCACTTTATCTGGTCGGCCGACTAGTTTTTGCTGTTGGTTTATGGTTTTCTACAACAGAGGGCAAGAAAGAGGCATGGCAAAGTATTTGCAACACATGTATGCGCGACCACCCTCCCTATTATTACATAAGCTCAAGGGAGTGTAGGTCTCGACCCTTGGGCCACCAATCACGCATCTCGATGCATGATGGCCGAGGGGCCGAATTGTGTAACTTAATATGGAATGAATGCACATACAAAAACCTAAAGCCTAGAACTCCGTCATATATAGTCAAGAGTGTCGGCGACCGAGAATCGAGGTATGTTTCATCACTTCGAGTATGAAACATTCCTCGTTTCCCGTGTTTGGACTAACGCTTATTCCAAACACAATGCAACAAACATGGCATGCACAATGAGACTCAATCATGCAACTTAATGCAACATGACTTGGACATGCAAGCATGCAAGGGATGATCATGCAAACATGTAAACTAGCATACACGATGCTGTGAACTATATGGCATGCACAACGCTCATGACACTAACATACACAATGCACATGGTAACCAAAATACATAATGCAATGAAAATGGCATGCACAAGTGCAATGATCAATCATGTAACAACATGGCATGCTCAATGCTACGAACTACATGACATACTCAATGCGTAATGGACTTAAACTGAAATGAATAGGCCTCAGCCATGTCCAAATCAGTGGCCATTGATGATGAAATCAAGGCACCAAAACACACACAAATATGTATAATGCAAATGGCCCAAGCCTAAGGCACAAAATACAACTCTCCAAGAGCATTGAAAAGATGAAACATGGAGTACAATGGTATGTATTCCAGCACTGAAATGGCATACAAAATGACTTAGAATCATGCAAACAACTCATGCAATGCATGTTGAAAGGCTCAAGTATCGAAAGCTAGTGAAGCATATTACACTAGAGGCATGCAAGGCGATGCTCAAATGACCAAACCAACCCGAAACAGACTTTATGCAGGCCAAAACAGTAGCAAAATGAGTTGGGATGATGGCTTTGAAATGCATAAAAATGGGGCTCATGCAATGGCTCACAAATAGGGCATAAAAGCATAACTCTAAAGAGTACTTAAAGAGTGGAAAATATGGAAGTATAGCAGCCCTACATGCTCTGAAATAACATTCCCAATGATGCCAAAACATGCAAATATCTCAAGTTAAACATGCAAGAGACCTCAAAACTCAAAGCTAGTCAAGGCTATTACACAATAAGCATGCATGGCAAGCATCATTCAACCAAGAGGACTCAAAATAGAACTAAGGAAGCCCAAAATATGAACAAAACCATGTTGAAGCAAAGCCAAAATGTGCTAGAATAAAACATCATGCGAACCAAGCTAGTAAACAAGATTTACACTACAAGCATATGGAGCATGTGAGAGGTTACCAAACTAGCCAAAAACAGAGCCATGACATGTCAAATGATGATCCAAAACCCACTGAAATGGAGCTAAAACATGCTAGATTGACATGCTACCTTGATGAGCCATGAATGGGAATACACTACACATATGAGAAGCATGCCAAGGGTGACCAAACCAACCATGGACAGAGTCTAGGAAGGCCCTAAAAGTCACCAAAAAGTGCCTGAACCAAGCCTTGAAAGTATGAAAATGTATGCTCCTTTGATAGGCCAAAAATACAAGTAAACAAGAAAAAAAGAGAGAGGGTCACCCCTCTCTGATTTAGGACCTGAAAACCACATGCCAACCTCTTAAAATCTACTGGACTTCAGTGGCTAAAAGGCCAAGCAAGGATTAGCTCAAAGGCCCTAAGGTATGGCACAAAACAAGGCCAAACAAGGCATGCAAGAGGGTAGGAGACCCTTAGCACCCAAGAGGCCTAAAAAAAACATGTTAAGTGCTCAAAAATGAAGCTTTTTTTTTGTTACAACCCAAACTCGCCCCTAAAAGTTTAGGCATGACCTATCCGAAAATGGACGCTAAACCTGTTATACATAACATACGGGGCCTGAACGGAAGCATTTAATAATATAAAATACATAGAATAACATCCATTGAGCTATTACTAACATGCCAGGATCACATACACGTACTCAGCTCCTTTACTGAGTGTATAACTAAACATTATTAAGGGAAAGGGGTTATATGCATACATTTTCACTTGAATAGGCAATTAACAAAAAATTTAAACAAACTTTACAGACATGCATGGGCTTGGTCTGGGTGCCTGGACACACTGAGGTTGACAATGAAAGGCGAGCATCAAGGTTAAGACTGACCTCCAAGGTGGTCACCTACAGAACAGACATCACACAAAGTAAGCCAAGCTCAGTGAATAATAGTACATAAACAAAACGGTGCTTCATTTGAAACATAATATACCAATACGTGCGAAATTGCAAAGTTAACATAATTAGTCTGCTTCTGTACTAATTTCATAACGGCCTTAGGCCCAGTCTTGAAACATAATAACTCGAAACCTAACATCTTAAAGCATAATGGCTTTAAGCCCTTGAATATTATAGCATTAAACTTTCAAACGTGTTGGCATAAAACCCTTGAAATTTGTGGCGTAAAAGCCCTTGAAACATATGGCACGAGGCCCTTGAAACATATGGCACGAGGCCCTTGGAACATATGGCACGAGTCCCTTGAAACATATGGCACGAGGCCCTTGAAAGTGGCACGAAGCCCTTGAAACATATGGCACGAGGCCCTTGAAACATATGGCACGAGGCCCTTGAAAGTGGCACGAAGCCCTTGAAAAGGTTGGCATAAAAGCCCTTGAAATGGCATATCTTGTCATATCATAAAGGAAGTATATCATACATGTTCTTTATGAATATTCCTTATACTTGAACCATAACAGAAATTATAAGTCATACATGTAACATACTTGATCTTGTAACATTCTTGAACTGGGAACCCGCTTGAACTTATAATACGCGTAAACTTGTAGTAGACTTAAACTTGTAACATACGTAAATTTATAACATAAACTTGTAAACTTGTAACATACTTAACATACGTAAACTTATCTTTACTTGCACTTGTAACATATATAAACTTGTACCATACTTGAACTGGTAACTTACGAAAACTTGTAAACTTGCAACATACTTTAACTTGTATATACCTTAACTTGTACCTTTACTTCATCTTGTGCATACTTGAACTTGCCACATATATATAGACTTGCGCCATTCTTAACATACTTGACTTATTACATATGTAAACTTATTTTAGAGTCTTACAGAATTCCAGGATCTTAGGAAGGTTGTTTCATTCTTTCTCTTACTTATTTACCTTCCTTGAATCATCTACATAAGCATATAACATTTATCTTCCTTGAAATATTTACTTAAACATTTTATCTTCCTTGAAACATTTACTTAAACATATCACATTTATCTTCCTTGAAATATTTACATACATAAGTAACGGAATTAACAGAATACTAATGGCAATCGTTAGCGGTATAAAGTGTACTACTACTCACAGTGCATTGGTGAAGCATTTATCCCTCCCGAAGCATGTCCTACACACAAATGAAGTCACACATTACTTCTTTAAATCATTTCCCCTAATTTTCCTTTCTCATTTTAACATGATTACAATACCCATAACAAGGTTCATTCGTAAATTTTTAACATTATTTCAAAACATCTTAGAAATCCAATTAAACTTATTTACGTGTAATTCAACCCACCAATTCCATGATTCTATTTTCAATTTGAGCAAAATCATTATTTATCATCACAAATTAACCTAGGGTTTTCAAGAACATAAAGTTTTCCATAAAAATTCATACTTCTCATACCATGACCTTACATCCCAATTTCCTCCTTGATTATACATCTAAGGATTATACTCCATCACTTTAACCCATAAATTGGACTCTCAATGCTTCAAACTCGAAATTCCCAAATCTCACAATTTACTCTATATGCTCAAAAATACAAATTTGTACATCAATACAATGGAAATACCACAAATCTATCTCTTAATGTAAGTATTGAAGTGTATTAGAACCCTTACCTCCTTGAATCAACAAAAGAGCAAGCTTGAAGAGAAACCTTCGCAAATCCAAGTTCCAATCGGTTTAAAACATTGGTCTTTTCTTAGTCTCCATCCTTGATACAAAACCCATGGTGGATTGTTGCTCAAATTAGAGGAACTCAAGGTTTTGAGGCTAGGGTTTCTAAGGGTTTCGAACTTAGGAGAAGAGGAAAGAAGAGAGGGGAAAGAAAATGTGGAGAAAGATCTCAAAATCCCTTTTTTAAGCTGCTGCCCCGTAATTCCCGCTCGAGCGGAGGAATTCCCGCTCAAGCGTACCTGTTTTCAGCACAGATTTCGAAACTTTGAACAGGTATAACTCCCTCATCCGGACTCCGTTTTAGGTCATTCTTGTGTTCAAATTGAAGCCCCGGAACTAAGCTTTCCACTGGTCCTAACCTCACATCCATATTCAAAGTGTAGAAAAAGAAAAGGGCAAATGAGTGACGGTTGGTCGTAAACGAATCATTCAAATTAAGGTTTTTGGTCCAATCTTACTTTACCATCATCTTATCATCTCAATCAATATCCCAAAATAAGGCAAGAAAATTTCAAATACACTAAGAAGAACATAAAAAATGAGCCCACATGCTTCAGAATCAAACTTAACCAGGCGACCCGCTCGAGCGCGCAGACCAACAAAGTCATCCGCTCGAGCGTCAACTCCCCCGCTCGAGCGGAAAATCACAACTGCCAGAATATCAGGTCGTCTGCAAAATTGCTGGGAACCCCAAAAGTCCGCTCGAGTGGAGGAAAGAATTTCTGGGTCGTTACATCCTTCCCTCCTTAAAAAAAATTTCGTCCTCGAAATTTGAGAAAACCAAATAGAAAACAGGTCAAACATAAACAGAAACACACCATGTAATATTCCAAAGCTAGATCCACACCTGGGATAGGAAGGGCTCACAAATACTTTCGATCAACATACATACATCAGAATTTCAATGGACAAGGAATAACACTATCCAACTATAATCCCCAAAGCCTATAACAACTTCTCAATTAACAACTAAGCGCACCACGTCTAGTGAATGCTCAAAACTCAATTTTAAAGACAATTCACATTGTAACACCAAAATTTCATTTGCACTTCAATTAACGGCATCACCACTCTTCATTCTATTTACCATTAACAAAAGGACCGTGAAGGCCATTATACAGGTACTAGAGGAGTTCCTACTCAACTTCAAGAGAGGTCAATCAAAAGATCAAACATACCTTAAGCTTTGAAATCTTTACAACCTTTTTCATTTTCTCCCCTACTTCCTTGAAGATCTATGTTCTTCTTTTCCATCCTTATTTCTTTCTATACATAAAAAGATATAGACGTATATATATATATGGTCACACATAAAAATACATAGGACAAAATCCAATCGTTTACTCATTCTGAAATTGAAATCTCATAAACATACTTAAGATTACATAAAGAATTATGCTGGTCACAGATACATAATCAATTTCAGATAATTAAACCTTTAAGGTTTCCAACTTCTTATTCAATTATTTGAAAAAAATTCTTACATCATGCATTAAGTTCAATCATAATGAAAGTACTCCCCACTAAGTCTCTAACTAGGTCAGCCCAGTTGTACTAGTTCATACGTAATGTTGATTCGAGAGTACACATTCAAACTTATCTTATAATGCAATTTACTCGGTGGGACATGACCATTACGGTTCCATATAGTTCCCAAAATAATTTAATTACGGGGTTAGATTTAAATCTGCTTATGCATCATTGAATCAGATCTTAGTACCTACTAAATAAGGTTCTGCCTAAGAGGTACCATATCTTTCATTTACGAAAATATACTAAGATCATATCATTATGTAGATTTTAAACCTTATTCTCTACTTTTTGACGAAATCTGAACGGTGGGAAGAAGAATCTCCATTATAGACACCTGATCATGCCGTCATATGTTCAAATCTAAATAATACATACAACTATCAAAAGAAAACCAGAAATTGAATCCAAAATCATACTTGACTAATCATTCATAACCATAAGGTATAATATTTTCCTTTACTAACACTTTTCTTATCATAGCACAAATTAATTTGGCTCCATTTTTCCACTATTCAACGATTCTTCATTTTCTCACTGGAAGACACAAAGTCACTTACAGGGTTCCGTCTGTACAACTTGTAATTATAGTGGATCAACAAACAATCATACATAAATTAGAGACCAATTATCGTAATTCTTGATTGGGTTAATTCAATGTGATAGCAAATTGGAATATTCCCATGTCCATTTGTTTTCCCTGAAATCCTCGATATCATGTAGAACAGTTCACATCATAACCTCCATATAGGTGATAGAGGACAATTCGCAATATCTAGCATTTACATAGTTACACATAAATTTAACTCATTTGTCGCTATCAATTCACACCTCGTTAGAACATAGCATAAATGGAACGGATAACAGAAACACATTCATACATATTCTTAGTTATACTTGAATCAGAAACAGAAATCAGAGTTTATGCTTGATCATAATCCACCCGTACAAGACCGTCGGTGGTACCATTCGTACAAGACCGTCGATGGCAAAACATAGTCCACCCGTACAAGACCGTCGGTGGCAAAAGATATCTTGTAACATACTTAAACCACGGTATTATTACCCTCGGGTAAGGGCCTAGCCTTGTATTAAGGATGCCATGAATACTTTTACATACATGGAGCATCATTCTTTAATTTGCAACATAACATATCAGAAAATAAAGCATTGCTTGTCATATCATGTCATTATCGTGCGCTTAACAAAATAAAATAATTCACTTCCCATACGGATCACTACATACATAACGTTCCCTTGCGGCCAGTCACACATAACATGAGTCAACTATTATACAAAACACAACTTATCAAAATACATAGCATAATAACTTTTCAAATCATAAGTCTAACCAGTACAATACAAGGAAGACATCACTATATCATAACTAAATATCCATACTTAGTGTTTAAGCACTTCATCTAAGTAAATGATAGATAACTATCAGTTCTCAAATAACAACCAAAAATTGCATGTGCATTACTTACCAATCATTTTCCTTCTTTTTTTTTTTTTTTTTTTTTCCGAGGTGATCCTCTATCTTATTTCTGCCATGCTCTACACAACAATCAATCACAATATATATATACAAGGAATGTAAAATAAGCATAAATCATACTCGTTAGTGTGAACATATTACATTTAACGTTGCTATCAGTCTTTTCATATGCACTAAGGATGTCATGCATGAAGCCTAAGTCTTTTCTAGACATCCTACAGCCCAATGGATCCGTGTGTGAGATAGCAACTCGTGCTCTGATACCACCTGTCACAACCCAAACTCGCCCCTAAAAGTTTGGGCATGACCTATCCGAAAATGGACGCTAAACCTGTTATACATAACATACGGGGCCTGAACGAAAGCATTTAATAATATAAAATACATAAAATAACACCCATTGAGCTATTACTAACATGCCAGGATCACATACACGTACTCAACTCCTTTACTGAGCGTATAACTAAACATTATTAAGGGAAAGGGGTTATATGCATACATTTTCACTTGAATAGGCAATTAACAAAAAATTTAAACAAACTTTACAGACATGCATGGGCTTGGTCTGGGTGCCTGGACACACTGAGGTTGACAATGAAAGGCGAGCATCAAGGTTAAGACTGACCTCCAAGGTGGTCACCTACAGAACAGACATAACACAAAGTAAGCCAGGCTCAGTGAATAATAGTACATAAACAAAACGGTGCTTCATTTGAAACATAATATACCAATACGTGCGAAATTGCAAAGTTAACATAATTAGTCTGCTTCTGTACTAATTTCATAACGGCCTTAGGCCCAGTCTTGAAACATAATAACTTGAAGCATAATAACTTGAAACCTAACATCTTAAAGCATAATGGCTTTAAGCCCTTGAATATTATAGCATTAAACTTTCAAACGTGTTGGCATAAAGCCCTTGAAATTTGTGGCGTAAAAGCCCTTGAAACATATGGCACGAGGCCCTTGAAAGTGGCATGAAGCCCTTAAAACATATGGCACGAGGCCCTTGAAACATATGACACGAGGCCCTTGGAACATATGGCACGAGGCCCTTGAAACATATGGCACGAGGCCCTTGAAAGTGGCACGAAGCCCTTGAAACATATGGCACGAGGCCCTTGAAACATATGGCACGAGGCCCTTGAAACATATGGCACGAGGCCCTTGAAAGTGGCACGAAGCCCTTGAAAAGGTTGGCATAAAAGCCCTTGAAATGGCATATCTTGTCATATCATAAAGGAAGTATATCATACATGTTCTTTATGAATATTCCTTATACTTGAACCATAACAGAAATTATAAGTCATACATGTAACATACTTGATCTTGTAACATTCTTGAACTGGGAACCCGCTCGAACTTATAATACGCGTAAACTTGTAGTAGACTTAAACTTGTAACATACGTAAATTTATAACATAAACTTGTAAACTTGTAACATACGTAACATACGTAAACTTATCTTTACTTGCACTTGTAACATATATAAACTTGTACCATACTTGAACTGGTAACTTACGAAAACTTGTAAACTTGCAACATACTTTAACTTGTATATACCTTAACTTGTACCTTTACTTCATCTTGTGCATACTTGAACTTGCCACATATATATAGACTTGCGCCATTCTTAACATACTTGACTTATTACATATGTAAACTTATTTTAGAGTCTTACAGAATTCCAGGATCTTAGGAAGGTTGTTTCATTCTTTCTCTTACTTATTTACCTTCCTTGAATCATCTACATAAGCATATAACATTTATCTTCCTTGAAATATTTACTTAAACATTTTATCTTCCTTGAAACATTTACTTAAACATATCACATTTATCTTCCTTGCAATATATACATACATAAGTAAGGAATTAATGAGAATACTAATGGCAATCGTTAGCGGTATAAAGTGTACTACTACTCACAGTGCATTGGTGAAGCATTTATCCCTCCCGAAGCATGTCCTACACACAAATGAAGTCACACATTACTTCTTTAAATCATTTCCCCTAATTTTCCTTTCTCATTTTAACATGATTACAATACCCATAACAAGGTTCATTCGTAAATTTTTAACATTATTTCAAAACATCTTAGAAATCCAATTAAACTTATTTACGTGTAATTCAACCCACCAATTCCATGATTCTATTTTCAATTTGAGCAAAATCATTATTTATCATCACAAATTAACCTAGGGTTTTCAAGAACATAAAGTTTTCCATAAAAATTCATACTTCTCATACCATGACCTTACATCCCAATTTCCTCCTTGATTATACATCTAAGGATTATACTCCATCACTTTAACCCATCAATTGGACTCTCAATGCTTCAAACCCGAAATTCCCAAATCTCACAATTTACTCTATATGCTCAAAAATACAAATTTGTACATCAATACAATGGAAATACCACAAATCTATCTCTTAATGTAAGTATTGAAGTGTATTAGAACCCTTACCTCCTTGAATCAACAAAAGAGCAAGCTTGAAGAGAAACCTTCGCAAATCCAAGTTCCAATCGGTTTAAAACATTGGTCTTTTCTTAGTCTCCATCCTTGATACAAAACCCATGGTGGATTGTTGCTCAAATTAGAGGAACTCAAGGTTTTGAGGCTAGGGTTTCGGAGGGTTTCGAAATTAGGAGAAGAGGAAAGAAGAGAGGGGAAAGAAAATGTGGAGAAAGATCTCAAAATCTCGTTTTTTAAGCTGCTGCCCCGTAATTTCCGCTCGAGCGGAGGAATTCCCGCTCAAGCGTACCTGTTTTCAGCACAGATTTCGAAACTTTGAACATGTATAACTCCCTCATCCGGACTCCGTTTTAGGTCATTCTTGTGTTCAAATTGAAGCCCCGGAACTAAGCTTTCCACTGGTCCTAACCTCACATCCATATTCAAAGTGTAGAAAAAGAAAAGGGCAAATGAGTGACGGTTGGTCGTAAACGAATCATTCAAATTAAGGTTTTTGGTCCAATCTTACTTTACCATCATCTTATCATCTCAATCAATATCCCAAAATAAGGTAAGAACATTTCAAATACACTAAGAAGAACATCAAAAATGAGCCCACATGCTTCAGAATCAAACTTAACCAGGCGACCCGCTCGAGCGCCCAATCTTGCTCGGCCTTGAATCAACAAAGTCATCCGCTCGAGCGTCAACTCCCCCGCTCGAGCGGAAAATCACAACTGCCAGAATATCAGGTCGTCTGCAAAATTGCTGGGAACCCCAAAAGTCCGCTCGAGCGGCCAATCCTCCGCTCGAGCGGAGGAAAGAATTTCTGGGTCGTTACATTTTTAGTTTAAAACAAAGTTCAAATAAGCATGCAAGTATGGCTAAGAGAGTGACCAAAACAAAGCTTAAAAGGGAGAAAAGATGTTACCCTTGAAGCTCAGCAAATCCAGCAGATTTTCTGAACCAAAAACCAACTCTTGAGCCCTCTCAAGACCCTCCAGCAACTCAGTAACAAGGTAAGAGTGTTTGGCTATGAGGTTGTGTGCACAAGTGTGAAGCAAAACACCAATATAGAGTGAGAAAGAGGGGGATATATGCCTATGCCTTAAACAAAATTTTCAGAACCTCTACTATGGAGAGGGAGAGCCTCTCTTTTAGAGGAACAAATTTAAAGCTTCCTCAAGAAGCTAAAACTTGGATGCAATCCTTCCATACACATGTATGGAGGATACAGTCTGTGTCCTTCACCGCACACTGCATCCATTCAGTCGACAAAAGCGAAGGAAAGTCACGACCCGAGAAAAAGTGGTCGGCCTGTTACTTTTAGTGGTTGGCTGACCACCCAAAGTAGTCTCCCAGGTAAAAAAGTTGTTGGCAGGGGGAATTGGTGGTCTCCACACTGAAAGCAAGCCAATGGTGGGGTGGGAAACCAGAAAATGTGTCCCACAGACCAAGAAAACCAGTTTCCAGACCAGAAAACCGGCTGGCGGGGAGAAAAGTGGTCTCCTAGGATAAAAGCTGGTCTCCCACCCTTGTACCACTTCCCAAACAAGGAAAGTAAGGTTTGTACCCAAGAAAAACCAAAACGGATGCAAGACGAGGGTTCAGGAGGTAAGACGCGCGACCGGGCGCCCCGAAAACCAGTTGTCGAGCATTAAAAGTGGCATACGATCACAAAAGTGGTTTCCTGGACGATAGTGTCCCTCTAGACAGAGGAAATAAGGTGTGTTCTAAAAACCGTGCCAAACGGAGAATGTTAAGCGGTCCCGAGCCGAGGCGCACGACCGACGGCTTCGAAAATCGAAAACCGAAAACCGAAAACTAGTCTCCAAATGGGAATAGTGGCCTATGACCACGAAAAGTAGCCTATGACCACTGAGAGATGGTCTACAAGACCTCTCCCTCCCTCCGGGAAGAGAAAACAAAAATTGGTCCGCGGACCGAGTCAAAGTACAAAGGATCCCGAGGTCCGGAGGCGAGGCTCTCAGCCAAGAACTTCGAAATCGAGCACAATGTGCGCAATCACTGAGTGCTCAATCGATGACGTCTGAGTCTTAAGGTCAGTAAAAAATGGGGTGTCTACACACACCCTCTTGGTGTGCCTCGGTTGACTCGTTCAGAGGTTATTCCCAGCTCAAGGGTTGTTCCATTCGAACTAGTTTCATTCAAGGGTTATTCATTTCGAATTTGTTTTGTTCATGGGTCAGTCCCTTAGAACTTGATTTGTTCACCATATCATCGCCAACTCTCTCTATGTGTCCTTGGACAATGTTAGGATCCATATAGTTCAACTTTGTTCTCACAAACAACACCAAATTGTAGGGACTAATATTTGACCGCACAATCAGTACTATAATCTTCCTCTTGGAATTCTGGGAACAAAACCAATGAGCACATGACTACTGCTGAGATCCATGCTTGCAAGACCGAAAGAATAATTAACAGTTGCTCGTTAATCGGAAGGGCACTCTGATGATAAAATCAATAATAGTTGGTGTTTTAGAAAGGAAATGACATTGTCAGGAAGAAACTGTTGAAGATAAGACTTACTACCGATCTCACAATTTTAATAATTATTATTATTATATTTACTGATGGTTGATTGTCGAGGAATGTTGTTAATGATGAAATAGACCTGTAATGGATAAGATTTCCTCTCAAATTTGTTTAAGAATAGAATCTTTTCAAATTTGTTAAACATTAACGACCTTTTTGATCAACTTAGAGGTTCAAAGTTTTATTCGAAGATTGATCTCACGTCAAGCAACCATTAACTATGAGTCAAGGACGAGGAAATACTGAAGACTACATTTCAGACTAGGTATGGTTACTACAAGTTTATAGTAATGCCCTTCGGACTAACCAATGTACCAGCAGTATTTATGAGCCTAATGAACAAAATCTTTACACCATATCTCGACTAGTTTGTAGTGGTGTTCATTGATGATATTGTAATATATTTAAGGTCTGAAGAGGAGCATGAACAACATTTGAGGATTGTTCTTCAAGTCCTTAGAGATAACCAGCTGTACGCCAAAGCAAGTAAATGTGAGTTCTGGTTAAAAGAAGTAAAATTTTAGGGACATGTAATATCTGAGAAAGGAATTGTGGTAGATTCAACCGAGGTAGAAGCAATCTTGAATTGGAAGCAACCAAAGACTGTGTCAGAAATCCATTGTTTCTTAGGATTAGCTGGATACTACCAGATATGCATTCAAGATTTCCCTAAACTAGCCAAGCCATGATGCATTTGATGTAGAAAGGAGTAAAGTACGAATGGAATGAAGCTTGTGAAAAGTTTTTTCAGGAATTGAAAACGAGATTAACTAGCCCACCAATACTAATCATTCTAGAACGAGATGTATGGTACACTGTCACGCCCCCAAAATAACACAATAGGCCAACCAAGACAATAAGTGAATGACCGTAGGAATCAGAGTATAAAGTCCTTCTATTATAAGAGATCCAATTATATATGAGATTGACATATAAAATTTAACATTTATGAGCTTGTCCCTGAATCTACAACATATATCACAACATAAGATAGAGCTGAAAGTAAAACAAAGATTAAATTCTCTCAAGGCTTATATCTTTCTAAGATAGTTCTTGGTTACAACAAAAGTGGACTTTCAATCCAATACATTTAAAGCCCTTTGGTTGTACAAAAGTTAAGTACAAAAATAATAAGATTGAACCTCTAGCTCCACAGCCCTCCCAAGCTAAGTCCTTGTTGGAGGCATATCACCAGCACCTGAAAATAGTTTTCCCAAATAGAGTAAGCCAAAGTCCAGTAGAAATAATCTAACACAATATATGAATCTTAACAAAAATATAACTATGATGCACATATATAATACCAGTGACAAAATCATTTACAACTCGTTTACAAACCGTGCCATGCCAAGTTTTGTATCACAATTCATGCTATCTTAATCTCCTTTTATATCTCATTTCATGAGCTATTTCCATTTATCACAAAAACCAAACTGAGGATACAACTAAAAAGTTCTCAAAACCATATAATCATTACATAAACACTTCCATTTTTCATTTTATGAAAATTTCATTCCCTGGAACCAGCACCGATGTATACACAACATTTCAGCACTTTCACCCTGGACACACAGGTCAACTTAATTCAATGAAATCCATCCATTTTCTCCTCCCAAAAAATGGAGTACATCCCCTTTTTTCTCTCAAACATCATACATATACAATGTATTAAAACACACAGTTATATTTAATGACAACCAATAAGAGATTAGTTTCAATTCACCTAATTCTCATGCAATTTTTACAACAATCATAGCTATCATTCACCAATAGCCCAAAACAACTATTTCTAAACAAATATACAATCTCTTCAACAAATAAAATTATCCAAAATTTCATTGGTGGGTGAAAACGCAAATTCAATTCGACCATTAACATAAACCCTCATCCAATTTCATTATTCCCAATACTAATTTCATTAGTTTATACAAAATAACAATTTGAACCATTTAGGAAAAAACTCCATTTCTTTTCGAAATCCACCTCGGGTATCAAAATCAACAAATTTACCACAACACAACTTCACATTTACTCCCATAACCATTCTAAACACATTCATTTGAAAACCTCTCTTTTGATTATAAACTAAAACCCTAGGTTGTTCAAAATCACCTCAAGTTCCAAAGTTTCTTACACATCAACAAATAACTAAGTTAAAAACTATATGAGAGTGTAGAAAATTCTTACCTCAAGTTTAGAAGATCAAGGGAGAAGTGGAGAAACTCCAAAGACGCCGAAACCAGGGTTGATTTGGATCAAAACGTAGCTCTTGAAGTGCTCCACCTTTTTAACAAAGACACAAGGGTAGAGAAATCACTAGATCTCGATGAAAAAGTAGAGAGAAGGTAGGTTTTAGGGAGAGAGAGTCTCAACTTTAGGATTTGGAAAGAAATAGATCTGAAATAGTGTCTTTGCTCTGAATTGATATACACAGATCGCTCGGCCGAAAGAAGAAATGACGCTCGAGCGCAGAATATACATTTCCAGTAGTTTTGTAAAGAACAAACCATCACTTAAGTGAAAAAAGGGCCGCTCGAGCTGAGCTCGCTCGGCGCAAAAAGAACCGTTCGAGTGTCACTTACACTTTCCCAGTAGTTTTGCAGACTTATAAAAGTACTGAGAGTTTGCAAAGGCTGCTTGAGCGCAAGAAGTGCCGGTTGAGCGGAGTGGGCAAAAATCTAGGCAACAAAAGTTTGGAAACTAAGCAACCAACCTGTTTCAAACACAACCATAACAAACCAATAGCAAAATTTAAAAAAACACAAGGGAAGCATGATACGATCAACAATACAACACCATGAAACCCGAGTCCGAAACACAATAAGGGTCGTGTCAAAATTGGAATCATTATAATCTCTCTCCCTTAAGGAATTTTGCCCATGAAATTTCAAATCAAGTTTTGAAACTAAATCAAGACCAATTACAACAATGATAATCATTCGATTTCATCCCCAGGACTCACCTTCCGGTCACCTAATCTCATCAACTTGATAAACGAATTTCCAATACTGAATACACAATTCATATTTCCAAAACATTTACAATGTTTATATTAAACCGGTGTTTCCAAGACATATACAACATATACAAGTTTCCATACTCTGAAAACATATACATTTTTTTCATATTTCATTAATATAACAAAATTTCAATACATGATCAAGCATTAACAGATAAATCCGGGTATTTCTCACGGACTTCCAACTTACGTTCCCAAGTTGCTTCCTTAACCCCGTGATGTTTCCACAATACCTTAACCCAGGGAATTGTCTTGTCTTACAAGACTTGGTCCCGGGTATCCAAGACTCTCACCGGTCTCTTCTCATATGAGGCATCCTCATCTACCTCTAAGTCGGTCCAATACAATACGTGCGATGGATCTGGTTCATACTTCCGAAGCATGCTAATATGAAACACATCATGAATCCCTGAAAGCTATGGCGGCAAGGCCAAACAATAAGCTATATCTCCAATCCACTCAAGGATCTCAAAAGGCCCAATGAATCGAGGGGACAACTTCTCACTCTTTCCAAACCTCATCAAACCTCTCTTAGGTGATATCTTTAAGAATACATAGTCTCCTACCTCAAAAGACAAAGGCCTCCTCCTATGGTCGGCATAACTTTTCTTATGACTCTGGGTAGTAACCAATCTCTTACGGATAAGTGCAACTTTCTCAGTTGTTTCCCGGACAAACTTCGGACCCAACATAGGTGCATCACCCACCTCGACTCAACAAATAAGCGATCTACATGGTCAACAATACAAGGCCTCAAATGGTGCCATGCCAATACTCGATTGGAAATTATTATTATAGGCAAACTCCAGTAAGGGTAAGTGCTTCTCCCACGAACCTTTAAAGTCAAGGAAAACGACCACAAAACGATCTAAAAATTCCCGGAATATCCAGTTCATCAAGTCCATAAACACTGCCGGTGCATTGGTGAGCCCAAAAGGCATCACCATAAACTCATAGTGGCCATACCGCGTACGGAATGTCATCTTTGGAATATCCTCCTCTTTGACCCTCAATTGATGGTAACCCGATCTCAAGTCTATTTTAGAGAAATAACGGGACCCTTTCAACTGGTCGAACAAATCATCTATACGGGGTATAGGGTACTTATTCTTAACCGTAGCCCGATTCAATTTCCGATAATCAATGCAAAGTCTCAAGGCACCATCTTTCTTTTTAGCAAAGAGGGCGGTGCTCTGCATGAAACACTAGGCTTAACGAAGCCCTTATCCAGCAACTCCTGGAGTTGAATCTTCAACTCACTCAACTCGGCTGGGGCAAAACGGTAAGGTGCCATAGAAATCGGCGCTGTGCCAGGCACTAAATCAATGGAGAACTCTATCTCTCGATGAGGTGGAAAACTAACAAGATCCTCGGGAAAGATGTCCGAAACCACTCTCAGCAACTCAACCCTAGTCTCATCACACTCACTACTCATAAGGCTAGCAAGAAGACCACTAAGCTCACTCCGCCCTCGCGGATCATACACCGGGGGCAGCACACTACCAACCCGATCCCCCAAGAAACGAAAACAATCCCCGCTCAAGGTACATACTGTGACCCTCTGGCGGTAACAATCAATAACAGCCCGGTATGACGATAGCCAATCCATACCCAAAATAACATCAAAACCCAACATAGCCATAACTACAAAAGAAAATGGAAGCCGACAATCAGCGCCCTTTATATCGCACCCTCTACACCCTTGTTTCAAAATCAATTTGCCTCCAACGGGCGATACAACACAAATAGGAGATGCTAACTGTGCTAACTCCAAACCCAAAACAGATGCAAATGCAGCAGCTATAAAAGAATGGGATGCACCTGTATCAATCAACACATTGGCAACCGAGTTGCAAAACAAGAAGGTACCTCTTACAACCGATGGAGTAAGACAAGATCCTGCAGTAACAACATATACGCATACCAGAGGCCCCTGATCTACCTACTCACCTCTAGGAGCAAAAGATTGCTGCACAGACTGGGACGACGAAGCTCCCTGATTGGCCCTCGAGGCCTGAACTGACTGAGCTGGATGAAAACTCTGCCTCTGCCCAGATGCACCAGAAGTGCCACTCAACTGCGGGCAAAACCTCTTCAGGTGCCCCGCCTGACCACACTGATAATAAGACAGTGGCTGACCTCTGCCTTGACTTTGGCTCTGAGGTCGAGCCAAAGATGAAGCTGCTCTCTGACCTCCTCCCCTCTGCGGGCAAGCTGGAGACTTGTAGCCCAGCTGACCACATTTGTAACAGGTGATGTCTCCCTGATTGCCTCTCCTAAAACCCAAACTCGGTACTGGAAAGGTCGATCTCATAAAAGCCCCCTGGGACTGCTGAGGGTTAGAACCCCTCTGCCTCCTACCGTCCCCCAGACCATCCTGACTCCTCTTGGAGCCTCTCTGCCTCTCCTCCTCCTCTTGCATCATAATCTCCATATGGGCCACAGCATTTACAAGGCGCCTATAGTCCCGGGTCATAGAACCCCCAACTCTCATCTTGAGCCCGTGCCTCAGCTTCTTCTCGAACTCAAGGCAACGGCGTTCCTCAGACGCTACAAGCTCAGGTGCTGTAGACGTCCCCGAACGTCCTGGGAGAAGATCCCGTTTTGTTCATTTGGGCTCTCTACAGTTCGGACTCAATGTCATGATCCTGTATCTAATCTCGCAGAGTGCAATGCAAGACCAATGAATCGTCAAAGAGTCCAAATCCGGCAAATCGTTTTTAAAACCAAATTTTTAGAAAGAAGTGCAAAACATTGACTGCTTTTCCAGATACAGAGTCGCCACCTAAATATTTTATTTTGGGGGAAATTTAGGAAACCCTGACTCGTTACCTAAGGCCACGTGTCCGTCATCACCAAAGTTGCCTCGGCTCGGGAACTTGTCCGTCATCACCAAACAACATTGATCAAGTGCTTTTCCAACAAGACTCACAGAAATCCAAGGATCCAATCAACATCTTAGAAACTAAATCCCATACCTAAGTAGTCACATAAGCATGTTATCACATAAGCACATAACATTACATCTAAGTCTCTAACAAGCGAGACAAACCCATTGTGGTACTAACCACTTCCTGCGTACCCAAAATATTCGAACCTGGTACACTCTGATGCCAAGATGTAACGCCCTCAAAATAAACCCATAAATCATGCATTTGTGACATCCATAAACATAGGAGAAATAAACATATTTCTATTCATCAGAGTATTTAGTCCAAAAGTATTACATGTTGACAACAAAAGTAAATGCCCTACGGGTTTACAATTTTCCAAGTCAACACTTGGTTACAGAAAAAAAAAGTACTAACTCTACACAACATAAGCCATTGGCTTGATATACATGTAATACATCAAAAACAACAAAAAGTCCAACAGCCTCAAGCCTTCCAAGCTACGTCCTTGGAGGTGGCATAATACCTGTACCTGAAAATGATGTCCCATATAGGGTGAGCCAACGCCCAGTAGAGATACGCTAAACATAATATGAGCAATAACTAAAACATTAGCATTTGATAAATGTTTAACTCACATAAATCAATTCATAGTCCATTTCAATTACATGACAAATGTGTCCATGTTTCATTCCATTTTCCATTTCTTATTCAATTTCCCAATTCATAACTATGGCTTAGAACCTGGCCAAACAATTTAAATGAGATTACATCTCATATCAAAAGTACTTCCATTTCAATTGAGATAGCAACTCAAATTAAACACTTCATACTTCACATTAGATACACATAATTGCTGTACCAATCTCAAATAAAACACTTTCGTACTTCATATTTGATACACAGATTCGCTGTATGAATACTTCTATGGATACACATATTTGCTGTATCGACAGAGTCCATCCCCTATCTCCTCCCAAGCAATATCCGGTTTAGGAGTCCATCCTCTATCTTCCCCTAAACAGTGGAGTACATCCCCTATCTCCTCCCACACAACACAATGTATATAAACACATATCATATACATAATCAATCAATACATAAATTTGATGTATTATTCCAACCGTCATATTCGATGACATATTCAATTGATTAGTTTTAGTTTGCCTAATCATCATGCATTGTCTACAACAATCAAGACTATCCTCCACCAATAGCCCAAAGCAGTTATTTCTAAACAGATAATAAATGCCTCAACAGATATATAATTTCAACATTTTCAAAGCGAGTGATTAATAAATTCAACTCCACCATTCTATGTCGTAACGAGCCAATTTCATTATTTCTAACTCAATTTCATATTTCCATAATAATTGTCATTAATTACACTAATGACCCAAATATATCCAAACATGACATTTTCCCCCTTTTTTCTCAATATTGACCCAAAGGTCCAAATATTACCAACAACATCAATAACCCCCTTTTTAGACCCAAAACACATAAGTTTGAATCAAAAGAACAAAACCCTACTTTCCAATATAACACATTACAAACCCTAACTTCCCAAACCAAATCGTTTATACAAAAAGCTCAACATTTAGGTTAAAGATCATAAAGATGAGTAGGAATCCCTACCTCAAATTTCGGAGCTCAACGGAGAAGATGATGAAAACTCAAAGTGCTCCAAATCCCAAGATTTTTGGATCAAAAGATAGCCCACACCAAGATCAACACTTTTTACAAAGGCCCAAAGGTTGCGAGATCACTAGGGCTGGATGATTTCTTAGAGAGAAGTGAGGTTTTAGAGAGAGGAGCTCTCTAATGGTGGTTTTTGAAAAGTAAGAGAGAGAGGATGTTGAAAAGTGATCCAAAAAGTTAAAACTCTGACTGATATAAAAGTCGCCCCGCTCGAGCGTAGAAACCCTTGCTCGAGCGTCAGACACAGGCTCACGCTCGAGCATGAAAAGTGCCGCTCGAGTGTCGATTGCACACCTGCAGAAGTTTTGTAGACATGGTCCCCACTTGAGTGTCAAACTCCTCGCTGGAGCGGAGGAACAAAATCAAAGGGTCATGCTCGAGCGTCAAAACTCTCGTTCGAGTGTACGAAGACCTGCAGAGAAAAATATTGGGAGATGGAAATTTATGCTCGAGCGGAGGAGCAAAATCAAAGGGCCCGCTCGAGCATCAAAAGCCCCGCTCGAGCGTGAAGGCCAAATTCTAGGCATCAACTCTAGGTTTCAAAGCACAACCAACCTGCTCCAAACCTGCCCAACACAACCCAAGACTCAAATACAAAGAGTAAAGGTTGGAAATGAAAATGAGACAACAACACAATCACAGAACCAAGTCCGGAATACAATAAACAAAAGAAGGGAAAACTGGGATCGCTATAGTATCATTAGTAAAAGACATCTTATAATAATATGGCACAAACTTAAATTTCTCATCAGCCAATGTAATATGAATTCCTTTAAAACAATATATTTTCCCTTCAATTAAATGTTCTTTGAAGTAATCATATTCTTTAGAGCATATAGTTCCTTTCATGGCATCACCCTTTGAAAAAAGGTAATAAGTACACATTTTTAACATAATATAAAACAAAATATTTAACAATTATCTCATGATAAGAGTTGTAAATACTTGTCCATCAACAAAAATCATTTTGAATATCATATTTCCCTAAGGACGATTAGTCATAGATAACCTGACTAATTGAGCTTTAACGCTCTAATTACTTGCATACCGATATAAATCAACAAAATAGGGATATCTGATAATTCTATCACTTATTAACAATGTAGATGTATATGAGCAAAATATGAATTTATAATTTTTAAGTGTATTTATGTTAGGCGTATCTAATAATTAAAAAAAAAATTCTTAAAATATTATAAAAAAATTCAGTGAAAATAAAAAAAACTTAATTTTCTAAAAGGTGAATTATGAATATCCAATCCAAACCAACCAAACTGAATCATTAAAGAAAAAAATACAATCAATTAAAAAAACACAAGTACAATTTTTTTTAGGTAATATTATACTTTTTAAGTGCATTTATGTTAGGTTTATCAAAAAGTAAAAAAAAATTTCTTAAAACATTAAAAAAAAAATTAGTGAAAAAAAATATATATAAAACAAAAAATTTTAATTTTCTGAAAAGTGAATCCTGAAAATCCAAACCAAACAAATTGAATCATTTCTTTTTCTCAAAAAAAAAAAAAATGTGATGACCGGGTCTTGTTTTCTCCCATTTTCCTTCATTTTCACTCTATTCCCTTCTCGCGCTCATTGGGTTTGAAACGTTCGGAAGTTATTCCTAAATAAAGCCTTCGTTCTTGTTTCATTTATGTTGAAATTTCTCTATTCTCGGGGAGTGCAAGGTCAAGTTTGGAGCACCCGAGAATCGAGTTAGAAAATTCTGGGCTGAAAACCAAGGGCCGCATGTGCAGGGGAGGGGCCGCACGTGCGGGGAGTGAGGCCGTACGCACGGAATTCGGGGGAGTGGGAGAGCTGCACATTGCCTAAAAGGCATGTGTGGGGTGAGGTGCGGGAGAGGCACTGCACGTACGGAGGAGGAGGCCGCACGTGCGGGGAAAGGCGCTCCGCACGTGCGAGGAGGGGCGCCGCACGTGCGGCAGTCTGGGCAGCCGAACCTTTGTCTTTTTTTCCTCTTCTGGCCGAATGTATATCATATTTTGGGCATGTTTCTCTCTCTCTAAACCTTATTTCTCTCCTCTTTCTCTCTAGAAACTCTCACCAAAACATTAAAACCCTTTGATTCTTGCAAATCCTGAGTCAAGATCATTATTATCTATCTCTAATCTTGAAGATGAAGAACCAGGGCTTCACTTGGTGTGGTTGAAATCCAAGATCCTCTCATCCTTTGACTCTGGGTTTCATCCTTTTCTTCATCAAACCTTGAGGTAGGGTTTCCTTTGAGTTATATATATATATATTTATGTAAGTTTTAAGTTGATTTTATGGGTTTCCTTTGCTATTTCGAAAATGGGTTTGGTGGTTCAAGAAAGTTGATGATTTTTATGAAATAATCTCTATCTTGTGTTCTTTTGAAGATTTTCTTGAAGTATTGGATAATATGGGTGAGGATTAAAGAGTAAGGTGAGATTTTACAACAGAGATAGTTAAATGTTTGGGTTATGTGAAAATCTAGAAATTGGGGATTTTTTAAATAAAGGAGGGTGAAGCTTCATGTTGATATTATATATATTTTGATACATGTTTATGGGGGTGTTGTTGTGAGCCATGATAAACAAAGAAAATATGAAATGTTAGATGGGTATGAATGTCTACATATATACATAAATGTAACCCTTTTATTGATGAAGAAACTTTTTATTATACAAAAGATTTCGAGAGTAGAGGTTAGTATTACATGTTGCATTGGCTTAAATGGATGTAAATGTTGAAAGAGCATGAATTGTGGTTATATAGTTATACATGGTCAAATGTTTATAAACTCTTGACTATTGGTTGGAAGAACATGAAAATGATGAATGGAATTGTTTGGTAATGTTGTTGGAATAACTGGAGAATTTCAGAATTTCCATGAGACATGGAGAAATGGTTGCATTGCATACTCATTTGATTTACTATCATGCATTATGTATTTAGATTTGAAATTATTTACTTCATGAAAGAAAATGGTATTGTAATGAGAACTATGGAAATGTGTTATGGGGTAAATACGTTTGGTAAGTCTGATTAGGTGGTGTAAATTGTATTTGATAAGTTGGCCTGTGTGTCCATGGTGAAAAATCAGAAACCCACGCGGATAGGTGTCGAGCCTTCCAGTTAATACCGGTAAAAATGACAATTTGGTAGTATTTGCAGAGTCTACTTGCAAACACCAGCCTAGGGATTACCAGTGTCGTATTTACCGCCCCCTGTTGATAAAAAGTATTGGAAGCTTGAAATTAATGAGATTGCAAAATATTATTGAAAACATGATGATTTTTAAGTTGTGCATCTAAATAAAGTTCTTCCTTTATAATGACATTGCATGGCATTTACATCACGTTTAATATTGAGTATCTTACATAAATGTATATACTTTGTTAAGGATTTCTCTACTGGGCTTTGTGCTCACCCTTATGGGATATTGGTGCAAGTAAAGATGTGGTGATCCTGCCGAGTTGAAGGCGTGGATATGTTTTTGTGAAGAGTAAATTGCTCTCTTACTTTGTTGTAATTTTTGTAAGCCAAGGGCTAAACGTGTATGGGTCCGAAGGGCATTTTGTTTACTTGGGACTTGACGCTCTACATGCTATAGATTCATGTCTTTTCATATCGATGAATGTATAATTCGCATGTAGAACTTGTATAAACTCTATTGATTTATGATGAAAGGGTTGGAGATTGCCATTATTATTTGGATAATGTGAATTAATGTATCTTTTTGAGGGATTATTTTTGGGGTGTGACAAAAAAAAAAAAAAAAATCAATTAAAAAAAGACTAGAATAAAATTTTTAAAGTGATTATTACATATGTAATGAGATAATGTATATTTAAATTGTAGAAGTTGACATTATTTTTTGAAACAAAATTATTACAAAATAATTCTTACGTTATTGTGGAACAATATTATTATTTGTTGTCATTGTGGGTTGTGACACATCTTCATACAATTGAACGGCCTCGGTTATGGGATTTATGACTATTTCATCATTGAAAAATAATTAAATATTCCAAAATAAACTTATGTGAAATAATACAATGATAATAGCAATGAGATAAGTATAAAATTATGAGTCATGTACAAATAATACGGAAAAATAAATAAAACAATAGTTTATTCTTACCTTGTTGTGGAAGAATATTAATATTTGTTGTTATTGTGACTTTTGAGACATCTCCATGCAACTGAATGTTTTTAGATATGAGGGGTATGCCTATTCCATCATCTAAAATTTAATTGAGAAATAATTAATTTATAAATTAATATTTAATTTAAAGGTTCATGAATATCAATTAGGGAAAGTTACCAATAAATCCTAAATGTTGAAATTGTGCTCCATTTAGTCCTAACTTTTTTTCTTTTGATCTATTTGGTCCTTTCTATTGCTGAATAACGTAAATACCACTACATATTTTTCTGAACGCTTGAATAGGTGATGTGGCATGTGTTACATTGAAGGTGATCGGTGGGTGCCACACATCAACAAAGTACACTAAGGCTCTTTATGCTTTTATGAGGGTGGGTGATCGGTGGGTGTCACACATCAACAAAGTACACTAAGGCTCTTTATGCTTTTATGAGGGTGATCGGTGGGTGCCACACATCAACAAAGTGCACTAAGGCTCTTTATGAGGGTGATTGGTGGGTGTCACACATCAACAAAGTGCACTAAGGCTCTTTATGCGTTTTTGCCTTGGAATGATGTATGTCACGTGACACACACAAGGGAGGGTATATTTGACCCCTCAATGTTACCAAACAAAGGAAATAGGATCAACTGGTAAGATATTCCCCCACTAATAGGACTATTCAGAACAATAGAAATAACCTTAGGACCAATCAGTAAAATTGTTTGTCAGATATGATTTATTGGTAAATATGGCAATTATAATTAAAAATATTAATATGTATATATATTTATATATATGTATTAGCGTTTACCTTTTGGTAGGACAATATTATTATTCATCACCCTTGTAACTTCAGAAATATCTTCATGTATGTGAACACCCTCAGATATAGGGAACACAACAATTCTTTTATTTGAATTGCATGAATAAAATATTTAGTGTTAAATAATTTATTAGTTGAAGTTATGATAATATTGTCAAATAAATCATAATTATAAAATTAATACAAATAATAATTATTACATTTTTCTTCTATGGCAATATCGTTGTTCGCTATTATAGTTTCCTATAATAAATCTCTATGCAACTAAATGCCTCCTAAAATTTGAGATATGACTATCTTGTTATCTAATTGGATGAAAAAATAAACAATATAAGTCAATTGATAGTTAAAAAACACAATGAGTTAAAAAAACCAATTACAATTTTTTTTTTCAAAATACAATCTAATCATCATCAATGATGAGTATTTTATGTAAACCTAATTAATACAATCCATTTTTTTCCCTAAAAAACACAGTGAGTCAAAAATCAAATTAAAAAAGAAATTAAGTCAATTGATAGTTAAAACACAGAGATTGTCACAGCTCAAACAATTTTTTTTTTCTTATAATGTGATCAAAATGGAGTGTAAAAAAACACAATCAGTTAAAAAATGTGATCAAAACGAAGTGTAAAAAAACACAATAATGTTTTTTCTCATAATTTAAAAAAAAAAAAAAGGCAATGAAGTCAATTGATAGTTAAAAAATACAATCAATTTTTTTTTTCCAAAAAACATAGTGAGTTAAAAAATTAAATTATATTTTTTTTTTGGTAGACAAAATACAAAATACAATTTTTTTAACTGATATTTAAAAAACACAATCATTTACAATCAATTTTTTTTTCCCCAAAAAACACAGTGAGTTAAAAATTCAATCATAAGTTAAGTTAATAGATAGCTAAAAAATACAATTCCCACCTCCCCCCCCCCCCCCCAAAAAAAAAAAAAAAAAAAAAACAAAACAACAACAACAACAACAACAAAACACAATGAATCAAAACCCATTCACAACTTAAGTTAATTGGTAGTTAAAAATACAATCACATTTCTGCTCATAAAAAAAAAAAAAAAAAACAGTGAGTTAAAACCCAATCACAAATTAAGTCAATTGATAATTAAAAAACACAATAATTTATTTTTCAAAAAACATTGGGTTAAAAAATCAATTGTAGTTTTATTTTTTTTCAAAATACAATCTAATCATCATCAATAATTAATCACCAATAATGGATATTTTATGTGGACCTAATGAATACAATCCATTTTTTTTCTTCAAAAAACACAGTGAGTTAAAAATCAAATCACAAATTAAGTCATTTGATAGTTAAAAAACACAATCAATTTTTTTTTTCCCAAAAAACACAGTGAGTTAAAAAAAAATTAATTACATTTTTTTTTCAAAATACAATTTAATCATCATCAATAATGAGTACTTTATGTGAACCTAATAAATATAATCCATTTTTTTTTTTCAAAAAACACAATGAGTTAAAAATCAAATCACAAATTAAGTCAATTGATAGTAAAAAAACACAATAATTTGTTTTCGAAAAACACAGTGAGTTAAAAAAATCAAATAAATTTTTTTTTTCAAAATACAATCTAATCATAATCAATAATAAGTACTTTATGTGAACCTAATGAATACAATCTTTTTTTTTTTTTTTTTCTTTCAAACAACATAGTGAGTTAAAAATCAAATAACAAATTAAGTCAATTAATAGTTAAAAAACACAATCTAATTTTTTTTTTTGGTCAAAAAACACAGTGAGTTAAAAAATCAAATTATAAGTAACAATTTTGTTTTTTGGGTGTAGATATGCCGAACACTTGGAAAGAATGGTTGAGTATTTGGGTTTAAGTTTGGTTATTTTACAGTTATTATGCTATCTTTGTGACTATTCATATTTATCTAACTATAATCACATTTTTCTCATAATAACAAAAACAAATGAAAAAAAAAAAGAACCATTGAACTAACTACAATCATATTAAAAAATATCAAAAAAAAAAAAAAAAAAAGAAAAAAAGAAAAAGAAAAAAGTACCATTGAACTAACTATAATCACATTATAAAAAAAGAAAAAGAAAAAAGCCATTGAACCAACTACAATCACATTTTTCTCTTTGTGACTGTTCATGTTTATCTAACTAGAATCACATTAAAAAAAATCAAATTATAAATTTGTTTTTACAATTGTTACAATCACATTTTTCTCATAATAAAAAATAAATAAATGAAAAGAAAAAACCATTGAAAAATAAATGAAAAGATTACTTACAGGTTTTGAAACTTTTAAGTTTGTCCTGACTTGGTTTTTCCTTCTGGTATAAAAAATAAGTGACGAATTATGTGTTATAAATAGGTAGATGTGATGTCGGTAGAAGTGAAAAAGGCTGCAATAGGTATAGGAGAAGTTGAAAGTGAAGAATTATGTAGTAGAACTGAATAAGGCTGCAATAGGTATGGGAGAAGTTGAAGATTGAGATATTAGAGTTCTCAGAAGGCTTATGGATTAGAAATCCCATTTTCCTTATATAATATATAGATGACCACCAAAATGTAGCTAGTAACCAAACAAATACAAAGTTGCAGCCAAAATTAAATTAAGAAAAAGGAAAATTCAAATTAAAATTTAAGGCTGTGTTTGGTTGTATGTTCTAAATATATTTCTACCCCTTTATTTGCGTTTGCCGTTTGTTTATGGTTTTCAAAAGTTAATTCCACATTCAATTTTGAAAACTCTGTCGAAAATGGGAAAATTTGGGCTAACCAGTTGCCCCACTGGACGTTCCACCGGTCTTCCGGCCGGTTGACCGGAACAGTAATTTTTTTTTTGACACATGTTAATTTTTATATATTCAATAAAAAATGTTTTTTGAATTTTTAAAATTTTTTTATGAGTTTTCAATAGAATTTTGAGTTGTGTGTTTGGTTATGAGTTGTAAGTTTTTGCATCAAATATCATGTCATATAAAAAATTCCCCACTCAATTCAAAACTTTTTTCAAAACTCATTCACCAAACAAATTTTCCATACTCAAATCATAATTCCAAAACTTACAAACTCAAAATACAACTCCTACTCTCAAATCATATTTAGAAAACTCTTTAACACTACCTAAATTTTCTCATTCATGAGAGACAGTAGCTTTATTTGTTGTAGCATCCATAGGCTTGGTTTTTGCAAACGCCTCAACCTTGTCACCCGTCTTACCTGTGAACACGAACGATTAGGATTCATGTAAGTGCGTAGTAGTACAATTTGATTTGCATGCTTAAATGAGTTGTTCCAAAATTTATGATCAGTCTTTCCAGGATATAATGCAAGCATACCTTCTTCTTCTTCCCTCTACCTTTTTTCCTTGTTTTTGTGCCCAAAGCTAACCATGCTTTAATTTTAGGGTCATCTATTGTTTTAGTAGGTTAGAGCTCTTGTAGAGGATGGGACATAATGCAATCTGACCCATTTGGCCTTACCAAAACAGTGAATTTTATATGGGCAACATAATCACCTACACAACAAACGAAAATTTTCAACACCAGAAGAAAACATAGATATTCCAAGATTGATAAGCCAACTGACATATAGCTAGTGTTTGAATCCTTACTAGAATTTTAGAATTTCTTACCAAGTTTCTCATGAAGAACAAGATATGGTTGCAATAGATCATGATTGACACAATCTACCAATCCCAACGGAGCACACTTCTCTTCCAAAGCCTAGTCATTTTATATATTTTGACAATACAATTAGGCCAATGGAGAAAGGACCAATGGCTAATCTAAGTTTTTGCTAACACAAAACCTATGATAGATGTCATGCCTCGGATTTACACGGTTCGGCTCACTTGAATAAACACCCAACGATGAGCAATAGATAACAACTCTCATGCAAATGAATATGATATAGTCACACAATACATATGCTTATCTGATTTTATATATTCCTAGATACAGCATCTAAGTGGAATGAATGTTCTGTAATTAAAAACATACACAGATGTTATAAATTAAATTGAGCGCCTTAAGGCTTACATCATACACAAGGGTGCAACCCTTACAAGAATAGTACATGGCCAGTAAATAACATAAATGGCCTATGGCCTACAAATAACTGAACCACCCTACTTGGTTCCGAACACAACTTCATGTCACAGTCCACATCCACATATATACATCTAAAAAACATTTTAGCTATGTAGGGTGAGCATAAAGCCTAGTCGAGAATATTTCAAAAACTAAATATGCTCCACTAGAATAAATGATCATGATGCAATACATATATACAATATGCCCAAATGTATTTTCAAATCCATTTGATTTCTCAACAAAATCCTTTCTTTCCAATTACCAAAACCTTACGCTTAATCAAAATGTTTTCCGAGTTCAAATCATCTGTTTGATATAAAATTCTTTTTCAAAAACCAATCCAGGTATCTTAATATCAACCAACAAAAACATTGCTAAATCAAATGCGACTACATCGCTGAACAAAAGAAAATACATTGCTCAAAACATTTCCAAACGTTCTGTTCCAAATCCAACATAATAGTAAATAAAATAGGTATATCTCCAAAACAAATACACATTTCATGGAAATTTCGTCCACGGGAAACCGTAAACTGGCACCGATGTAAACATAGGCTATACAAGCACTACTATTTCCATTTTATGGATATTTCGTCCGTGCGATCGGTACCCATGTATATGCGCGGTTTTTAGGACTTTCACCATGGACATACAAGCCAACTTATTTGATGTAACAACAACTTTCTCCCAGATTCACCATTTTATTTACTCTTTTCAATGGTACAATACATGTAACTCAAAATATTGTCTTTCCAAAACAATGCAAATGTTCCAAAACATAATGTGAGAATTTCCAAAACTTCTTTCCAAAACATACAGTTTTAATTTCCAAAATTTATTACATGCTCCATGATATGAATGATTTCAATTTGCCTAATCCACATGCAATTTCTAACACATGGCAATGCTATCTTCCACCGATAGTCAAAACAATTATCTCTAATGCAATGGTTAAAAGATAAAAATACAAATATATTTTTCCAAAAGAGTAGTAACACCCATTGTTTCAAAATCCAACAATCATTCCCATTCTATCTCTGTCACGCCCCAAACCGCCCCTAAAAGTTTTGGGCATGACCACTTCAGAACCAGACGCAGAACCAATATACGTAACATATGGGGCCTGAATGGAAGCACCTGATAATCAAAAAGCTACTCCATTGAGCTACCACTATTATGCCAGGATCACAACACCATAATAAGTAAATAATATACAGAAAGCATACACACACATGCTTCGACTCAGCCCACAATTGGGCGTATAATAAAACAATACTAAAGAAGGGATCATATACAATCAACCATAAACTGATAACTAAAGTATAAATTAAAACTTAGCAAAGCTTTACAAAATGCATGGCCTCATCTAAGTGCCTTGACACACTGGGATTGACAAGAGAGACGAGCCTTAAGGGTCAGGAGCGACCCTCCGGTTGACCACCTGCATACACAGACAAAATACAGAATGAGTAAAACTCAGTGAATAATAGCACATAAATAATGTAATGGTTACTTGAATGATAGGGCATACAACTGTAGAGACATATGATTAACTACATTTTGTAATTCGAATAGCGAATAGCTGTCTAGCTTTCTTACCAGAGGCTTTGCCCAAGATGTATGAACGCCACCATAGGCCTAGCGGATACAGAACGGCCATAGGCCCATAAATATCAGAACGACTTTAAGCCCAGAAATATCAGAACAGCCATCAGCCTAGAAATAACAGAACGACTTTAAGCTTAGAAATATCAGAACGGCCATCGGCCCAGAAATAGCAGAACGGCTTTAAGCCTAGAAATATCCATGTATGGACTCAAGAGGTGGCTCGCACGGATTCTAGAGGTGGTTCCCACCAAAGTGTAGCACTTAGTTCCGTATAGCACTTTGTTCCGTACCAGACATCAATAAGTTTTAAAACCAACAATTCATATCATGCCAAATCGCAAACAGAACGGATTAATAGGACAGAGTACATAAACAGAATAAATAAACAAAATAGCACAATCTCAAATTCATATGAATCTCGTCACACCATGGTGTACACAAATCATCACATGGTTTGTTACAAATAGACATAATCGTATCATATATATCAGAACATTAATAATACTCCTTGATAAGGATGGAATAATTTACCTCATACCAGGCAAGATTCATCATTGACAAAACAGAATGATTCTGAATACACGAGCATCATTACTTCTCTTGTTCACTATAAATCAATGCAGCTAATTTACAGATAACAAAACGTTAATAATGTCGTTAATAGTAAGCAATCCCTATTATATTCATCTATGATAGGCAAACACCTATGTTGTAAGACTATAGGAATTCCTAATAGGGTACTCGGGATATCATGTTCTCATTCAGAATATCATCTCCACGAACTCTTTTTGTTAACTGATTCCACCATCTTAATAGCTCATATACATTTATTATGCGACATCCTAGGTAACATATAGGTTATAGCACATTACCGATGACCCGGAACCGTAATCGAAACACAGAATTAAGCCAACTCTTTCAACGTTCACATAGGGTCACACTAATTCTCAATCCATATACGTGTTAACATATTGCCACGGGGAACAGAATGTTAATAACAATGATTATTAATGGAAAAGAATATACATGCGGAGTACTAATACTCACAGTGTTGTGATGACGTGCTAGTTCCTCCCGGAATGTGTCCTACATACATTCAAAACTCGCACATTAGTTCCCTTTTCTTTCTTAAATCATTTCCTGAGTCTTTACACTTTGCATGAATTTACAACCATCTTAAGATCATCAGAAAAATATTCTAAAAATACCAGAGAGTCAAGCACACAAAACAGAGCAATAAGTTTTTCAGACTTGGGCAGACCCGTACCATTCTCCGCCGAGTGACATGTACCGCACGTGCGATCCTCCCTCACCACTCGAGCAGCCCAACTGCAGTAGGCAAACTGCATTTTTTTCCTCTTGTGCAGACGATGCCATGACCTCCAAGACGCGGTGGTGACCCCCTGTTTTGGGCAGCTCAACATCAACTCAAAATTTAGCTACACCACTACAATTTACATGCAATCCAAGATGAAATTCATGCAATATATTGACCCAACTTCACTATAACATGAATTAGCATTTGAACACCATAAAATAAGCATGACTAGAAGCTTGATTAAGTCACTATTCCTCCAATTTCCATCCTTTAATTCAAGTTCCTTATGTTCATTCATGGAGTTGACATAAAAACCAAAGATTGAAGTATAAATTTCATATAACACTTAAATTAGGTCTCAAAACAACCAATTGATGAGAATACTCTCTTTAATCAAACATGAATCACATATAATCCACAACTACAAACCCTAAGTTATCAAGACAAGAAATAAACCCTTCCTTAAGTCCAAGTGAAGGTGAAATAGGTTGGATTGAGCTTACCTTGAACTAAATCCCACAACTTTCCTCAATTTGATAATCTTCCTTGTTGAATTTCTTCACCCCCAATTCTTCTTCTCCACACTCTCCATTTTCTCTCCCAGGAGATTTTTTTTTCAAGTTGATCAAGCTTAAGAGGACTTAGATAATATACAAAAGCATATACGACAAAATTCAATCGTTTAATCATTCCGAAATTGAAATTTCATAAACATGCTTAATATTACGTAAAAATTATGCTGATCACAGATATATAATCAATTTTAGATAATTAAGCTGTTAAGGCTTCCAATTTCTGCTTCAAACATTCTACATATAACAGATACTTTTCTTGTTCAATAGATAGACATCTTTAAACATGCGATTTACTTACTGAACCGTAATTCCACATGGAATTTCATAATAAGCATATAAATATCTGAATAAGGAACCGAAAGTACACGAGAATCATCATAGACAAGGGTTATTACAATCTCTTTCCAGCCAAACCACTTACCAAAAATAATTCCAATTCCCAAAACAATATCATTTAGGGTTTTTCTACAAATTAGGGCATTTCTCTTTTAGAAAATCAAATGCAAGTTTGTTTACCAAAAATAGATTTAATAGCAAAATCATAACCAAATAGATTTAATAGCAAAATCATAACCAAACAACCCCCAATTTGTACAAACGCTCAACCCACAATAACATTTCAAGATCAACTAAATGACTAAATACGTCACAAATATGCTACTGAACTGATATTGAGTTTAGGAACTAGACCCTACCTCTTGAAGCGAAGAGGAGAACTCAGAAAAAAACTCAAAGTTGGTGAAATCAAGAAACTCTAGGATCAAAAGAAAGTTCTTGATGAGATCTATAACCTTTCTCAAAGGACCAAGGTGAAAAGATGTCTCTAACCAAGTAGATCTAGAAATCTATGTAAGAAAAGTTGAGTTTCTAAAAGAGAGAGAGAGAGAGAGAGATAGAGAGAGATTCATGGTTTAAAGAGAGAAGAGGGAGAGAGAAAAGAAAAAGTGAATGAGAAAAGTGTGTTTGGGTCTATTTATAGTGGTAGAATAATAGCCCTAAAGTCAAAGAAAAGAATAAGCCAAACCCTATAGCAACTCGATTTGAATCCGACCCGTTGATATTTTGGATCCGGGTTTCATTGCCTATTATGGTTGTTCATGTCTTGCTTCTACTCATTATTTATTGGGTTTGGTTATTGGAGTGTTTTGGTTGTGTTGGGAATAAGTTGGTAACTTGTTTCTCAAACTGTCGTTGCCCAGAACTTTTCTTCTGCGCTCGGGCGGCACTTCTTGCACTCAAGTGGTTATGTGAACTTCCAGCACTTTTGTAGGTCTGTAGAGATATTGGGAGTTGTCCTTCTTCACTTGAGGAGTACTTCTTGTGCTCGAGCGGTGGTCACTTGTTTGTAAAACTTTAGAGAGTTTGTATTCTATGCTCGAGCGACACTTCCTTTGCTTGAGCGATCAAACTTTTTTGTGTCTGGACACTTGAGCATCACTTCTTGCACTCAAGCAGTCTGCGTGTCTATATAAGGCCATAGTGCGCTAAAAAAGTCCCTTTTTACTTCTCTCTCTCTCTCTCTCTCTCTCTCTCTCTCTTATTTTTTTGCCATTTTAGGGTTTCTTGGACCTAAAAGCTTGGGTTTCATCTAGTTACACCCATTTTCTACCCCTAGTCCTATAGATCAAAACGTGGAGGGTCGCGAGGGCTTCCTTTTGATCTGAGCGGATTGTGTTTTTATTGCCGGTGGATTTTCAGCTTCTCTCCCCTTTGCTTCAAAAGGTAGGGATTCTTGAACTTCTTTTCAATACCTCACTATGGATAAACTTGTGGTAATTTTTATGGCATTTGAAAACATAGTTTATTGTTGGTTTTTGTTAAAAAGCATATGGGTGGATTTGGGTTTATATTGGTGATTTTGTGGGTTGGTTGTATAATTGGTTGTGGGTTATAAATCATGTTTGGATATAAATTGGAAAGCTTTGGTGTTTTGTTTATTGATTTGGAATATTAAAGAGAAGTTTAATATTAAATAAAAATGGTGTTCTGATGTGGTTGTTTATGAATAATTGGGGTTTTGAATTAATGATGGTGGACATGGCCATTGTGGTGTTTGTTGGGACTTGGAGAAGTAAGGTTTTATTTTCAAAACAAAATGGAACTAATTACCCCTTTTTGTAAAACTTGAGAGTTTGCAATGAACGGGAATGTAAAATTGCCTAAGGGTGTATCTGTTATTTTGGATTATGTAATTGGCGCCTAGAGTTTGTCCTTGGCCATCGGTGGAGGATGGTATTGATTATTGTTATATTTATTCCATGTGTACTAGTGTAGGATGGACCATGTGATATGGGATGATAAGTTGTTGGTTGTAAGTGGGCATTGTGAATAAACAATTCCATTGTTTAGTTATGAATTATGTGTTCAAGGGGTAATTGGAACATTTGCAAGTGTTGTTTCCATTGAGAGACTGTTGTTGAATAGTTATGGTCTTGATGTTTAGTACTCCATGATGTGTTTTGGGAATGTTTTAAAGAAAGGAAAACCCGTGCGGAACGGTGGTTCGCAGTGTATATTTTAAAATTAATGAGTTAATGTAATTAACTGAATGTGATTGTTATGGTGGTGATTGGACTAGGTGTATGTATTACATTGCGTATTATTGATGTTGGTTAGCGTGATCATGTTTTTATTGTGATGATGCTTGTGGGTCCATTTCCCGCCGTATTGAGTCGGCAAAGCGTGGCACCTTGACAGAGATTTCCTCGTCCATTCTGGTTTACTCTTGGTAAAGTGTGGAAGGGGGTCCATTTCTTGCCGTATCTTAGCCAGCAAAGCGTGGTGCATTGTGATAGGTTCTTTGTTCCATTTCGGGTTGGCACCTGGTAAAGTATGACCTGAGGAGCACCTCCTTTCGGGTGAGGCCGGTAAAGTGTTATGTGTTATTTGCGTTGTTGAATCTGCCATCCGTGCCATAGGCCGGTGGAGATGGAATTAGTAGTATGTATTACTTCAAATGTTTCTATAGAAACACACATGTGTTATTGGTATTCATGTTGTGATGGTCTTTTAGTCCTTGGACCTGTGGTCGGGAAAGAGAATTGATGTATTGGGCATAGTTGTGTGTGGTGTAGTAAGATGTGGAGTTGAGTTATGACTTGTATATGGGATTGTGTTTTCAGAACATATGTCTAAGTAAGATTCTTTTATGTTAACGTGGAAAAGTTTTATTAAAGAAAGAATGGGGTTTTGAAATGTTTCCTTTTGGGAGAAAAATGAAAATGTAAATGAGAATGAATGATTTGTATACTGTAATGTGTACAGAGGAGTCTTTTGAGAAAAACTTACTTATTTGGGTATACTTTTGGATATTAACTATCAAATTACGTATATGGTATATTAGGGTGCATGCATGATGATTTTTATCTATATGTTGTGATTGGTTAGGATCTTCAAATCAGATCGGGCTTAGTGCTCATCCCACGTGTTGAAAACCTTTTCAGGTACAGGACTAGAGGATTATTCATGATTCAAAGTCTCTTAATTGTTGGCCATGAGACCCTTTACTTGTAGGCCGAGTGCCATGTATTGTATAAGGGTAAATCCCTTTTGTTTTAATTATTGTCATTCAATGTAAGCCTAAGGGCATCATTTCATGTTTCAATTATGTATCATTATCATTGTCATGAGAGAATATCATTCTTTATTCTTGTTCATATTCTCATATGGAAGGAACTATTTAAAATGAAACTATTGTTATAAAGGATTTGGTAATGAACTTGGGTAGTAAAAGCCAGGGCGTGACACACCCCCCAAAAGTTCGGCCCAAAACTGAACCAAAATTTCTGAAAATAACTCATAATGGTCGACCCTCAAGACAGTGGTGTTGTAACGCCCCAAAATAATCCAACATGAAACTACCCACATTAATGAACATTCACTGAACAATGACAATAATCCTTCCATCTCATGTTAAAACCCAATCAAAACCATATCTTTCCTAAGTTTGGCTCAAAGAACATTCTCATGGTTAAAAAGAAGTTGAAATTTAAAACCCCTCTTTCAAAACTCCCTTTCTCTCTCTTCATTTAGTGTAAGAGTAAAATTTACACAACAACCTCATGGAAGCTTAAAAATCAACATTTATGAAACAAAACATGTATATATGACTCAAGAAATTCCCTACCTCAAGCTTTATAGCGACCTAGGTCTTTTCCCACTTGGTTGTTGCATCCGGACTTAGGTTCCGTGGATCCTGTTATTATATATTTGTTGTTGTCGTCCTTTAATGCCTTGTTTTTGAGATTATGGGATGTATTGGGCAGGTTGGTTTTAGGTTGGGAGTGTTTGGGAGTAAGGGGTTGCTGCCCAGAATTTTGATCCTTCGCTCAAGCGAGCAGTTTGTCGCTCAAATGAGATCTTTGTTTTTGGTCCTTTGCTCAAGCCAGGGTTTCTTCGCTCGAGCGAGCGACTGCGTCTAGATATAGACCTGAGAGCTGTGTTTCTTGGCTCGAGCAAGCTTTCCTTCGCTCGAGCAAGCATTCTGTCGCTCGAGCGTGCTTCTGGGTTGTAGACCTGAAGCTTCGAGTTTTTGCCTCGAGTGAGACTTTCTTCGCTCGAGCGAGATTTCCTGTGTTTGGCCGCTCGAGCGACCAAGTCTTCGCTCGAGCGAGCCTGTTATATTTAAATATGCAGCAGCGGAAAAAAATTCTTTTTTTTATCCTCTTTTGATTTCAAAACCCTAGGTCCGTGTTTTCTCTTCCTCTACACACCTTCTCTCTTAGGTTTCATCTATTTTTAGGGTGTTTCTACCCTAGGTTCTTTGTTAAAAAGATAGAGGGCTGCGAGGGCTTTGTTTTAATCTGAGAGTTTGGCGGTTTGGAGCACTTTGGATTTTGGGTCATCATCTCCATTTGAGTTCTTCACTTTGAGGTAGGGATATCCTACTCCATCTTATAGGCTTTGTCCTAAGTTTTAGTCATTTTGATATGTTGGTATTGTTTGGAAATTTTGGGAAAAGCTAGGGTTTGATTTATAATTTAAAAAGGGGGTTTTTTTTCCATCTATTAAACATCATATGTTTGTAAGTCATGAAAACGACATTGATAGTATTAAATTGAGAAAATTGAACCTTAGGGTTAATTTTGAGGAAAGAGGGAAAAGCCCTAATTGTTGTAATAAATTAATTTGGGGAAAAATGTGGAATTAAGTTTAATTCATAGAATTGAGGAACATATGAATTGAATGGTGTGGTTGGATAATTTAATCACTCACCTACGAAAATGTTGAGTTTATATCTGTTGATGCATTTATTTCCTGTTTAGAAATAATTGTTTTGGGCTATCGGTGGAGGATAGTCGTGATTGTCGTAGACATTGCATGTTGATTAGGGAAAACTGAAACTAATCACATTGATTGAGTCATTAAATATGACGGTTGAATTAATACAGCAAATCTGTGTATTGATTGAATATTGTGTATGACAAGTGTTTAATACATTGTATATGCATATTTTTTGGGAGGAGATAGGGGATGTACTCCATGGTTTGAGGGGAGATAGGGGATGGACTCTCAAACTTGTTTAGGAGGAGAAAGGGGATGGACTCCATTAGTACAACAAATATGTGTACTTAGTGATTTATGGAAGTGTATTAGTACAACAAATATGTGTACTTATCAATTTATGGAAGTATTTTGGTTTGAGCCTTAGTCTCACTAGAATTGTTGACATTGGAAGTAATATTAATATGAGATGTAGTCTTATTATTAGTGTTTGGCCAGGTTCTGAGCCATGTCTGTATAAATGGAAAGTGAAACATGTCATGGACATTATTGTCATGAAACTGTATAATGATATAATGGATTTGTAAGTGTTAACCATTTATCGAATGTTATTGCTTTAGTCAATTCTTATATTTGGTTTAGCATATTTCTGCTGGGCTGTGGCTCACCCTATACGGAAACATCATTTTCAGGTCCAGGTGATATGCTACCTCCAAGGACTTAGCTTGGGAGGATTTGGAGTTGAAGACTCTGGTTAGTTAGTTGTTATTTTGTTTTATTTTGATATTACATGTAAACTCAAGCCAATGGCTTAATGTGTAATTGAGTTAGTACTCAGACTTTTGTGTCCAAGTGTTGGCTTGGAAAGTTGTAAGCCCATAGGGCATTTATTTTTCGATGTTACATGTAATGTCTTTTAATAAGAATACTTTGATGAATGGAATAATGTTTTGTTTTTCTTATGTCAATGCATGTCAATATTGTGTATATTGTGGGTTTATTTTGAGGGCGTTACAACTTGGTATCAGAGCGTACCAGGTTTGAATACTTTGGGTATGTGGGAAGTGATTAGTATCACAATGGGTTTGTCTCGCTTGTTAGAGACTTATGTATGATAGTATGTATTTATTTGATAACATGCTTATATGACTATTTGGGTATGGGATTTAATTTTTAGGATGTTGATTGGATCCTTGTGTTTCTATGAGTCTTGTTGGAAAAGCACTTGATCAATGCTGTTTCCAACCGGAACTCTAGTAACGCCTCGGGATTGTCATTATCCAGGAATGAAATCCGTAGGTGCTTATGTGATTATGTGCTTACGTGGAGTGAATTACTGTTGTCTAATGCATTAGGACGCGAGTGTTATAGCTTTGGCACATTTATTAATGTGGTAACGTATTAATCGTCTTTGTTACCTTTATTAGGATGTCAGGATGAGGACGAGGACGTGGTAGATGTGGTAGGCGTGGTAGGCAGGAGATGCCCATACCGGATGAGATTCCGGAGCAGCAGAAGGGTGTTGGTCAGGCCAATGTGGCTGAGCCAGTGGGTCAGCAGGCTATAGGTACCTTAGCCCGCGAGATAGCAGGGGCATTCAGGGAGTCCGTGGGCATTCTCAGGGCTGAGAATCAACATGTTGCAGATGCAGGGCTTGCATTTTTGAAGAGAGATTTCTTCCGGTCTAATCCGGACAAGTTTGTGGGTGATCCAAAAGAGCCGCTTAAGGCAGATGAATGGCTCGAACAGACAACGAAGACGTTTGAGATGCTTGGCATTGAGGACGGGGTTCTGAAGGTGACCTTGGCATTTTTCCAGCTTAAGGGGGATGTGGGTCAGTGGTGGAAATTCACGAGAGGCCGTATAGGAGGGACTTGGGAGGCCTTTGTTGACGCTTTCCAGGAGAAGTTCTGCCTCCAAATTAAGGAGAGGTTGAGGGAGCGCCTCGCCAAATTTAAGTTTAGTTCTTCAGTGGCCGAGTTTGAGGCCGCATTTACTAGTTTATCCAGGTTTGCACCTGAGTTGGTGGCGTCTGAGGAACGCTGTTGTTTAGAGTTCGAGAAGAAGTTGAGGTATGGCCTCAAGATGAGAGTTGGGGGTTCTATGACCCGAGAGTATAGGCGTCTGGTGGATGCTGCAGCCCATATGGAGATCATGATGCAGGAAGAGGAGGAGAGGCAGAAGGGCTCCAAGAGGAGTCAGGATGGTCAAAATGATGGCAGGAGACAGAGAGGTTTTAACCCTCAGCAGTCTCAGGGTAGCTTTATTAGATCGACTTTTCCAATGCCGAGTGTAGGTTCTTGGAAAGGCAACCAGGGAGACATTACCTATTTCAAATGTGGTCAGCTGGGCCACAAGTCTCCAGTTTGCCCGCAGAAGGGATGAGGGAAAGAGAGTAGCGTCATCTTTGGCTCGATCTCAGAGCCAGAGTCAGGGTAGAGGCCAGCCGCTCTCATGTTATTAGTGTGGTCAGGCAGGGCACCTGAAGAGGTTTTGCCCACAGTTGAGTGGCACATCTGGCGCATCTAGTTTGAGGCAGACTCAGAGTCACTAGCCAGCTTAGTCAGTTCAGGCCTCGAGGGCCAATCAAGGGGCTTCATCGTCCCAGTCTGTGCAGCAGTCTTATGCTCCTAGGGGTGAGCAGGTTGAGCAGAGATCGTCTGGGCGCGTGTATGTTGTTACCGCGCAGGATCTTGTACCGGCTCCATCTGTTGTGAGAGGTACCTTCTTGTTTTGCAACTCAGTTGCTAGTGTATTGATTGATACGGAAGCATCACATTCTTTTATATCTGCTGCATTTGCATCTGTTTTGGGATTGGAGTTGGCACAGTTAGCATCTCCTATTTGTGTTGTATCACCTATTAGGGGTGAATTGATTTTGAAACATGGTTGTCGGGGCTGTGATATAGAGGTTGCCGACCGCCGACTTCCATTTCCTTTTGTGGTTATGCTTATGTCAGGTTTTGATGTTATTTTGGGTATGGACTGGCTATCATCATACTGAGCTGTTATTGACTGCTACCGTAAGAGGGTTACAGTTTGTACCTTGAGCGGGGAGTGTTTTCATTTTCTGGGGGATCGGGTTGGTAGTGTGTTGCCACCGGTGTATGGTCCGCGAGGGCGGAACGACCTTAGTGGTCTACTTGCTAGCTTTTTGAGTAGTGAGTGTGGTGAGACCCAGATTGTTTTTCCGAGAGTGATTTGTGAGTACTCGGACGTCTTTCCCGAGGACCTTGTTAGTTTGCCACCTCATCGAGAGATTGAGTTCTCTATTGATCTAGTGCTCGGCATGGCACCGATTTCTATGGCACCATATCGTTTTGCCCCAGCCGAGTTAGTTGAGTTGAAGATTCAGCTCCAAGAGTTGTTGGTTAAGGGCTTTATTCGCCCAAGTGTTTCACCGTGGGGAGCACCGGCCCTCTTTGCTAAAAAGAAAGATGGTGCCTTGAGACTGTGTATTGACTACCGAAAGTTGAATCGGGCTACGGTCAAGAATAAGTACCCTATGCCCTGTATAGATGATTTGTTCGACCAGTTGAAGGGTTCCCGTTGTTTCTCTAAGATAGACTTGAGATCGGGTTACCACCAGTTGAGAGTCAGGAAGGAGGATATTCTGAAGACGGCATTCCGTATGCGGTATGGCCATTATGAGTTTCTGGTGATGCCATTTGGGCTCACCAATGCACCGACAGTCTTTATGGACTTGATGAACCGGATCTTCCGGGAATTCTTGGATCGTTTTGTGGTCGTTTTTGTGGACGACATTCTTATCTATTCGCCTTCCGAGGAAGAGCGCGAGGAGCACTTGAGAGTGGTGCTTGAGTTACTTAGAGCCCATAAGCTTTATGCCAAGTTTGGGAAGTGTGAGTTCCGGTTAGGAGAAGTCAAGTTCTTAGGCCATGTGGTTTCTGGGGAATGGGTGTCTGTTGATACATCCAAGATTGAGGCAGTGCAAGATTGGGCACAGCCTAAGAGTGTGTTTGAGATCCGCAGTTTTCTGGGATTAGCTGGGTACTATCGACGGTTTGTGAAAGATTTCTCTAGGTTAGCTTCGCTGTTGACTAGACTGACTCGGAAGGGAGTCAAATTTGTATGGAGTGAGACTTGTGAAAAGTTGTTCCAAGAGCTGAAAGTTAGATTGACCACCGCTCCGGTCTTGATTATTCCGGAGAGAGGGTTGGGTTACGCAGTCTATTGTGATGCCTCACGAGAGGGTTTGGGTTGTGTGTTGATGCAAGAGGGGAAAGTGGTAGCCTATGGATCATGTCAGTTGAAAATACACGAGAAGAATTACCCTACACATGACCTAGAGTTAGCAGCCGTGATTTTTGCCTTGAAGATTTGGAGGCACTATCTGTATGGTGAGAAATTCGAGCTGTTCTCGGATCATAAGAGTCTGAAATATCTATTTACACAGAAAGACTTGAACTTGAGACAGAGGAGGTGGATGAAGTTCATTGAGGATTACAACTTCGAGTTATATTATCATCCGGGGAAGGCCAATGTGGTGGCTGATGCCCTTAGCAGAAAATCCATTGGTGATGTAGCTTGTATAGCCATCCGGGAGTGGAAGATGTTGGGTGCACTTGGCGAGTTTGACTTGTCTTTGGGCGAATCCATTGAGGCTGTGGCCTTGTTTTCTGTTGTTGCGTAGCCTACACTTGTGACTAGGGTGTTAGAGGCACAGAGAGGTAACCTTGAGGTAGAATCCCTCCAAGAGAAGATCTCTAATGGGAAGGTTGAGAAGGGTTTGTCTGTTTATCCCGACCTGAGTGTGAGATACGGAGACCGTCTGTTTGTGTCGGAGTCTTGCCAAGAGGAGGTACTCCGAGAGTTTCATCATTCACGCCTTGCGGTGCATCTGGGAGGCACTAAGATGTATCGTGATTTGGGTCGCCGGTTTTGGTAGCGGGGTATGAAGAGAGATATGGCAGTTTTCGTATATAAGTGCCTTACTTGTCAGCAAGTGAAGGTTGAGCATCAGAGGCCAGCGGGTTTGTTACAACCCTTGCCTATTGCCGAGTGGAAGTGGGAGCATGTCACTATGGACTTCATTGTAGGTTTTCTGAGGACTCAGCGGGGTAGTGATGCTATTTGGGTGGTTGTAGACCGGTTGACTAAAACGGCGCACTTTATCCCTATGCGCGTGAGAGATTCGGTAGATCATCTTGCTGACTTATATATCTAGGACATAGTGAGATTGCACGAGGTCCCAGTGACGATCGTCTCAGATAGGGATCCTCGTTTTACTGCTAGATTGTGGCAGAGTTTGCAGAGTGCCTTGGGCACTAAGTTGACCTTTAGCACGGCTTATCATCCTCAGACTGACGGACAGTCCGAGCGTACTATTCAGATCCTTGAGGATATGCTTCGGGGTTGTGTTCTTGACTTTAGTGGGTCGTGGGAGAGGCACTTGCCCTTAGTAGAGTTTGCCTACAACAACAGTTTCCAGTCTAGTATCGGTATGGCACCGTTTGAGGCCTTGTATGGCCGACCGTGTAGGTCTCCAGTTTGTTGGGCCGAGGTGGGTGATACACCTTTGTTGGGTCTGGAGTTGGTGAGGGAAATGATGGAGAAAGTTGAGCTTATCCATAGGAGGCTTGTTACAGCCCAGAGTTGTTAGAAATCATATGCCGACCGCAGGAGGAGGCCTTTGGTATTTGAGGTGGCTGATCATGTCTTTCTAAAGATATCACCTAGGCGGGGATTGATGAGGGTTGGGAAGAGTGGGAAGTTGTCCCCTCGGTTTGTTGGTCCTTTCGAGATCATTGAGAGGGTTGGCGAGGTTGCTTATCGTTTAGCTTTGCTGCCGCAATTGTCCGGAGTTCATGACGTGTTTCACATGAGTATGCTTCGGAAGTATGAGCCGGATCCATCACATGTATTGGATTGGACCGACTTAGAGGTAGATGAGGATGCCTCGTATGAGGAGAGGCCGGTTCGGGTCTTGGATAGATGGGAGCAAGTCTTGTGAGGCAAGACCATCCCTTTGGTAAAAGTTCTGTGGAAACATCACGGAGTGGAGGAAGCCACTTGGGAACGTGAGTTAGAAATCCATGAGAAATATCCGAACATGTTTGTTGATGTGTAATCGTGCATTGAGATTTTGTAATATTATTGAACTTTAAGAGCATTATATATGTCTTAAGCTGTAAAACATTGAAAATGTTTTGGTTTAATGGAAGAATTTTGAAACTTGCCTTGAAATGGAAGTTTAGTGTAACATTGCATATGTTGAATATATTGTAGAAATGGAAATATATCATGAACATTAGTTATGATATGAAATTGTGAATCATGTATGTTGAAAATTGTGGAAATTGAAAGGAAATTGCATAATGATAATGTAGGTTGAAATATATGTTATTTTACATATTGTGAGATGCCTCTTAATAAGAGATGGAATGACCAGTTATGGGTCAAGTTATTGAATATTGAAATGTTATATTGTTGGAAATTGAGAAAAACCTGTTTTTGAAAACTTGCACTTAATTTCGGGGACGAAATTCTTTAAGGGGGGGGGGGAGGTTATAGTGACCCTGGTCATTTCCCACTTGGTTGTTGTATCTGGACTTAGGTTCCGTGGATCCTGTTATTATATATTTGTTGTTGTCGTCCTTTAATGCCTTGTTTTTGAGATTATGGGATGTATTGGGAAGGTTGGTTTTAGGTTGGGAGTGTTTGGGAGCAAGGGGTTGCTGCCTAGAATTTTGATCCTTCGCTCGAGCGAGCAGTTTGTCGCTCGAGCGAGATCTTTGTTTTTGGTCCTTCGCTTGAGCCAGGGTTTCTTCGCTCGAGCGAGCGACTGCGTCTAGGTATAGACCTGAGAGCTATATTTCTTGGCTTGAGCAAGGTGTACGTTTTTGAGTTCTTCGCTCGAGCGAGCATTCTGTCGCTCGAGCGTGCTTCTGGGTTGCACACCTGAAGCTTCGAGTTTTTGGCTCGAGTGAGACTTTCTTCGCTCAAGCGAGATTTCCTGTGTCTGGTCACTCGAGCGATCAAGTCTTCGCTCGAGCGAGCCTGTTATATTTAAATACGCAGCAGCAGAAAAAAATTCTTTTTTTTATCCTCTTTTGATTTCAAAACCCTAGGTCCGTGTTTTCTCTCCCTCTACACACCTTCTCTCTTAGGTTTCATCTATTTTTAGGGTGTTTCTACCCTAGGTTCTTTGTTAAAAAGATAGAGGGCCGCGAGAGCTTTGTTTTAATCTGAGAGTTTGGCGTTTTGGAGCACTTTGGATTTTGGGTCATCATCTCCATTTGAGTTCTTCACTTCGAGGTAGGGATATCCTACTTCATCTTATAGGCTTTGTTCTAAGTTTTAGTCATTTTGATAAGTTGGTATTGTTTGGAAATTTTGGGAAAAGCTAGGGTTTGATTTATAATTTAAAAAGGGGGTTTTTCATCTATTAAACATCATATGTTTGTTAGTCATGAAAACGACATTGATAGTATTAAATTAAGAAAATTGAACCTTAGGGTCAATTTTGAGGAAAGGGGGAAAAGCCCTAATTGTTGTAATAAATTAATTTGTATAATTAATTTGGGGAAAAATGTGGAATTAAGTTTAATTCATGGAATTGAGGAACTTATGGATTGAATGGTGTGGTTGGATAATTTAATCACTCACCTATGAAAATGTTGAGTTTATATCTGTTGATGTATTTATTTCTTGTTTAGAAATAACTGTTTTGGGCTATCGGTGGAGGATAGTCGTGATTATTGTAGACATTGCATGTTGATTAGGGAAAACTGAAACTAATCACATTGATTGAGTCATTAAATATGACGGTTGAATTAATACAGCAAATCTGTGTATTGATTGAATATTGTGTATGACAAGTGTTTAATACATTGTATATGCATATTGTTTGGGAGGAGATAGGGGATGGACTCTCAAACTTGTTTAGGAGGAGAAAGGAGATGGACTCCATTAGTACAACAAATATGTGTACTTAGTGATTTATGGAAGTCTATTAGTACAACAAATATGTGTACTTATCAATTTATGGAAGTATTTTGGTTTGAGCCTTAGTCTCACTAGAATTGTTGACATTGGAAGTAATATTAATATGAGATGTAGTCTTATTATTAGTGTTTGGCCAGGTTCTGAGCCATGTCTGTATAAATAGAAAGTGAAACATGTCATGGACATTATTGTCATGAAACTGTATAATGATATAATGGATTTGTATTAGTCAATTCTTATATTTGGTTTAGTATATTTCTGCTGAGCTGTGGGTCACCCTATACGGGAACATCATTTTCAGGTCCAGGTGATATGCTACCTCCAAGGACTTAGCTTGGGAGGATTTGGAGTTGAAGACTCTGCTTAGTTAGTTGTTATTTTGTTTTATTTTGATATTAAATGTAAACTCAAGCCAAGGACTTAATGTGTAATTGAGATAGTACTCAGACTTTTGTGTCCAAGTGTTGGTTTGGAAAGTTGTAAGCCCGTAGGGCATTTATTTTTCGATGTTACATGTAATGTCTTTTAATAAGAATACTCTGATGAATGGAATAATGTTTTGTTTTTCTTATATCAATACATGTCAATATTATGTATATTGTGGGTTTATTTTGAGTGCGTTACAAGCTTAATGAAAGAGATGATGAAACCCTAGCTTTAAGGATGAAAATCTTTCAATTTCTTATACACCAAGAAAGCCCTAGCTTTTGATCTCCAAGGCTTGAGAGAAAGAGATGGTGAAGATGAATCTAGATTCCAAGGGATTTGCAAAATCAAGGGTTTTCTTTTGTGTTTGAGGGGTTTTCCAGAGAGAAGAAGGAGCAAAATAACCTTTAGAGTGAGAAAGTGAAGCCCCAAAGTGATATACAACCTGGCCAAAATGATACAAAAAAGCTGAAAATCGGACCCAGGCCAACCGCACGTGCGCCGCCCATCCTCAAGACGCGTGGGCTATCACCCCCACACGTGTGGCACCTCCTGCACCTCAGCTCACGTACGTGCATATTAGACAGAATCGCCCAGCCTCCCCGCCTCCGCAGCGCGTGCCTAGGGCCTCGTGATGCGGCCTTCACTCAGCAGCCTAGAAAAACTCCATTTCGCTCCCGGCCACTCCGGACCAGACCTCACACTTCCCGGGAATAAAGGCACTTCAACATCGAGACAAGCTAGGATAAAAATTTAAGGTAGTGTTCCGAATCACCCCAACTCAAAAGTAACTCCAAGTGAAACTAGACAAACTAAGGAAGCAAATCGAAGTTGAACAAAAGATTAGAACGGGTAAAACTCGGGTCATCACAACCTCCCCACCATAGGAAATTTCGTCCCCGAAATTGAACAAACTCACCAAACAATAGCGTTCTAACAACTACAATCATTTCAACAACATTCTCAAATTACAACATCTTTGTTCAACCAACATTTACCATCCTCATCATCATTATATCAAAACACAATCACCAAGCTAGGAATGAAATGAAACATTTATAACAAAACATCATCTTTCCATAACATCATGCTCCATTCAACAATACATACAACATGTGATCAACAATTCAACATTGTCTTCTTCAATACTAAGGAAACTTTACAATTAAAATAAAACAATCACACATGTTCAAATAAATCCGGATACTTGGAGCGGACCTCTGCCTCCCGTTCCCAAGTCGCTTCCTCAACCCCATGGTGTCTCCACAACACCTTCACTAGCGGTATGTTCTTACCCCGTAGCACTTGTTCTCGGGTATCTAAGATTTGAACTAGCCGCTCTTCATAGGAGGCATCCTCATCCACCTCCAAATCAACTCAATCTAACACATGAGAAGGGTCGGGTTTGTACTTCCTAAGCATTGACACATGAAAGACATTATGGGCCCGCGAAAGTTGTGGTGGTAAAGCTAACCGATATGCCACTTCTCCAATTCTTTCCAATATCTCGAAAGACCCAATGAACCTCAAAGACAACTTACCACTCTTGCCAAACCTCATCAAATTCCGTCTAGGTGAGATTTTAAGCAACACATGATCACCTACTTCGAAGGACAAGGGTCGTCTCCTCTTATCGGCATAATTCTTCTGTCGGCTTTGGGCCGTAGTTAACCTCTTCCAAATGAGAGCAACTTTCTCGGTTGTCTCTCTAACGATCTCCGGACCCAACAACGGTGCATCCCCTACCTCGGCCCAACAAATAGGTGATCTACAAGGTCGGCCATACAAGGCCTCAAACGGTGCCATCTCGATACTAGCTTGACAACTATTATTGTAGGCAAACTCAATCAACGGTAAGTGCCTCTCCCAAGACCCCTTGAAATCTATGACACAAGCTCTAAGCATATCCTCCAAAATCTGAATGGTACGCTCCGATTGTCCATCGATTTGAGGGTGATAAGTAGTGCTAAAAGTCAAATTAGCTCCCAATGCCTCTTGAAGGCTTTGCCACAACCGGGCGGTGAAACTAGGATCCCTATTCGACATAATGGTTACCGTTACCCCATGAAGCCGAATTATCTCTCTAACATATAGCTCTGCCAAGTGCTCAACTGAGTCGCTAATACGCATAGGAATAAAATGTGTGGACTTAGTCAACCGATCAACAATTATCCAAATGGCATCATTGCCCCGCTGTGTTCTTGGAAGCCCAACTACAAAGTCCATGGTAACGTGCTCCCACTTCTGCTCGGCTATAGGTAAGGGTTGTAACAAACCCGCTGGTCTCTGGTGTTCAGCCTTCACTTGCTGACAAGTAAGGCACTTGGACACAAAGGATGTGACAACCCGCTTCATACCCCTCCACAAAAATTGATGGCTAAGGTCTCGATACATTTTTGGTGCCTCCCGGATGTACCGCAAGGCGTGAATGATGGAACTCTCGAAGCACTTCCACTCTACAAGATTCAGGCACAAATAGACGATCTAGGTAGCGCACACTCTGATCTGAGCGAATGTTCAAACCCTTCTCTTCTTTCCCATTGGAGATCCTATCTCGAATTAACTCTACTTCAAGGTCCCCCTGTTGTGCCTCTACAACTTTGCTAATCAAGGTGGGTTGTGCACTCAATGTAAACAATGCTGCACCCTCTTTAGACTCACCCAATTGTAATTCAAACTTGCCGACTTCACCCAGCATAACCCACTCCCGAATGCTCACACTCGCCAAGCTACTCACGGTTTTTCAGCTTAAAGTGTCGGCTACTACATTGGCCTTTCCCGGATGATAGTGTAACTCAAAATCATAGTCTTCTAAAAACTCCATCCACCTCCGTTGGTGTAGATTCAAATCTTTTTCAGAAAACAAATATTTCAAGCTCTTATGGTCGGAGAAAACTTCAAACTTCTCGCCATACAAGTAATGCCTCCAAATTTTCAAGGCAAACACTACCGCTACTAGTTCTAGGTCGTGGGTAGGGTAATTCTTCTCATGAGTTTTCAACTGACGGGAACCATATGCTACAACCTTTCCCTCTTGCATCAAAACACAACCCGGCCCATCATGAGACGCATCACAAAAGACCGTATAACCCAAACCCCTTTCTGGAATTATCAACACCGGTGCCGTGGTCAATCTAGTTTTTAGCTCTTGGAAGGACTTCTCGCAAAGCTTCACTCCACAGAAACTTAACCCCCTTTCTAGTCAATCTAGTCAAAGGTGTGGCTAGTCTAGAGAAATCCCTCACAAAAAGCAGTAGTACCCCGCCAATCCCAAGAAACTCTAAATCTCAAAGACGTTTTTAGGTTGCTTCCAATCTTATACCGAATCTATCTTTGAAGAATCTACGGTTACCCCTTCACTAGACACCACATGACCCAAGAATTTCACCTTGGTGAGCCAAAACTCACACTTCTCAAATTTAGCATACAACTGATGTTTTCTAAGCAAGTCAAGTACTACCCTCAAGTGAGCCTCGTGTTCTTCCTCGGAAGTTGAATAAATTAGAATGTCGTCCACGAAGACGACCACAAAGTGATCTTGTACTCCCTAAAAATTCAGTTCATTAAATCCATGAAAGAAGCCGGTGCATTGGTCAACCCAAAGGGCATTACTAGGAACTCATAGTGGCCATAACGCGTACGAAAAGCCATTTTCTGGATGTCCTCTTACCGGACTCTCAACTGGTGATACCCCGACCTCAAGTCTATCTTTGAAAAGCAACAAGACCCTCTAAGTTGATCAAACAAGTCATCTATTCTGGGTAAAGGGTATTTGTTCTTAACGGTGACTCGATTTAACTTGCGGTAATCAATGCACAACCGCAACGACCCATCCTTCTTCTTCACAAAGAGAGCCGGTGCTCCCCAAGGTGACGTACTAGGGCGAATGAAGCCCTTGTCTAACAACTCTTGGAGTTGAATCATCAACCCATGCAATTTCGTAGGTGCAAATCTGTACGGCGCCATAGAAATTGGTACCGTTCCAGACACTAAGTCGATGGTGACCTCAATCTCTCGGTGGGGTGGCAAACTAATAAGGTCCTCGGGAAACACGTCCGGGTATTCACACAGTACCCTTGGCAACTCAACTCGAGTTTCGCCACTCCCATTATCTAAAAGAGTAGCAAGAAGGCCACTAAGCTCATTCCTACTGCGAGGAACAAATACTGGTGACAAGACCCTATCAACCCGGTCTCCCAGAAAATAAAAACAATCACCACTTGAGGTGCACACTATGACCCTCCGCCGAAAATAATCAATCACTGCCCGATACGAAGTCAACCAATCCATGCCTAGAATGACATCAAAACTGGACATGTCTAACAACACAAAACCAAATGGGAGTCTACGCCCGGCAACCTTTATCTCACAATCAAAACACCCCCGGTCTAAGTCAACTGTACCCCCAATTGGTGAGTCTACTCTGAGCGGATTTTCTAATTGTGCCACCTCTAACCCCAATGTAGATGCGAATGCAGCAGATATGAATGAATGAGATGCACTCATATCAATCAACACACTGGCCAAAGAATTACACATAATGAAAGTACCTCTCACAACCGAGGGTCCTGGCAACTACTCTGGTGCGGTAACAGCATACACGCGCCCCTGTGGCCTCTGATGAACCTGCTCGTCCCTCGGAGCATAGACTTGCTGTACTGACTGAGCCGAAGTGGCTCCCTGATGAACTCTCAAAGTCCGAACTGAGTGAGTCAGTTGGTGACTCTGAGTCTACGTCGACCTCGATGCGCCAAATGTGCCTCCCAACTGCGGGCAAGCTCTCTTCATATGCCTTGATTGACCGCACTGATAGCAAGTAAGCCCCTAACCTCTACTCTGAGACTGACTCGGAGATCGGTTAGGTGGTGGTGGTGGCAACATCTGCTGTCCCTTTCCCTTCTGTAGACATGCAAAGGCCTTGTGACCCAGTTGGCCACACTTGAAGCAAGAAAACCCACTCGGTGCACCTCTTCTCGAGCCCGCACTAGGCAAGGGAAAGGTAGATCTAGATTGTTGTTACTGGGGCTGGGATTGGAATGAAAAGGTCCTCTTAGTCTTCTTATTAGGCCGAAAATCTCCCTGCGATCCTTTGCCCCTAGACCTCGAATTCCGAAGTCTTTCCTCTTCGGCTTCCACAATAATTTCCACATGTGCGGCCGCCTCCACAAGGCGATCATAATCTCGGATCATGTTCGTCCTTAACCTCTCTGCTCAAACTCAAAGCAACGGCGCTCCTCCGTTGCTACCAATTTCGGTGCAAATGGGGATAAGCTAGAAAAGGCCGCTTCAAATTCGGTCACAGACATATTTAATTGCTTAAGGTCCTTGAATTCCTACCTCAATCTCTCCCTAGTCGTGGAAGGTAGGTACTTGTCTTGGAAGGCTACCACAAGTGTCTCCCATGTTGGTTCAATTCGGCCTTTGGCATATTTCCATCATTGGCCTGCTTCACCCTTGAGATAGTAGCTAGCAAGGGTCACCCTCAACTCACTATCCTCAATGTGAAGCATCTTGGAGGTCTTCACCGTCGTTCAAGCCATTTGTCCGCTTTCTTTGGGTCGAGGCCGCCATGGAATTCATTCGGCTTGGCCCGCAAGAACTCCCTCGTGAGGAAGCTCGCCTTTGTCTCCGTAACATTCTCCCTCACTTGGGTCTCTGCTCTCAAAATGTTCATGGACTCCCTCAACGCCCCCACCATCTCCCGGGCTAGAGCCCTTATTGTGGCTTGGGCGGCTTACTCTGTCACTTCTGCTTGCCCCGCTTGTTCGGCCATGTTAGCTTGGCCTATACCCTCCTCTTGCACCGGTATCTCATGAACCAGCACCTCATGTATACCCCGGCGACCTCGACCTCGCCCTCGTCGTCCACTCCGACCACCTCTTGTTTGAACTCTTCCCGACATCCTAATTGAGAATCAAGATAGACAATTTAGCACATAATTCCAAATGTGCTTGCAACTTGCCTCACACGTTAAACTATAACGATTTACACATATCCTATCACACATCAATTCAATTCACTCCACATAAGCACGTAGTCACATAAGCACATATGAATTATTTTTTAGTGATGAGATTTGTCCCATGAGAAACCAAGAATTCTTAGTAGAATGAGTATTGATCAAGTACCCTTCTAATAAGACTTCAAGGAATCGAATAGGAGCAAATAACATTCCAAAAAGTCTAATCACATACCCACATAGTCACATAAGCATGCTATCACATAATCACAAAAACAAGACACTTCCTAATCATGCGAAATGAACCCATTGTGGTATGACAGCCACTTCCTGCGAGCCTCAAGTATTCAAACCTGGTCGCTCTGGTACCAAGTAGTAACGCTCCAAAATAATCCAAAATGAAACTACCCACATTAATGAACATTCACTGAACAATGACAATAATCCTTCCATCTCATGTTGAAACCCAATCAAAACCATATCTTTCTTAAGTTTGGTTCAAAGAACATTCTGATGGGTAAAAACAAGTTGAAATTTAAAACCCCTCTTTCAAAACTCCCTTTCTCTCTCTTCATTTAGTGCAAGAGTAAAATTTACATAACAACCTTATGGAAGCTTAAAAATCAACATTTATGAAGCAAAACATGTATATATGACTCAAGAAATTCCGTACCTCAAGCTTGATGAAGGAGATGATGAAACCCTAGCTTTAAGGATGAGAATCTTTCAATTTCTCCTACACCAAGAAAGCCCTAGCTTTTGATCTCCAAGGCTTGAGAGAAATAGATGGTGAAGATGATGAATCTAGATTCCAAGGGATTTGCAAAATCAAGGTTTTCTTTTGTGTTTGAGGGGTTTTCTAGAGAGAAAGAGGAGCAAAATAACCTTTAGAGTGAGAGAGTGAAGCCCCAAACTGATATACAACCCGACCAAAATGATATAAAAAAGTTAAAAATCAAACCCAAGTCGATCGCACGTACGACGCCCATCCCCGCACGTGTGGCTATCACCCCGCACGTGCGGCACCTCCCGCACCTCACCTCACGCACGTGCATATTAGACAAAATGCACTGCCCAGCCTCCCCTGCCTCCTGCACATGCGGCCTGGCCTCTCGCACATGCGGCCCCCATCTCGCACGTGCGGTCCTCACCCAAAACCTCGAAACTTCTCCCTGGGCACTGGACTGAGACCTTACATTCCCGGGGAATAAAGGCACTTCAACACCGAGGCAAGCTAGGATAAAAGTTTAAGGTAGTTGTCCGAATCACCCCAACTCAAAAGTAACTCCAAGTGAAACTAGACACGCTAAGGAAGCAAATCGAAGTTGAACAAAAGATTAGAATGGGTAACACTCGGGTCATCACAGGTGTCGACCATCAAGAAGAAAAGTTGAGACACTAATGTGTGCAGTAGACAAGGGTCGATCTTAGGAAGTAGTGGTGTTAACCCTATATTTCAGTAGCAGCACCCAGAACACAACATCAGACAAGGGTAGACCTTGGGACCCGTGGTGTCGATCCTATAAACCAGTAGAGACCCTAAGAGCAAGGCAGCTAGGTGGTGTCAACCCCATAACAAATTTTCCAAGTTCCCAAAGAACTTTTCAACTTAAACAAGCGCGGACGAACAATCCCAATAAGTCTAAATCGAATTGTACTTCTCCAAAACCAAAATACAACTCCAAAGACTTCCAAAATGAAAATAAAGGAATTAAATACACTCTCCAATAGTTTAGAGGACACAAGTGCTACAACCTCCTTACCTTAGGAAATTTCATCTCCAAAATTTAAGAAACACCAAAACCAAAAAGGCCACTCAATCTATATAAGAAAACACAACATTAACCCAAGCTTAGATCTATCTGGAGATACGTTCCTGGATCTCAGTCTAACACCTCAGAGTCCTAAAGACACCCGAACACCAAGAATGGTAAGAAAACCTCACGGATGACTTTTTGATCCACATAACTTGTTGTAGTCTACGAGACAAGAAGCAACAGCCACCATAACAGCAGCAACAACAATAACTCCTCGGACTCAAAGACGTCATCTAAGCCTCAACCACTGACAATACCCAAATTGCTATCGAATGCTCATTGCTTGGACACGGAGAATAAGAAATTTACTCGTACACAAAGCTCTCAATCAACTCTCTCGTAGCACGAGAACATAAAACAAAACACGATTAATCCTAACAAGGTTATGGCACATCAATGCTCGACAATTCTAAGTCCTTACAAAATAAACACACAACATGTAACTAGCAACTCAGGCTAGGTCAAAACATGACTTCCCAATATAAGATATAAGATACCCCATTCAGGTTAAAGAAAATTCCTTATTTTGCCCATTTGTTTCAAAACACTTTGCTTTCCCAAAATGTGTTCAAACTTGTAACGAGTTGAATCAAATTGAATTTATTGTTCTTTTCGGTATTTGTTTACTAATTTTTTTTAATATGTTTGTGGGCTCAGGTATTGATTGGAGTTGGATTGGTATGAGTTTTCAAATCGTTTGATTCTGTAGTTACTATTATTATAGTTGTGGTGTTGTGGACCATTTTATTTAAATTGGTGAAAATAAATTATATTACTTCTTGATTTGGACTTCGTAAGGCCCGCTTGGCAATTTTTCTTTTTCTTTTAGTTTTAGTTTTAATTATTCTTGGGTCTTGAGTATTGAATGTGGATATTGTAGACACCCCATTTTTGACCGCCCATAAGACTTGGGCGCCTCAGGTTGATCACTTGATTTTGAAATACTACGCTGTATAAACGTTTGATTTCTTCAGTAAGGAGCCTCGGTTTTGAGTTTCAAAGCTTAAAAACCTTGCACCTCCTTTGAGCCAATACCTAATTTTTCCAAACTTGACCACCCAGAGGCTTGCTGGCCAACAGGTGGCCGATTGGCCAGAAATTGGTGGCCGGCCGTCCCGTACTTGGCCGGCCGGCCAGGTTTCCTAGTAGAACAGATATTTGTTTCAAGCTATTCCCTCATGTGCATGCACTGGACCAGTTGGCTCAATACAGATATTTCCGAGATAGTAACTTGTTTTTCTATATATACTTGACCATCTCTTATGTGTTTAGGTGAGAAAAATTTAACAAAGCTCCAAAACTTGCCAATCACTCTCTCTCTCTCTCTCTCTCTCACAACATACATACACTTTACATATACTTCCTAAACCAAATATTTGAGGCTCCTTGCTGAGGTTCTTGAGCTAAAATTTCAGCTTTTGAGGGTGATCACTTGTGGGTTTGTGAAGCAAAGAGTTACTCCTCTTCAAGAGATCATTATGCAACGAGTTTGCGTCAATTGATGGTTTGCGAATTGAGTCTACCCTTTCCTTGAGCTGTTTCATGATAGGAAGAGGCAGAGAGGACAAACACCTCTTGGAAACACTCTGTTTGTGCTTTGTTTCCTTTCTGTTGTAGCAGGGCAGACCCCTAAAATAGTGGTCGGTCGGTCAACTGTTCACACGGCTTACCACTTTCAAGGCTGGACGACTACATCATTTTGGACCAGTAGTGCCATTTTCATGGCAGAACAGAGTGAAGGCTGAGGTGAAAACAGATTATTTTGCTGACTGCAAAACAGAACAGTTCTGGCAGCGAAATAGAGATGTTTTTGAGTGGATATTCCTGTTCATGCATATGCGATTCTATATGTCTCGTGGCTTGTGAAATTAATGCTAATTAGCAGATTTATTTGAAACTTGTAATAGCTAGCTCATTAATTAGTTAAATTCCTTTGAACTTGTAATAGCTAGTTAAATAGTTCAGTGATTCGGTGTTGTAATAATTAGTTAATTAGGACATTCATTCAGACCCTCCTGTGTAAGGGCAAAATTGTAATATTGTGTATATCTTCCAACCCCTATTTCTTCTCCTTTTTATTCATCTGCTTACCGTGGTTGCATTGCATCATATTTTCCTTAACATTTTCCATGTCTTGCATTCATTCGTTTTGCATGCCTAAGGGTTCGGCTCATCATACTAATCAATGTCAATTTTAACTTCCTTAATCAAATGCGTGCTTTTATTGCATGCCTTGAATTGACTCACATGCCAAACTAGTAGTCGAGCTTATTAATTAGTCATGCTGAATTGCTTAGGATCATGCATTTTTCTACTTATTTTGGTTTTCTTTGGCTTGCCTTGGAGTACTAGGTGAGCGGTTTTGCTTTAGCATATTACATGTGTGTTGATGTTGCTATATCAAGCATGTTTACCACGAGGCTAAGTGCTTAGGTGATATATCTCTTGAATGCCTGTGGACGGAGGTTTTTCACTTAAGTTGGGATGATTTGATTAAATGTACATATGAGATCACTTTTTCGGATGGTACATGTAATGCCCCGACCCTCATATCTGATTCTGCTGTCCTTATAATCTCCTGTTCTGTGTCCTTGAATGTTATTGTGAAAATCTATGTGAAAATATAGTAAAAGAGCATGGAACTTAGAAATATGAGTTTCTATCTGTTGAATTAGAATGTATCTGTTACACTGGAATTAGTTAAAATGGAAATTGAGCATCTTAGAGACTTAGTTTGCAGAAATTGATTTGATATTTGGAATCTACATGATTTTTAAACTATAAGAGGATTTTCTGTGAAATTTTTATTTCGGCACCATAAAACGATTGAATTTCGTCTTTTGTGCTCTTATATCTTGTTATATATATCTAAGAGTAAGACTTGTGGAACTTAAGATCAAAAACGTGGGACTCTAAGAGGGAGATAAGAGAGAAACGTGGGTGAGGAATTGGGGGAAATTGTGATTCATCAACTTATTGGATTTGTGTGATCTAATTGAAGGTAATTCAAGTTCTCTTGTGTAGCCACTTAAGAGTTGAGATATATATATATATCTATATATTTGTGTTTGATTCATGGATGCTCTATACTTGCTCTAAGTAGGGTTTCTCATTAATTGGGTATTTTGACATCTTGGGCATCCATGTTAGATTGTGTCTCAGTAATCCATGCATTCATGCTAATATTATGTGATGTGGTTGTTAAATTTGTAGAACTTGAATATACTTGGGACATTGGATGGGATTTGTGGAAATATTGACTTGTTAAAGCCTCTAATTTGGCCTAGCTTGGTGTGATTAAGCTTTAAATCATGTTGTGGTGTTGTTAAGTAGAAGTATTGCATGAATTTGACCCTTGATTTCATAGAAATTGAGTTTGAATGATGAATTTTGGCTTGAAAATCGGTTGCTGCCTGAAATGCCGTCGCCGAAGCGGGTCGTACGCCGAGCGGAAAATGCACCTCTCAAAGCTTTTTCCGAAATTACCCCGTCTCGCCGAAAGGAGAATTATACGCTCGAGCGTAAAAATCGACCATCCAGTATTTTAGCAGCACTACACTGTCCGCTCGAGCGGACAAAGCTACGCTCGAGCGGAGGACTGTTTCAGCAAGAAAATATGTTTTGTTCAGTTTTTCATGCTTGATTCTTTGGTGTTATTAGAATGTTTTTCCGATGAGTTTATGATGGTGATATATTCATATCCATAAAACTGTAGTGACATATGGAATGACTGATAAGGATTTAAAAGGGGAAGGATGCTAATTTATTAGTATATTGTGTGCAGGGCACACTCCAGAAAGAACTGATACGCCGCCCCAACGCTGTGAGTAATAGTGCATTACATATACATTTATGTATTCGTTTCAAGGCATAATTGTAAATTATGTATTGATCTCGAAATGAAAAGTGATAACCACATCCAGATATCTGCAGCCGAAAGGCTATCTCACAGCCGAAGGCTACCCGAGCCGAAGGCTATCTGTCAGCCGAAGGCTATCTCACAGCGAAGGCTACCGAGTCGAAAGACTATGGGCTGCCGCATATACCGGGTCGAAGACTATCTGTAGTAAGGCTACGTGGTGCCGCAAGGCTACTCACAGCCGCAGGCTACCCGAGCCGAAAGGCTATCTGTCTGCAAGGCTATTCGCCAAGAGGCCAACTGTTATCTCGATTTGGTTTTGGATACACATACTACTGTACATGGTGATTTTATTATTGCGCACTACTATTCACTGAGCTTGTCTCATTCTGTAGTTTTGTTTGATTCTGTAGGAACCAGCTTGAGGAGCCGATCTAGCACACTTCATGCATTTTGTCAGCCTAAGGATTACCAGGCACTGGAGGAAACCCTTGCATGTTAGATCAGTTTTCTCTAAATGTAATTTTGGTATCCACATCGCTGGACAGGGTTATGTACTTATTGTTTTGTTTGCCTAAAACCTGGGCTGGTTTGTAAATGTTGATGTAACTTCCTTGTTGTGTGCATGCTACGTTATGTTCTATGTTAAGGTGGTCCTGGCTTGTTGTTAGTTGCTCAATGGATATTTCTAGATGTCATTTTAAATTTAATGCTTCCGTTCAGGCCCCCAATGTATACCATACAGGTTATTCTGTCTGTTCCTGCTTAAGTCATGCCCAAACTCATAGGGGCTGGGTGGGGGCGTGACAAGTGGTATCAGAGCACGAGTTGCTATCTCACACACTGATCCATTGAGCATTAGGATGTCTAGTGTAGTGGGCATCATACAGGAAGGTAGGAATGATAGCAACGTGATATGATTTCTGCTAACCCTACTGCTAACAATTTGATTTCCTTGTACACCCTTGTGTATGGTATAATGATTTGTTTTGTAGACTATGGTGAGAACAAGGGCTGATGAGCCAGAAGATGCTACCTCGGTGCGGTTGGATAGGATGGAAAGAATGATGAGAGACATGGCTGAAACTCTACGACAACAACAAAGAATAAAGAATAAAGAATAACCACCTCACCACCCGCCAAGATTCCCCCACCTGTAATGCAAGATATTCACGCTGAGGATCGTACCATCACACTTACACGGGAGTTTAAAAAGATGAAACCACCTTCGTTCAAAGGAGGAATTGAACCGATGAAGGCGGAGGCATGGGTGCTAGGGATAGAGAAATTATTCGAAGTCTTCCCTTGTACTGAAGTTCAGAAAGTGCAGCTTGCCGCTTTCACGCTTGAAGATGAAGCGCGGAGATGGTGGATGCTCACCAGAACAATGCATCTGGGGTTGACTTGGGACAGGTTCTTGGTGTTATTCTATGACAAGTATTTTCCTCAGAGTATGCGAGACAAGAAAGTAACTGAGTTTGAAACGTTGAGACAAGGAAACAAAACTGTAGCTGAGTATGAAGCCCAGTTTGCGGAATTGGCTCGGTTTGCACCTCACATGGTAGACACAGAGTACAAAAAGGCGCGGAAATTCGAGGGAGGATTAAGGAATACCATTCAGGATCGGATCAATGTGTTGAAGTTACCGACGTATGTTGATGTCTTGGAGCGAGTCACATCACCGAAGGAAATTTGGCTACTCAGACTCGGATTTCTGAATGGAAAGGGAAGAGGCAAAATACTCAATGGTCTAAAGGATCCACCACTACACCAAATAAAAAGCAGAATTCGGGAAACTTCATCAATACAACATCTCAGAATTCGACTCCTGAGTGTCAGGAATGCGGGTTGAAACATCGTGGGGTTTGTCATCGGTTGACTGGAGCTTGTTTCCGGTGTGGAAAAACAGGACATTTGATTAGGGACTGTCCACAAAGGAATCAACAACCCGGTAGTAAGGCCGCCACAAGTTCAAATTGTCTACACCGACTCCTAGTGCCAAATCCTTTGTCAAACCAAACAATAATAAGGACACCATGAAGCAAGGTAGGGTGTTTATGCGTTGGTTCCGGAGATATCTGAACGCAACAACGATGAGTGTCGTGTACATTTACGCTTATGGCCACTCTGCTTATGTTTTGTTTGATTCTGGCTCTACCTGCTCTTTTGTGTCAAAGCAATTTGCAAAGAACTTAGATACACCTGAAATAGAATTAGCCTATGTGTTGTGTGTTACATCGCCTATGGGGACTTCCTTGATTTGTACTTCTGTCTATCCTACTTGTGAAATTCTCATTGGAAATGCTCGTGTATATGCTGACTTAGTCCCACTTGATATGACTTCATTTGATATTATTCTGGGGATGGATTGGTTGGGAGAATACGGGGCTACCATTGATTGCCTAATGAAACAAATTAAATTTCACCCTCCGGGCCAGTTAGAAACTATTTTCCAGGGTCAAGAAGTGACACCACCACCGTATGTGATCTCTGCAGCTAAGGCTTACAAATTGATTCAAAAAGGATGCCGGGGGTATTTGTGTAATGTTCTGGGAGGCTCAGTAGAGAATGAAAATATTGATGCAATTCCGGTTGTTTGTGACTTTCCGGATGTCTTTCCAAAGGAACTGCCGGGAGAGTTAGTGGACCGTGAAATAGAGTTCACAATTGATGTGTTACCTGGAACTCAACCCATCTCTAAAACTCCGTATCGAATGGCATTAGCTGAAATGAAGGAATTGAAGGGTCAACTTCAAGATTTACTGGATAAAGGGTTTATTCGTCCAAGGGTCTCTCCCAGGGTGCACCACCTGTTTGTGAAGAAGAAAGATGGGACACTTCGTTATGCATAGATTACCGGAGCTTAATAAAGTAACGATCAAAAACAAGTATCCTTACCGAGAATTGATGATTTATTTGATCGATTACATAAGGGCGTGTTTTCTAAGATTGATTTGCGATCCGGTACCATCAATTGAAAGTCAAAGTCGAAGATGTCGAGAAACTGACCTTCCAACCCGCTACGGTCATTATGAATTTTTGGTTATGCCTTTGGGGTTACAAACGCGCAAAGATTTATGGATCTGATGAACCGAATCTTCAAACCTTATCTGGATGAGTTTGTAGTAGTCTTTATAGATGACATCCTTATTTATTCTAGGAATGCAGAAGCTCATGAGAATCATCTTCGTCAAATCCTCCAAACTCTCCGAGAAAAGAAGTTGTACGCAAAGCTAACGAAGTGTGAATTTTGGCTGCATGAAGTAGCGTTTCTGGGACATGTCATAACTAAAGAAGGAGTTTCCGTTGATCCAAGTAAGATTGAGGCAATTGTAAACTGGCCAACCCCGACTAATGTAACTGAAGTGCGCAGTTTTATGGGACTAGCAGGTTATTATCGGAGATTTGTCCAAGACTTTTCTAAGATTGCTGTACCACTTACGCAGCTAACAAAGAAGGGCATTGCATTTGAATGGACTGAACAGAGAGAATTTGCTTTTCGGGAATTAAAAACGAAGTTAACTACCGCCCCGATTCTTGCATTACCATCTGGTAACGAGGGATTTGTAATTTATAGTGACGCCTCACATAAGGGACTGGGTTGTGTTCTTATGCAGAACGGAAGAGTTATCGCCTACGCCTCTCGCCAGCTTAAACCCCATGAGAAAAGTTACCCCACACATGACCTTGAATTAGCAGCAGTTGTCTTTGCGTTAAAGATTTGGCGACATTATCTGTATGGGACTTCTTGTGATATTTATACTGATCATAAAAGCCTCAAATACCTCTTCACCCAAAAGGAGTTGAATATGCGCCAACGGCGGTGGCTAGAACTTATTAAAGACTATGATTTGCAGCTTCACTACCATCCTGGCAAAGCTAACACGGTAGCAGATGCACTCAGTCGGAGAAATATGGGAACACTGGCGAGTCTATTGACAGAAAGTAAAGACTTGATAGGGGATCTGAATGAGATGGAAATTGACTTAATACTACCTGGGCAAAGAGCAACAATGGCGGCAATGATGGCTCAACCGGCATTACTGGAGGAGATCAAGATGCGTCAAATGGAGGACGACGCCCTCAAGAAAATATGTAATGACATGGAGACAAAACCAAAACTGGGATTTACTTTGACCGATTCCGTGCTAAAATTTCAGAGTCGAGTGTGTGTCCCTAATGTGGTGGAACTTAAACGGAAGTTGATGAAAGAAGCACATGCCTCGAGAGTCTCGATACATCCAGGAAGTACTAAAATGTACCAAGATTTGAAACAACATTTCTGGTGGCCAAGTATGAAGAGGGAGATTGCAGAGTTTGTATCTAAATGTTTGCAGTGCCAGCAAGTTAAAGCAGAACATCAGAAACCCGCAGGGTTGTTACAACCCCTTCCAGTTCCGGAGTGGAAATGGGAACACCTAACGATGGATTTTGTAGTAGGATTACCACGGACGCCTCGAGGTATGAATTCGATATGGGTTATTGTTGACCGATTAACCAAATCCGCCCATTTCTTGCCTGTGAAGACCCAATATAACGCCGACAAACTTGCTTTGCTCTATATAGATGAAATTGTAAGACTTCACGGAGTCCCGGTTTCAATTGTGTCAGACAGAGATCCCAAATTTGTATCACGGTTTTGGCAGAGTCTACAGAATGCAATGGGTACAGAATTGAAATTGATGACTTTCCATCCTCAAACCGATGGACGGTCGAAAGGACGATTGAGACGTTAGAAGATATGCTTGAATGTGTGTTCGGATTTTCAAGAGAGCCGAGACTCATCTACCATTGATTGAATTCACAGATAATAATAGCCACCATTCGAGTATTCAAATGGCACCTTATGAAGCCCTGTATGGGAGACCGTGTCGCTCACCAGTGTGCTGGGCTGAGGTAGGAGATAGGCCTTTGTTAGGGCCAGAAATCGTTCAATTAACTACCGAGAAAGTGAAGATTATTTGAGAAAGGCAAACCGCCAAAGCAAAGTGTAAGAGTTACGCAGATAACCGACGAAGGAATTTGGAATTTGATGAGAACAGTCATGTCTTTGTAAAAGTCACTCCAATGAAAGGTCACCCAAGATTTGGAAAGAAGGGTAAACTAACACCCCGATATGTCGGTCCTTTCGATTTTACGAAAGTTGGAACAAGAGGCTTACCGAGTTGCCCTTCCGCCACATCTGAGTCAGGTTCATAATGTATTTCATGTTTCTATGCTCCGAGAGTACCTTCCAGATCCATCCCATATTATTGACTACCATCAGATTGAGCTAACAAGCGAGGTTAACATATGAAGAAAAACCGCTCAATTACGGATCGTCGTGAAAGCGATTCTGAACAGGAAATTCCAATGGTAAAAGTAGAGTGGCAAGAGCACTACGGGACTGAGGCAACCTGGGAAAAAGAGGATGAAATGCAAAATCAATATCCGTATCTGTTTTCGTCCTAAGGTAAAAGCAAGTTTGGAGGACCAAACTTAAATAAGGGGGGGAGAGTGTAATGCCCCGACCCTCATATCTGATTCTGCTGTCCTTATAATCTCCTGTTCTGTGTCCTTGAATGTTATTGTGAAAATCTATGTGAAAATATAGTAAAAGAGCATGGAACTTAGAAATATGAGTTTCTATCTGTTGAATTAGAATGTATCTGTTACACTGGAATTAGTTAAAATGGAAATTGAGCATCTTAGAGACTTAGTTTGCAGAAATTGATTTGATATTTGGAATCTACATGATTTTTAAACTATAAGAGGATTTTCTGTGAAATTTTTATTTCGGCACCATAAAACGATTGAATTTCGTCTTTTGTGCTCTTATATCTTGTTATATATATCTAAGAGTAAGACTTGTGGAACTTAAGATCAAAACGTGGGACTCTAAGAGGAGATAAGAAAGCGTGGGTGAGGAATTGGGGGAAATTGTGATTCATCAACTTATTGGATTTGTGTGATCTAATTGAAGGTAATTCAAGTTCTCTTGTGTAGCCACTTAAGAGTTGAGATATATATATATATCTATATATTTGTGTTTGATTCATGGATGCTCTATACTTGCTCTAAGTAGGGTTTCTCATTAATTGGGTATTTTGACATCTTGGGCATCCATGTTAGATTGTGTCTCAGTAATCCATGCATTCATGCTAATATTATGTGATGTGGTTGTTAAATTTGTAGAACTTGAATATACTTGGGACATTGGATGGGATTTGTGGAAATATTGACTTGTTAAAGCCTCTAATTTGGCCTAGCTTGGTGTGATTAAGCTTTAAATCATGTTGTGGTGTTGTTAAGTAGAAGTATTGCATGAATTTGACCCTTGATTTCATAGAAATTGAGTTTGAATGATGAATTTTGGCTTGAAAATCGGGCTGCCCTGAATCAGGTCGACGTCCGCTCGGCGAAGTCAGGCCGCTCGAGCGGGAAAATGCACCTCTCGGATTTTTTAAAAATTACCTGTCGCTCGGCGGAGAATTATACTTCGGCGTAAAAATCGACCATCCAAAGATTTTTAGCAAACACTACTTGTCGCTCGGCGGACAAATCGCTTCGGCGGAGGAATTTGACAAGAAAATATGTTTTGTTCGTTTTCATGCTTGATTCTTTGGTGTTATTAGAATGTTTTTCCGATGAGTTTATGATGGTGATATATTCATATCTATAAAACTGTAGTGACATATGGAATGACTGATAAGGATTTAAAAGGGGAAGGATGCTAATGTATTAGTATATTGTGTGCAGGGCACACTTCAGAAAGAACTGATACGCCGCCCCAACGCTGTGAGTAATAGTGCATTACATATACATTTATGTATCTGTTCTGTAAGGCATAATTGTAAATTATGTATTGATCTGGAAATGAAAAGTGATAACCACATCCGTATATCTGTTGTGCCGAAAGGCTATCTGTTGTGCCGAAAGGCTACCTGAGCCGAAAGGCTATCTCACAGCCGAAAGGCTATCTCACAGCCGAAGGCTACCCGAGTCGAAGACTATCTGTGCCGCAAGGCTACACGGGTCGAAGACTATCTGCGTGCCGTGAAGGCTACTCAAAGCAGCTGTGCCGCAAGGCTATCTCAAGCCGCAAGGCTATCTACGGGCCGATGGCCAATCTGTTATCTCGATTATTTGGTTTTGGATACACATACCTTTGTACATTGTGATTTTATTATTGCGCACTACTATTCATCGAGCTTGTCTCATTAGTAGTTTTGTTTGATTCAGAGGAACCCGGCTTGAGGAGCCGATCTAGCACACTTCATGCATTTTGTCAGCCTAAGGATTACCAGGCACTGGAGGAAACCCTTGCATGTTAGATCAGTTTTCTCTAAACGTAATTTTGGTATCCACATCGCTGGACAGGGTTATGTACTTATTGTTTTGTTTGCCTAAAACCTGGGCTGGTTTGTAAATGTTGATGTAACTTCCTTGTTGTGTGCATGCTACGTTATGTTCTATGTTAAGATGGTCCTGGCTTGTTGATAGTTGCTCAATGGATATTTCTAGATGTCATTTTAAATTTAATGCTTCCGTTCAGGCCCCCAATGTATACCATACAGGTTATTCTGTCTGTTCCTGCTTAAGTCATGCCCAAACTCATAGGGGCTGGGTGGGGGCATGACAGTACATATTCAAAACACTTTTCAAACGAACATGAAATCGAAGTATTCCAAAGTGGACGAATTAGTCTATACTTGTGTGCGTCACGTAGTAAAGATAGCATAATAACCGGAATAAGAGCATATAATGTAGATAAAAATCACATCATGATTAGTAGAGGCTAATCTTTGATCGGGTGAGTGAGGTGCTCAATTCATGACCTTTCCCTCTCATACCTAAGTTCCCGAGCTGAGACACTTAGGTGATAACGGACAAATGGCCTTCGGGCACGAGTCGCGAGTTTCCTAAATTTTTCAAAAATATTTAGGTGGCGGCTCTGAAATCTGGTAATGCAGTTCATTTTTGGCATCTTTGATTCAAAATCGATTTTCTAAAATGATTTTCCAAATTTGGACTCTTTTGTGTTTATCCATTTCACATTGCATTTGTGAAACCAGATTCAGAACCATGAGAGTCCGAACTGTAGGCTTATCGTATTCAAGGAGACTAAACACCTTCGAGGAGCACGAAAAGCAAGCTACATATATAAAATTGATTTATACTTTAATCTCAGTTGGAGATTTATTTTATATTATTAAACTCCATTCATTTTGGAGTTTAATAATTAAAAAAAAAAAAGAAATGGTGACCGTTAGAGCTTAGGTAGATTACATAAATTGTTATTATTTTTATTAACAATAATAACAATTTATTAATAAAAATAACAATAACAATAATAATAAATTGAGGACTCCTAGACTCCTATAAACAAAAGATTACAAACTAAGTGAGTGATGTAGATTGTACACAGATTGCAAACTTTAATTGTTTTTGGAGATGTTTCAGACATGCAAGTTCATCTTTTATTTTTCTTTTAATTGTGTCAATCGCTTGACAATAGTTAATAATTGATTGACCAAATGCAAGAGATAATAACAATCTTAAATTAGTTAATTCTTCTTCTAAATCAAAAATATATTGAATACTATTATTAATTTCCAGACGCAGATCAGAAATTAAATACATAACAAAACAAACAATACTTATATTAAAATACGAAATTCGAATAAAGAAAACTTACAATAGGTCACAATCTTGGTAGCAGATTGGACATAACGTCCACTAAATACAGTCACACTCTTGATTCACTTGAAACACACTCAAATTTTCTCACACGATTTCTCACACTATATTACAATAAACTTTGATATTTTAGAAAGCATACCCTCTTCTGAAATCTAGCTAGCTTTATATAGATAAAGGAGTCCATAATTGAAATGAGTTGAAATCCGGAGGAATTTGCTTTTCACTTTATGGCTTTATCAATATGTTTGTTTGATTGCCTTTGCTTTGTCAGTGGAGAGAGCATTATTTATGTTTTTGTGAATTGTCTTCTGGAATGCATGTGATGGAATCGTCCTTTGTTTAACTTTATGAGGTGGCTTGCAATTGTGAATCTTGGTGAAGTCTTTGGATGTTGTGGGAATTAGAGTCACAGGGTTGTCACGACCCCAACCAGCCCCTAGTAGGATGGTGCCATGATGGCCAGTAATCCGAGATTACCAAAGGCCTCTTACCAAGTTTCACACACAAACAGAGATTACATAAGGGGGCTTACAAATGCGGAAGCGATAATCAAATACAAGTGGTCCAGAAGAGCTGTGCATAAATCAAATGAGATGACATACAAGACATAGTTTATCATTAACCGTTGACAAACAAAAATACATTTTACAATCTTGATCAAAAGGCTTCTAGAGCCGACATGTGCAAAACAGCAATTACAAGCCAAAGAAGCATAATCTTCAAGATTTGCCGACATAAATACACGTTGCCGAGGTAAACACAAAATGGCCGACATAAACAGCCCAAGCCGACATGACAAGAGTCCAAAACAAGCTCTGCAAGACACAACTAGGCGTCGCCGCCGTTCTGCTCATCACCTACATATATATAGAGAGGGTGAGTCTTGAAACTCAGTGAATGGTACTAATAATAAAGGTTTTAGCATGAATATAGCCGAGGTCCTTCAAAACAAAACTCATCAAACCATTCAAGTTTACATCAAGATTACATCCAAAGCAAAACGAGTCAAAACCATACAAACCTTAGCGAGGTTCTTCTGAACAAACACATCAAAGTTGTACCAATCAAGGGATGAACCGTATTCATCTAACAAGTCTTACAATCTCAAGGATGCTTACTAACATCGGCAAAACAGTATTTCCTGTCAAAACTTATAAATCAAGGGATGAACCGTATTCATTCTTCGAAACAAGTAAACCAAGGGATGTCTACGGACATCGGCAAATACAAGGCAAGCTTTCCGAGCAAAACATATCCACGATGTAAATGCGTGGCAAAACAAGAGGTATCACGATCCGTGTCGATTAAACAAAGTGCTGAAAGTTTATAGTCCTCCAGCACAAGGGACTTTTGTTACTTAGGCCCGTAGCCCTTTTTAACCAAATACTCTTTTCAAGAAAGGACCATATCCTTTTCATACTTAGTGCCACGAAAGTTTAGAGTCCTCTAGCACAAGGGACTTTTGTTACTTAGGCCCGTAGCCCTTTTTAACCAAATACTCTTTCCAAGAGAGGACCGTATCCTTTTTATACTTAGTGCTACGAAAGTTTAGAGTCCTCTAGCACAAGGGACTTGTCAAGGTTAGCATCAAAACAAGGTTTACACAAGATACATCGAAATAGGCTAGACATTCATGCTTAACAAATACTTTCATCAAACAAAGCAAAGCAAGATTTATTAAAAGCTTTATAACATAGCTTTACTAGAAATACCACTCACCTTGGTCTTCGGGTGTAGGCTCAAAGCAAGGGTCAAGGTCCTACAAACACATGGCAAATACATTCTCAAAACAAGCTTCTCATCTCAAGAAAATACTCTGGGTACCAACCAGGTCTTGCCGAGGTCCCACACCTCCTCGCCGAGGTGTGGTCCAAGGGCCACATTCAAAGTGAAGAACAGGGTCCTCAAGAACTACAAGAACATGCATGCTGAAATCATAACTTGGTTATACAAAATCCGAGATTTCATGCTAAGAGTTTTAAAAACATGGACCTAGGTACCCACTCAAGAAGGTCATGCAAAAACAAACACAAAGACATGGTTCTTGTTCAAAACTTTCGAATCAAAATAGGCTTTTTATCAAGAACTCAAGAACACCATGTTCTCTTTCAAAACCGAACCTTCAAATCGATGCATGGCATGCAAAGCAAACTCAATCATACAATGCAGCTAGATGTTCAACAAGAACAACAAGAGGAGATCAAGATTCTAACCTCAGATCACGAATCCAACGGTTCAAACTCTAAGGATCAAGCTTGGAAGATCGACTTCTCTCTCTAGAACTCTACTTCTTCCTCTCTAGTGTTTCTCTCTCTACAAGAACAAGACTTATAACAAAATGATACAAAAGATACACAAAAGATACAAAATGATGCATTAGGTCTGCCGGCTGACAAGCTCGGACACGTGGCGTCACCGGGTTGGTTTAACTCAAAAGGTGACTGATTGACAAGACAAGTCTCTGACAAAGCGTCCACAACAAGCTAGACAAAGCGTCCACGACAAGCTAGATGGCGAGAACACCTCGGCCATCAACAACATCGACCAAAGGCGGAACTTGACGCAGGTAACAAATACCTCGGCTAGGGAGGGCGACACTTGGTAGTGCCACACCTTGGCGGGGTGTGCCACATCTCGGCCAGTCATGCCCGCCCGAGACCAAGGATCTCAAACACAAACATCTCGGCTAACACGCCGGAGTGAAGATAGAGGTCTGCCAAGTGGTTCTAAGTACAAGGGTTCAAAAGTGAACTAATCTCAAGATGATCTCGGTCACAACCGAGCGAGGATCAAAATCAAGCAAGCAATACTAAAACATGGCAAGCCGAAACAAGATTAACAAGATTCATAACATATCAAGACAAGGTCACACATGGATGTATGCAAGTATAGCTAAGTCAAGAATGAGGGTTGTTACATCCTACCCCCCTTAGAGAAGTTTGGTCCCCAAACTTAAGTTACCTTGTTCCAAGAACAGTTCTGGATGTCGAATTCTCATTTCCTCTTCCATTTCCCATGTGGCATCCTTGCCGTAATGCTCTTTCCATTCAATCTTTACCATTGATATTGACTTGTTTCTCAACTGCCTAACTTGTCTGTCAATAATACACATCGGCTTCTCTTCATAGTCCAACTTCTCATTAATTTCAACCCCCGAATAATCAATCACATGCTGTGGATCTCGAATATACTTTCTTAACATCGAAATATGAAACACATTATGTACTTGGCTCAACTCTGGTGGCAAAGCAAGTCTGTAAGCAACTAAGTTGAGCTTGTCAAGAATTTCAAATGGTCCAATATAACGAGGTGCTAATTTACCTTTCTTACCAAATCTGGAAACTCCTTTCATCGGCGAAACTTTCAGGAATACATGATCCCCTACTCCAAATTCTAACTCATTCCTTCTCTGGTCGGCGTAGCTCTTTTGTCGACTCTGGGCGGTTTTAATCCTCTGTTGGATAAGCTTAACCTTTTCTGTTGTCACTTGAATCAGTTCGGGACCAAGCAGAGCTTTATCTCCTACCTCGGTCCAACATATCGGCGATCTACATTTTCTTCCGTACAAGGCTTCATATGGCGCCATGCCAATGCTAGCTTGATAGCTGTTGTTGTAAGCGAATTCCACTAAAGGCAAATGCTTTCCCCAACTTCCTTGGAAGTCCAGTACACAAAGTCTCAGCATATCTTCAAGGGTCTGAATTGTTCTCTCTGTTTGCCCATCTGTCTGCGGATGAAAAGCGGTACTGAATCTCAACTCGGCTCCAAAAGCCCTCTGTAGACTCTGCCAAAATCGAGAAACAAACTTCGGATCCCTGTCCGACACAATTGACATCGGCACTCCATGAAGTCTAATTATCTCATTCACATATAACTCGGCAAGCTGATCGGCACTGAAGGTGGTCTTGACTGGCAAAAAGTGTGCTGATTTAGTTAACCTATCAATAACAACCCAAATTGAGTCCATTCCTTTCTGTGTCTTCGGCAACCCAATCACAAAATCCATGGAGATGTGCTCCCATTTCCACTCAGGGATCGGCAAAGGTTGAAGTAGTCCTGTTGGTCTTTGATGTTCTGCCTTCACTTGTTGACAACATAAGCACTGAGACACGAACCCGGCTATTTCCTTTTTCATGTTCGGCCACCAAAACATCTGCTTCACATCTTGATACATTTTGGTATTCCCTGGATGAGCAGCAAACTTAGAACTATGAGCTTCCTGCAAAATCTTCCTCTTTAACTCTGGAACGTCGGCCACACACAATCTTCCTTCAAACTTGAGCACTTGGTCTTCAATGGTGTACCCTGATCTCGGCTTTGTATCAATCTCCTCGGCTACTTTCCTGAAGAATCCATCTTCCATCTGTCTTTTCTTTACTTCATCAACAATGGTCGGCTCAACTGCAATCATGGTCAAACATGCCAAAATTCCAACTGTCTTCCTGCTCAAGGCGTCGACTCTGTTGTTGGCTTTACCTGGGTGATACTGAATTTGCAAGTCATAATCCTTCAACAACTCTAGCCATCTTCTCTGTCTCAAATTCAATTCTTTCTGAGTGAACAAATACTTTAAACTCTTATGATCTGTAAAAACCTGGCAAGAGGCTCCATACAAGTAGTGTCGCCAAATCTTCAAGGCAAATACCACGGCTGCTAACTCCAAGTCATGGGTGGGATAGTTTTTCTCATGTGGTTTCAAGCTGTCGAGATGCATAGGCTATGACCTTACCCTTTTGCATTAATACACAACCTAAACCCTTGTGTGATGCATCACTATAAACATGAAACTCTTCATTACACGATGGAAGTACAAGCTTGGTCTTTGTAACCAACCTCGTCTTCAGTTCCTGGAAAGCTGACTCCCGATCTTCAGTCCATTCATACAGTATTCCTTTCTTAGTCAATTGCGTCAATGGAATTGCAATCCTTGAGAAATCCTTCACGAACTTCCTGTAATAACACCAAACCCAGAAAACTACGAACCTCGGATACATTAGTCGGCCTCGGCCAATTCACTACGGCTTCAATTTTACTAGGATCAACTGAGATACCTTCTTCATCAATCACATGACCCAGAAATGAAATAGTAGAAAGCCAAAATTCACACTTCTTAAACTTAGCATACAGTTTCCGTCTTCTCAAAATTTCTAAGGCAATTCTCAAGTGATTCTCATGCTCGGCTTTACTCTTAGAATAGATCAGTATATCATCAATAAACACTACTACGAACTCATCTAAGTGTGGCTTGAAGACTCTGTTCATTAAATCCATAAATCTTGAGGGCATTGGTTACTCCAAAAGGCATCACTAGAAATTCATAGTGGCCATATCTTGTCCAAAAGCGATCTTCTCAACATCCTCGGTTTTAACCTTAAGTGATGGTAGCGACCTAAGGTCCATCTTAGAAAAGACACGTGCTCCTTGTGGCCGATCAAGCAAATCATCAATCCTAGGTAGTGGGTACTTGTTCTTAATGGTGACCTTATTAAGCTCTCTATAATCAATGCAAAAGTGTGCCATCCTTTTCTTGACAAACAAAACAGGTGCTCCCCATGGTGAAGTGCTCGGCCTAATGAACCCCTTATCCAATAACTCTTGTAATTGTAGTTTCAGTTCTCTAAGTTCAGCTGGGGCCATCCTATAAGGTGTCTTGGAGATCGGCTGTGTTCCTGACTCAATGTCAACAGTGAACTCTATTTCTCTATCTACTAGGTGGCCAGGCAATTCGTCTGGAAAGACGTCGGCGAATTCATTGACAACTGGGATGTCGGCTAAGTCAATATTCCCGTTCTGATCACTCAGTATGCTACACAAGTAACCTCGACATCCTTTCTGAATTAGCTTATAGGCTCTAACGGACGAGATCAAATAAGGTGGGGGCACTACCCCTTTACCATGGAAAATAACCTCGGCTTGCCTTGGGGGTCTCAAGGTAACACTCTTAGAAACGCAATCAATGAATGCATGATTTGCTACCAACCAATCCATTCCCAAAATAACATCAAAATGATCTATATCCAAAGGCATTAAGTCAACTAACAGTTCAACATTCTCAATTACGATAATACATGCTCTATATATGGATGCAACAATCATAGATCTCCCAGATGGAGTAGATACAGATAGCACATAATCAAGAGGCTCTAGTTTCCTATTAATCTTCTCGGCAAACTTAGTAGAAACAAACGAATGCGTAGAACCCGAATCAATTAACACATAAGCATCTCGGGAGCAAATTAGGGTATACGACACCACAGTCTCGGCATTACAGTATCTCCGGCACTAGTGCAAACACTCGCCTGTCTCATCGGCCCTTTTCGGCATTACCCATACGAGCGGTTCAGGTGTTCTCACCTTTCTTCTTTTATCGGTCTTTGCCTTAGGACAATCTCTCACGTAATGTCCCATTTCACCACATTCATAACGAGGCTCGATCGTCAAGCGACAAACCCGAAATCTTGCTTCCCACAATCTGGACACATCGACAGCATTACCTTCACCTTCGATAACTAATCTTGCCCATGTTCGATTTCTTCTTGGCGCCCAATTGTGCTCGGCTGCTGTCATAATTTTGCCTCTTTCTTGGGTTCTCTCCCGAAGTCTGATACCTGTTCAAGTTAGCCTCGGCCAAAATGGCTTTGTCCAATACTTCGGCGTAAGTCGGTAGGTTGTGCAAGTTAACCCGATCTTGAATTGGTGCTCGGAGCCCACTTTCAAACTTTCTTGCCTTCATATACTCATCGCCAGACATGTGAGGTACAAACCTTACCAATTCAGTAAAAGTGCGATCATATTCTGCTACCGTTCGGTTGCCCTGTGTCAAGGTCTGAAATTCAGTGGCCTTACGGTTTCGTACACTCAATGGAAAGTGTTTCTTGTAGAACAACTCCAAAAATCTGGTCCAGGTTAAGTCTGGATTCCTTTCTCGAACCATCAACCACCACCTGCGAGCGTCATCATCCAATGTGAAGGTTGCTAATGTCACCTTCTGAGTATCAGTGCTAGGGAAGATCTCAAACAGCTTTTCCATTTCCAAAGCCCATGCCTCAGCCTTCATCGGCTCTATACCTCCAGAGAATCTCGGTGGTCTCATCTTCTTGAACTCTTTGATCAAAGCTATCGTGCCATCCCCATATAAGGCTGGCGGTGGAGGGACTTGTGGCACTAGAGGAGGTGGAGGCGGAACTACATTTGAGTTTATGCCCATTTCGGCTTTGGTCGAGTAGCACTAGCATCTTCTTTGTCTGGTTTGCCTCAACTCTTGGGCCAAACCTTCAAATAACCTTTCCAGTCGGTCCATTCTGTCTTCGGGCCTATCTCGGCCAAGTGGAGGTCTACCTCTCCTCATGATGCTATGAGTTTACAAAGTGTGACTTTTAAGCAAAACAAGCAATTAATCACATAGGCAAGTAGCAAACAAACACGTCAAGACAATGCACACCTTGTTCAAATAGCAAGCATTATGATGCAATCCTAGCATCCTTCTAAGGGAAATCCTATGCTCTTTAGGACTCAAAGTGTGTGAATAACGTACACTAAGGAACTTGTGCTCGATACCATTACATCACGACCCCAACCGGCCCTAGTAGGATGGTGCCATGATGGCGATAATCCGAGATTACCAAAGGCCTCTTACCAAGTTTCACACACAAGCAGAGATTACATAAGGGGCTTACAAATGCGGGCGATAATCAAATACAAGTGGTCGGAAGAGTGCATAAATCAAATGAGATGACATACAAGACATAGTTTATCATTAACGTTGACAAACAAAAATACATTTTACAATCTTGATCAAAAGGCTTCTAGAGCCGACATGTGCAAAACAATTACAAGCCAAAGAAGCATAATCTTCAAGATTTGCCGACATAAATACTGCGTTAGAGGTAAACACAAAATGGCCGACATAAGCATTAGCCGACATGACAAGAGTCCAAAACAAGCTCTGCAAGACACAACTAGGCGTCGCCGTTACGCTCATCACCTACATATATATAGAGAGGGTGAGTCTTGAAACTTCGATGAATGGTACTAATAATAAAGGTTTTAGCATGAATATAGCGAGGTCCTTCAAAACAAAACTCATCAAACCATTCAAGTTTACATCAAGATTACATCCAAAGCAAAGCGAGTCAAAACCATACAAACCTTAGCGAGGTTCTTCTGAACAAACACATCAAAGTTGTACCAATCAAGGGATGAACCGTATTCATCTAACAAGTCTTACAATCTCAAGGATGCTTACTAACATCGGCAAAAGCGGTATTTCTGTCAAAACTTATAAATCAAGGGATGAACCGTATTCATTCTTGAAACAAGTAAACCAAGGGATGTCTACGGACATCGGCAAATACAAGGCAAGCTTTAGAGCAAAACATATCCACTTGATGGCAAACCGTGCGTGGCAAAACAAGAGGTATGCGATCCGTGTCGATTAAACAAAGTCTGCGAAGTTTATAGTCCTCCAGCACAAGGGACTTTTGTTACTTAGGCCCGTAGCCCTTTTTAACCAAATACTCTTTTCAAGAAAGGACCATATCCTTTTCATACTTAGTGCCACGAAAGTTTAGAGTCCTCTAGCACAAGGGACTTTTGTTACTTAGGCCCGTAGCCCTTTTTAACCAAATACTCTTTCCAAGAGAGGACCGTATCCTTTTTATACTTAGTGCTACGAAAGTTTAGAGTCCTCTAGCACAAGGGACTTGTCAAGGTTAGCATCAAAACAAGGTTTACACAAGATACATCGAAATAGGCTAGACATTCATGCTTAACAAATACTTTCATTAAGCAAAGCAAAGCAAGATTCATTAAAAGCTTTATAACATAGCTTTACTAGAAATACCACTCACCTCGGTCTTCAGGTGTAGGCTCAAAGCAAGGGTCAAGGTCCTACAAACACATGGCAAATACATTCTCAAAACAAGCTTCTCATCTCAAGAAAATACTCTGGGTACCAACCAGGTCTTGCCGAGGTCCCATACCTCCTCATGAGGTGTGGTCCAAGGGCCACATTCAAAGTGAAAACGGGGTCCTCAAGAACTACAAGAACATGCATGCTGAAATCATAACTTGGTTATACAAAATCCGAGATTTCATGCTGAGAGTTTTAAAAACATGGACCTAGGTGCCCACTCAAGAAGGTCATGCAAAAACAAACACAAAGACATGGTTCTTGTTCAAAACTTTCGGATCAAAATAGGCTTTTTATCAAGAACTCAAGAACACCATGTTCTCTTTCAAAACCGAACCTTCAAATCGATGCATGGCATGCAAAGCAAACTCAATCATACAATGCGACTAGATGTTCAACAAGAACAACAAGAGGAGATCAAGATTCTAACCTCAGATCACGAATCCAACGGTCCAAACTCTAAGGATCAAGCTTGGAAGATCGACTTCTCTCTCTAGAACTCTACTTCTTCCTCTCTAGTGTTTCTCTCTCTACAAGAACAAGACTTATAACAAAATGATACAAAAGATACACAAAAGATACAAAATGATGCATTAGGTGCGCGGTGACAAGCTCGGACACGTGGCGTCACCGGGTTGGTTTAACTCAAAGGTGGTGATTGACAAGACAAGTCTCGACAAAGCGTCCACAACAAGCTAGACAAAGCGTCCACGACAAGCTAGATGGCGAGAACACCTCGACCATCAACAACATCGACCAAAGGCGGAACTTGACGCAGGGTAACAAATACCTCGGCTAGGGAGGGCGACACTTGGTATGTGCCACACCTTGGCGAGGTGTGCCACATCTCGGCCCAGGTCATGCCTGCCTGAGAACAAGGATCTCAAACACAAACATCTCGGCTAACACGTCGGAGTGAAGATAGAGGTCTGCCAAGTGGTTCTAAGTACAAGGGTTCAAAAGTGAACTAATCTCAAGATGGTCTCGGTCACAACCGAGCGAGGATCAAAATCAAGCAAGCAATACTAAAACATGGCAAGCCGAAACAAGATTAACAAGATTCATAACATATCAAGACAAGGTCACACATGGATGTATGCAAGTATAGCTAAGTCAAGAATGAGGGTAAAATGTAGTCAAGAATGAGGGTAAGATTCATAACATATCAAAACAATAGACAATATTTCCTTTTGAATAGTAGAATACCGTGTTTGTGGTCCTTTCCATATTGCGGAGGTAAAATGAACTAATTGTTCTTTACCTTTTGATAATTGTTTGAGGATGCAACCATAATCGATATCGCTAGCATCTGTCTCCAGAATTTTGTAAGCAGTGGGAATTGGTAAACATAATAAGGGTAAGAATTTTGCTCTTTGTTTAATCCTTTGGACTGCCACACTATGTTTATGGGTCCATGGAGAAGGATTTTTTCAGAGATGAGCATATAAGATTTTAGTACCTTTGTGGAGATCCTTATAAAATTCAGAAATATAATTTAAGCTTCCAAGGAACCTTTGTAGTTGGGTTTTGTCACGGATTTCATCTGGAAATATGTTAGCAAATTCAATAGACCTTTGAATGGGGATGATAGTGCATTTGTGAATAACGTGGTTGAGAAATCGTATGGATGTTTGGAATAATTGCATTTTTTTGGCACTAACGACTAAGCCATTATTTTTAATAATATTATAAAATTTGTAAAGATACTTGTTGTGTTGAGACATAGAATTAGAAGAGATTAATACGTCATCAATATATACGAGTGTAAAAGCAGTGTAAGGATTGAAAATATCATTCATAATATTTTGGAATTCGGACAGGGCATTTTTGAGGCCAAACGGCATTACATTCCACTCGTAATGGCCAAATGGTACTATGAAAGCCGTCTTGTAACGGTCTTTTTTGGAGATTTGAACTTGTCAGAAGCCAGATTTCATATGAAAATTTGAAAATACTTTTGCTTCATAAAGACGGTTTAATAAATCTTTTTTTATTGGGAATTAGGTATCGAATCCACTGTAAAACCTTATTGAGTGGTTTATAGTTAATTACTAGCCTAAGTGTTCCCCGTTCTAATTTAGCATTTTTATTAACATAAAAAGCAAGGCAAGACCATGGAGACTTACTCGGTCGAATTAATGTTTTATTAAGAACATCATTGATTTCTTGTTTGCAATGTTCCATTAATTTTTTATCCATTTGAATTGGTCGAGCTTTGGTAGGGATTTGTTGCTCATTGAAATCTTTTTGATATGGCAGATCAACCATATGTTGTTTACGGTGCCAGAGGGCATGAGGTAGTTCATAAATCATTCTCAAATAAAGATTGGATATTTTGAATAATAGATTGAACATTAGGTTGTTGTAATTCTTGGCTAACGACTTTGAAAGAAATTTCTTTTTGGAGTAAACAAATTTTTTTTTTTTTTTTTTTTTTTTTATAAATATGATTTGTTTTGAGCGTGTTGATTTCATGTTCTTGTGGAGGAAATAGGAATTTGAAAACTATGTCATGATTAATAAGGGTAGTCAAAATACCTTCATTTGTGACAGTAAAAGGTGAAATGATGGTTAGAAAAGGAGTTCCTAAGATAACTAATTGAGATATATTTTTAACTAATAAGAATTTAGTATTAAGACATATACCTTGGTTGCAAATTTGTGCATGGGATATTTTATAATTAATTTCCATTAAGCCAGCATTAGCAGTGCTGAGAGATTGATAAGTTTTTTCGAAATATTTGAAAGGTGCAAGACCTTCTTGGATACAATTGAGATCAGCACCAGAGTCAATTAGCGCCATTGTGGTTAGAATAAAATCATGAATTACCACTTTAATTTCAATATACCATTTTGAAATGTGATGTTATTAAGGAGTAAATTGACAGAATCATTAATAACAAGTGGTATTTGGGCAGGTTGTTTATTGGATGATTCTTGCAGATGTGGTTCATAAGGGAATGCTGTATCAGCCAGGAAATCATCTGTATCAACGGGATTTTTTTTCTAGGGCTAAAACTCTAGATTGGAGATTTTTGATATCAATCTTAAGAGTATGAATTTCATTTTGTAAATCTTGAATTGTGGGTGTGTTGAAGGCAGTAGGAACTTTATTGACTCGATCAAGGACATATTTGAAATCATATGTATCATACTTTAATTCTTGTGTGGTATGGGTTGTTGGAGCATTTCGTTGTTTTGAATTAGAGTATTTAAACATGGCTTGTTTTTTCTCCAGATCATTAATACTATCAATAAATTCAAGAATCATTTTTTCTTGGGTAGTGAGAACATTAATACTAAGACCATTCATTTCTAAAATAACTTTATAATAATCAGTGGTTGATTGGCAATGACATTCATGGGAGGATTCAGGACGGTCCTCTGGTTCATCATCAGAGAAGGATAGATAATGATAATGCATTTGATGAAGAACCAGAAGACCATCTCAATTAATTATCTTAGAACTCATTTTCTAACCATGATTGCACCTTTACTATCACAAATGAAATTTCGAAGTATTAAATTCTTATTAATCATGACATAAATGTTTTAGTGCAACTTATTATAAGTTAAAAGTCGATAATCAGAAAATAGAAACCGAAAGCATCCCTTCCCCAGTTTCTAAATAATCAAGTTTTCTCAGCTTATTTAAGCTATTTCTACCTAAAAAGCTATAAACAGAAGCTACACCAAACAGTCTGGCACAGATTCCCAAATTAAAATAAGTAATAATCACCACCTATAATCCACACCAAACCCTTCCATAGTTTTCAAGTTCCTACTTCCTCCACAAGAAAATGAAATCAATACGCTCAAAACAAATCTGATTTATAAACAAAAACAAATTTGTTTACTCCAAAAAGAAATTTCTTACAAAGTTGTTGACCATGAATTACAACAACCTACTGTTCAATCTATTATTAAAAAAATCCAATCTTTATTTGAGAACGATTTATGAACTACCTCATGCCTTTTGGCACTGTAAACAACATATGGTTGATCTTCCATATGAAAAAGATTTCAATGAGTGACAAATTCCTACCAAAGCTTGACCAATTCAAATGGATAAAAAAATTAATTCAATCGAGTAAGTCTCCATGGTCTTGCCTTGCTTTTTATGTCAATAAAAATGCTGAATTAGAACGGGGAACACCTAGGTTAGTAATTAACTATAAACCACTCAATAAGGTCTTACAGTGGATTCGATACCCAATTCCCAATAAAAAAAGATTTATTAAACCGTTTTTATGAAGCAAAACCGTCTTTATGAAGCAAAAGTATTTTCAAAATTTGATATGAAATCTGGCTTTTGGCAAGTTCCAATATCCAAAAAGGGCGATTACAAGGCGCTTTCACGGTACCATTTGGCCATTACGAGTGGAATTAATGTAATGCCTTTTGGCATAAAAAATGTCAATTTTGAATTCCAAAATATTATGAATGATATTTTCAATCGTTATACTGCTTTTACACTTGTATATAATGATAATGTATTAATCTATTCTAATTTTGTGTCTTAACACAACAAGCATCTTTACAAATTTTATAATATTATTAAAAATAATGGCTTAGTCCATAGTGCCAAAAAATGCAATTATTCCAAACATCCATGCGATTTCTCGGCCACATTATTCACCAATGCACTATTATCCCCATTCAAAGGTCTATTGAATTTGCTAACAAATTCCTAGATGAAATCCGTGACAAAACCTAACTACAAAGGTTCCTTGGAAACTTAAATTTCATATTTTTGAATTTTATAAAGATCTCCACAAAGATACTAAAATCTTATATACTCGTCTCTGAAAAAATCCTTCTCCATGGACCCATGAACATACTGTGGCATTCCAAAGGATTAAACAAAGAGCAAAATTCTTACCCTTATTATGTTTACCAATTCTTACTGCTTACAAAATTGTGGAGATAGATGCTAGCGATATCGGTTATGGTGGCATCCTTAAACAATTACATAACGGTAAAGAACAATTTGTTCGTTTTACCTCTGCAATATGGAAAGGACCACAAACATGGTATTCTACTATTCAAAAGGAAATATTGTCTATTGTTCCCTATATTAAGAAATTTGAACTTGATTTATTAAATCAAGAATTTTTATTACATATCGATTGCAAAGCTACTAAAGAGGTTTTAGAAAAGGATGTCAAGAATATTGTTTCTAGACAAGCCTTTGCTCGTTGGCAAGCAATTTTATGTGTTTTTGATTTTAGAATTGAATATATATGAGGTGAATCAAATTCCCTGCCTGATTTTCTTACTCGTGAATTTTTATAGGGATCTCCAGACATTGCCCAATTAGGAGTTTAGCCCCCATCTAAAGCAATTTAAATATCACCACATTTTCAATCAATATTGCAAACGAAGAATCCGCATTCAAACATATTTTTACTAGATGACTTATAGACTAATAACCCCTCATAGGCTACTTCCTCGAAAGGAGGACTCAATTTATCCCATACATCAACTGATCATGGCTATTATACCCATGATGTTGCTTATCCCATTACCCCTACTACTATTTCTTTGTGAAATTTGAAAATAAATAAAATGAGTCGTATATAAGTCTGCTCAAACTAGGCTTTACTCTCGAGACGAGATTGTTGAGAAGATGGTTGAAGACGAGTTGGCTTGTGACCGGACGCATTTGAACAAAGCCGTGGCCGAGTAGAACCCAGCTCAAAGGCCGAATAGGTCACGTATCCTATGGAATGTTTCGAGGCCCAGTTGTGACGGCGGAGTGTCCACAATAAGAGTGTGGGCCCCTGGAAAGCAATATAAAAGAAGGATCATCAGCCAAAGAAGAGGTATGTGAGAAAAAAGTGATAACTTGTGACTAAAGTAAACTTGAGTGAATACTAACTTGCTCGTTGGAGTGCTAATTTCGGCATCCCTGACTGGAGTGTTTGTTCCTATTTCAGGTATCATTACGAGGATCAAGGAAGTCTGTTAGGATCAGAGAGTGTTTCCAAACACTTTCACCACATTGACTATTCCACTTTTTTCCTCAAAAACCCAGACACTAAGCCCAAAACCATCATATCCCATTATTTTCCAAACAACTGGCATTATCCTTAACATTCTGGCCAACACTCTAGAATTTGCTAAGAAAAAATTCTTGAAGAAACCCATTCTATCACTATGGAACTTGTTTATTCCAAAGACGACAAAAGACTTCTCTAATATTCCAAAATTCACATACTTAAAACAATTTTTCCCGGGAATGGGGACATCCGATAATTTTTATAGCGATTCAGGTTTAGACCCGACACATTTGATGCTCTTGACTCGAGTTTCATGGTTTTGTGTTGTTGTTCTTGTCTTATTCCTCTTTTTTTCCCTTGAGTTTGGCTATTGGGATGTGTTGGTTGTGTTTAGAACAGGTTGGTACATTGTTTTTCAAAAACCTTGTTGCCCAGAATTTTGCCTCTACGCTCGACTGTCACCTCTTGCACTCGAGCGGCCTTTGTGAACTCTCAGTATTTTTGCAGGTCTGCAAAACTACTGGGTTTTGCACGTCTTGAGCTCGAGCGTTGCCCTTATGTCTGTAAAACTACTGGAAGTGTGCATTCTATGCTCGAGTGTCACTTTCTATGCTCGAGTGGTGACGCCTTTTCATTGTATCTTGATGCTCGAGTGTCACTTTCTGCGCTCGAGCAATAATGATTTTTGTGTCTGGACGCTCGAGCATCAGTTTTTATGCTCGAGTGGACTGTGCGTATATCAGTTCGTAAAAGTCACTTTTTGCATCACTTTTTCCATCACTTTTTCATCTCTTTCTCTCTCAAAACATTTCAAAACCCTAAAGTGGAGACCTTCTCTCTCTAAAATTCACCTTCTCTTTACAAATACACCTAGATCTACTCATCTCTCCACCATACACCCTTTAAGAAAAAGGTAGAGCTCACCTAAAGCTTTGTTTTCATTCGAACATAGTTGGGTTTCGACATTGTGGAAGTGTCATCACTCTCCCTCTCGTCTTCTAGCTTCGAGGTAGGGATTCTCTACACTCTAGTATGAGTTTTGTCTTCGCTATTTGCTATTTCAAAGGATTATGGTGGTTTTAGGATTTTTGTCAAAAACCTAGGGTTTGGTGTAACTGTAAAAGAGGGATTTTCAAATAGTCTCTTGAAAAAGTTTGTGGGTATGAAATTGTGATTGATATATGTTTAATGGGGTATTTCCTACATTGAAATTGATTTTCAAATAAAGAGGGGTTTTTGCCCAAAAATGTGAATGTTTGAGATTATAAATGGATGATGAAATTGATGTGGGAATCATGAAATTGAAATGATGATAATGATGAGGGTGGAGTCGGACATGTATTATCACTCCTATTTTGAGATTTGAAAAGTGTATCTTTGTTGAATTTTATTTATGTGTTTAGAAATATCTGTTTGGACTATCGGTGGAGGATAGTTATGATTGTTGTAGAAATTACATGAGAATTAGGTGAATTGAAACTAATTTCTCATCCATGTGCATTGGACATTGTTGCTCATTTAATACATTGCAAATGTATTTGATTTTGAGAAAAAAAGAGGTGAATGTGAGAAAGAGGTTTGTATCACAAAATCAAGTTGGCCTGTGTGTCCAGGGTGAAAGTCCTGAAAAATGTACGTATACATGGGTGCGGGTTCCCACAGACAAAATATCCGTAAAATGGCAATAGTAGTGCTTGTATTGACTACTTTTACATGGGTAATGTTTGACGGTTTCTCGCAGACGAAATATCCATGAAGGTTTGTACTGGTTTAGATTTCCCCCTGTTTTCTATTGTAAAAGATATGATGTTGAGGATTATGATATAAACCTGCCATGGCATGGTTTTAAAAAGAAATGTAAAACATTTTGATATGAGGATTGTATATGCATTCATCTTATAGCATTGTCAAGATTATACATTGTGTTGCAGTATTTCTACTGGGCTTTGGCTCACCCTATGTGGAAAAATCATTTTCAGGTGTTGGTAATATGCCTCCACCAAGGACTTAGCTTGGGAGGACTGTGGAGCTAAAGGCTCAGTTTTGTTATTTGTATTTACTTTTGTACAAGCCTAGGGCTTTATTTGTATTGAGCTTAAGACTCACTTTTGATGTACCCAAGCCTTGACTTAGAAAGATGTAAGCCTTTAGGGCATTTGATTAACTATTTAGCTTTTATTTCTTTTTACTAGTTTTGTAACACATGCTATAGATTCATGATGCACTATTTATGAATGTATATTGCATGTGTCACCCTTTTATACTACCGAATCTCATGTAATAGAAGGACATTATACTCTGATTCTATAGCGATTCCGATTTTGACTCGACTTTTTGTTGTATTCCAACTTGGGTTTCATGGTTCAATGTTGTTGTTCATCTCTTTTTCCCTTGTTGTCCTTTGGGTTGTCTTTTGGATTGTTGTGGTTGTGTTTGATATAGGTTAGTTGCTTAGTTTCCAAACATTTGTCTCCCAAATTTTTGCTCCTTCACTCGAGCGGCACTTTTTGCGCTCAAGCGGGATTTGCAAACTCTCAATACTTTTGCAGGTCTGTAAAACTACTAAGAGAATGTATTCTATGCTCAAGCAGCGTGTTCTGCGCTCGAGGGGTTGTGCGCCCGGACGGCAATTATTGAGCTTGAGCGATGTTCTTCTGCCTGCAAAACTACGGGATGTGTGTATTTTGTATTCGAGCGGAACAACTTATTGTGCTGGCGGAGTGTCAATTCTTCTTTCGAGTGAATTTGTGCGTATATCAGATCGCGAAAGTGATTTTTTACATCACTTTTTTAGATCTATTTCCTTCCAAACCCTAAAGTTGAAACACTCTCTCTCTAAATTTACCTTCTTTCTACATTTCCATCTAGATGTATTGGTTTCTCCACCCTACCCCCTTTGATAAAAAGGTAGAGCACCTCAAGGGCATCGTTTTGATCTGAATAGACCTTAGTTTCGGCGTCATTGGAGTTTCATCTTTGCTTTGCTCGTCTTCTCTTTTTGAGGTAGGGATTTTTCTACACTTTCATGTGGTTTTTAACTAGTTATTGATTGTTGTGTAACAATGGTGGGACTTGGGAGTATTTTGAGCAAGCTTAAGGTTTCAGTTAAAATCAAAAGAGGGGTTTTTATGTAAATGAGTTATAGATGTTATGGGTTGAATATGAGGTTATATTGTAGCCAAATAGTTGATTTAGGGCAATTGGGTTGATATTTGGGAAAAAAGGGAGCTTGCCCTAAAATGTTTCAAATATTTATTTTTTTATAAATAAATGGAATTGGTATTGTAAATGTGAAATTAGATGAATATAATTGTGAATGGTGGAGTTAGATATGCATCACCCTCACCTATGAAATTTTGAATAATTCATCTATCTTGAGACTGAATATCTTTTTAGAATATCTGTATTGGGCTATCAGTGGAGGATAGCTATAATTGTTGTAAAAATTGTATAAGAATTAGGTGAATCGAAACTAACCTCTTGTTGGTTGTCATTGTATATGACTATGTTTTAAATACATTGTATATGTATGATGTTTTAGAGAAGAAAGGGAATGTACTCCATGTCTAGGAGTAGATAGGAGATGGACTCCATTGAAATTAAGTTAGCCTGCATGTCCAGGGTGAAAATCACGAAACACTTGCGTATATATGGGTGACGATCCCGCCGACGAAATTTTCGTAAAATGGCAAGTTGTAGTGTTGAAGTGTTAATTGGGTTGGATTGAGAACCACTGAGTTGTAGCCTCAGTTGAGTTGTCTGGAAGATAATGAAATGGGCTCATGGATTTAGATGAGATGAATTAATTTGAAAGGAAATGAAAGAAAATGGATTGAGATATGAATTTGGTACTTTCAGATCATACATCATATGAACGTTTTGTCATAGGCATTGTATATGCACATTGTACTTATACCTTTGTTAAAATTCATATATTGTGTTAGATTGTCTCTACTGGGCTTTGGTTCACCCTATTTGGGAAAAACCATTTTTAGGTGTTGGTGATATGTCTCCGCTAAAGCAATAACTTGGAGGGACTTTGGAGCAAAAGCTTCTTTTTGTTATATTTTCTTTTGTATGGCCAATGGCTTTATTTGTATTGAGCTAGCCTCACTTTTGTTGTAGCAAAGCATAGTCTTGGAAAGCTGTAAGCCTGTAGAGCATTTATTTTGTTGATCTCTTAGTTGTTTCCACATAGATTCAGAGTGGAGCTTATGAATGTATATCACATGTGTCATCATTTGTAAATGAACCTTGATTAATGAAAACTTCACATCTTATTTATGGTGCTTTATTCTATTGTTTGGAGTTGGTTTATCGTGTCTATTTTGGGGGCATGACAACTTGGTATCAGAGCATACTGGGTTCGAATACTTTAGGTAAGTGGGAAGTGGTTAGTACCACAATGAGTTTGTCTCGCTTGATAGAGATGTTTGTATGCTTGTAATGTTATGTGATAACATGTTTATGTGATTATATAGGTATGAGATTTAATTTCTAGGATGTTGATCGAGTCTACGGGTTTCTAGGAGTCCTGTTAGAAAGGCACTTGATCACTGCTATTTCTAACTGGAACTCTGGCAACATTGCAGGACAGTCATTATCTGGAAATGAAATTTGTATGTGTTTATGTGAATATGTGCTTATGTGGTGTGAATCTTTGTTGTCCACCGCTTTAGGGCGTGAGTGAGTTAACTTGAACATTTGTAAATATGCTAATCTCTTTTGTTACCTTCATTAGGATATTAGGGCGTGGGCGTGGTGGTGGTAGGCAAGGTAGGCCTAGAAGGCATAAGGAGGGTTGGTCAGAATAGCGTGGCCAAACTAGTAGGTCAACATGCCATGGGCGCCTTAGCCCATGAAATGGCGGTATTGCGAGTCTATGGACATTCTAAGTGAGAATTAAGTCGAGCCCAAGTAGGCGAGCATGGCCATCTTTTACAAGCGGGAGTTTTTCCGTTCAAATTCGAATGAGTTTTTCGATGATCCCAAAGAGCTACTGAATTCAGATGAGTGGCTAGAGTAGATAGTAAAGACGTTCAAGATGCTTGGCATTAAGGACGACTAGTTGAGGATGACCTTATCATCCTTCGGCTAAAGGAGATCTTGGTCGATGGTGGAAGTATCGCATAGGCGCATTAGGGTGACAGGAGGCATTCGTCAGCATATACATGAAGCGTCCCGAGCATCCGGAAAGGATTGCGAATCCCCGTTCTGGTTCGATATTGGGTCACTACAGTTCGAAGGACTCAAATGTCACGGTTCTCAATCTTGGACCGAAGAGTCCAAATCCGGCAAATTGTTTTTGGAAACAGATTTTTTTGAAAGAAGGGCCAAACATGGACTACTTAGCGAATCTGAGTCGCCACCTAAATATTTTAAAATGGAAATTTAGGAAACCACGACTCGGTGCCAAAGGCCACTGTGTAAAATCATCACCAAAGTTGCCTCGGCTCGGGAACTTGGATGCGATTGGGGAAGGTCGCTTGAAGCACCCTTCGCCTTGATCAAGGCAAGGCCTCTACTAACCATGATATCTGATTTTGGAAACATTGTGAGTTCTTATTCCGGTTATTAGCCTAGGTTACTATGTGATGCGCACAGCATACAAATATAGATTGAGCCGCCTGAATTGGGAACAAAACACTTCATTTTTGTTTGTTTGAAAATGGTTTGATGGTGCTACCCGCAGGTAGGCTAAGACGTGAATTTGCCACCCTCGGGTGGGCTTAAGAAAATATGATTTTGCCACTATCTAGTGGGCTTAAAACAAGCATTTGATGAATTGTCCCAATTCAAGTAACTCAAACTCCACCCACAGGCATTCAAGGCAGTTATATCACATAAGCATTTAGCCTCATGGTAAGCATGCTTTTCATGGCAGTCACTCACATGCATGCAAGGATGCTAAAGCACAAAACTCACCGAGTACTCCAAGCCAAAACAGAAGCTTGCTAGAAATCCATGCATGGACCTAAGCATCCTGAAATGTCTAATGCAACACACGCAAAGATGCAAACTATAGCAGGCTCGGCTATTCTAAACATGGCATATAGAATGCTACAGCTAACATGTATTCAATTTGGAATTGAAATACAAATGCAGTTTGTATGATCTTGAGAGCAGTGCGTGCAAAATAGATGAATGATGCAAACATCTTTGTCATCTTGTATGCTAATTAAAATATGCCCTATATCTAACCATCATAAGCGGGTAAATAAAAGGGAAGAAAAGGCGTGGGGTTGGAAGACATACATCACACTCACGCACACTTATTACAATTATGCCCTCGTAGAGGGTCGAATAAATAATATCTGATCCCAAATAAAGAATAATCTGGTCAAAATATACAGTCCGAAGAATAAATATACAAATTCCTAATTAATTATCAAATTAAATAAGAAAGCTGTAAAATTGGCGTGCAAGTCAGGGGCTGCCTTGCGCGGAAATCCACTGGGATGCCCCAATTAGCCTCTATTTGCAATGTTTCTCGAAATGCATGCCAGACTCCGGAAAATTGCTGATTCTTCATTTTGCTGCAACAGAGAGCAGGAAAGGGGCATAGCAATGTATTTCACAAATATATGCATGCCTCGATCCTCGTGCCGCCAATCACGCATATCGATGCATGATGGCCGAGGAGCCGAATTGCACAACTCAATATAGGATGAATGCACATGAATGCTACAACAAAACTTAACTCCATCATGGATAATCCGGAATGTCGGTGACTTGGGAATTGAGACCCGTTCCGTCACTCGGAGTACGGAACGTGCCTCGTTTCCCGTGCCCGGGCTAACTCCTATCCCGAACACAATGCAATATGCATGATATGTATGAAATGCAACTAAGATACAATCCTAACATACACAATGCTATGAAAATGAGATGTCTCGGAATGCGTGCAGACGCATAAGCGAAGAGTGATCCTAAGGCATAAAATGGCATACGCAATGCAATTGGACTTACACTAACATGAGAGGGCCTCAGCCACACTCATATAAGAGGCCGATGGATGAAAATGAAGTGCCTCAAAATGCGTGCACACGGGCATGCAAACCGAGGCAATGGCCCTAAGGCATGAAATGACACGGAAAATGATATGCAAACATGCAAATGGAATTTCAGCACTCACAAATGATGCAAAACAGTCCCGAAAGGTGGGGAAATGACACCAAATGCACGGAATGGTCCCGAAATGCGATATTAAGCACCCGAAATGGCCTACAGCCATACTAAACATGCATAATTGGTACATGAAATGCAAGACAGTAGCAAGGCAGCCCCAAAATAGCATTTTTTACAGTACAAAATATGGCGAAACAGCAAGCATAGATAGGGCAACAATGGCATACAAAAATGGCTCCGCAAGGGAGGCAATGAAGCAAGTGATGTATGCGATGCCCAACCAGCAAAATACCCTTCTACAACACTGATGAGGGACTAAAAATATGCACATTTACAGTAGATGACATCCCCCAACTCAGTATGCAAACATGCTCAAAATGCAATGCAAGAACTAGGATACATAAGGCTATAACATGAGGTACCCCAAACATTCATTAAACCAGAAATGACCCTTAATGAAATATGTCAAAAAGATCAAAATATGACTCTTTCTAGCTCTGATGATGGCCGAAAAAAGAAGCTAGATAATGGGGGTCCAAGAGGGGCATAATGACAAGTATAACATGGAGACCCCCAATAAGGTTGATCCCTTCTACAATGTTGTAGAGGGACACAAAATAAGCTTACTCACAGTTAATTACATGCTCCAAAACAGACTACATGTAGGCCAAACAAATCATGCAAACTTACGGTAAATTGGAAGAATTGTGAAGCAAGTGCAAGATAGGGGGCCCAAACAGGGTTGAGCCCTTCTTCAATGTTGAAGAGGGGCTCAAAATAGGCCCTCTTACAGTTTACATCATGCTCAAAAACAGATCACTCATAGGCTAGAAATTTCATGCAAAATAATGGCATATAAGAGGATATTGAAACAAGTGCAAGATGGAGGGCTCAAACAGGGTTGAGCCCTTGAACAAACATGAACAATAGCTCAAAAAAAGCCCCTTTCAGTGCTGGTCGGAGCCCAAAACAATAATCAAATAGGCTTAAGAAATGAGGCAAGAAAGTGCTGCAAAAGAGGGAAATGGAGCCTTACCCTTGTAGACAAGTCTTGGTTCCCTTTTGCTTGAAGAATGGATGCCTCCTAGCTACTGGAAAGCTCTCCTAGCTGTTGGAATGGAGTTTTGATGATAGGGCTTGGAGATGATGAAGAAATGGCCCCAAAACTCGAAGAAAATGGAGTTGTATCTATGTATATGCTCCAATCAATCCATGTAGCTTCTTCTCTTGAGTTGGGAGGACACTAATGTGTGCAAGAGAGGGAGAGAGGAGTCCTCTAAGAAATGGAGGGAAATGAGCTCTATATTTCCCTCCATAGGGGCCCCCCGGATGAGATATTTTTGGGAAAAATCAAAGCACAGCTGGAATGCACACATCCCAAGGAAGCAGGCCGGCTAGCCACCTTTATTGGAGGTGGCCGGCCGGCCACCCCCCATGGCCGGCCGGCCAAGGTCAAAAATGGAAAGTGAGAATTTCTGGCCGGCCACCAAAGGTTGGTGTCCTCCCATGTGTGTACAACAAGACCCTATGGTTGGAAATTGGCAACTCTGAACCAGGAGAAACAACAATCCACTTTTAGGAGAGGGTCAAAAATGAAAAGAAGAATTACTGGCCGAGCTCTATTTTTTAGGGTCCTCCCATGTGTGTACAACACAAATATGTGGTTTTGGCTCGAAGAAAATGGCCCTAGGGTGTTCAACATTAGCTCGAAAGTGAGAAAAACGGCCCCCGGGGGGCGCCGGAAGAGCATAACTGGTTGCTGGGACAATTGCTGGCCTCCCACCCTCCAGTGACCTTCCTTATGATAAAACAGAGGTACCTGCCAAAAATGAACAAAAACCGATGCAAAACGAATGCTCGGGGGCCAAAACACGCAGTTCGAGGTCCCGAAAACCAGTCGTTAAGCACCAAAAGTGGTGTTTGGCCACGAAGTGGGTATCTCAGACCCCAGTGTCCCTCATTACGATAAAACAGAGGTACCTACCAAAAATGAACAAAAACCGATGCAAAACGAATGCTCGGGGGCCAAAACACGCAGTTTGGGGTCCCGAAAACCGGCTGTTAAGCACCAAAAGTGGTGTTTGGCCACGAAGTGGGTATCTAACACCCCAGTGTCCCTCGAAAGGGAGTAAATGAGATGCATGCCAAAAACCGGAGGAATCAGAGATGGTTGGGTGGTCCCGAACCGAGGCACACGGCCTGACGGCTCCGAAAATCGGGAACCGGGCTCCGAAATGGGCAAAATGGCCTACGGCCACGAAATGTAGCCCACGGCCACTGAGAGATGGTCTACGGGACTTCTCCCTCCCTTCAGGAAAGAAAATAGAGAAGATGCAGTTACTTAAATCGAGGCAAGGCACGAGAGGGTTAATCGGAGGCAGGGCGCACGGCCGCGACTCTGAGACTTCTGAACGAGCACAATATACAACATCACCGAGCGCTCAATCGGTGATGTCTGAGTCTTAAGGTCGGTCAAAAATGGGGTGTCTACACCTTCCAGGATAAGTTTTTGCCTCCTACAGTTAGGGAGAAGTGGAGAGACCAGTTCTCTAAGTTGGTACAGTTGAACATGCCAGTGGCCGAGTTTGAGGCCACCTTCACTAGCTTGTCTAGGTTTGCACCTGAGTTTGTGGCAACTGAGGCGCGCCTTTGCTTAGAGTTTGAGAAGAGATTAACGATCGGGGCTCATGTTCAGAGTGGCTGGATCCATGATTAGAGATTATGGCTGCCTTATGGAGGCAGTGGCCCATCTTGAGACCATTATGTAGATGGAGGAGAAAAGGATGAGGGGCTCCAGGAGGGGTTAGGAAAGTCAGGGGGACGGTAAGAGACAGAAGGGCTCCAGTTTGCCCGCAGAGAGGAGGAGCGCAATGTTCTGCATCGTCTTCGGCTCATTCATAGGGCCAGAGTCAGGGGAGACGGCAGTCGCTCACTTGTTATTAGTGTGGGAAGGTAGGGCATTTGAAGAGATTTTACCCACACTTGGGTGCTTACCCGTGCATTTAGTTCGAGGCGACCACAGAGCCACCGGCTTGCCTGATCGGCCTAAGCCTTGAGGGCCAATCAGGGAGCCTTTTCAGCTCAATCAGTACATCAAGCTTATGCTCCGAGGGGTGATCAGGTTAAGTAGAGACCTACGGGATGTGTGTATACTGTTACTGCGCCGGATCTTGTACCAACACCTTCGGTTATGAGAGATACTTTCTTGTTTTGCAATTTAGTTGCTAATGTGTTGATTGATATGAGTGCATGCCATTCATTTATCTTATCTACATTTGTATCGATTTTTGGATTGGTGTTGGCACAGTTAGCATCCCCTATTTGTGTCGAGTCACCTACTGGTGGTAAGGTTAGACGGAGGTGTTGGGGTTGTGATATACAGGTTGCCAGTCACCGACCTCCTTGGTGCTGATGTATGTGTCTAGTTTTGATGTTATTTTGGGTATGGACTGGTTGTTGTCATATTGGGCTGTTATAGATTGCTACTGTCAGAGGGTTACAATATGTACCCTGAGCAGGGAATGTTTCTATTTCTTGGGAGACCGGGTGGATAGAGTCTTATCACCAGTATATGATCTGCATGGGCGGAGTGAACTTAGTTACCTTCTAGAGAGCTTCTTGAGTGGTGAGTGTGATGAAGTCCAAGTTGAGTTGCCAAGATTAGTTTGTGAATACACGGATGTTTTTCTAGAGGATCTCATGAGTTTACCACCTCACCGAGAGATTGAGTTCTTTATTGACTTAGTGCCTGGCACGACACCGATTTCTATGGCATCGTATAGATTTGCACCTGTTGAGTTAAGTGAGTTCAAGATTCAACTCCAGCAATTATTAGATAAAGGTTTTATCCGTCCTAGTACTTCACCTTGGGGAGCACTGGCTCTCTTTGCTAAGAAGAAAGATGGAGTGTTGCAACCTTGTATCGATTACCAGAAGTTGAATTGGCTAACTGTCAAGAACAAGTACCCAATGCCTCGTATAGTTGATTTGTTTGACCAGTTGAATGGGTCTTCTTGCTTCTCTAAGATAGACCTGAGATCGGGTTATTATCAGTTGGGAGTGAGGGAGGAGGATATCCCGAAGACGACATTCCGTACATGGTATGGCCATTACGAGTTTCTCGTGATGCCTTTTGGGCTAACCAATGCCCTAGTTGTGTTTATGGATTTGATGAACTAGATCTTCTGTGAGTTTCTAGATCGTTTTGTGGTCGTTTTTGTGAACGACATCTTGGTTTACTCACCTTCTGATGAGGAACATGAGGAACACTTGCGAGTGGTTCTTAAGTTGTTTAGAGCCCATTTATTGTATGCTAAGTTTGGAAAGTAGAAATTTTGGCTGAGGGAAATTAGATTATCAAGCTATGTGGTGTCCGGGGAAGGGGTGACTGTAGATTCCTCCAAGATAGAGGCAATGCAAGATTGGGAACAACTTAAGAATGCTTTGGAGGTCCGTAGTTTGTTGGGGTTGGCTGGGTATTATCGTAGATTTGTGAAGGATTTCTCTAGGCTAGCCTCACCTTTGACTAGGTTGATGAGAAAAAGGGATGAAATTTGTTTGGAGTAAGACTTGTGAGAAGTCATTTGAAGAGCTTAAAGTTAGACTTACCACTGTTCCAGTTTTGATTATTCCGTAGTGGGGTTTGGGTTATTCGGTGTATTATAATGCCTCACGGGAAGGTTTGGGTTGTGTATTGATGCAAGAGGGGAATGTAGTAGCCTATGGATCATGACAATTGAAAACTCATGAGAGGAATTACCCTACTTATGACCTAGAGTTAGCGACGGTGATCTTTGCCTTGAAAATTTGGAGGCATTATCTGTATGGGGAGAAATTTGAGGTGTTTTTGGATCACAAGAGTTTGAAGTATTTGTTTACACAGAAAGACTTGAATTTGAGGTAGAGGAGGTGGATGGAGTTTATAGAGGATTATGATTTTGAGTTGTATTATCACCCGGGAAAGGCCAATGTTGTGGCCAATGCCTTGAGTAAAAAGTCTATTAGCAGTGTATCATGTATTGCCATCCGAGAATGGGAGATGTTAGGTGCTCTTGGTGAGTTTGACTTGCATCTTGGCGAGTCCATTGAGACTGCAGCATTGTTTACGATAGTTGCACAACCCTCACTTGTGAATCGAGTGTTATTAGCGTAGAAGGGTGATCTTGAGGTTAAAACCCTCCGGGAAAAGATCTCCAGTGGGAAGGTGGAAAGGGGCTTGAATGTGTATTCTGACTCGAGTGTTAGATATTGTGACCATCTTTTTGTGTCGGATTCTTGCCGAGAGGAAGTACTTCGAGAGTTTCACCATTCTCGCCTTGCGGTGCATCCATGTGGCATAAAAAAGTATCATGATCTTAGTCGCAAGTTTTGGTGGAGAGGTATGAAGAAGGTTACGGCTGTGTTTGTGTCTAGGTGCCTTACTTGTCAATAAGTGAAGGCCGAGCGTCAGAGACCAGTAGGTTTGTTGCAACCCTTGTCTATCACCAAGTGGAAATAGGAACATGTCACAATGGACTTTGTTGTCGGCCTTCCGAGGACTCAACGGGGTAATGATGCTGTTTGGGTGGTAGTTGATCGGTTGACCAAGTCGGCGCACTTTATACCTATACGCGTGAGTGATTCAGTAGGTTATCTTGCCAACATTTACATTAGGGACATAGCGAGGTTGCACGGGGTCCCAGTGACGATTGTTTTGGATAAAGATTTGCGTTTTACAACTAGGTTGTGCCAGAGCTTGCAGAGTGCTTTGGGCACTAGATTGACTTTGAGCATTGCGTATGACCCCCAAACTGACGGGTAGCCCAAGCATACTATTTAGATCCTTGAGGATATGCTTTGAGGTTATGTCCTTGACTTCAAGGGGTCATGGGAGAGGCACTTGCCTTTAGTGGAGTTGGCCTATAATAATAGCTTCCAATCGAGTATTGGTATGGCACCATTTGAAGCCTTGTATGGCCGACCGTGTAGATCTCCGGTGTGTTGGGCCGAGGTGGGTGATGCACCTTTGTTGGGTCTAGAGTTGGTTTGGGAAACGACGGAGAAAGTGACACTTATTCGTAAGAGGTTGGTTACGGCTTAGAGTCGTCAGAAAAGTTATGTCAACTGTAGGAGGAGACCTTTGTCTTTTGAGGTTGGAGATCATGTCCTTTTGAAGATATCACCTAGGCGGGGTTTGATGAGGTTTAGGAAGAGTGGGAAGTTCTCCCCTCGATTTATTGGGCCTTTTGAGGTCCTTGAGCGGGTCAGAGAAGTTGCTTACCGTTTGGCGTTGCCACCACAACCATCTAGGGTTCATGATGTGTTTCATATTATATTGCTTTGGAAATATGAGCCGAACCCATCGCACGTGTTGGATTGGACCGACTTAGAGGTAGATGAGGATGTCTCCTATGAGGAGAGACCGGTGAGAGTCTTGGATACCCGGGACCAATTCTTGTAGGCAAGATGATTCCCTTGGTTAAGGTATTGTGGAAACATCACGGGGTTGAGGAAACAACTTGGGATTGTGAATTGGAAGTCTGAGAGAAATATTTGGACTTATTTGTTGATGTTTGAACATATATTGAAATTTTGATTATGTTAATGAAATGTAAAAACACTGTATATGTTTTAAGAATACGAGAACATTGTATATATTGTGGATATTTTGGAAACATGGATTCAATATAAGCAATGTATATGTTTTGAGAATATGGAATATTGTATGTGTTGTATCACTTTTGGAAGCATTGTATATGTCGTGTAAATTTTGAGAATTTGGGTTTATCATAAACATTGTAAATGTTTTGGGAGTATATGAATTGTACTTGATTAGTCGAACTTGTGTATTCGGTTAGTAAGAATGAATGACTGGAGGATAAGTCACGATGTTGAACTTGATAGATTATCACGGTTGAGAATAGTTTAAAATGGTTTTGAACTTGATTTGAAATTTCGAGAACGAAATTTCTTAAGGAGGGGAGATTATAGTGATTCTGATTTTGACCTGACTTTTTGTTATATTCTGAACACAGGTTTCATGGTTTAATGTTGTTATTCATCTCTTTTTCCCTTGTTGTCCCTTAGGTTATCTTTTGGATTGTTGTGGTTGTGTTTGATACAGGTTCGTTGCTTAGTTTCCAAACATTTGTCGCCTAGATTTTTGCTCTTCTGCTCGAGCGGCACTTCTTGCAAAACTACAGGAAGAGTGTATTCTATGCTCGAGCGGTGTTTCCTACGCTCGAGCAATTGTGAGCTCGAGCGGCAATTATTGAGCTCGAGCAATGTTCTTCTGCCTGCAATATTACTAGATGTGTGTATTCTGCACTCGAGCGTTGCTTCTTGCGCTTGAGCGGAACAATTTATTGTGTCTGATGCTTCAGCGTCAATTCTTGTACTCAAGCGGACTGTGCGTATATCAGGTCACAAAAATGACTTTTTACATCACTTTTCAGATCCATTTCCTTCCAAACCATAAAGTTGAGACCCTCTCTCTCTAAACTTACCTTCTCTTTACAATTCCATCAAGATCTAGTGGTTTCTCCACCCTACCTCCTTTGATAAAAAGGTAGAGCACCTCAAGGGCATCATTTTGATCCAAATAGACTTTGGTTTCGACATCATTGGAGTTTCATCTTTGCTTTGATCGTCTTCTTTCCTTGAGGTAGGAATTTTTCTACACTTTCATATGATTTTTAACTTAGTTATTGATCGTTGTGTAATAATGGTGGGACTTGGGAGTATTTTGAACGAACCTTGGGTTTGGATTAAAACCAAAAAGAGGGGTTTCTAAGTAAATGAGTTATAGATGGTTATGGGTTGAATATGAGGTTATATTGTAGCCAAATAGTTTATTTAGGGCAATGGGTTAATATTTGGTAAAGAGAGGAGCTTACCCTAAAATGTTTTAAATATTTATTTTATATAAATAAATGGAATTTGTTGTTATAAATGTGAAAATAGATGAATATAACTGTGAATGGTGGAGTTGGATATGCATTACCCTCACAGGTGAAATTTTGAATAATTTATCTGTCTTGAGATTGAATATCTGTTTAGAAATATCTGTATTGGGCTATCGGTGGAGGATAGCTATGATTGTTGTAGAAACTGCATGAGAATTAGGTGAATCGAAACTAACCTCTTGTTGGTTGTCTTTGTATATGACTATGTTTTAAATACATTGTTTAGGTATGATGTTTGAGAGGAGAAAGAAGATGTACTCCTGTAGCTTGACTTTTTCGCGCCACCTTTCGGAAGGTTCGAAAGAAGCCCTACAGTTGGGACTTCCGTGGTTCTGGATCAAATCTCACAAGTGCAATGTGAAATTGATAAACACAAAAGAGTCCAAATCCGACAAACCTTTTGGAAAATTGATTTTGAATCAAATTCTCAAAAATGGATTGCTTCGCCAGATACAAAGTCACCACTTAAATATTTTTGAGAAATTTAAGAAATCCATGACTCATGCCAAAGGCCATATGTTCGTCATTACCAAAGTTGCGTTGGCTCGGGAACTTGGGTACGAGAGGGGAAAGTCATGAATACATTTGGGCACCCTCGCTCGTCTGATCAAAGATCGACCTTTACTAATCATGATATGATTTTTACTAACATTATATGCTCTTGTTCCGATTTATTAGGCTGGCATTTACTATGTGACGCATGCACACAAGGTATAGACTAGTTTGCAAGAATTGGAACAATTCAATTTCTTGTTTTTTTTTCGAAAAGAGTTTGATTTTGCCACTTAAAAAAGTGGGTTTCAAGTTTGTAAATTTGCCACTTGACAAAGTGGGCTTAAACGTACATTCATTGAATCGTCCCAATTCAAGTAACAAGCCTTCATCCACAGGCACTCAAATAGTTTAACAAGTAAGCACTTAGCCTCATGGCAAGCATGCTAGTCATTGTAATCACTCACACTCATGCAAGTATGTTAAAGCACTAAGAACTCACCTAGTACTCCAAGCTAAGATAAAACAAAAGAGTTAGAAAAATGCATGATTCCTAACTATGCCAAATGTCTAATGCAATACATATAATATGCAATTATTAGGCTCGGTTACTAATATGGCATATGACTCAATTCAAGACATGCGGTCTAAGAACGTGTTCAATGAAGTATTTAAACAACAATGCAATTAGAATGATGTGCCGAGCCTCGGTGCATGCAATACAAATGAATGGATGCAAATATGTGATATGCTAATTGAACTAACCATCGAAAGCTAGTAAAGCTAGTAAATAAAAGGGAGAAAGACGTGGGGTTGGAAGACATACACACTATTACAACATTGATACCCTCGCGCTGGAGGGTGCAAATGAATAAACTAGGTAAGCTAAACTACATAACTAATTGTTACAAAACTTGAATAAATAAGCTAGCTATCTAAGCTAATTAAATATTACAACAATGACGAACTAATTTAATTAACTACTTTTAAGCTAATTAAACAAGTACAATGCAAAACAAATTAGCTAACTACATTAATTAATTAATTACAAAGTCACTAACTAAACTAGTTAACTAAATGACAAATGACTAATTTAAACTAATTAACTAGTCTGTGAAGCGAAGGAGGCCTATGCATGCTAAGTTTCCACCCGAAGAACGCCCATTGTTTGCTCCCGAAAGCCTCTGTTGCATAACCCTTGAACTGTTTTTTTCTCTTCCATACCAACTCTTCTCTACTTCACAAGCATTATACTCAAAATTCATTGGTGGCTGGCAGGCCAAAAGTGGTGGCCGGCCGGCCGACCACCAATGGGGGTTCTTAGTCAACACCGATGGCTGTCGACAGAACGAGTGGCGACGCCACTGATGATGCACCTTTTCTTGCTGCAACTGAGAGCAAAGAGAGGATATTCTCACAGGTTGTTTGTACTTTATATCCCTTTTTATCATCAAAATAAGCTCAAAGGAGTGATACACTTGGTTCCGAAACTATCAATCAAGCAATTTCATTGCATGATGGCCAAAGAACCAAGGTGTATAAGTTTAATAAATGCACAAACAAGACCAAAAACCATCACCTTATCATGCATGATCAAGGGCTATGAAGACCTAGGAAACTTAGCACATTTCATCACTTTGAGTATTAAATGTCCCAATTTTCCTTGTGTTTAATTAACATCCGATTGAGCACACCAAAACACAACCAAATTCTTATCTTTGCACAATTTTAGTTTCCACTTTTAGTTACTCATTTTAATTACCCTTCCATTGTTTAACCAATTAAGTTCATTGATGAGTTAAATACTTTAAAAGAAAAGGAAGTGTCAAACAATGGGTAGTTAAAGGCAAGAGAGAGGTGTCATGCCATTGATAATGAACCCCCAAAAGAGGATTAAACCATTAAGCATAGACCTCAAACTCAAGCTTAAACAATCCTAAGGTTCAAACAACCCTCAAAGCAAACAAAGAGTCAAGAAATGAGAGAGGTTGCAGAGATTATGTTTGCTAAAATTAAGTGAAAAAAGCACTAAAACATGCAATCAACTCAAACAAGTGGTGTCTAAAGGCCTAAAACACCAAGCTTGTGAGGACACTTTCACTAGAAGCATGCAAAACAAGACTCAAATGCAACAACCAGCCAAAAACAGAGTTAAAATAGTCCAATTCAGAGCCTAAAACATGTTGGAATTAAACAACAAATGGCTAGAAAAATAAGATAACACATAGAACTATCTAGGCTAGCAAACAAGACACAAGGAGGGGAGCCTAGCCCCTCCAATTTGGACCTCAAAACAAGATTTTGGCCATTAAAAAAACTCTGAAATTTAGTGGTTAAAATCCCCAAAAAAGATGGTTTGAAAGTGGGAAACACAAGTGGAAAAGCCATGTAAGCAAGGAATAAAGAATGGTGAACCACCCCCTAACCTTAAATGGCCTAAAATCACAAATTTAAGCCCACAAAAACAGAGGTTTAGACAATCCAAAAACAGTACAAAAATGTGCTAGAATGAAGACAAAAGTAGCTAAAATAACAAGCTAAAATATTGAGCAATTAAGCTAGGAAACAAGCATAAGGAGAGAAGGCTAACCCCATCCATTTTTGGGACTTTAGAACATGATTTTCAGCCTTTGGAAAAATATGAAAACCAGTGGTAAAAAGCTTAAAAAAAGTTGATGAAGAGATGGGAAACACAAGTCAAAAGGCTCAGAGAACAAGGTTCAAAGAATGGTGATTAACCTCTTTACCTTTAATAGCCTTAAACCACAAGCTTTAGCCCATAATAAAATAGTTGAAAAACACTTCAAAATTAGCAAGAAAAGATAGAAAAGAAGTAGTGCAAAGATGCTCAAAATTATATCTCTTGAAGAGGAATAACACTTTTGTTCACAAACCACAAGTCTTTCACTCTCAAAGGTTGAAATTAGGACTCAAGAATCTCAACAAGGAGAGCTCCAATATTGGTTTAGGAAGTGTAGAGAGAGGGTGTATAGGTTGCAAGATAGAGATAGAGAGAGAATTCCAAGTTTTGGAACTTTTGGAAATTTTTGTAACCTTAAACCACAAGGGAAGACCTAGTATATATAGAAAAATAGCCCCTTAGGTTGAAAATATCAAGCCTGGAACAATTGGAGCTTTTGGGGGACCGCTGGCACAAAATATCTAGGTTTTTCACCAGTGGTTGCAGGCCAAAAGTGTGGCCTGCCGTCCACTAATAGTGGTTTGCTTTCCACCAGTGATGGCCTGCCAGCCAAAAAAATCTGCTTCTACGCCCGACTTGAAACGACCATATCTCCTTCATCTAGAGTCGGGTTTAGGTTATTCTTGAGCCTAAATTGAAGCTTCAGAAGTATACTTTCCTATGGTGTTAGCCTCATGAATAGATTCTTAGTGTGAAAAAAGATATTCCTATTTTAGTAAAGGTTGCTCATTTCTAGCTTAGACGAATGGATGCCTAACTTCACACAGCCATATCTCTTTCATCCGGACTTGGCTTTAGGAGATTCTTGGGTCTAAAATGAAGCCCCGGAAGTCCAATTTCCAATGATGGTGGCCTCACAAATAAAGTCTAAGTGCAAGAAGAGATAGGCCTGATTTAGTGAAGACTGCTCAGTTCTTTCTCATCGGTTTCAAGCTCAACCATTTCTCCAACTAGTTTTCTTCCCCCCCTCATATTTTCTTCAACTCCAAATCTATAAAGAAGAGGTTTAAAATATTTTTCAAAGAATTCACCTCTCTTCCATTTATTTCCACTTTGTCCTTGCTCAGTTTACCAAAAAGCGCAACATTTAACGAAATGTGAGCTTTGGAACATCATAGAAACATTTTCAAAAATACTTGGAAAGGGAGGGTTTTAAGGTCTAAAATAGTTTTGGGTCCAAAATGGGGTGTAAGGTTGAGATTTAGAAGCTCTTCTTGTTGAAGAAATTGAGCGATTGTATGACATAACTTTCATTATCGAGTGATCAACCTGAGGCACCCAAGTCTTAAGGGCGGTCAAAAATGTGCTGTCTACAGTTGCCCCTCTTTGATAGAGCTCAAAGTCATGAAATGATGTGAGTGAATGTCAATGCCCGAAGACAACCCATTTTGACAAGGCCGTAAGACTTGGGTAAACAAACAAAATGCAGATGCAGTTTGTTAAACCCGAGGATTGCCTACGTATCCCTTTGCAAGGAATCAAAACAGCGTAGTTCAGAGACAGGATGCAAATGATACACAACGTAATGAAACAATCCAAATGATATGCAGTACAATGCAATAATATAATCAAACCACAAGCAGTGGAAAACACACGAATACCATAAAGGGATGGAGATGCAAAATCAAACTACGTTTTATATTGAAAAGAAGTAGGCATAGCCAAACGACGTCTAACACAGGCTAAGTGCCTACATCTTCAATGCTGGGCTCAGCACAACATGGATGCTTACACATAACAAAACCATGTTTTAATGTGAAAATGGTCCGAGCACATACAAAACTATGTTTTTCGTAGAAAGAGAAAGAGTACAAGTAATTGAGTAGGATGATATAAGTGAGGAATGATCTGCTGAGGAAAGATAATAATCCTAAATGCTGAATGCAATGGATGCAATGGATGAAGTGAATAAGGCGTAGATCAAACCACAACTTGCCTAGAAAAAGCATGGACAAAGAACAGACCATGTCTAACACAGAAAAGGTGTTAACACCCTCAATACTGGCCTTAGCACAGCATGGGTACTTACACGTGACAGAACTATGATTCAACGTGGGAAAGGTATGAGCACATGAAAAACTAAGCTTAACATGGAAAGGATGCAGGCAATAAAATGGATAGTGATGTAATGAATGCATACAATAAATTCTATATGCAATGCGATAGATGTAACAGCTAAAAAAATGCGATGTAGGTGGGAAGCGGCACTTTACCTTACAGTGGCAATAGGCGATGACTCACCTTATGCCACTAGGATCTTCCTCTTCTCCTTGATTGCGCTTTCCAAACCACAGGTACTACTTTTCTCCCTGGCTATGTTTGCAACTTTCCCTACTCTCCAACAGGGTGACAAGCTAGGTTCAGTATCCAGAATTAAGGTGCATACACGCTACCTCAACCTATGGGGCTGCCATACCGATTTTAAGCCAAGGATACTCCCCTGGGTATTTAAGCCAAACTTTAGTCTCGGAAATCCCAAACCTTTGTGTTCTAGGCCTCAGCCACTCGAACTCTAGTTTCCACCATCTCAATTGATCTCCTAGAAACTCACCACAAACATAGGCAGGTGGCTATACCAAACCACCGGAAGTTGTTTGGGCACGACAAACACCAAATGAATTGCACCTATAGAGGATTTAAGGTCTCCTAGACCAGGAGAGTACACAAGATAGTGCGATACAAGTTGAAATGCACTAGATAGTGTGATATAAATTGAAATGCACTAGACAGTGCGATAAAAGTGAAATGCACTAGACAGTGCGATTGAGTTGAAATGCACTAGACAATGCGATAAAAGTGAAATGCACTAGAGAGTGCGATTGAGTTGAAATGCACTAGACACTACGATATAAATTGAAATGCACTAGACAGTACGATTGAGTTGAAATGCACTGGACAGTGCAATGCACTAGACAATGAGATGGAGTTGAAAAGCGCTAGACAATGCGATATAAGTGAAATGTACTAGACAGTGCGATGCAGGTGCACAAGATAGTGCAATACAAAGTGTATGATTGTGCAATAGATGCACTAAGTGAGATTATTGTGTGATAGATGCACATATATTGACAATGCATGTTCCATGCAAGATAGGTAACCGATGTATGAGTTTAATTGAAACCATGCTTTATGCAAGAAACAAGAGCATATTCTATGCAAAATTGAAAGCATGTTCTATGCACGAATCAGGAGCATATTCTATACAAAATTGAAAGCATGTTCTATGCACGAATCATGAATGATGCAGGACATGCATGCAACATAAGTGTATATAAAAGTGCACGTTCTATGCAATAGAAGATAATCAAATATGTACTTTGGTGCCTCCAATTTACCTCTCGGATACTTCTTCAGCATGCTCAAAAAGGATACGTCCTATTCATATTAGCAATGGATAACATCTGCATGTTGCTTTGATTGCCATTTAGGCTTGAAGCAGGCTTAAACTCGGAGTCAAGGTACACACTAAGATGCTCCAAATTTTCCCTATTTTCTTTTGCTTTGCAATCTGGAACCCATGTAGCTTCTGATGGGTCCTGGTTCTATTTCTCTCTTGATCGGGGTTGGACCCTACAATTTATGAAAGAAAGAATCCTGTTTTGCAGATCATGTTGGGAATGACACAACATTCTGAGCACGAAATGATTTATTTTTGAAATTAAAATTAAGAATGAGTTCTTGACTGGATACTGAGCCTACGACTGACCACAATCAAAACGACTCAATAAAGAGAAAGTAAAAACAACCTAAACACAGAACGACTCAAAACGATTCAAAACAAGAATTGAGACAAACAAAAACTGCAAACACAACACTCGGATATGTTCCAATGGCGAGAGACCTCTCGGTTCATGGGTAGCCTACTTCTCCAGGCATTGTTTCCCACCCTTTCTCATTTGTGATTCTCACATCACTTTGGCACTCAATCTCTTTTTCTCTAAAAAGCCCTTTCCTTACTTTTTCTCACAGCGCACATCTCTATATTCTTTAATCTCTCTTATTTTTTTATCCCTCCCCTGGATGGTTGATGGATAAGCAGGAAGCTGTGGGATCTTCCCCCTAGTATTCTTCTAGATTCTCCTTCTTTCGCTCACAACTAGTGAGCTTTCCCTCAGAGGGGTTATGGTGCGACTGGATGTGCAGAGATCTATAACTGACATTCATTGGCGATGCCTTTGGCTGAACTTGACCGAGATGAGTTACAGCATGCCCCACCGGCCGGGTATACGATTGATTGGTCTCACACATTGCGTTTTCCACATCCCCGTTCCACGTCATACACCAATTTGGGTGTGACCAAACCCGTCTAGATGAAGGGGTTGAATATCCAGCTCAATTTCTAGTTCATGCTTTGCACTTGGCTTGATACCTCGCTGTTTGAAGGATGAGAGAGTTTTTGGCCTCTAGTGCTAGCCTCAGCTGTGCCCTTTCTGGTGCGTGCACTGATAACAGGGAAAAGACAGAAAACTGGACTCGACTATGCCCCTAGTTCATCATTTTGACCATTTTTTGTCTTTTGGCTTTCTGTTAAAACAATTTTGACCAACATGAGAGTTGAATTAACATGCCTGTTCGACTTTCTACTTTGAAATCATGCAAGTCAGGTTGTGAGCACTGGAAAATTTCCTTTTTTGGGCCCAAGAAATGGTCTAGTTTTGAAAAAAAATGGAATAATTTCTGAGAAAATTAGTCAACCTCATTAAAAATCCTAAAAAACTATTTTTTTGTAAATGGCCACTGCTCAACCAACATGGAATTAACTCTTAAGATGCACAACCTCAGATCTGAACTTGATTTGTCTTATAGCTGAATCTTCTAACGCAATAGGACAATCGATTTTGGATGAAGATGTGCCAATTGGACATGGAAAAGATAGCTGAGTTGAACAAGGATAAGCCAACCAACATGGATGAGACAAGCAGGTTGAGAATGGTTGTGACCGAACTTCAGGATGAAGTTGCTTATGTATCCCAAAGATGGGAATCAGGCCTTACGTAGTTTCGGGTTTGAGGTTCAATCGGGTGTTGACACTTTCCTTTTGTGCTCTGACTTCTTTTAGGTTTTCAACCTTGCGAGCTCTATTTTTTCTCTTCATTTTTCATTTTTCTTCTCTCTCTATTCTTCTTTTTTTGCTTTGTTTTCATTCATTCATTTTTTTTATTTCTTTTTCTTTTTTTCTTGCTCTAACTTTTGCCTGGGTCACCCTTCCGAGTTTTCAGCCCAGCGAGCCTCTTAAGGATAGAAAAGTTTAACTTGTCCATGTTCATCGGTCGTAGGATCTCTTAAGCCATCTGAATCCACGAGAATGGCTGTTGTTCTTGACTAAATTGTCTCTGATGATATAAGAGCCCATTCAATCAGGTTTGAATTTTGCCTCTAGTGTTGTGGATAGGAGCTCGATTGTCCTGTCAGCAATAATTTTCTTTTCTCAGATTTTGGGATTTGGCTTTCTTGCTGATCTCTAGTGGCTTGAGAAATGACCCATTTTTAAATCTTTGAGCACATCTGACCTTTTTGCCCCTAGTTTAAGGGATGCTTCTTATCTAGCTATGCAAGCTTCCTTTGATAACATTTGACCTTCTTGCCTCTAATTCAAGGGTTGCTTCTAATCTGGCCATGCAGCCTCATATTATGGTTGATCATTGAACATTCTGAATCAAAGTTTGAAAGCAAAGGGGCCAAGTCTCGAGGCTGAGAGTGATCCTATGCTGTACAATCTCAAGATCAATTCCAAATATGTCTTCATAGGACCATGCAAAACATTTTTTGAAATCTTTTAATAAGGCGACTAGTTGCTCATGCTCTTCTGAAGACAATGTAGAACCAATCTGGATCAAGCCAGGATCCTTCTTAGAACTCACATTAACAGACATGATCTCATTTATTAAGGGCTTAGCAGACCTTTCTTCCTCTCAGTTGATCAAAATTTTGCAAATCCCAAGGAATTCCTTCTTCTTTGTTTTCATCACAATGTTAGAAAAGTTTTGAAAAAATTTGGTCAATGCAATGACTTAAAGGCCCAGAAAAAATAGGTGAAAATTACTACCATTTCATTCAGATCTTCTAGTGCAACTAGCTCAATGCCAGAAACAGACGTACAAGAAAGAGTGTAAAAGACAAACACAAAACAAGAAAGTAATGTCTGAGTTAACACCCCCAAAATCACCAACCTCCGACACAGACTAACTCAATACAACAAGTAAAATAAACAACATTTGCAAATTGCTCAAAACAGTGCGTGCTATCCGCCGTATCTGGAGTGAAATAAGCGTCATCAGCAAGTTTATCCCTAATCACATAGTCACATTATCCCTCAAAGTTCATTGATCTAGTGTCGATACACTTTGTAGGACCCGGTGAAGTGATGACCTTACTGTCAATAAGATCTTTAACTTCGTGGTGAAGATGAAAACAACCGTCAGTGCCATGGCCGATTTGTTGATGGAAGGCACAGTACTTGGCAGCATGAAGGGGATCAGGGAGAGGCCGAGGGTTAAGGGGTTTGAGATGGCCTTGCGCCTTGAGGATTTGGAAAGCTTTGGACAAGGTCATGTAAAAGGGATTGAAGGTGCGGTTTCCAGTCCTACCAGGGTTGACAGAGGGGTTGGTAGGTTTTGATTGGGTTTGATGATCTCTTCTGAGTGTAAGATTGAAGCTAAAAGGGATGTTTTTGGTACTGCAACCCTTTTTCATGATTTGCCCCCTGATTCGAAATGCTCCCAACCTTAGTGACAAAAGTGGCATCCACAGTTTTTGCAACAACCACCAACAGTTGCTGCTTGTTCAGCCCTTTGACCTTCAAAGTCTTAATAGCCCACTGAAGTTGTGCATAGGGATCAATACTTGCCCCGACCTTGTTCTTGCCCATTGCTTCTGCTTGGTCAAGGGATTGAGTGGCTATATCAAAGCAAGACCTATTTGTTGTTGATCTGTCATCACCCAAAGTTGAGATTGTTTCGGGTTGGCCTTTTTCAACTATAGCTTGCCCTAGGATTGAAGAGATTTTTGACGGGATCGAAACCCCAAATGTTAAATCCGCCACTATTCCTTGAAGGTTTTCAATCATTCCCAACATCTCAGTAGTAGTGGGTTCAGCCTTCTGGTGCTCTTGGCATACTCGAATTGGATTGGGTGCATCCATCATGCACAAATCAGTACTTTCTGGAATGAACATCTCAAGCTTGGGTAAATGGGCCAGAGTGATGTATATACTGGGTTGAAAGTAGAAAGTAATGTATGGATGAGGTTAAGGTAGGGAGGAGATACTTGGTCATGGATGGGAAGTGGGTTGGTGGTAACATTGGGGTCTTGAGGTGGAGCTATCATCTGATTGTTGATGATATTCTGAACCTCATGACAAAGGCGGTAACAACGATCGGTGCCATGACCATGCTGCTGATGATACACACAGTATTTGGTGGGGTTATATCTGGCAGGGAGTGGGTGAGGAATAGGTTGGGGATCAAGGGCTTTGAGATACCCTTTTTCCATCAGGGCTTTTAGTGCGTTGGTTAGGCTCATAGAGAGAGGGGTGAAAGTTTTTCCTTGAGAGCTCGGGTTGGGCCGGCTGTTTGTGGTTTGGTATTGGCAAAAGGGTTGGCAGTTTTGGGATTAGTGGTGATGGTATTTTTTTTTTTTTTTGAGCATTTCGCAGCTGTGCTACCATTGGAATTGTGAACAACATTCCTCTTCATAGGTTCATTACCCTCTACAATGATCCTTTGCCTGATGGCATCCTCAATTTGAACCCCAGTTTTACGGAGGTTCTTAAAGTTGAATAGCGGGAGGACTATCATTTTCTATAATAGCTTTTCATGCAGATTTCTAACAATGATACGGACTTGCTCTTTCTCTGGAGGCCTGCTTGCCATCATAGCCACCTTTGCCCTCCATCGAATAACAAACTTTGAAAAGCCCTCCTTCAGTTCCTGACGTGTTGCCTCAAGATCACGAGTTGTGACCTTGATTTGCGTGTTGTAGGAATATTGGGCAATGAAAGATTTGGCCAACTCCTGCCAGCTTTGTTTCACCAAGTCCTCCAATTTAGCATACCAGATGGCAGCTATTCCAGACATGGTTCGATTGAATAGTGACAACTTCTGTATTCGGGTCAAACCCATTGGTCGTAGGATATAAGAAAACAGACGCAAATGCACCATTGGATCTCCAGAACCATCGAAGTGGTCAATATGCGGCATCTTGAACCACTCCGGTAAGGTAACTACCAATTCAGTGTGCCCATCCTCTATGTCTGGAATAGAGCTGGCCCTCTATGCCTTTTTTGAATAGCTTTTCCAGCTTGTTGACTTTGAGCGCGGTTGGATCAACCTTGAATTCGAACAGTGCCTCGGATTGATACACCGGGGCTCTGGAAGTTTGTACTGGGATGGGTTCTGCTTGGACTAGGAAAATCGGAACACCCTCGACTTGTGGATCTTGAGCAGTGGTAGCATTTGCTGTGGTACTGAGCACAGGGATAGCCACGGTGGGTACATGTGATGCAAAAGCCATTGCTGGCTGCAGTTGCTGTTTCTATAGGCTAGTTATAACCTCGGCCTGACTGGTCATAACCTCGGCCTAACGGGTCGCGTCATGCTGGAGGGAGTCAACTGTTTCCTGCAGATGGAGTAATAATCCTTTCAAATTTGTCGGATGCTGAGCCATGATAGGGGTAGATGCCCGGGATAAGCCGAACAAAGGTAATCTAACTGGTGAATGTCGGAACAGTGGAATTGGTGAACCCTATATGGCCCTCCTTCGTCTTGCCACTGGTGAAGGAAACACTGATTGCTCCTGAACTAAATCTCTAACCTGACAAAGTCTATCAACACAAGTCTATAGTACTCGGGGGATATCGGAGCCTTCTGAAGCAATGGTTCCAAGACTACCTAGCAAAAGAGAAAACAGATAGCAGGATTCGAACAAAAAAACCTTTTCTATAACCATGAAAAGGGGCTTTCTAGATTTCGCACCTTAGCCCAATTTCACTAGAATAGATATGATCACAGCTGAATGAATGTACTCCCCACTGCATTCTGCCCCAAAATGGATACCAACTTTGCAATTGATATGCACATTCCTGTACAGTTTCACTGTAAAGCATGTACCAGTTAAAGAGAGCCAAAACACCCCTATGAGGGGGCAGGGTTACCCTGTCCTAGTTTCGTCGGGAACTAGGGTTCACTATTCAAACAAAGTGGTTTTACGCAATCCTGCATTTGAGTGAGCATCCTATCCTAGTTTGGAACAGTCTCTACGGCTCTCGATATGCAACTAAGTCAAATGGTCAAAAAGGGTACCTCAGCAAGACTACCTAATATGCTTCTCACACGTAACACCGAGAAGTGAAAAGAGGATCAAACGATACGGCAGTAGTCCAGATCAAAGGGTTGTGTTCTCATCGTGGCAGAGCCCGCGACCGATCAGCCTTTTGGCAAACGTTTAGGCAAGCCTCCGGCAAACTATCCAAGAATAGCAGATGGCTAACACAGTGACTTAGACACACCAAAGCAAATGAAAATGCAAAGAACAAATAAGTGTAGATAAAATTTCATATCAAGAATTTCAAGTCAAGTTCTCTAAATCTGCAGCAAAGTCGCTAGAAACTGAAGCTCGACTTTTTCATGCCCTCTTTCGAAAGGTTCGAAAGAAGCCCTACAGTTCGGACTCTCGCGGTTTTGAATCTAATCTCACAAGTGCAATGTGAAATCGGTAAACACCAAAGAGTCCAAATCTGGCAAACCTTTTGGAAAATCGATTTTGAATCAAATTGCCAAAAGTAGACTGCTTTGCCAAATACAAAGTTCCTGCCTAAATATTTTTGGGAAATCTAGGAAACCTATTACTCATGCCAAAGGCCACATGCCCATCATCACCAAAGTTGCCTCAGCTCGGGAACTTCAGTACGAGAAGGGAAGGTCATGAATACATTTGAGCACCCCTACTCACCCGATCAAAGATCGGCCTCTACTAATCATGACATGATTTTTACCAACATTATATGCTCTTGTTCCGGTTTATTAGGCTAGCATTTACTATCTGACGCACGATCACAAGGTATAGACTAGTTTGCAAGAATTGGAACAATTCAATTTCATATTTGTTTTTTGAAAAGAGTTTGATTTTTCCATTTAACAAAGTGGGCTTAAACGTACATTCATTGAATCGTCCCAATTCAAGCAATAAGCCTTCATCCATAGGCACTCAAATAGTTTAACAAGTAAGCACTTAGCCTTATGGAAAGCATGCTAGTCATGGTAATCACTCACACTCATGTAAGTATGCTAAAGCACTAAAAACTCACCTAGTACTCCAAGCTAAGATAAAACAAAAGAGTTAGAAAAATGCATGATTCCTAACTATGCCAAATGTCTAATGCAACACAAAAAATATGCAATTACTAGGCTCGGCTACTAATATGACATATGACTCAATTCAAGACATGCGGTCTAAGCACGTATTCAACGAAGTATTTAAACAACAATGCAATTAAAATGATGCCCCGAGTCTCGATGCATGCAATACAAATGAATGGATGCAAACATGCGATATGCTAATTGAAACGTGATGTCCCTGAACTAACCACCGAAAGCTAGTAAATAAAAGGGAGAAAGACATGGGGTTGGAAGACATACACATTATTACAACATTGATGCCCTCGCGCAGGAGGGTCCGAATGAATAAACTAACAAAGCCAAACTACTTAAGTAATTATTACAAAACTGGAATAAATAAGCTAGCTATATAAGCTAATTAAACATTGAAACAATAACGAACTAATTTAATTAATAACTTTTAAGCTAATTAAATAAGTACAATGCAAAACTAATTAGCTAACTGCGTTAATAAATTAATTACAAAGTCACTAACTAAACTAGTTAACTAATTGACAAATGACTTATTTAAACTAATTAACTAGTCCGAGAAGCGAAGGAGGCCCATGCATGCTCAGTTTTCACCCGAAGAACACCTACTGTTTGCTCCCGAAAGCCTCAGTTGCATGACCCTTAAACTATTTTTTTTTCTCTTCCAGACCAACTCTGCTCTGCTTCACAAGCATTCTACTCAAAGTTCACTGGTGGCCGGCAGGCCAGAAGTGGTGGCCGGTTGGCCACCAATGGGGGGTTGCCATCCAACACTAATGGCCTGCCGGCCAAGAACAGTGGCCGGCCAGCCACTGATGATGCACCATTTATTGCTGCAACAAAGAGCAAAAAGAGCAAAAAGAGGGTATTCTCACAGGTTGTTTGTACTTTATATCCCTTCTTATCATCAAAACAAGCTCAAATGAGTGATACACTTGGTTCCAAAACCATCAATCAAGCAATTTATTGCATGATGGCCAAAGAACCAAGGTGTACAAGTTTAATAAATGCACAAACAAGACCAAAAACCATCGCCCTATCGTGCATGATCAAGGGCAATGAAGACCTAGGAAACTTAGCACATTTCATCACTTTGAGTATGAAATGCCCCAATTTTCCTTTTGTTCAATTAATGTCGGATTGAACACACCAAAACACAACCAAATTCTTATCTTTGCCCAAATTTAGTTTCCACTTTTAGTTACTCATTTTAATTACCCTTCCATTCTTTAATCAATTAAGTCCATTGGTGAGTTAAGTCCTCTAAAAGAGAAGGAAGTGTCAAACAAGGGGTAGTTTAAGGCAAGAGAGAGGTGTCATGCCATTGATAATAAGCCCCCAAAAGAGGATTAAACCATTAAGCATGTACTTCAATCTCAAGTTGAAACAACCCCCAAAGCAAACAAAGAGTCAAGAAATGAGGGAGGCTGCAGAGATTATGCTTGCTGAAATTAAGTGAGAAAAGCACTAAAACATGCTATCAACTCAAACAAGTGATGTCTAAATGCCTAAAACACCAAGCTTATGAGGACATTTACACTAGAAGCATGAAAAACAAGACTCAAATGCAACAACCAGCCAAAAACAGAGATAAAACAGGTCAATTGAGCCTAAATCATGCTGGATTTAAGCTACAAATGGTTAGAAAAATAAGATAACACATAGAACTATCTAGGCTAGCAAACAAGACACAAGGAGGGGAGGCTAACCCCTCCAATTTGGACCTCAAAACATGATTTTGGCCGCTGAAAAAGCTCTGAAATTCAATGGTAAAAAGCCCAAAAGAAGATGGTTTGAAAGTGGGAAACACAAGTGGAAAGGCCATGTAAGTAAGGAATAAAGAATAGTGAATCACCCCCTAACCTTGAATGGCCTAAAACCACAAATTTTAGCCCACAAAAATAGAGGTTTAGACAGTCCAAAAACAGTACAAAAATGTACTAGAATGAAGACAAAAGTAGCTAAAATAACAAGCTAAAATATTGAGCAATTAAGCTAGGAAACAGGCACAAAGAGGGAAGGCTAACCGTCTCTATTTTTGGGACTTCAAAACATGATTTTTAGCCTCTGGAAAACTCTAAAAACCAGTGGTAAAAAGATTAAAAACAGCTGAAGAAGAGATGGGAAACACAAGTGGAAAGGCTTAGAGAACAAGGTTCAAAGAAGGGTGATTAACCCCTCTACCTTTAATAGCCTTAAACCACAAGCTTCAGCCTATAAAAAAACATTTGAAAAACATTTCAAAATTAGCAAGAAAAGATAGAAAAGAAGTAGTGAAAGGATGCTCAAAATTATACCTCTTGAAGAGGGATGCCACTTTTGTTCACAAACCACAAGTCTTTCACTGTCGAAGGCTGAAATTCAGACTCAAGAATCTCAACAAGGAGAGCTCCAATATTGATTTAGGAAGTGTAGAGAGAGGATGTATAGGTTGCAAGATAGAGATAGAGAGAGAATTCCAAGTTTTGGAACTTTGGGAAATTTTTGTAACCTTAAACCACAAGGGAATGCCTGGTATATATAGAAAAACTACCCCTCAGGTTGAAAACATCAAACCTAGAACAACTAGAGCTTTTAGGGGACAACTGGCACAAAATATCTTGGTTTTTCACCAGTGGCCGACAGGCCAAGAGTGTGGCTTGCCGTCCACAAAAAATCTGGTCAAGACCCGACTTCAAACGGGCATATCACCTTCATTCGGACTTGTTTTTAGGTCATTCTTGAGTCTAAATTGAAGCCCGGGAAGTCTAATTTCCAATGGAGGAAGCCTCACAACTAAATGCTACGTGTGCAAAGAGATATGTCTATTTTAGTAAAGGTTTCTCATTTCTATCTTAAACAGATGGATGCCTAACTTCACACAGCCATATCTCCCTCATCCGGACTCGGCTTTAGGAGATTCTTGGGTTTAAAATGAAGCCCGGGAAGTCCAATTTCCAATGATGGTGGCCTCACAACTAAAGTCTAAGTGCAAAAGAGATAGGCCTAATTTAGTGAAGGCTGCTCAGTTCTCTGTCAACGTTTTCAAGCTCAACAATTTTCCTAACTAGTTTTCTTCCATCTCCTTTTATTTTCTCCAACCCCAAACCTATAAGTAAGAGGTTTAAATGATTTTTCAAAGAATTCACCTCTCTTCCATTTATTTCCACTTTGTCCATGCTTAGTTTACCGAAAAGCGCAACATTTAATGAAATGTGACCTTCAGAACATCGTAGAAACATTTTCAAAAATATTTTGAAAGAGAGGGTTTTAAGGTCTAAAATAGTTTTGGGTCTAAAATGGGGTGTAAGGTTGGGATTTAGAAGCTCTTCTTGCTGAAGAAATTGAGCGATTGTACAACATAACTTTCATCATTGAGTGATCAACCTGAGGCACCCAAGTTTCAAGGGCGATCAAAAATGGGATGTCTACAACACCGTGTCTAGGCGGAGATAGGGGATGGACTCCATTGAAATTAAGTTGGCCTGTGTGTCCAGGATGAAAGTCCCGAAACCGCATGTATACATGGGTGTCGATCCCACGGAAGAAATTTCTATAAAATGGCAAGTTGTAGTGTTTAAGTTTTAATTGGGTTGCATTGAGAACCACTGAGTTGTAGCCTTAATTAAGTTGTCTGGAAGATAATGAAATGTGCTCATGGATTTAGATGAGATGAATTAATTTGAAAGGAATTGAAAGAAAATGGATTGAGATATGAAATTTGGTACTTTGAGATCATACAGCATATGAACATTGTGTCATAGGCATTATATATGCACATTGTACATATACCTTTGTTAAAATTCATATATTGTGTTAGATTGTGTCTACTGGGTTTTGGCTCACCCTATTTGGAAAAAAACCATTTTCAGGTATTGGTGATATGCCTCTACCAAGGCAATAACTTGGAGGGACTTTGGAGCAAGAGCTTCTTTTTGTAGTATTTTCTTTTGTATGGCCAAGGGCTTTATTTGTATTGAGCTAGCCTCACTTTTGTTGTAACCAGGTATAGTCTTGGAAAGTTATAAGCCTGTAGGGCATTTATTTTGTTGATCTCTTAGTTTATACAACATGCTATACATTCAGGGTAGAGCTTATGAATGTATATCGCATGTGTCATCATTTGTAAATGAACTCTGATTAATGAAAACTTCACATCATATTTATGGTGCTTTATTCTACTGTTTGGAGTTAGATTATCGTGTTTATTTTGGGGGCGTGACAGATTCATATTGTCATTTACTTATCATCTTGGATGGTTTATTGCTTTTATTTTGGGATGTTACAACTTCGTATCAGAGCGTACCAGGTTTGCATACTTTGGGTACGTGGAAAGTGGTTATTACCACAACGGGTTTGTTTCACTTGATAGAGACATTGGTATGTGTTGTATTCTACGTGATAACATCCTTATGTGATTATATGGGTATGAGATTTAATTTCTAGGATATTGATTGGGTCTATGGGTTTGTAGAAGTCCTATTAGAAGGGCACCTGATCACTACTGTTTCTAATTGGAACTCTGGCAATGCCATGGGAGGATCATTAGCCAAGAAGGAAATCCCTATGTGTTTAAGTGACTTTGTGTTTATGTGGAGTGAATTACTATTGTCCACCGCATTAAGACGCGGGTGAGTTAGCTTCGACACATTTGTAAATTTGCCAATCTCTTTTGTTATCTTTATTAGGATGTTTGGATGTGGACATGGTGGCGGTAGGCGTGGTAGGCCTAGAAGGCATGAGGTGCCTTTACCAGATGAGATTCTGGTGCAAGAAGAAGGGGTTGGTCAGGCCAATATGGTCGAACCAGTTGGTCAGCAGGCCAAGGGCCCCTTAGCCGCGAAATGGCTGGAGTATTGTGGGATTCTATGGACAATCTCAGAGCTGAAATAAAGTCCAGGCCCATGTTGCTGAGATGGGTCGTCTTTTCTAGAGCGAGATTTTTTTTCGGTCGAATTCGGATGAGTTTTTGGGTGATCCTAAGGAGCCACTGAAGGCAGATGGGCGGCTAGAGTAGATAGTGAAGACATTTGAGATGCTTGGCATTGAGGATGATAAACTGAGAGTGACCCAGCATCCTTCAAGCTAAAGACAGATGTGGGTTAGTGGTAGAAGTATGCACGTAAGTGCATTGGAGTGACTTGGAAGGCTTTTGCCAACGCCTTCCAGGACAAATTTTTGCCTTCCACTATTAGGGAGAAGTTGAGGGACTAGTTTTCTCAGCTCAAGCAGTTAAGCACACTGGTGGCCGAGTTTGAGGCCGCATTTACTAGTCTGTTGAGGTTTGCACCGAAACTCGTGGCGACTAAGGAGCAACGTTGTTTAGAGTTCGAGAAGAGGTTGACGACCAGGCTCATGTTCAAGGTGGCCGGGTCAATGATTAGGGATTATAAACGCATTATGGAGGCGGTGGCTCATCTTGAGACCGTGATGCAAATGGAGGAGGAACGAATGAGAGGGCTAGGACGAGTCAGGATGTTCAGGGAGATAGTAAGTGGCAAAGGGGTTCTACCCCATAGCAGTCCCATGGAGCACAGTCGAGGTCCACTTTTCTAGTACTGAGTTCGAGTTCTGGGAGAGGTGGTCAGGGAGATTTCACTTTCTTTAAGTGTGGCCAGTTGTGTGACCCCCCAAGCATCGAGAACATCAGAGAATATATTAACAATTAAATACAGGGTTTATCTAAGGTTACAAGAGTACGCAACGTCACTAATGAGTCCTTTGGCTAATAATCAAGCAAGATCCCAGGAAGGTTGGAGGGGTCAATATAGCCTCCCTTCAAAGTCCAACCACCTTAGATAAGAAAGCAACTCTTTTGATAGATCTTAACAAGACATTAACATAAGGTCTACATGAGCTGACGAGACACTAAGGAATAGGTAATATAAAAGATATGCATAGATATATAATAATTTCAAAATCATGTCTTAAATACAACATGGGATCTATCACTTTCAATCAGAAAACACGTTTACAAACTCGTTTCTAATCCTCCTAAGGTAGCCGTTCGTCCTAAAATACTTCAGCTTTGCCTTTGACCGGTCTAAAAATCTTCAATACCTGGCATGAAATGCATGAGCTTAAAATGCCAAGTAAACGGAAACACACCTCGTCCATTTTTCCCAATCCATTACACCATCACATTTATAACAAGCAAGTAATGAAGCATAATATTCAAGTCAATAACAAGGATTACATGGTTAGATGTTAATATTCTAGAAATCCCCCAAAGAGATTTCATCCTCCCAACCGCAAGAATTGGACACCAGACTATTCAGAACTCCCCCTTTTGCATCTTTGTCGCGGAACTTACTTCGGATGCCGACCAACGATTATATATCGCGTAGTGCCAACCGTAGGGCCTCAAAAGGAATGGCGAAAAGAAAAAGGCTTTATCACCCTGAATCCAACCTTATCCTTCCAAAAAAAAGTTTTATCCTCCTGAATGTCCCATCTGGACCCAATCTTATCTCACCAATCAAACCATTGTAAAGAGTCCCAATACGTCAATTCCATTCTAGGGTTTACGCGACAACTAGTTGCGCAAGACTTAACCTTCAATTAGGGAGTATATCCCATCAATCTATACATAACACATTATCATCCTTCTTTACTCAAGTGATCGAAACCCCATTAGCTACCCAATTAAGTTTTCTGTTTGGATTAATATTTTAAGTCAAGTTAGAACAAACTTAACAAGATAGTAATATCCACGTAAGCATCAACATCATTAAAATGAAGAAGATAAGGAACATAACTATATCACATACAATATCATACCAAGACATGATCATAAACTAATAAGCATATTCATGAACACATGAGCATAAAACACCCATGCGAAACTAAATTTCCAAATTAAGTACCATTTAAAGATTAAAATCAAAAGGGCTATTTCAGATTTTTCTTGGACTCGTTCCTATGGTTCGTATAGAATTTAATCTAGTTTTCAAAACATGTTTCAGAAATGTGATAGCTTTTCTAGATTTTTAGTTATTCAAGAAATACTCCAGCGCTGTCCAGATTCGTCGACCGTTACAAAATTTAGATTTTGTGACAAACCGGTCGTTCTTTTTCGATGAAACCAATTTTACATGGAAGCTAACTCTTTAAGGAATATTTGGACATGAAACCAAAGTCTAGGATATATTTCAAAATGTGTCTAGAATTTTTGAAAGTTTGCTGTAAAACAGATTTTTCATGCACAACACTCAAAATAAGAAGATTGGTGAGAAAATAGGTCAACTAAGGGAAATTTTTCACTTCTTTTGTGATGAAAACATACTAAATAATGTATCAATAACTCAGATTTTTATAGTGGTGGTATACCTTTAAAAAAAATGTGAGACATGGGAAGAAAAAAAGTACTTTTGCATCTATTAAGAGGAAATATGAATAGAAGAAGGATTAAATCCCAATTCATCCACTTTGAACACATGAACACCATTACAAAAAATCTGAAAATATGATTTTAAATCTCTAATAACATGTATTTAAAAAAGGAAAGTAAAAGAGAGGGTTGTGTTGTGGCTTACTTGATTGCCTAGTGAAGTGTTTGCACAATTTCTTCCTCATTTCCTCTCATCCACTACCAAAGTTCACTTGCTTCCTCTTCTTTCTTTCTCTCAACTGAATGTGTAGGTGTGTGAGTGTATGAGATGTGTAACATGTGGAGAGTGGTGGTGTTTTTATAATAAAATTGGTGTAAGAGGTCCAAAATGGCCATTGGTTGGAATGGAATGGAATTGAGATGTAGTTAGCTGGAATGTAATGGAATGAGGGATCATTAGCGAGCCTAATCATGTATTAAGGTATGATCTAGTTAGGGTTAGGCTTAAGTAAAACCAAGATAGTTACAAATACAAGGCAAGTTTCCTTGATTTGGGGGTACCAATGATACTTTTTCCATGATTTAAGGAATTTGTCTCCAAAGTGCCTATGATTATAGCCTAGAGAGGGTGATGGCTGGCCATGTGCTAGATTTGGTGATATTTTTGTTGATTACATATATATATATATATATATATATGAAGATATTTGTGTACAAAATTATTTATTTAAGAAAGGTACAATTATATATATGTATATATGTGTGTAATGGTACTAGTTTGGATCAAAATGTGATTCAAGAAAAATGTGAGGGCATTGGGTTTAGTTTATGAATTGGAACATTTATTTTAGTGTTGAATTAAATTAAATTGGGGTTAAAGAGTCTAATTCAGTTTGGATTTCTTGTTTCGAGTAAAGACGTGATCAACTGACTAACGTGATAAAGACTGGAACAAGCTATGGTTTTCAAGTGGTAATTTCATATTTAGGGAGTCAATTAATCAGTATTAGGGTATTAGAAATGATTTCTAAGTTACCTAAATCGATTAGGGTTTGTGGGTTTTGTTAGCTCGTGTATTTTGATCCTAGGGTTACAATTAATTAAGAAACTGAGGGATTTTAAGGGAATAATTTAAAAGTAAAGGACTTTTAAGAAAGTAAAAATTTCAAGGGCCTTACAACCTATCCGTTTTAAAACAATTTTGTCCTCGAAATTTTAGCCATTCTTCATGTCTAGAAATATTTGTCCACAATGCATCCTCGCGCTTCTGGGTAGATCCTGTCAGTGTATCTTAATCTTCTGGATCATCTTGTTCTCTTAAGTTCTTCTTCCCAATTAATGACGTAAGGAGATGCATCAATCTTTTGGATTTTTTGAAAATTTTGAACTATTTGTCCTACAGGGTTTGTATTGCCAATTCCCTGATGTGGTGATCTACACTTTCCCTTGGTAATTTGTTGATTCCATTACATTTGTTGATTTGTTGAGTCATGGGAACTAATCTATCCCCCTTAAATAATAAAAGCCTTCCATTGGATGGATGAGTCATCTCCTTCTTTTGGTAACTATCGATAATTACCAAGGTGTGTGTAATGAATCTATTTCTAAGATGAGGTCGGCGTCAGGTATCTTCATGCCTCAAAAACTGCATAAATAATTTCTATGACCTAACACATATTGCAAATATGAAGGAATGCGATGAACAAAATGTGTACCCAAAAGTTCTAAGACTGGATTAAATAAAGGAAATTTACACCATCTACGTTCAGGTTACAAAAAGTTCCAAAGGAGTTCTAACTACTTAGTTGCATTCTTCTAGGTTAACCAAGGCCCGTACTGGAGTTCATCAGGTTCATATGTGTTGTATTTCTCGTTCTCAAGGTACTACTTAGTGAGGTCTTTGTCTTTTTCTCCTTGTAGTGCAAATATTCTTCTAGTTGGCCTCTGATTATTATTAAGCCTAGGCCTCTTGTTGCGTCCTTTCCTCTGGTATTGTTGACTGGCTAGACCTGGCTTGTTCTTCTATGTCTTCTGCTCGTCAATCCCTTGCACGTTTGCTTTTGTACCTTCTCTTTGATTTCCTAACTGGACTAGTTGGGGACGCTCATTTTTCTTGTGCCCTAGTTGCTGGCAATACCAACACTATATCGGCCAAGCTGATTTTGCTTCCTTCTGGTATTGTTATTGCTGTTGTTGTTGTAGTTGTGGTGCTCTAGAGTACAGTTTTTCTACTGTATGCCTTTAGTTGTTTTGTAATAACTTGACCCTCATACATGTTTTCTGATATATTTTCAGTCCCTTGTCCTGCGCATTTTAAATGCTTATTGTGAACTTCCATGTTAAATTAAGTTAATTAAGTTAATCCAATGTTTATGAATGTATATTTGTTTAATAAGAAAAGTATCTGTTACATTTAGAATGTCTGAATTAGAAATTGGAAGCCTTAAAGGCTTAATTATCTGAAATTGATTATATATATGTGATCAGCATAATTTTTAAGTAATATTAAGCATGTTTACGAAATTTCAATTTCAGAATGATTAAACGATTGGATTTTGTCCTATATACTTTTATATATGAATATCTATAACTAAGTTTTCTTAAGCAAGATCAAAACTTGAAAATATCTCCTGGAGAGGAATAAGGGTTTGAAAGGAAGAGATTGGGTCTTCAAGGGAGCAAGTGAGGAAGTGAAAGGGATGTAGAGATTCTAAAGCTTAAGGAAAGTTTAATTTCTCTAGTTCAACCCCCTTCCTTGAATTGAAGTAGAAATGTCTTGATGTTGTATGATCTAGGGGAATTTATATCTTGCTCTTTAAATTGTTAAGCTTGAATCCAACTATGTAAGTATATGATTACATGTGTTTGTATGTGAGCATCATGAAGAATATAGGGATTGAATGTAAAGGAAATAGCCTCTTATATTTGATTCTCCATGTTTGAGTATAAGTAGGTGTGATCAAGTTGTGTTCATGGGTTTAAAGATCTAGTTCAACCTAGATTGTGTATGATTGAGATTGTGTATGATTGTATTTGTTTAATTACATGATTTTTGAACCATGAATTGGCACTTAAAAGATCTAATTTAGACCTTATGAATGCTCACCAAGAATGGAGTTTTGTATGCACAATTTGTCAAACAAGGCCGGAGGCCATGGTCGCACGTGCGGAGAAGAGGGAAAGAAATAGGTTTTCATTCTGTTTTTGGGCGCTCGAGCGGCCGGGTTCTTCCGCTCGAGCGGAATTGTGCCACACGAGCGGCCAAAGTGGGCGCACGAGCGGCCACCCCTGTTTTAGCTTATGCTGAGTAACTTTGAATAGGCATATCTTTTGCATCCGGACTCCATTTTGAGTGATTCTTGAGCCTAAAATCAAGCCCCGGAAGTTTAGTTTCCAATGGTGGTGGTCTCACTCCAAAATTATAAGTACATAAATAGTTATGCCCAAATTAGTGATGACTATGCACTTTCTGTGTATTGAGTTTGTACCGTTTCTTCGTCTGAACCTTTCTCCTATCGATTCCTCCTATTTTATGGTAACCTATGGAGGACTAATGAGTCTAGAACCACCATATCTATTGAGTAAGGAATAAGAAGAGATTGGTTTTCTTCTCATAATCTGCTATGTGCATTATGTTTGTAGGTCAAGATGAGGACATCGTTCCACCACTATCAGAGACCTACCACTGTGAGTAATAGTACTACAAATGTATATTATTTACCGTTAATAATTATTGTTATTAACATTTTGTTCTCCTTGAGCAATTATGTTAACATGTTTGTTGATTGGGAATTGATGTGAACATTGAAAGCTTTAGCACACATCGATATGATTCTGAAACCATTTTGCATTTCGACTACGGTTAACGATTATCGGTAATGCGCTATAACCTATAATTACCTATGTTTTCGCATAAGAACTGCATACAAGTTATTCTTGTGACATAGATATCTACCTAAAAGGGGAAACATAATTGGATAATTGGATAAAATCATGGATAGTACTATAGTAGTGCAGTTGCTTACTGTTAAAAGACATTGTTAATGTTCTATTATCTCTAAATTAACCTTATTGACTCCTAGTGAACAAAAGGAACCATGATGCTTGTGTACCCCGAATCATTCTGTTTGCCAATAATGAAGCAAGACTGTTATGAGGTAAATTGTTCTGTTCCTATTGAACGCACTATAATGACACATGCGTCTTCTATCAAAAGTGTTATTAAAATTCTAATATACGCGAGATGATTATGTCCATTTGTAATAAACCATGAGATGATTTATATAAACTATAGTGTGACGATATTCTCATGAATTTGGAAGTTATTATGTTTTGTTTATTCGTTCTGTTATGTATTCTATTTTGTTAATTCGTTCCGTTTATGATATGACATGATGAGACCTATTAATTTTTGGTATGGAACAAAGTGCTGTACGAAACTAAGTGCTACACTTAAGTGGGAGCCACCTCTAGAATCTGTGCGAGCCACCTCTTGAGTCCATACATGTATTTTTGGGCCAATGGCTGTTTTGATATTTCTGGGCCAATGGCCGTTCTGATATTTCTGGGCCTATGGTCGTTCTGTATCTGTTAGGCCCATGGCCGTTCTGTACATTACTGGGCTTAAAACCACTCTATTAAGAAAACTGGACCCATGACTGTTCTGGAAGTAATTACAGAATGTAGTTAATCGTATGCCTTTGCAGTTATATGCTTTATTGTTCAAGTTAAACATTGCATTATTTATGTACTATTATTCACTGAGTTCCGCTCATTCTGTATTTTGTCTGTTTCTGTAGGTAATCAACCGGGAGACCAGTCCTAACCCTTAAGGCTCGTCTTTCTCCTGTCAACCTCGGTGTGTCCAGGCACTTAGCTGAAGCCTGTGCATTTTGTAAAGTATTGTTAGGTTTTTGGCTTATGCTTTGGTTGTCTTTCATTAATATTTTTGCTATACGCCCAATTGTGGGGCTGAGTCAAAGTATTTGTGCATATTTTCTGTATATTATTTACCTGATGTGATGTTGTGATCCTGACATAATAGTGGTAGCTCAATGGAATAGATTTTTGTTGTCAAATGCTTCCGTTCAGGCCCCATACGTTACATACATCAGGTTTTATGTCCGTTTCTGAGATGGTCATGCCCAAACTTTTAGGGGCGGGTTTGGGGCGTGACATGTTTCTTTCTGGTCCCACATGGGATTGACTTTCTTTCTTCAAGCTCCAAATCTGTCTGGTATCTACCATCTCCCGTTTTGTGTCTAGTGCTGTGTCTACCACATCAGCAAAAGTGGCAAGTCACAAGAGCAAAACCCTTCCTATGATTATAGGGTGTAGACCCCTCTCAAATTTTAATGCTTTCTCTTCATCATCAGCTACGTATCGAGTTGCATAACAAGCTAATCCCTCGAACTTCACCACGTATTAGGTCACCGTCATCGTGCCTTGCTCTAGCAATTGAAACTCAATGAATTCTTTCTTGTCTAATAGTGTGTGGGAAGTACTTCCTCAGAAACAATTCTTTAAATTGCACTCGAGTCATAGTTGTGATCTCCCTAGATTCCTTGATTAAGGTCCACCAATGGTCTGCCTCACCTTCTAACTAGTAAACGGCTAGAGTGATCTTGTCTGTATGCTCAACTATTCCCATTGTCTCCAGCATCTTCTCGATTTGTCAAATCTAGTTTTTAGCGATCTTAGCATCGGGCTCGCTAGTGAATATCGGCAGCCTCTGTTTGCGAAATTCGGAGAATAAATGTGTCTTGTTATTCTGACGTGTGCTCTTCAGCCTTCCTAATTCTTCTAAAATTTGATTTTGATAATCCCGAGTAAGTTGGTTGTGGGTGCAGGAATGTGATTATTGACCCTGGGTGTCCCGTTCCTATTAATATTGACATCATCGTTGTGGTTGGTGTTGTCGTTGTTACTAGTGTAATTATTTGCTCTTGTATGGATCACTATCTACCAACGTATAGTTAGGTTTAGGTTAGGGTTTTACTATCGCGATTAGTCAAGGGAATTACTAAGGTGAAATGCTTCTAATTCAGGTAACTCTTAATATGCTTCCTAACGTAGTTCTAATCAACTACTAATTTCGTCACCATTCTCAGTCGTTCTTGGACAAACTACATGTTTTGTTTTATTGATCAAGGTTATAGAGGTAGTGACTAAGCTAGATATTTAACTTGAAACTACGTTGGCCATCCGTGTTTCAAACTAAATATTAGAGATTCGTCAATGAGTAAATAAAATGAAATTATTTACAAAAAGCCTTGCACCAAATAATCAGGGCTCGAAGGAGGTCAAATTTTGAAATGAAAGTATATAAAATAGAACTAGATGGTCATGACTTAATCTTGGAAAATGATGACATCAAATAAAGGTTATGAATATGAGGTGAGGGTACGATGATTGATAGAAGATGCATAGAACTAATAGTACCCCTAGTTGATAGAATAGGTAGTGTTATAATAATATAACATAGTCGGGGCAAGGCAACCTCAAATCGCAGGTCAAAATGCGTGAGTAAGGGTTGAACCTCGGCTCTGATACAACGTTGTGACACCCTAAAAATCGAGAACATGAGAGAATATATTAACAATCAAATACAGGGTTTATCTAAGGTTACAAGAGTAGGCAATGTCACTAATAAGTCCTTTGGCTAATAACCAAGCAAAATCCCAGGAAAGTTGGAGCGGTCAATATACCCTCCCTTCAAAGTCCAACCACTTTAGATAAGAAAGCTACCCTTTTGACAGATCTTAAAAAGATATTAACACAAGGTCTACATGAGTTGACGAGATAATAAGGAATAGGTAATATAAAAGATATGCATAGATATATAATAATTTCAAAATCATGTCTTAAATACAACATGGGATCTCTCACTTTCAATCTCAAAACACATTTAGAAACAAGTTTCTAATCCTCCTAAGGTAGCTGTTCGTCCTCAAATGCTTTAGCTTTGCCTTTGACCTGTCTAATAGTCTTCAATACCGGGCATGAAATGCCAGGAGCTTTGAATGCCTAGTAAACGCACACAAACCCCGTCCATTTTTCCCAATCCAATACACCATCACATTTATAACAAGTAAGTAATGAAGCATGATATTCAAGTCAATAACAAGGAATACATGGATAGATGTTAGTATTCTAGAAATCCCCCAAAGAGATTTCATCCCCCCAACCGCAAGAATTGGACACCAGACTATTCAGAAATTTGCCTTTTGCTGCTTTGTTATAGAACTTACTTTGGATGCCTACCAACAGTTATATACCGCGTAGCGCCAACTGTAGGTCCTCAAAAGGGACGGCGAAAAGAAAAAGGCTTTATCACCCTGAATCCAACCTTATCCTTCCAAAAAAAAAAAAAAGTTTTATCCTTTTCAATATCCCATCTGGACCCAACCTTATCCCACCAACCAAACCATCGCAAAGAGTCCCAATACGTCCATTCCATTCTAGGGTTTACACGACAACGGGTTGCGCAAGACTTAACCTTTAATTAAGGAGCATATCCCATCAATCCGTACATAACACATTATCATCCTTCATTACTCAAGTGATCGAAACCCCATTAGCCGCCCAATTAAGCTTTTTCGTTTGGATTAATGTTTTAAGTCAAGTTAGAACAAACTTAACAAGATAGTAATATCCACATAAGCATGGGCATCATTAAAATGAAGAAGATAAGGAGCATAACCATATCATATGCAATATCATACCAAGACATGATCATAAAATAATAAGTATATTCATGAACACAAGAGCATAAAACACCCATGTGAAACTATATTTCCAGATTTCGTACCATTTAAAGATTAAAATCAAAAGGGCTATTTCAGATTTTTCTCGAACTCGGTCTTCCTATGGTTCGTATAGAATTTAATCTAGTTTTTAGAACATGTTTCAGAAATGTGATAGATTTTCTAGATTTTTAGTTTTTCAAGAAATACTCCAGCGCTGTCCAGATTCGTCGACCGTTACGAAAATCAGATTTTATGACAAACCGCTCGCTCTTTTTCGATGAAACCAATTTTGCTTGGAAGCTAACACTTTAAGGAATATTTTGGCATGAAACTGAAGTCCAAGAGATTTTTCAACATTGTTCTAGAATTTTTGAAAGTTTGCTGTAAAATAAATTTTTCATGCACAACACTCAAAATAAGAAGATTGGTGAGAAAATAGGTCAACTAAGGGAAATTTTCCACTTCTTTTGAGATGAAAACATACTAAACAACACTCAACATTGTTCTAGAATTTTCCACTTCAATAACTCAGATTTTTATAGTGGTGGTATGCCTTTAAAAAAAAAATGTGAGACATGGGAAGAAAAAAGTAGTTTTGCATCTATTAAGAGGAAATATGAATAGAAGAAGCATTAAAGCCCAATTCATCCACTTTGAACACATGAAAACCATTACAACGCATCTAAAAATATGATTTTAAACCTCTAATAACATGTATTTAAAAAAGGAAAGTAAAAGAGAGGGTTGTGTTGTGGCTTACTTGATTGCCTAGTGAACTGTTTGCACAATTTCCTCCTCTTTTCCTCTCCTACACTACCAAAGTTCACTCTCTTCCTCTTCTTTCTTTCTCTCAATTGAATGTGTAGGTGTGTGAGTGTATGAGATGTGTAACATGTGTAGAGTGGTGATGTTTTTATAATAAAATTGGTATAAAAGGTCCAAAATGCCCATTGGCTGGAATGGAATGGAATTGAAATGTATTTAGTTGCAATGTAATGGAATGAGGGATCATTAGGGAGCCTAATCATGTATTAAGGATTGATCTAGTTAAGGTTAGGCTTAAGTACAACCAAGATAGTTACAAGTACATGACAACTTTCCTTGATTTGGGGGTACCAATGATACTTTTTCCATGATTTAAGAAATTTGTCTCCAAAGTACCTATGATTGCAGCCTAGAGAGGGTGATGCTTGGCCATGTGCTAGATTTGGTGAGATTTTTACTGATTACATATATATATATATATGTGTGTGAAGATATTTGTGTACAAAATTATTTATTTAAGAAAGGTACAATTATATATATGTATATATGTGTGTAATGGTGCTAGTTTGGGTCAAAATGTGATTCAAGAAAAATGTGAGGGCATTGGGTTTAGTTTATGAATTGGAACATTTATTTTAGTGTCGAATTAAATTAAATTGAGGTTAAAGAATCTAATTCGGTTTGGATTTCTTGTTTGAAATAAAAACGTGATCAACTGACTAACGTGATAAAGACTAGAAAAAGCTATGATTTTCAAGTGGTAATTTCATATTTAGGGAGTCAATTAATCAGTATTAGAGTATTAGAAATGATTTCTATATTACCTAAATCGATTAGGGTTTGCGGGTTATGTTGGCTCATGTATTTTGATCCTAGGGTTATAATTAATTAAGAAATTGAGGGACTTTAAGGAAATAATTTAAAAGTAAGGGACTTTAAAGAAAGTAAAATTTTCAAGGGCCTTGCAAGTTGGCCACAAGGCTCTAGCTTGCCTATAGAGGGAAGGAGGGTAGTGGTTTGTATCATTTTCGACTTATTCTCAAAGTTAAGGGAGAGGGCAACCACTCACTTATTATTAGTGTGGGTAGGTAGGTCATATGAAGTGGTTTTGCCTGCAGTTGGGTCGCACACCTAGTGCTTTTGGTTCGAGGTAGACATAGAGCCACCAGCCTACATAGTCAGTTTAGGCCTCGAGAGCCAATCAGGAAGCCTTTCCACCTCAGTCAGTGCATCAGGCTTATGCTCCGAGGGGTGAGCAGGTTGAGGAGAGATCTACAGAGCGTGTATGTTGTTACCACACCAGACTTAGTACCAGCACCTTCGGTAGTGAGAGATACTTTCTTGTTATGGAATTCCTTTGCTAATGTGTTGATTGATATGGGTGCATCTCATTCATTTATCTCGTCTGCATTTGCATCAGCTTTAGGGTTAGAGTTGGCTCGGTTAGCATCTCCTCTCAATGTAGTATCACCTATTGGTGGTGAGATTTTGGAACAAGGGTGTCGGGGTTGTGACATAGAGGTTTCTAGTCGTCGACTCCTTTTTGCATTTGTGTTTATTAACATGTCGACTTTTGACGCGATATATGGACTGCTTGTCATCATATCGAGCTGTCATAAATTGTTACCGTCAAAGGGTTACTGTATGTACTTTTAGTGGTCATTGCTTTTATTTCTTGGGGGACCAGGTTGATATAGTTTTGTCACCAGTGTATGATCTACGTGGTCGGAGTGAGCTTTGTTGTCTTCTTGCAAACTTCTTGGGTAGTGAGTGCGATGAAGTCCAAGTTGAATTACAGAGGGTATCATGTGAATACTCTGACGTTTTCCCTGAAGATCTCACTAGTTTGCCACCTCATCGTGAGATTGAGTTCTCTATTGACTTAGTGCTTGGCACAACATCGATTTCTATGGTACCATATAGGTTTGCACCTGCTAAGTTGAGTGAGTTAAAGATTCAACTCCAAGAGTTATTAGATAAGGGTTTTATTCGCACTATTACTTCACCTTGGGGATCACCGACTCTCTTTGCCAAAAAGAAAGATGCCACTTTGCGATTGTGTATTGATTACCAGAAGTTGAATCGGGTGACCGTTAAGAACAAGTATCCAATGCCTCGTATAGATGATCCTTTTGATCAGTTGAAAGGGTCTTGTTGTTTTTCTAAGATAGACTTGAGATCGGGTTATCACCATTTCAGGGTAAAAGAGAAGGATATCTAGAAAACAACATTTCATACGCAGTATGGCCATTATGAATTCTTAGTCATGCCTTTTGAGCTAACCAACGTTTATGGATTTGATGAACTGAATCTTCTGCGAGTTCTTAGACCGCTTTGTAGTTGTCTTTGTAGACAATATCTTGATTTATTCACCTTTTGAGGAGGAACATGAGGAACGCCTACGAGTGGTACTTGAGTTGCTTAGAGCCCCCAAACTGTATGCTAAGGTCGGGAAATATGAATTCTGGTTGGAAGAAGTGAAGTTCTTAGGCCACGTGGTATTTGGGGGAGTGGTGATTGTAGATTCGTCCAAGATAGAGGCAGTGCGAGATTGGAAACAACCCTAAGAATGCTTTTGCGATCCGTAGTTACTTGGGGTTGGCCAAGTATTACCACTGGTTTATGAAAGATTTCTCCAGATTAGCCTCACCATTAACTAGACTTACGAGGAAATGAATCAAGTTTGTGTGGAGTAAGACTTGTGAGAAGTTTTTTCAAGAGCTTATGGTAAGACTTACCACTGCTTCGGTATTGATTATTCTGGAGAGGGGTTTGGGCTATTCGGTGTATTGTGATGCTTCACGGGAAGGTTTGGGTTATGTGTTGATACAAGAAGGAAATGTAGTAGCCTATGGCTCACGATAGTTGAAAACACATGAGAGGAATTACCTTACTCATGACCTAGTGTTAGTGGCGGTGATCTTTGCCTTAAAGATTTGGAGGCATTAACTGTATGGTGAGAACTCAGAAGTGTTTCCTGATCAATAGAGTCTGAAATATCTGTTTACACAGAAAGACTTGAATCTGAGGCTAAGGAGGTGGATGAAGTTTATAAAAGATTATAACTTTGAGTTGCATTACCATCCGGGGAAGGCCAATGTTGTGGCCGATGCTTTGAGTAGGAAATCCATTAGGAGTGTAGCTTGTATTGCCATTTGGGAATGGGAGATGTTGGGCGCTATTGGTGAGTTTGATTTGCATCTTGGCGAGTCCGTTGAGCCTGCAACTTTGTTTTCAGTAGTTGCACAACCTACACTTGTGAACCAACTGATAGAAGCATAGAAGGGTGGCCTTGAGGTAGAAACCCTCTGGGAAAAGATCGCTAGTAGAAAGGTAGAGAAATGCTTGAATGTGTATCCTAATTCGAGTATTAGATACTGTGACAGTCTTCTCGTGCCAAAGTCTTGTCGAAAGGAAGTATTCCGAGAGTTTCACCATTCTCGCCTTGTGGTGTATCCGAGAGCACAAAGATGTATCACGACCTTAGTCACCAGTTTTGGTGGAGGGGAATGAAGAAGGATGTGGCCGTGTTTGTATCAAGGTGCATTACTTGTCAGCAAGTGAAGGCCGAGCATCATATGCCAACTGGTTTGTTGCAACCCTTGCCTATAGCCAAGTGAAAGTAGGAGCATGTCACTATGAATTTTGTTGTGGGTCTTCCAAGGACTCAATGGGGGAATGACGCCATTTGGGTGGTAGTTGATCGATTGACCAAGTCAGCACACTTTGTACCTATATGTGTGAGTGACTCGGTAGATTATTTTGCTGACCTTTATACTAGGGACATAACAAGGTTGCACAGGGTCCCTATAACAATTTTTTTGGATAGGGATCCATGTTTTACGGCTCAGTTGTGGCAGAGCCTACAGAATGCCTTGGGCACTAAGTTGGCTTTTAGCACTGTGTATCATCCCCAGACTGACGGGAAGTCAGACCGCACTATTCAGATTCTAGAGGATATGCTTCAAGGTTGTGTTTTTGACTTTAAGAGGTCGTGGGAGAGGCATTTGCCCTTAGTGAAATTTTCCTATAATAATAGCTTCCAGTCAAGTATTAGCATGGCACCATTTGAGGTCTTGTATGGCTGACCGTGTAGATTCTCTGTTTGTTGGGCTAAGGTGGGTGATGCACCAATGTTGGGTCTAGAGTTAGTTCACGAAATGACGAAGAAAGTTGCACTTATCCATAAGAGGTTGGTTATGGCCCAGAGTTGCCAGAAAAGTTATGTCGACTATAAGAGGAGACCTTTTTCTTTTGAGGTGGGAGATCATGTCTTCTTGAAGATATCACCTAGGCGGGATTTGATGAGGTTTGGGAAGAGTGTAAAGTTGTCCCCTAGATTTATTGGGCTTTTTGAGATCCTATAGCGGATTGGAGAGATAGCTTATCGCTTGGCCTTGCAGCCACAGCTTTTCGGAGTTCATGATGTACTTCATATTTGTATGCTTTGGAAGTATGATTCGAATCCATCGCACGTGTTGGATTGGACCGACTTAGAGTTAGATGTGGATGCCTCATATGAGGAGACATCGATGAGAGTCTTGGATACCCAAGATCAAGTCTTGCAATGCAAGACAATTCCTTTGGTTAAAGTATTGTGGCGACATGACGGTGTTAAGGAAGCAACTTGGGAATGTGAGTTGGAAGTTTGTGAGAAATATGAGGACCTATTTGTTAATGTTTGAGCATGTATTGAAACTTTTGTTATGTTGATTCAATATAAACATTGCATATATTTTTGAAATATAAATTGTATATTCAGTATTGAGAACTTGTTTATCATGTTGATGAGAATGAATGATCGGTGGATGAGTCATGGTATTAGAATTGATTGATTATCAATGTTGTAATTGGTTTAAATGTGATTTTAAAGTTTGATTTATAATTTCGGGGATAAAATTCTTTAAGGGGGAGATTATAGCGATTTTGGTTTAGACTTGACCCATTTGATGCTCTGGACTTGAGTTTCATGGTTTTGTGTTGTTGTTCTTGCCTTATTCCTCTTTTCCTCCCTGAGTTTGGCTATTGGAATGTGTTGGTTGTGTTTGGAACAGGTTGGTACCTGGTTTTTCAAAAACCTTGTTGCCCAAAATTTTGCTTCTACGCTCGAATGTCACTTCTTGCGCTCAAGTGGCCTTTCTGAACTCTCAGTATTTTTGCAGGTCTGCGAAACTGCTGGGAGAGTATATTCTATGCTCGAGCGGTGCTTCCTGCACTCGAGCGGCCTTGCACTTGAACGACACTTCTTGAGCTTGAGTGTTGGCCTTATGTCTGTAAAACTACTGGAAGTGTGTATTCTACGCTCAAGCGTCACTTCTGCGTTTAAGCGATGACGCATTTTCATTGTGTCTCGATGCTCGAGCGGTAATGATATTTGTGTCTGGATGCTTGAGCGTCACTTCTTGCGCTCAAGTGGACTGTGCGTATATCAGTTCTTAAAAGTCACTTTTTACATCACTTTTTCATCTCTTTCTCTCTCAAAACATTTCAAAACCCTAAAGTTGAGACCTTCTCTCTCTAAAACTCCCATTCTCTCTACAAATACACCCAAATCTACTCGTTTCTCCACCGTACTCCCTTTGAGAAAAAGGTAGAGCTCACCTAGAGCTTCGTTTTCATCCGAATAGAGTTGGGTTTTAGCATTGTGGAAGGGTCATCACTCTACTTCTCATCTTCTAGCTTCGAGGTAGGGATTCTCTACACTCTAGTATGAGTTTTATCTTCGCTATTTGCTATTTCAAAGGATTATGGTGGTTTTGGGGTTTTTGTCAAAAGCCTAGGGTTTGGTGTAAAATGTAAAAGAGGGGTTTTCAAATGGTCTCTTGAAAAAGTTTGTGGGTATGAAATTGGATTGATATATGTGTACTGGGGTGTTTCCTACATTGAAATTAATTTTCAAAGAAAGAGGGGTTTTTGCCCAAAAATGTGAATGTTTGAGATTATAAAGGAATGATGAAATTGATATGGGATTCGTGAAGGCTTAGTTTTGTTATTTTGTATTTACTTTTGTACAAGCCTAGGGCTTTATTTCTATTGAGCTTAAGACTCACTTTTGATGTACCCAAGCCGTGACTTGGAAAGATGTAAGCCTTTAGGGCATTTGATTATCTGTTTAGCTTTCATTTCTTTTTACTATTTCGTAACACATGCTGTAGATTCAGGATGCACTGTTTATGCATGTATGTCGCATGTGTCACCCTTTTGTATAACTGAATCTCATGTAATAGAAGGACATCATACTCTGATTCATGTTGCCATTTACTTATTGTCTTGGATGGTTTATTGCTTTGATTTCGGGGCATTACAATTTTCCGCAAATTTTCCGATCCAAATATAAAACCAAACCAATATAATTATTATGATTACCAACAAGCTTGGTACTATATCTTTTACTTCCAAAATTAGTTCTTCCAACACTCATTGTGGATCCGTTTTGCACCCAATTTTGATATTTTAAAAGAATCAATTCCCACTTGGTTCGAGCCACGATGGACTCAATTTGGTCTACAATTTGAAGCTTTCCCAGAACCCCTCAAAGAGTCCTATGATATTCATCAGAAGGAGGTCATCCCTCCTTACCCAGAATTTTTATATTTTACAATAGATTTCAAATTTCCATGGATTATGGCTTGGAAATATACTATTCGAGTACTTGGCAACACTCAATATCTTGCTCGTCAAATTGCAACAAAATGGTGGAAAAATTATAAAATTCCACCCGACCAATTTCCTAATAAATTAATTTCACTCTATAAAGATTGTAAACAGAAGGCTACCATCAATACAGTTCCATCAGTAATGTCTTCCAGTCCAAAATCAAATAAGTCTTTTCATTATAATGCCTTTAAGGCAGAATTAAAGTAAAAGTATTCATCAATTTCTAGATCCGAATTTCAACACAAATACAAAAAGGCCATCAAAATGAAAATGATCCTCATGGCTGATACAGAGTCTCTTTCTGACTCGGATGATGATCTTGTATTAGAATCTCTCCCTCCAATTCTTACAAAATCCAAACAACCTCTAGTTTCATCACCAAAAATATGTTCCCCCACTACCTCCACCAAATCCTCTCCAAAAATTCATACCCAAAATCTTTATGATGATTATTCTGACACATGTCAGGGTATCGACCTTAATAATCTGTGAACCATGAGACTCTCAGGACAATAATTCCCTCAGCATCCAAAGCTGTGTGAACCATGTGACTCTAATTCCCTCAGCATCTAAAGACTTCACTGACATTCACAATTGCAAGGCACCTCATAAAGTTAAACAAAGGATGATTCCATCACATGCATGCCAGAAGACAATTCACAAAAAGATCAATAATGCTCTCTCCACCGACAAAGCAAAGGCAATCAAACAAACAAAAGGATAAAGTCATAAAGCGAAAAGCAGATTCCTCCGGATTTCAACTCATTTCAATTCCAGACTGCTTCATCTATATAAAGCTAGCCTGACTTTAGAGGAGGGCATGCTTTCCTGACTATCAAAAGCTTATTGTAATATAGTGTGCGAAAATTTGAGTGTGTTTAGTTTGAGTGTGATTCGAGTGTATCAAGAGTGTGACTGTATTTAGTGGATGTTATGTCCAATCTGCTACTAGGATTGTGACCTATTGTAAGTTTTCTTCATTACAATTTTGTATTTTAATGTAAGTATTGTTTATTTTGTTATGTTTTTAATTTCTGATCTGCATCAGGAAATTAATAATAGTATTTAATATATTTCTGATTTAGAAAAAGAATTAACTAATTTAAGATTGTTATTATCTCTTGCATCAGATCAATCAATTAATAACTATTGTCAAAGAATTGCCACAATTAAAAGAAAAATAAAAGATGAACATGCATGTCTAAAATGTCTCCAAAAACAATTACAGTTTGTAATATGTGTATAATCAGCATCACTCACTTAGTTTGTAATCTTTAGTTTATAGGAGTCCAGGAGTCCTCTTTTAGGTGTTCAAACTTGTAACGAGTTGAATCAAATTGAATTTATTTATTTATTGTTCTTTTCGGTATCTATTTACTAATTTTTTTTAATATGTTTGAGGGCTCGGGTATTGATTAGAGTTGGATTGGTATGAGTTTCCAAATCGTTTGATTGTGTAGTTACTATTATTATAGTTGTGATGTCGTGGACCATTTTATTTCAATTGGTGAAAATAAATTATGTTACTTCTTGATTTTGACTTCGAAAGGCCCGGTTAGCAATTTTTCTTTTAGTTTTAGTGTTAATTGATCTTGGGTCTTGAGTATTGAATATGGATATAAATTTAATTTTGGGGATTTCCTTTAATTAACCCAAACTATATTGTTTTAATTCATATTTGATTATGTGAATAGTGGGGACCACCTTAAGTCTTTTAAAATTGATTTATACTTTAATCTCAGTTGGAGATTTATTTAAAATTATTAAACTCCATTCATTTTGAACCCAATTGATTGAATCATGGCCCCGTTTGTAACCATGTATTATTGTTGTTGTTGTTGTTGTTGTTGTTGTTGTTGTTGTTATTATTATTATTATTATTATTATTATTATTATTATTATTATTATTATTTATTTTATAATCTTGAGAGAATTAAAAATATTTATAATGTGCACAATCAAACGAAATATATTTTGTGGTGAGAAAACATTACATCATTTTTGTAATTTATATTACAAAATATTATAATGCTGTTGAAATATACTTTTAATTGATATATATATAGATTTTGTGTGTCAGTTTCCGACCACACTGCCAACTCAGTATTCAGTTGGAGAGTATTGGCAGAATAGATGACGCCTGATTAACCTGCAATAGAAAGAAGAGATTCCGACAGTGGTTCGTCCACCCTGGGGCACTTCGATGATCAAGTCAGTTATCTCTCAAAGATAAATCAAGAGCTAAACTCACTGTTCATAATATAAATTGCGTACCTTAGACCCATCGGGGGTGCCTCTCTTTTATAGCTCATTCAATCCTAGTCCCAATAGAAGCTTAGTTTCAATGGACTCTTGCTCAGTGCTTATCCTGGACTCTCCAAGAGATAAAGATCGACTCCCTAAGAGTGTTATCCTTATCCATGCTGAAGTCCTTTCTCATTCTAGGACTCTTGTCCCTTATCCACTTATCCCGAATTCCGATATCTTCGGAGATGACCTTGACCTATCCGAGATCACCTCGGCGTCATGACCAGGACACGTGGCACGTCGGCTAACACGTCGGCGTCACCTTGGCCACATGTTGGTGCTTAGAAAATATATCCCCAAACTGCCCCTAGATTCTATTACCTCGGCACCCCTGAGGTGATGGAACCTATATCAATTCTACCTTCTAGAACGTCGGCTAATCTTGCTTCTTTATTCATTGCCAAAGTAAGAACTCGTTGACTCAGTTTTGACCAAGACCGATAGTCTGCTCTTTATCAATGCTTTAGAACCACTAACCAGGGTTGTTCAAATTTCTCAGTTGAGATCATCATTCAAGCCGACATGTCTTCTAAAGAAAAAGAATTCCAAGAGCTTCTTCTCGCATATGAGCTATCATGCATAATAACTCAACCATTTTAGCCACATGTCTCTCCCTCTTTGGGTCGTGCTCGTCACGTGTTGCTAAGTCGTCTCGTGCCTATGTGCGTCGTCTGATCAGTACGTCGTTCTAGGCTCATTGATGGTGTTTTGCCGCCATTCTCCGCGTTTCGATCAAAATCAATTTCTCTCTGTAGACACACCATTTTTGACTGTCTTTAAGACTTGGACGCGACTGATGGTTTACATTGTGGAGAAAGGTGTGCAGAGGAAAGGTTCAGTTTCTTCGGCAATGAGAGAGTCAAATCTCAACTTCATACCCCTATTCTAGACCAAAACAATCTTGATCAAAAGATTTTAGTCTTAAAACCCTCTCTTTCAAAACATTTTTGAAATAAAGTTTTTACGATGTTCCGAGGCTCACATTTTGTCAAACGTTGCGCTTTTCGGTAAACCGAGCGAGGACAAAGTGGAAATGAACGAAAGAGAGATGAAATCTTTGAAAAAAATCTTTCAAAACACCTTACTTAGGGGTTTGGAGTTGAAGAAAGGAGGAGAAGAGAGAAGAAAACTAGTTTGGGAGAAGTTCGGCATGAATCCGGGTAGGGCCAAGCCAGCGGCTTCAAAAGCAGGCATAACTTTTTGCATAGAAGGAATTTTGATGCGAGGTTGGCACCATTGGAAAGCAAACTTCTGGGGCTTCAAAGTGGCCACATGGGAGGACAATAATTTTTTTGGCCGGCCACCTTTCTTTGGTCAAAAGTGATTCAGCATGAATCTAGGAAGGAGAGAAAACACTGCGTGGCTCCGCCGAAATGGGCATAACTTTTTGCACAAGAGGAATTTTAATGCAAGGTTTGTGGCATTGGAAAGCTAACTTCTGGGGCTTCATCCTAGGGGGTGGCCGGCCACCTTTGACCCTTTTGACCTGGCCGGCCGGCCAGGTAAAGGCTGGCCGGCCACCTAAACCCTAAAAAACTGGCCGGCCATTTTTGCCCCTGTGAGTACATTCCAGCTGTGTATTTTGTTTTCCCCCAGATTTTGTATCCGGGGGTTTGGCCTTTTGGGGGTAAACTTGAATTGGTTTTCCCCCCCATTTTTCCCCCTCTTTTCCACACCTTTGCCTATATAACCAGCATCCCCAGCTGTGTTTTGGGGGTTAGAAATTTTTGGTTTAAGCCTCTTGCATTCAATCTCTCTCTCTCTCTCTCTCTCTATATATATATATATATATTCCAACCATCAAAACCCTAAAAGTCCTATACCATTTCTACACCAACCCATAGCACAAGGCCTCTATACTTCATTCCAACAACTTGGAGCTATTTTTCAGAGCTTAGGAGCACCTTTTCTTAGACCAAAAGCTACTGGTCCATTGGTCTTCAAGGGTGAGCCTTCTTCTTCCCTTTTTCTAGCCTTTTCCTTGATTTATTTATAAGTCTTACTTGCTTACATTTTTGGGCTCCGACCCTAACTGAAAATAGCCATATTTTGACCCACTCTTCATGTTTGATCCAGGGTCTTTTGCTGTTTGAGGCTTCTTTTTTACACTTTGTGTTAAAGCTCTCTTGTATGCCTCTTTCTTGCATAGTATTTTAGGCCTATTTTTAAACTGTTTTGAGCTTGGTCATAAACTGAAAAGAGGCTTTTTTTGAGCCCTTATTCAACATTGTTGAAGGGATCTTCACTGTTTGAGGCTTCCATCTATCACTTGCCTCTTCATCCCTCTTTTGGCCATATTTTTGCATGTTTTGTTAGCCCCTTGTGCTTGTATTTTTGAGCTCTGACCCGAACTGTAAATATTCATATTTTGACTGACTCTTCATGTTTGATCAAGGGTCTTTTGCTGTTTGAGGCTTCCTTTTTGCTCTTTTTGTTAAAGCTCTCTTTTCTGCCTTATTTTGCATAGTATTTCAAGCTTGCTTGTGCACTGTTTTGGGCTTGCTCATAAACTGTAAAATACCATGTTTTGGGCCTCTCTTCAACATTGTTCAAGGGTCCTACTCTGTTTGAGGCCATAAGCCATCACTTGCTTCTTTGTCCCTCTTTAGGCCCATTTCTTGCATGATAGTTTAGCCATACTTGTGTTTGTTTTCGTGGCTTGTTGTAAACTATAAAGTGCTTCATTTTGATCCCATATTCAACTTTGTTGAAGGGATCTTTGCCTTTTGGGGCCAACAGCTACTACTTGTTTCTTTGTCTCTGTTTCGAGGCCATTTTTGCATGTTGGTTTAGCCCTATTTGTGTTCACCTTTTGGCCTTTCTTAAAATTGGAAATATGCTTGTTTTGGGGCTTTCTTGATTCTTTCTTCATACTTCATGTTCAAATAATGCATGCTGTGCATAGCCATAGGTCATTCCATGTACCTAATTTCATGTTTCGGGATTCATTTCATGCATCGGGGGCCATGTTTCCATGTTTCGGGACTGTTTTGGATCACATTTTGATACTGAAATTTGCATGCTAGTATGCCATATTTCATACCTTACCATGTCTTGTTAGAGTGGCATTTGGTGCTTTGGGGTCGGTCCTCGGTTTGCGTGCACATGTGCACGCATTTCGAGTGTCTCATTTTCATCTAATGGCCTCTTATGTGAGTGTGGCTGAGGTCCACTTGTGTTGGTGTAAGTCCATTATGCATTGTGTATGCCATTTCGATTCACAGCATTGTGTATGCTAGGTTGTATGTTAGCGCATTGTGTATGCCATGTTACCTCGTGTATCGTGTATGCCATTTCATAGCATTGTGCATGTTAGGTTGTATCTTAGTTTGCTTTCATGCATGTCATGCATATTGCATTGTGTTTGGGATAGGAGTTAGCCCGAGCACGGGAAACGAGGGACGTTTCGTACTCCGAGTGATGGAACGTGTCTCAATTCCCCAGTCACCGACACTCCGGATTGTCCATGATGGAGTTAGGACTGTATTTTCATGTGCATTCATTCCATATTGAGTTGTGCAATTCGACTCCTCGGCCATCATGCATCGAGACGCATGATTGGTGGCACGAGGATCGAGGCATGCATACATGTGTGAAAATACCTTGCCATGCCCCTCTGTTGCAGCAAATCAAGAATCAGCAGCCTTCTGAAGCTTGGCACGTATTCCAAGAATAATTGCAAACAGAGGCTAATTGGGGCATCGCTATGGATTTCCGCGCAAAGGCAACCCGAGCATGCATCATCCATCATCCGGAGTAGAGTCGAGGCAGTCCCTGGCTTGCATGCCAATTTATAGCTTTCCTAGATTAATTTGTGAATTAATTAGGATTTTTGTACTTATTCGGACTGTACTATTTATTTTGGACTGTATATTATTTTATTCGGACCCTCTGCGCGAGGGCAATGTTGTAATAAGTGTGTGTGAGTATGATGTATGTCTTCCAACCCTACGCCTTTCTTCCCTTTTTATTTACCTGCTTATGATGGTTAGATTAGGGCATGTTTCAATTAGCATACAGTATGATAGCATGTTTGCATTTATTCGTCTGTCTTGCATGCACCGGGCTCGGCGCATCATACTAACTGCATTTGTATTTCAATTCTAAGTTGAATACATGTTAGCTGTAGCATTCCATACACCATGTTTAGAATAGCCGAGCCTGCTATAGTTGCATTTTTGCATATGTTGCATTAGGCATTTCTGTATATTTAGGATCATGTATGGATTTCTAATCGGTTTCTGTTTTGGCTTGGAGTACACGGTGAGTTTTATGCTTTAGCATCCTTGCATGCGTGTGAGTGACTGCCATGAATAGCATGCTTACCATGAGGCTATGTGCTTATGTGAAATAACTGCTTGAATGCCTGTGGGTGAAGGTTGGGTTGTTTAGATTGGAACAAATCATCAACTGTTTGTTTTAAGCCCACTAGATAGTGGCAAAAACATGTTTTCTAAGCCCACCCGAGGGTGGCAAATCCACGTCTTAGCCTACCTGCGGGTAGCACCATCAAACCATTTTCAAACAAACAAACATGAAATGTTTTGTTCCAATCCAGGCGACCCAGTCTATACTTGTATGCTGTGCGCATCACATAGTAAATCTAGGCTAATAATCGGAATAAGAGCACACAAAGTTTTCAAAACTAGATATCATGGTTAGTAGAGGCCGATCTTTGATCGGGCGAGTGGGGGTGCTCACGAAGTGACCTTCCCCAATCGTACCCAAGTTCCCGAGTCGAGGCAACTTTGGTGATGACGGACACGTGGCCTTAGGCAAACGAGTCAGGGTTTCCTAAATTTCCCAAAAATGAAATATTTATGTGGCGACTCTGCATCTGGCAAAGCAGTCCATGTTTGGCACTTCTTTCAAAAAAAATATGTTTTCTACAAACGATTTGCCAGATTTGGACTCTTTGGTTCAAGATTAAGAACCGTGACACAAATCGAGTCCGAATCAGAGCGAGGTCCCTCATGGACTTGTTACGCTTCAGCATCATTGGGACTTAGAGAACTTGACTCGAACTCATGATATCTGGTTTTGACTACACTTGTGTGTTTCTTTGCATTGCATTTGCATTGGTGCGCCTAGGACACCGTGTTTGCCATCTACTATTCCTGAACGGTTTGCCGGAGGCTTGTCTTGTCAAGGCATGACCATAAGGCTGATCGATTATGGGCTCTGCCAGTATGGGAACACAAACCCCGGTTTTACCGGGGCACCCTTTTCGACCATTCGACCTAGTGCATATTCGGTTCCATAGTGACCATTCCAAACTAGGACAGGTTGCTTACCCGATATAGGTTGTTTGAAACCGCTGCGTGCGTAGTGAAACCCTAGCTCCTGACAAAATAGGACAGGGAAACCCTACCCCAACATAGGGGTGTTTTGGCTCTCACTTGCTTGTTATGTGCTTTTAGAGTGCGTCTCTACAGGAATGCATGTATCAGTTTGCGAGTTTGGGCATCAGGCCTGCGGGCGCCAGTTCAGTATTTTGGGATTCAGTTTACCTGAGGGTAACAGTTTACAGGCAGAATTTTGGGGCAGAATTCAGTAGAGGGCGCAGTCATCCTGTTATCTGTTTTGGCAAAATTGGGCTGAGATGCTGCACGTTTTCTCTTTTGCTAGGTAGTCCTGGAACTATAGCTTCAGAAGGCTCCGATATCCCCCGGGTACATTGGACTAGTGCTGATAGACTTTGTTAGGTCAGAGATTCAATTTAAGGGCAAATCAGTGTTCCTTCGCCAGAAACAGGGTAAAAGGGCCAGTCAGGCACAGATCACCAGTTCAGCAGTTACCAAATCAGTGGCCCTTATCCACCCAACCAGTGAACAGTCGGACTGAGGTCTCAATTGTTTCCATAGAGATAGATCTACCAGTCAGTTAGATGGATCAGCAGAATACATCAGGGATGGAGGCAATGATGCGTCAAATGCAGGAAACTATGAAACTCATGCAGCAAGAAGACGTCAGTCTCGCCAAGTTTAAAATTTCCAAGCAAAGAAGTTACAATCATGGCTCAAAGGTCGAGCTCATCACCAAACTACAACAAAGAAAGTGGCGCGGCTCGCTTACAACAAGTTCTCCCCACAGAGCTCCAAAGACTGGGAGACGCCAAATGTCTAGGAAGGTACAGACATTCCGGTAGGGCCAGCTCCGCCCCCGATCTTACCCCAGCTGTCCAAAACACCCACCAATCTACCAGACTCGCCCTTCGAGTCTGAGGTCGACCCTACAGCATTGAAATTGAACAAGCTTGAGAAGTTGTTCAAGAAATCCCAAGGGGTAAAATCCATCCTGGACATTGAGGACGGGTACACCGACGCAGCTGTGACACTGCCGGACAGGTTCAAGATGCCTCACACGACCTTTTTGACGAGTCAGGAGATCCCATGGTCCACCTGAGTTTGTTTTCAGATGTTCTGCGCCCGATGGGCTTGACAAGATTACAGAAGCTCTCCCTTTTTGGCAGGACCCTGTCGGGTATTGCGGTCATCTGGTACGCCAAATTGGAGGATTCAATGAAACGAAGCTGGGAGGAGATGGCCGAGGCCTTCGTCGCACAATATTCATACAATACCCAGATTGAGATCACAACCCGTGATCTTGAGACGACGAGGCAGGAGCCTAAAGAGGGCTTCTCTGACTTTGTAACCCGCTGGAGGCCAAGGCCTTAATGATGACCATTAGGCCAACAGATAAGGATCAAATATGGATGGTTGTGTGCAACCTCCAGCCCAAACTAATGCAGAAAATGATCGTGCTCCCCTTCCCTACCTTTTCAGATTTTCATGAGATGGGAGTACAGATCAAGGATGCCATGAAGCAGGGCCTCATTGACCAGGAGAAAGAGCAGCCTAGGCGAGCGTTTTCCCGCAGTTCGAATACGACCACCAGTGGTGATGCAGCTGCAAGATCTTCTGAAGTGGGCATGGTCACCACCACCACATCAAGAAAGGCTACCCCATTCACCGGTGCATCCGGAAGTAGCTCACAAACGGCCAAATATCCACCCCGAGTCAAGAGGGTTTTCACCCCACTTTATATGCCTCTGTCAAAGGCTCTAGAGGTCTTCATCCGGAAAGGACATTTGAAACCATTGGAACAACAACCTTTACCTGATCCTCTCCCTTCAAAGCATGACTGGACTAAGTACTGTACCTACCATCAACAAACTGGTCATGACACTGATAGTTGCTTTCGTCTACGCTATGATGTACAAGATCTGTTTGACAACAGGGTCATCGTCGCACCAGTCTTGCAAAGTCTATCGACACTTGATCAGTGAACTTATGGGGGATAATGTGACTATGTGATCGGTGGATGAACCACCTGCGGATGGCGCTCGATTTACTCCAGATGTGGCGTATGGCATGCACTGTTTTGAGCATTGGTGAATGCTAGTTTTTGTGCTTTCTAACTTGGGTATTGGGTTAGTCTTGTTGTTTTGAGTCTGTTTTGAGTCAGTCTTTTTTGTACAAAGTCAGTCTTTTCATACTGAGTCAGTTGGATCTGTCTTATTGTATCAAGTTAGTCCTGTTTTGTTAGAGTCGAGTGATTCCAGGGATATTACTTCGGGCGTCACCATTTTGTTTCGCGTTTGTCTTTTCGTTTTGTTTTGAGTCTGTTTCTACCTTGGAGCTAGTAATGGCAACAGATTTGAATGAACAGCAGTGATTTTCATGCTCTCGTATTTGCTTCTAACGTGTGCTAGTTGTGCCGGGATTTGAATGAAATGGCAGTGCATTCCACCTATTCTCTTGTGCCTTGAAGTCATTGTAATGACCTGAGTTTTTCAAAACTTTTTGAACACTGCGGTAAAAACAAAGAGGGAGGAATTTCTCGAGATTTGCAAAACTTTGATCAAACTGAGAGAAAGAGAGGCAAGCTAAGCCATTAATGATTGAGATCATGCTTGTTAATGTGAGTACTGAGAAGGATCCTGGCTTGATCCAGATTGGTCCCACATTGTCTTCCGCGCGAGCGATTAGTCGCTTTCTTAAAAACTTTCAAAAAATGTTTTGCGCCGTCTTGCGAAGACCTGTGTGGAATCGCTCTTGAGATTGTACAGCCTAGGATCGCTCTTAGCCTCGAGACTCAACTCCTTGCTTTCAAACCTTGAACTCGCATTCAGAATGTTCAACGGTCGACCACAATGTAAGGCCTGTGTGGCCAGATTTAAAGAAGCCCTCGAACAAGAGGCACCAAAGTCAGATCAAGAAGGTCAGACCTCATCAGAAGAAGCTTGCAAAGCTAGAACAGAAGTACCCTTCGAACTAGGGGCAAAAAATGTCCGATGTGCTCGAAGAACCGAAGATGGATCTTTCAAAATCAATACAATGACCCACTCTCACGGATACGGATGGCTTCAAAACCCTAAAACCATTTGGCATGGACTTGTTACACTTTTACCCTTTGAGAGGCTTTTGGGCAAAACCCTAAGGCGACCGAGTGCAAAAGTTAGAGCAAGAAAAAGATATTAAAAAAAAAGAAGAAAAAAAAAAGAAAACAAAAAAAGAGGAAAAGAAAAAAAGAAAAGAAGAAAATAAATGAAAATGAAAAGAAAAGAATGAAAAGAAAAGAAGAACACAGCTCGCAAGGTTGAAAACCTGCAACGGGCGCCTTGGCAAAAGTTAAGCATAAAAGGAGAGGTTAAATACCCAAGTGTACCTTAGCCCCGAACTACATAAGGCTTGATTCCCATCATTGGGATACGTAGGCAACTTCATTCTGAAGTCCAGCCACAAACACCTCCAAATCAATTGTGTCCATGTAATGGTCTTGATCATCTTTGCCTTCTCTGTATCCGAGAGTTCGGTTATAATCATCGCTCCGAGGACTGACTACAATGCGCTGCGGTGCCATTCAAACAAGGGGCGACTTTCCGTTGCCATTCAATGCGTCGCGGTGTCGTTCAAACAAGGGGCAACTTTCCGTTGCCATGCAGCTCCCTTTGAGTAAGGGGCAATTTTCCTTCGGATCTGAGGTTGCGCATCTCAAGAGTAAGTTCCGCGCTCTTTGAGCAGTGGTCGTTTGCAAAAACAGTTTTTGAGAATTTTTACTGAGGTTGACTAATTTTCTCTCAAAAATTATTCCATTTTTCCAAAAAACTGGACCATTTCTTGGACCCAAAAAGGAAAATTTTAGTGCTCATAGCGACTTGCATGATTTCAAATCAAAAATCGAACAAACATGTTAAACAAACTCTTATGTCTTGATCAAAATTGTTTTAGTAGAAAACCAAAACAAAAAAATGGTCAAAATGATGAACTAGGGGTACATTTGAGTCAGGCTTCCTGTCTTTTCCCCGTTGTCAATGCATTTGCCGAAAAGGGCACCATATTCGCCAGAAAAGGGCACCACCGGGTTAATTGCAAAGGCTGAAAAGCTCTCTCGTCCTCCGAGCAACGAGGTATTGAGCCAAGTGCGAAGCACGAACTGGAATGGATCAAGATATTCCACTCCCTCATCCGAACAAATCTAATCACGTCCAAACTCCCCAGCAGAGCATCATCGATCGATGTCAGTTGCAGATTTGCTACACAACCAGTTGCAGCGCAACCCCTCTGTAGGAGAAACTCACTGTTGTAGACAAGAATGAGAATCTGGTAGAATACCAGGGGCAAGAGCCCATAACTTCATGCTTATCCATCAACCACCCAGGGGAGGGATTGAAAAATGAGAGATTGAAGAATAGAGAGATGTGCGATGAGAGAAAAAGTGAGAAAATGGATTTTTCAAAAAAACAGAGTTTGAGGGCCGAGTGATGTGAGAATCACAAGTGAGAAAGGGTGGGAAACGATATCCGGTGAAACAGGCTCCCTGTGCACGTCTGAGTGTCGTGTCTTTTTGTTTGTCTCGATTTTTGTTTTGAGTCATCTCGAGTGTTACTCGATGTGTCTAGGTTGTGTGCCTTTTATTTCCATGTTGAGTCGTTTTGGCTTTGGTCAGTTGTAGGCTCAATACCCAGTTGAGAACTTATGCTCACTCTCAATTTCAAAAATCGTTTTGTGCTCCGAGTACCATGTTGTTCTCCACATTTGTGCAAAACAGAATTTGTTCTTTCATAAAATCGCAGGGTTTAACCCAGGTCATGTGAGAACAGTAGAACCAAGACCTATCAGAAGCTATGATGGTTCAGGACTACAAAGCAAAAGCAAAAAAGGAAAATGTCGGGTATCTGAGTTTGTTTCAACTTCAGTAAGCTCCGAAATTGCATTCCGTATGCACCTCGTCAGGCCTTGTCAATACTCCAAAGTATGAGTGTGCCTTTACTTCAAGCTCAAGATCAAGTCTACTTCAAGCCAGAATGGCGATCAGAAGTGCTCTCCCTGAGTACCATTCCCTGCCAGAGGCATCTCGGCCGTGTTTGCAATGAGTTCCTAGGAGACCAACTGCAACGGTGGAAACTAGAGTTCGAATGGCTGATGCCTAGAACGTAAAGGTTCGGGATTTCGGGGACTAAAGTTTGGTTTAAATACCCAGGGGTGTATCCCCGGCTTGAAATCTGTATGGAAGCCCCATAGGTTGAGATAGCGTGTATGCACCTCAATTCTGGATACTGAACCAACCTAGTCTGTCACCCCGTTGAAGAATAGGGAAAGTTGTGAATATGATCAAGAAGACAAGCGGCAGCTGTGGCTCCTACATACAGATGTTGTTACTTGTCAGCATTTCAGAACCTTTATACTGTGAGTTAAAGGTAAAGTGTTCGAAGAGCACGAGGGGAGATCCCCGTCAGAGTAGAGCGGTTCACCGCCACTCATCTCATGAGGTGCTTTGTAAAGCACTGCTTTGTCCATTTATTGCTTTCCTTAAGCATCATGCATTGTAATGCATCATACCTATCAAGTTTCTTTCTCAGTCATGCACGATATTGTGTGTACGGTTCATTTAAAGAAGTTCCGTTTAAGGTCATTCACTTAGTGTATCAATCACACTTCATTTGCTTCACTCAGTGTATCTAACACACTTCATTTGCCTTAGTGTATCAATCACACTTCATTTGCTTCACTCAGTGTATCTAACACACTTCATTTGCCTTAGTGTATCAATCACACTCTCTTCACTTAGTGTATCAATCACACTTCATTCATTTTGTGTATCTATTACACACATTCTCATTTTGTGTATCTATCGCACACATATTCACTTTTGTGTATCTATTACACACATTCTTGTTTTCTGTATCACACTTTCAGTGTATCAATCACACTTCATTGATTTAGTATATCTATCATACTTGTTCACTAAGTACATCTATCACACTTTGTGTTCACCTTTAGTGTATCCATCACACCTGTTCACTAAGTGCATCTATCACACTTCGTGTTCACATTCTGTATATCAATCATACTTTGTTCACTAAGTGCATCTATCACACTTTGTGTTCACCTTTAGTATATCTATCACACTTTGTGTTCGCTTTTAGTGTATCAATCACACTCTGTTCACATAGTGCATCTATCACACTTTGTGTTCGCTTTTAGTGTATCAATCACACTTTGTTCACTAAGTGCATCTATCACACTTCGTGTTCGCTTTTAGTGTATCAACCACACTCTGTTCACTTAGTGTATCTATCACACTTTGTGTTCACTTTTGGTATATCAATCATACCTTGTTCACTTAGTGTATCTATCACACTTTGTGTTTGCCTTTTGTGTATCTATCACACTTTGCTCACGTCATTCATTTAGTGTATCAATCACACTTTGTTCATATAGTGTATCTATCACACATTTGCTTTGTATCTATCACATTATGCCTATTTTGTGTATCAATCACATGTTCGCTCTGTGTGTCTATCACACATGCACACTGTTTTCGCAGTGAGAATTGCAATAATTTTCTTACATCCTTTCTGCACGAGATGTAGTTTGGCTCAAGTTTACTTGCTTGCCTAGCATTCACTTAAAATGTTGCATTTATTTCGCAAAATTGTTTCATTACGGCTCTCTTTGCATGATCATGAGTGATGTCCGGCTTCGCGTAGCGTATAAGTCCAATTTTCAAACCGGCTTCGCGTAGCGTATAAGTCCAAATCTTCAAACCGGCTTCGCGTAGCGTATAAGTCCAATTTTCAAACCGGCTTCGCGTAGCGTATAAGTCCAATTATCAAAATCTTCCTACATATCATTTTACATCACGTCGAACTATCTTTGGTTTGATTCCTTGCAAAAGGATACGTAGGCAGCCTGCGAGCACAACCATTTATTTATCTATATTTTGTTTGTTTGTCCAAGTCTTCGGCCTCGTCAAAAATGGGTCGTCTCTGGGCTTTGACATTTACTCCCGTCACTTCTTGACTTCCAAGTTCTGTCAAAGAGGGGCAACTGTAGACACCCCATTTTTGACTGTCTTTAAAACTTGGACACGACTGATGGTTTACATGGTGGAGAAAGGTGTGCAGGGGAAAGGTTCAGTTTCTTCGGCAATGAGAGAGTCAAATCTCAACTTCATACCCCTGTTCTATACCAAAACAATCTTGATCAAAAGATTTTAGGCTTAAAACCCTCTCTTTCAAAACGTTTTTGAAATAAAGTTTTTACGATGTTCCGAGGCTCACATTTTGTCAAACGTTGTGCTTTTCAGTAAACCGAGCGAGGACAAAGTTGAAATGAACGAAAGAGAGATGAAATCTTTGAAAAAAATCTTTCAAAACACCTTACTTAGGAGTTTGGAGTTGAAGAAAGGAGGAGAAGAGAGAAGAAAACTAGTTTGGGAGAAGTTTGGCATGAATCCGGGTAGGGCCAAAGCTGCGCGGCTTCACCGAAACGGGCATAACTTTTTGCATAGGAGGAATTTTGATGCGAGGTTGGCGCCATTGGAAAGCTAACTTCTAGGGATTCAAAGTGGCCACATGGGAGGCTAGCAATTTTTCTAGCCGGCCACCTTTCTTTGGTCAAAAGTGATTCAGCATGAATCTAGGAAGGAGAGAAAACACTTTGTGGCTCCGCCGAAATGGGCATAACTTTTTGCACAAGAGGAATTTTAATGCAAGGTTTGTGGCATTGGAAAGATAACTTCTGGGGCTTCATCCTAGGGAGTGGCCGGCCACCTTTGACCCTTTTGACCTGGCCGGCCGGCTAGGTAAAGGCTGGCCGGCCACCTAAACCCTAAAAAACTGGCCGGCCATTTTTGCCCCTGTGAGTACATTCCAGTTGTGTATTTTGTTTTCCCCAAGATTTTGTATCCGGGGGTTTGGCCTTTTGGGGGGAAACTTGAATTGGTTTTCCCTCCCATTTTCCCCCCTCTTTTCCACACCTTTGCCTATATAACCAGCACCCCCAGCTGTGTTTTGGGGGTTAGAAATTTTTGGTTTAAGCCTCTTGCATGCAATCTCTCTCTCTCTCTCTCTCTCTCTCTATATATATATATATATATATTCCAACCATCAAAACCCTAAAAGTCCTATACCATTTCTACACCAACCCATAGCACAAGGCCTCCATACTTCATTCCAACAACTTGGAGCTGTTTTTCAGAGCTTAGGAGCACCTTTTCTCAGACCAAAAGCTGCTAGTCCATTGGTCTTCAAGGGTGAGTCTTCTTCTTCCCTTTTCTAACCTTTTCTTGATTTATTTATAAGTCTTACTTGATTACATTTTTGGGCTCCAACCCTAACTGAAAATAACCATATTTTGACCCACTCTTCATGTTTGATCAAGGGTCTTTTGCTATTTGAGGCTTCTTTTTTACACTTTGTGTTAAAGCTCTCCTGTATGCCTCTTTCTTACATAGTATTTTAGTCCTATTTTTAAACTGTTTTGAGCTTGGTCATAAACTGAAAAGAGGCTTTTTTTTTATCCCTTCTTCAACATTGTTGAAGGGCTCTTCACTGTTTGAGACTTCCATCTGTCACTTGCCTCTTTATCCCTCTTTTGGCCTTATTTTTGCATGTTTTGTTATCCCCTTGTGCTTGTATTTTTGGGCTCTGAACCAAACTGTAAATATTCATATTTTGACTGAATATTCATGTTTGATCAAGGGTCTTTTGCTGTTTGAGGCTTCCTTTTTGCTCTTTGTGTTAAAGCTCTCTTTTATGCCTTATTTTGCATAGTATTTTAAGCTTGCTTGTCCACTGTTCTGGGCTTGGTCATAAACTGTAAAATACCATGTTTTGGGCCCCTCTTCAACATTTTTCAAGGGCCCTACTCTTTTTGAGGCCAGAAGCCATCACTTGCTTCTTTGTCCCTCTTTAGGCCCATTTCTTGCATGATAGTTTAGCCATACTTTTATTTGTTTTTGTGGCTTGTTGTAAACTATAAAGTGATTCATTTTGAGCCCCTATTCAACTTTGTTGAAGGGATCTTTTCCTTTTGGGGCCAACAGCTACTACTTGTTTCTTTATCTCTCTTTCGAGGCCATTTTTGCATGTTGGTTTAGCCCTATTTGTGTTCACCTTTTGGCCTTTCTTAAAACTGGAAATATGCTTTTTTTGGGGCTTTCTTGATTCTTTCTTCATACTTCATGTTCAAATAATAAATGCTTTGTATAGCCATAGGTCATTCCACGGACCTAATTTCATGTTTCGGGATTCATTTCATGCATCGGGGGCCATGTTTCCATGTTTCGGGACTGTTTTGCATCACATTTTGATACTGAAATTTGCATGCTAGTATGCCATATTTCATGCCTTACCATGTCTTGTTAGAGTGGCATTTGGTGCCTTAGGGTCGGTCCTCGGTTTGCGTGCACGTGTGCACGTATTTTGAGTGTCTCATTTTCATCTAATGGCCTCTTATGTGAGTGTGGCTGAGGCCCACTTGTGTTGGTGTAAGTTCATTATGCATTGTGTATGCCATTTCGATTCATAGCATTGTGTATGCTAGGTTGTATGTTAGCGCATCGTCTATGCCATGTTACCTCGTGCATCGTGTATGCCATTTCATAGCATTGTGCATGTTAGGTTGTATCTTAGTTTGCATTCATGCATGTCATGCATATTGCATTGTGTTTGGGATAGGAGTTAGCCTGAGCACGGGAAACGAGGACGCCTCAGACTCGAGTGACTAACGTGTCTCAATTCCCCTACCACCGACCTAATTCGGATTGTCCATGATGGAGTTAGGACTTAGTTGTATTTTCATGTGCATTCATTCCATATTGAGTTGTGCAATTCGACTCCTCGGCCATCATGCATTGAGATGCGTGATTGGTGGCACGAGGATCAAGGCATGCATACATGTGTGAAAATACCTTGCCATGCCCCTCTGTTGCTCTCTGTTGCAGCAAATCAAGAATCAGCAGCCTTCCGAAGCTTGGCACGTATTCTAAGAATAATTACAAACAAAGGCTAATTGGGGCATCGCTATGGATTTCTGCGCAAGAATAATTACAAACAAAGGCTAATTGGGGCATCGCTATGGATTTCTGCGCAAAGGCAACCCGATCATGCATCATCCATCATCCGGAGTAGAGTCGAGGCAGTCCCTGGCTTGCATGCCAATTTATAGCTTTCCTAGATTAATTTGTGAATTAATTAGGATTTTTGTACTTATTCGGACTATACTATTTATTTCGGACTGTATGTTATTTTATTCGGACCCTCTGCGTGAGGGCAATGATGTAATAAGTGTGCGTGAGTGTGATGTATGTCTTCCAACCCCACGTCTTTCTTCCCTTTTTATTTACCTACTTATGATAGTTAGATTAGGGCATGTTTCAATTAGCATACAGTATGATAGCATGTTTGCATTTAGTCATCTGTCTTGTATGCACCGGGCTCGGCGCATCATACTAAGCGCGTGATTTGTATTTCAATTCTAAGTTGAATACATGTTAGTAGTATTCCATACACCATGTCTAGAATATCCGAGCCTGCTATAGTTGCATTTTTGCATGTGTTGTATTAGGCATTTCTGTATATTTAGGATCATGCATGGATTTCTAATCGGTTTCTGTTTTGGCTTGGAGTACTCGGTGAGTTTTATGCTTTAGCATCCTTGCATGCGTGTGAGTGACTGCCATGAATAGCATGCTTACCATGAGGCTATGTGCTTATGTGATATAACTGCTTGAATGCCTGTGGGTGAAGGTTGGGTTGTTTAGATTGGAACAAATCATCAACTGTTTGTTTTAAGCCCACTAGATAGTGGCAAAAACATGTTTTCTAAGCCCACCCGAGGGTGGCAAATCCACGTCTTAGCCTACCTGCGGGTATCACCATCAAACCATTTTCAAACAAACAAACATGAAATGTTTTGTTCCAATCCAGGCGGCCTAGTCTATACTTGTATGATGTGCGCATCACATAGTAAATCTAGGCTAATAATCGGAATAAGAGCACACAAAGTTTTCAAAACTAGATATCATGGTTAGTAGAGGCCGATCTTTGATTTAAGGGGTGCTCACGAAGTGACCTTCCCCAATCGTACCCAAGTTCCCGAGCCGAGGCAACTTTGGTGATGACGGACACGCGGCCTTAGGCAAACGAGTCAGGGTTTCATAAATTTTCAAAAAATGAAATATTTAGGTGGCGACTCTGTATCTAGCAAAGCAGTCCATGTTTGGCACTTCTTTAAAAAAAAATGCATTTTTCAAAGCGATTTGGATTTGACTCTTTGGTTCAAGATTAAGAACCGTGACGCAAATCGAGTCCGAACTGTAGCGAGGTCCCCCGCGGACTTGTTACACTCTCTCTTCATCTTTTCACTTTTCATCGTCTTTGTTCAAACTCTCTGTCTCTCTTACTTTCTCAAATCCTCCATTGTTCCAAGTTTTCAAGCTCTGCTACCACCGCCGTTCACCTCATCTGGCGAGGTTCTTGCTAGTCTTTTCCATTGCTTTAGCTCGTCTGACTTCGGTGAACTCAACACCGGCTTCACTTTTTTTGGTAAGCCATTGTTAACTCCTGGCTTCAGTTCTTGATTTTCCCTTAAACTCTGTCATTTTTTCAAACTTGCTTATTAGTTTAATCTGTTCATGTATTTATGTATGGTTGCTTCGCGATTCTGTTTTTGCCCAATCCTTTTTTGAGTTTTCAGACACTGTTCACACATTTGTGCACTTTTGCCACTGTTCTTGGCCTTGTACCCTTGTACACACTCTGTCACAATGTTCTTGATAGTTCATCACTGTTCTTGATTCTGAAACACATTCTTGCTTTTTTGTTTTTTGTGACTTTTCCAGATTCGTGCCTTTAATCTTCATTTCCATAGATCTAGGTTTGGGATTTGTTTGTAGAACCCACAAATCTTTAGGAAAAACTGAAATGATTCCACAGATTCTATGTATTTGTGGGCTTTAGCCAAGATCCCTAAAACCCTCCAAAACACTTCCTTCTGAAATCCAACTCCTCCAGTTTAGGCCGACATCATGGGTATATGGAAGCATAGGGTAGACACCCCGACCAAACTAGAGTACTTTAGGTGAGAGTTTTCTATTCCTGCTGATGTCCATCTTAGGTTGGCAGGGGAGGAAGACTCTATTATGCCCGATGTAAACCTTATGCCTTTCCTAGTAGTGGCTTTTGTCGAATGTAGACTTAGGTTTCACTCTGATCCTTTTTTCGAGAAGTCCTTCACTACTACCAAATTGAACCCAATGTAACTTCGCCATCAACTCTACCGAGTTATCAATGGAGTAGTTTGCTTAGGCAAGAATGAAAAAGCTAGGATCACCCTTGCCGATATTCAGTATGGTTATACCATATGTGGGCTGAAATCAGAAAGAGGCCATATCTTCTACCTCAAGCTGAGGGCAACTGACTACAAGCTTATTCTTGACCTCCCAGACTCGAACAAGGGTCTGAACGACATTTCATCGCCTTGCAACTGGAGTTTGTTCCAGCGAGGACCTTCACCTCTATCCTCTTCCTCGAATGCCTTTTGTAGAGGGTAATGGTAAGAGCCCAACGCTTGTACTTTATTTGTTTTAAAGTCTTCAATACTGCGTTTATTCTAATGTCTGCTTTTCTTGCAGACTCTTCCTCAACTGCGCCTCCAAAGGGCTTCATGGGTCTTTCTTTCCCAACAAAGACTTGAAGAGGTTCTTGGATCTCGCTTATCCACAAATGGAAGGCCCTCTTCTACTTAATTTCATTCCTACCTACAGGTCGGCTCTTCCCGCGTCTCCAAAGAAGAAGAAAAAGCCTCTTCGCCTTTGCCATAACTCCACCAACTGACTTCCACATCCCGCGAGATCAAGGATGGGCCTCTAATCGTGAGCGGCCAGGTCAACCTTGGCGCCATACACGATCTTACCATCTCAACACAACGTCGACGAAGAAATATTTTGTTGCGAGATGGGCGCAAAAAGCGGTTGCTAAAGATCTTTTGGCTAATATTCTCGACTCAATGATGCTCAACTAGCTTTCCAACCCAGCCAAATCCAAACAAAAGAGGATAAAGAAGGTTTCGCTCGACCAAAGGCAAGGTGACTCAGTCGATTACGAGACACCTTGCCAATCTCCAAATTGGTTGAGAGTGAGAAGACCGCATTTGCTGCCGAGAAGAGGCCAGTTGAGGCCCAACCAACCGACTCTACAAGATCAAAGAGGCCACAAGGTTTCTTCCTCGCATCAGCCCGGGCTCCATGAAGTCCGAGCCCCTCGGGCCCCAAAATTATATCGAGGATAGGCTAATCAAAGTCAAGCGACAAAGGTTTGTTTACATTAACGCTTGCTACGCTTCTTAGTATCGCTGTTTCCTCCCTTTTGGCCGATCTCAACCGGAATGCCGATATGAGCGAGTATGAAAAACTTTGTTCGATGCTCCAAAGACTGCTGTTTAAGTAAATCTCTTTTATCCTCGCATTTCTAAGCTTTTTTCTTTTGTTTTTCCGAATACTTGGAGAATTTTACTAATCTGCTTTGTGAGCTTTCAAAGTCTATTCAGTTATCCAAAGATATGCTCTTCATTCCTTCTCATGCAAGTCTTCTAGAATCGGAGAAGAGCTTCGGGTTTATTGAAGAAAAGCTTTAGGTCTCCGGGTCTCGCAGAAGACTAATAAAACTTGTAATAAAAAATGAAGACTTTGGAGGATCGCTCAGGCCGCTATCAAAGCTAAGGATGACGCCAAGAGAAGGTAGATTTCGCAGAGGCCAATTTTTTCAAGAAGGTTCTTGAGGCTGAAAAGGGGCGCAGGTCAGAGATAGCAAGATGGCACCTGTGCCCGTAAGAACTTGAAGATGCCTTTGGCCACCAAAGTCGCCGATAGGTCAAGGGTCAGAGATTTAAAAGAGATATAATGAAGGGGTGGTCGGCGTCACTACAGTACTTTGGTAGAAATGTAGTTAAAGGTACGCAACAAGGGTTTCACCCTTTGCTGGCCATTGACTTCACTAAAAAACTCAAAATCCTCGATAACTCCCCCCCTGTGAATGAGCCTGATGTCCTTCCTCCGCTTATCTTCTCTCAACCCGCCACAATCCGACATTGACTCGAGTCTCGAGGAGGAGGCTTTTGGGTGAGGAAGTCAAAGGAAGTCATTGGGCCAAGTCTCTCACTTTAAATGAGCAAGTCCTAGACTTGACTCCAAGATGAGGAGGTGCAGGGATGTTCCCAAGGATGCTTCTCCCCGAAGGTATCATCGGACTAGGCCTCTCGCCGGCTAAAGAGCCTCATCAAACCCTCATGGGCAGATAGACGTAATGTGCTCTGGATATTGATAATGGTTGGCTATTCTTCAGATGGTCCTCCCCAAGAAGAGAGCCTTTCAACTTCCAAACCCAGAACCTGATCCGGTGTTCCTCAAGAATCTTAATTTGGAT